>RSEF01000031.1:59569560-59595787 GCA_003993805.1 Himantopus leucocephalus
TTGTGACCCAAGTGCAGGACCTGACACTTGGTCTTGTTGAACCAGTTCCCACCTTCTGCTTTATATTCTTTACCAGCAACATTCCTTTTCTTCCAGGCGTTGCACATATATTCCACCTCCCATCATATATAGCTTTCCCTGTTTCTTTGTCTTTTTTAACTACTTTGGCCTGTAAGAGCATAGAATTTATAGGAGGGTGTTACAGATGGGTTCTGGAGCAGTTGCTGCAAGTGTGCTGTACCTTTGTTTTACAGTGGAGATTAAAGTAGGTGAAATAATGGTCCTTCCTTGCCTGAATATGTGTGAAGGAAGCACAGGGGAGGGGGGGGGAGAACAAAAGCATTCAGAAACAGAATGCTGTACACCAGCTGGCATGATTCCACTAACTTTTCTGGAGCTAAACAATTTACCTAAGCTGAGCATAGGTCCAAGATGATTCAGTTTCTGAAGTGAGAATAGAGCACACTTAGAAGCATGCCTATTTGAGTAAGTATTTTATGCCGTCAGGTAACACAGTGAAGTATCTTCTTGAAAGAACATCCCGGAGACAAGTCTGAAGCAAATTGTCCAGTAAAAAAAAGTGGGTTTGTGGGACAGTTTCTTCAAAGTAACAGCAGTAACAATATTTTAATTTTTCACACGGTAATTGGTGTCATATCCTCAGTTAATATTTAGTAATTCATATTGTAATTACCAAATTTGATTATTTTAGAAAATCCTAATGGATTATGTCCATTAGAAAAACCTTTAACAAACAAGTATCTAGTCATTATCACTAAAATTCCTAGTTTACCTGACTGTAATATCTAAGAAGCTAATCTTTTTTGAGATTTAAAATTTAAAACTACAGAGGAAAAGGTCCTTGGTTATACCTTGGGAATTGGTTCAAATTCTGTAGAATACATCTCTGTTTTCTTAAAATAGATCAAGGTTTTCTGAGCTAAACATTTTATCTGCTACAGAACCTGGGGGCACAGAAGGTAGAGGCAGTGATCCATCCAGCTCAGTATCACGTTTCCAAACCTGGGCACTATCAGCTGCACCAGAAGAGTGTAAAGACCCATCTCACTGGACAAATGTAAGACTGCATAAAAAAATGTTCCATTTCATCAAATCTGATTTGATTATGGACAAAAGGATGACAGCTTGCTCCCTTTGTAATGTTCAGAATGACCATGAGTGTTCATACAGCCCAAAGAGATGAATGCCTTTGAGTGCTACAAACCTTCTGACCTCAGTAATGTTTCTTGGCAATGAATTTCACAGGTTAATTATGCACTAACAAAATGCATTTCCTTCCATTAGTCTGAAATGTATTGTCTGTCAGCTGCATAGGCTATTTCCTTTCTTTATCCTTTTTGCTGTTGCTGGTGGAGATGGTGGTAGTTCAACCTCTTTTCCCTGGCTGATGCCTGCCCAACCCACCAAAGACGCTTTAGGGGTCTTATGAGGCTGGTGAGGAAATGGGAACCATTACCCTGTTAAAGCCTAGCTGTCTTTTATGTGTGTTGAGTCATTATATAATTGCTTTGTAATTTAAAGTTCTTTGTATCTTGCATGCAGAGTCTCTGTGTGCAAAGCTAAAAGCAGCTGTACAAACTGACCCAAGAGGAGGTGGTAATAAGCCCTCAACAGACAGGAAAACAAATACTGGAAGAAAACGTTTCTCTGAAACAATTTGTCACTGCTATATCTGTTGAAATAAAATGCAAAGTTAGCCAAAATGGCATTTGGCAAAAAAATACTTCAAAATCTGAAGTAATCTTAAGAGGCATTTTCCATAGAAAGAACATGCAATACTCACTGTGCAAAGAGTATTCAAGCAGATAGAGCAGTGCCGTGGCAAGCAAGTTCCTCTTGACATTTCCTGGTAAACCTGTGCCATCCATGACAACCATGCTACTTTTGCTGTACTTACTCCGAATCTCTTCAATGTGATTCTGTAATTCTGCTCTTCTCAATTTTTTTTTAGGATTAGAGGGGCTAGAAGGAACAGCATGTGCTTCCCTCCGTGTGCCTTTCGTATACTATGGCTGCTAAATAACTGCTTGTGCTTTTAATTTGGCTATATTCTGCTTGCAAAGTATCTCTGAATGGTTAAATTGACTCAGAAGAGAGGCGGTAATAGGTTATTAAGCCCTTTCACCCCATCTGTTTGTCACAGCTATTTGGGAGTACTTTGGCTAGCAATAGTAACAACGCTGATGCCAGGTTTTGTGGTTATTGTCTACCATGTGCAGAAAAATGCCAGGACAAATAAGCCTGAATACTGGCAAGACCATCAGCATTAAACTTCCTGGTGAACCGAAAACTTCCTTTAGGTGCAAATATTTTACTCATAATGGGTGTAGAAGAATTGAGTAAAGTATCAGCATTCTGGAGTCCAGAAATAAGTATTCTTTTGTGCTTTATTCTGGCTGCTGCTAGCTAAATGCATGCAAACATTGTACCATGCAAACAGTGCCACATGGGAGAAACCAGTAGACAGGACAAATATTAAAGTTACTTGTTCAGTATCAGGTCAGATTTCTTTCTGTTGGGATAGCTTTCTTTCACTGGCTACGTAGATTCCCAGTAGGTTTAATAAATTCATATTTCACTCAGAGTTTATTTTCCTCCCTGCCTGGTTCCACTGTTGCTGTTCAGAAGTGCTGATGGAAAACAGCAAAAAATATTTAAAAATTCTAAGGCAAAATGCTCTGAAATGTCTTTTACCAACTAGTTGATAAATATTTCATTCAGAGTTTTTACATGGAAGCTCTAACTGTTTTCTGAGAAGTTCTGGTGTCAAATTTGGAGACTAAAAGCTATCACGGAAGAGATAACTGGTCCAGAGTTATGTGCATTTCTCATGAAAATATTTATTGTATAGTTACCGATACCATCTCCAATACATCATTGCTAGAACAATGTCTAAAGCCCCTGATTCAAAATTTAATGCCTGGAATTGATCTGATACTATACCTACTTGTAACTGTCTAAAGTCATCACCAATATAAGATTCCTGATTTGATATCAAAGACACAACAAAAGCAGAAAAATAATACAGGAGTTTCTAACAACTGCATGGAAAACTATCTCAATCTTTTATTGTTTTTTCTTTAAATTAGCTGGTACGGGCTACAATCTAATCTCTGAAAGTCCTTTATAACTAGAATTTGGGAGGATATTTATGCTGTAATTACTATTGGCAACTGAGATATGTATCCTTCACATTCTTTAATCTCTATCCTAAACAAACTGAATGATAAGGATATACAGACATATTTACTATTAAAATATATAATAGTCCTATAAGTAGTTATTGAACAAAGATTTCTAAAAGCCTCCTTCATTATGATGATTCTGCAATTTTCTTAAGTTCTCTGTAAAGAAGTCCTGCATTGTCTTAGATCATTGTGAAATACTGAACAGTTAATGTACAGCATCATGAACAAATCTGTTTACAAAGACGAACATTGCACAAAAGACCTCTCTAAAATGTTCAAACAACTGATGTTTATAGCTTGCTGTATTTAAAAACCATTGCTTTTACAAGCTTGCAATGTTAAAGATTTATCTAAAAACAACTTACTTGGAGAAAAGTGTTCCGCTATGAGCATTTTCAATTGAAAAGTCCCACACACTGGTTTTGGACGCTGACTGCAAACCTCCAGAAAGACTTGGTTTTGTTAGAGTTGATCATGTCATGCAGCTGTGGCAGAGGGTGATTATCTCAGCTGCAACTCTTGCAGTTATGCATGACTAACTTAGGTGGAAGAATTATTATGAGGAGTGTTTTTCTTACTTAAAACGTCCTACTCTTATAGTGAAAGTGTAAGATACAGTTCTATTTGTAAACAACTGAAGCGTAATATCTGCAATACATCATGTAAAGGTATAATCACTGTCAAAATGACAAGGCAACATTACAGAAAGTGACTGCTATAATTGACAGAGATGGTGATCAGGCTCTGAAACTGTTTTCTGATTGCATATTCATGATTCCTCTCTATAATATGCTACTGTTACTGTGTGAGTTATTCTAAGCGGATGTTTTAACATGACTAGACTGACACCTTGTATTTTGAGATTTGCAAGTCTAATCTTTAACACTGTTCCCTCCACTTTTTCTCCAAATGTCTAACTCTTGACGTACGGACTTAGTTGTGGGATGGATCAAAGAGCACATGCAGGCAAGAGTACACCAAGCAGTTGCACCCATGTTGCTACACTGGTGATGGTGGTTTACTGGTAAAGCAACACCCCAGTGGCTGCCACCATACAGCCCACCCTGCCAGTAGCTGTGAGTAGTTGGTGAACACTCATTCAGCAGTAGCAGAGAAACGTGCTCTAATATGTGCCTATGAACAGATCATTTGTCTGAGTTGCTCTTTGGCCTTGGGTAGCTCTTTGTAAGCTGGCTCTTTTATTGGCTAATTATTTCAATCATTTAGCTTTTAGGCAGCTACTTCGAACATGTTGTGCCATAACCACAACATTTACTGTCAAGTGAATGGCAAAGGTATGGAGACTTGCAGAAGCTCTAGATCTGTCCTGTGCATAAGTAAAAGGCAACGATCTCTCCCCGTTCTGATGGTGACTACTACATTTTCATTCAAACTCAGAGAGAAGTTTGGAGGGAAAAAAGCAAAGGCACTATATGTTCCTATTCTTCCCTTCATTGCTTGTATTTCTGACACAGAAACGTTGGGCTATATTCCAAATAAATGTTGATTTTTTTCTTTTCCCAGGAAGTGACAGTTTATCAGAAACTGAAACTCTATACAAGTACATTCCTGGAGTATTTCCACATTGTATAAATACATACTCAGTGGGCCAGAATGGAAGTGACTGTAAGGGGCATTTGTGAAGAACGTGCAAGAAGATAGATGAGGGAACTTCACACCGACTCCTGTTTGCTCTTTTTTCTGATCCTACTGTTAATTGTTACACAGAAAAGTTTTATCTTCATCTCAGTGCAAAAGAAGAAATGGTGGATTTTATAATCTTAAAAATATCTTGTGCAATGAGGAACTACTAATTTCTACCCACCTTCATTCAGTAGCAAAGAAAGTGTATACTAAAGGGTGTGATTCAAGACTCAAAGGCACCAAATTTACTGTTGCTTTGTCCACTTACTGTCTTGTCTTATCTTTGACCTTCCTCAAATCATACCCTTTGCATCTGCTTCTTGGGTGCTTCTGCCCATCTTTTCGTGGCAGAAAATCCAGAAATCTTACATCCTCTAGTGTTACTCTCCATGCAGTTCACATCCAGAAACCGCCATGCACCACAGCCACAAGGATTTGAATATTCTTTTTTGAATTAAATATGCTTCTGATTCAAAGAAGAGAGAGGACTCTGTCTGCAAAGTGAACAAGCTAGCACAATACTGCACAGACTGCTGAAAACTTGTTTTTGTGCATGAGAGACAGTGGCCAAGATAAAAGGTAACTTTGATTTTGCTTTCTTTGTGTATCTACTAGAAACACTGCATTTGTTGTATGTTAAGCATAACTAAATCACATGGCTGGAGGATCTGCTGTACCTAAGATTAAGGCAATAGGTCCTGTTTTTTTGACAAAACCAGTCAACTGCAAACCTAGACTTTCAGACCACTTAACCTGGGTTTAAGATATTTGCAGAGAGAAAGACAGAGAACACTGTTGACTCTGATCCTCTAATGGGGAAAAATTCATATGGCAACACCATAGACTGCTTGCAGCATTTCTACAGTTCCAGTTCAGCTTGCAGCAGCAGAGACAAAAGTATTCAGCCAGCCAGAAAGCTTTGCTTGTTAAGCTCATTTTTAATGCGTGCCTACATGGGAGAATGAGTGATGGTGTCTACTCACTTATTCTGAGCGTTTGTGTCCTTCAGTGCCCTCAGAGAGTGGCTTCCTCTCATTTTCTCAATAGAACAGTGTCTGTGGCAAGCTGCTTAGCTGCTGCTCTCCTTACATTCTGCTCTGTCTACTAGTCATGCAACAATAACCAAAAGTGCTCTTCACCGCTGCTGACTTGCAAAAGCCTTTTTCCAAAACCCAGTAGTCCCAAGATGTCCACCATGCAACGGACACCAGGATGCAGCTGGCAAGGCAGGAAGTCTGTGACTCTGCTGTATTTACATTAAAGCATATGAAGCAGGAAATGTTCAGCTTAGAGCCTGCATTGATATTTACCTGGAAACAGTCCTGCTAGGTGAGAGAGCAGCTTTTAGCTAAGGATGCATACTTCTCAGTTTGCTCCCTCCAGATTCAGTATGTTGCCATGGTGTCTTCCCTGGGAAAAAAAAATCCACCCTGGACTTTTGGGTTGGCTTCTCTTAGCCAGCAGTACAGGCATGTGGAAACAAGCCCTACAGCCAGAAGGTGACCTGTTAATGTAGGTGTGGGTCAGGCTGAGGTGTGCTCTCTAGGGCTGAATTGTTCCCAAACCAACTTGAAATTATATTGTGGCTTGCGTGGGGCAGTTGTTGTCCCTTTAGTACTACTGCTCTGAAAGAAACAAATGGAGCTTGCCAGACACTGTGGTTTCTGTTTCACACTAAACGTATTACTTTTCCAAACCTGAGCAAAACATCAGCTTTTCAGCTGGGTGGTGAAGCTTCAAAAAAGTGTAAAAAACACCCCTTTTCTACCTAAAATGTTTAGCTCTGTTTTATGTTTGGATGTTATACTTTATTTTTTTTCTTTGTTTGACTTTTAAATATTATTTTTTTGCAAATAAATATATATATATAAATATTAAAGACTGTTAAAAGAAGTGACAATTTCAGGTTAGCACTGAGACAGGCCTCCCTCAAAAGAGGTTGTACTTACACCACAGTTATCGCTGTCCATCACAACTACAGTCATTCCAGCATTTAGTCCAAGCATGTCATTTCGCTGATGTTAGTGCAACGTGTTATGAAAGATGCCTGGAATATGGGTTCCAAACACCCTGATGTAATACAACTAGACTGGTAAGGGATGCTTCTCCTATAATTCCATAAATAACAAGGAATAATTTATGTGTTGATAGATCCTTGCAGTAACTCTAAAATAGTGCTAATTCAAGGCTTTTCTCTCTGCCTAATATGGTCACATACATTTCATAGACATCGGTCTGGAGGATGTGCTTATTATCCAGAAATCCACATGGTAGCATGTACTCCTATGTATCTTGGTGATCAGGACAGCTAAGCTGCATCAAACACTGCCTGATTCACTGTTCATTCCTACATGTTTTCGTTTCTGGACTTCACAAACTAATTATCTCACAGTTCTTTAACTTTTGTGATTGTAATTTAGTCTTAATTCTGATTTGAAGATCTTCAAAGGTTGAAAGGTATATTAAACACTACTGAGCTTAGAGCTTTTGAGGAGAAACCACTACCAACATCTGACATACACATACCTGCAGTTTGGATAGATGCCTCCCTTACAGTGCTTTTTGTGCTTTTTTTATTCTGGAAGGCAAATGAATTTTTTCCCCACCAAGAACCAGAAATTAAATGTAGATGCTCAACAGCTATCAGGAGACTATTTCATTGTTTTACAAGGCTGTTAGGGCAGTAGGAGAATCAAAACAGAATATTTTTTGAAGCCTTGGTTCATAGAGTTAAACTCTTTAAAATTTGAGTGTTTGCATCACTGGATCCATTTTGAAGATGTGAAGCCAGAAGTTTGCAGAACTTTCACCATGGGGAATCTGTTTACCCTTCTGGTTCACAGGCATTAGCATCTTCCAGAGACCCGCTTAGGCAGAACAATCCTTCTAGCTGTTTTGGCTGGAGAACCAACTCCAGCATTTGGAAGGGGGAATGGCCTGGTTTTCTTCTCTTCTGTGACTGCTGTAGGCACTGCACTGCCTGACAGTGTGTGTCCAAGGATCTCATGTACTCTCAGTTCTACTATCAAATCTTGCCATTCTCCCAGCAGATCAGAACCTATTTAAGGACTTCATCAACTTTTTGGGGCTCTGAATTTATGTTAAATCTAGTTCTCGTTTGTTTAGGTGGTGTTTTAAGGACACTGTACTAGAAAGACTCAGGCACCCCTTTCCAGGTGAAGCTTGGCTGTTATGTTGCCTGGGAAGGGCGACATTAAAGTCCTGTTAAAGGACTTGGATGTCTCATCTCAGGCTCCAGAAGGAACAATGTGTCTGCATTCAGAGACATCCTGGTAAGACAGGAAAATAATATTATAAAAAATAAAAAGCATTACACATGAAAAGGCTGATGTGTCTAAAAAGCATAATCCAGCAAATTCCCAACAGAATACTACCCCTTAATGTTGCTCATTAAGACACAGCCTGACGAGGTTGTTGGTTATTGCCAAAAAGTATCAAACCTTTATTGTGAAAGAAAATTGCTGTAAGCACCATCATAGCACAGACTCTACAAGGTTGTGGTAAGTATCAGTACATCTGGAACATTCATGAAGCGCAGCAGTACATCATCTAACACAAACCAGAATGAAGTTATACCATAGCTTGGGTACAATAACTCTTGCATTATGTGAGGGGGCAACCAGTCCATTATACTGCAACTCTTGACCTTGAAATAAACAAGAAGATATTGTCTTTCCCCTGTCTGCATGGTCTAGAAAATATTTGTAATCACCCACATTTTGGAAGAGGTGACAAGGAAGATAATTTTTGTTGGATCATAATGTATTTTTGCAATTGTATTGAGTTTGCATGGCAAGGTTTTGATACTGGGGGGACTACATGGGTGGCTTCTGTGAGAAGCTGACAGATGCTTTCCCCATATCTGACAGAGCCAATGCCAGCCAGCTCCAAGAGGGACCCACCTCTGGCCAAGGGCAAGCCCATCAGCAATGGTGGTAGCACTTCTAGGATAACATAATTATGAAGGGGGAAAAAACTGCTGCAAAAAAAAAAACCAGCATCAGAGAGAGGAGTGAGATATGAGAGAAAGAACTCTGCAAACGCTGAGGTGAGTGAAGAAAGAGGGGGAGGAAGTGCTACAGGTGCCAGAGCCGAGATTCCCCTGCAGCCTGTGGTGAAGACCATGGTGAGACAGGCTGTCCCCCTGCAGCCCATGGAGGTCCATGGTGGAGCAGATATCCACCTACAGTCCATGGAGGACACCACACTGGAGCAGGTGGATGCCTGAAGGAGGCTGGGACTCCATGGAGAGCCTGTGCTGGAGCAGGCTCCTGGTAGGACCTGGGGCCCCATGGGGAGAGGAGCCCACACTGGAGCAGGTTTGCTGGCAGAACTTGTGACCCTGTGTGTGACCCACCCTGGAGCAGTCTGTTCCTGAAGGACTACACCATGTGGAAAGGACTCACACTGGAGCAGTTCATGAAGAACCGTGGGAAGGACTCATGTCGGAGATGTTCGTGGAGGACTGTGTCCCATGGGAGGGACTCCATGCTGGAGCAGGCGAAGAGTGTGAGGTGTCCTCCCTCTGAGGAGGAACGAGCAGCAGAAACAATGTCTGATGAACTGGCCACAACCCCCATTCCCCATCCCCCTGCGCCACTCGAGGGGGGAAGGTAGAGAAAATCAGGAGTGAAGTTGAGACCAGGAAGAAGGGAGGGGTGGGGAAAGGTGTTTTAAGGTTTGTTCCTATTTGTCATTATCCTACTCTGACTTTTGACTGGCAATATATTAAACTATTTTCCACAACCTGAGGCTGTTTTGCCCACGACAGTAACTGCTGAGTGATCTCCCTGTCCTTCTCTCAACCCACCAGCCTTTCGTGATATTTTTCTCTCCTCTGTCCAGCTGAGGAGGTGAGTAATAAAGCAGTTTGGTGGGTACCTGGCATCCAGCCAGGGTCAACCCACAACATCAATTCTACCACTTTTTAAAGATGTCACACATTGATATGAAACATTGCACATTTTGAAATCATGACCTCATAAAGTTTGCTCTGTTAGTATTAAAACAGCCCTATCAAATTTTAGCACATGCTGGAACTTCTTTTGGAAAAAAAAATCCATGGTAAAATGCAGTTTGTGAAAAAATGAAATGTTTTGTGGGAATTTTCCTCATTTTAACAAAAAAAGTGACAAGAAATTAAAGCCTTTTAACGTATTTTCAGTTTTCTTATGACAAAGCTTTTGATAAATGTCAAAACAAGTTTTTCTTCAAATTACGGAGAATATTAATGTGCTGTATGTCTATATATCATAAGTTATATTAGTATATGCTTAATATTCTGCCTTTAAAGTTTTATAAAAGAGTGTTCTCTTTGAGAACAAAATGTTTTGATGGTGTTGGCAAATGTTTAGAAGTTTATGAAATTAGTATTTTCAGTTTTTAATTTCATGGTAGATTTTTAATTTCATGGTAAATATAAGAATCTTATGACTTTTGGTTTCTATATGAAGTAATATTTTTCCGCTAACTGCTAGCAATGTCTTCAGAACACAAATTGTATTTAATGAGTTTCCATCACTTTTTTATGAAGAACTAACGATGCACGATGTTTCCCACAAGATGGCAGTGATGAGTTGTGAAATTTACAGGAAAAAACGCACGGAGACACGTAAAAACCTCTGTGAAAACAGAAGATACAGGTTTGATACACCGTCGAGAATGAGGATGTTACAGAGTCACAGGGAAAGCTCCAGCTTTAGTTCACTCTTTTGTGGCCAAACAGAGCAGCAAGTATTTTAGCCTAAGTAAGATCATATACCATGGTTCTTTTAGATACCATGCCAAAACTGGCTGCAAGATCTAATTATGATCATGTAAGATATTTTTTAACTGAAGAGTGTGTGTCTGTGTGTACAGATTTCTATCTCATGTATATATTTTTATATTCATATGGCTGCCAAGTGTCCACATATGAGGTCTGCTGTTAACTGAATGGTAAGAACCCACAAATCATTTTGCCTGGAAAGAAAAAAACCTCAAGCAGAAAAGGCATTTCAAGTGACAAAAAAAAAAAAAAGTCACTAAAATGTAGTGACAAATGCATATTAGGAAACTGGTACTTTGTTAATAATATTAATATCTTATTATGCCAAATCTTGCTGTGAATATCCATCTAATCAACATTTAAAAATCCGTAAGTCATGAAATGCTGCATAGCAGTGAGTTGCCATAAACACACAATAAAGAGCCTGTTCAATCATGATGGGAACCATCATCAGAAAGAACACAACGATCTTCCCTATTCCTAACTGAGAAATACAAACACATTTTTCCTCCATCATCATAAAAATCCTGCAAGTCTTTTCATCTCTGATTTAATCTAAGCTTGGCAATAAAGCAAATGGGAGTAGGGAAGCTGAAAGAGCAAATCCCGAGCCTTAAGAAAAAACTGGGTTTTTTTCCCTTTTTCGTGTGAAGCAGGGCAGCTTGGACTCTGTCTGTCTGCCTACACATATGTGCACGCACACGCACTCTGAGTATTTCCAGCTTTTCCAACCCAGAATGTACACCTATATTCTTACGTATGAATACTACTTTACTGTTACAATGCAATGAATAAACATTTTCCGAAGATGTCGCTAGTGAGTAGGTGCAGACACAGGGAACCGTGCCAGCTTACGGTGGCTCAGGAGCTGTCTACCTCATTTTGGCCCCTACCTAAATCACAGCTGTGAAGTTGTGAAGCTGTGAAGGATGGCAGATTTACTAGAGGTAACATAAAGCCTTCCTCGGGGATTTGTATGAGGAAATGGTTCACCCAAATACATCCCAACTAAACTTAAGAAAGACATTTCAGAAATCATGGCTTGGCCCCATCCAGCACTTACCCTTGCTGAGAAAGGGTCACATTCACATACCCGTGTCTTTCCAAAACATGAGTGGGGTGGTTGAAGATGTCCGCTTTCCAGCATAGCAAGGAAACAGACTTGGTACTTTCTTCCAACATTGCAAGGTCAAGTTTCTACTTCGCAGCTTCAAGATGGGTTTCAAAAAAGGTGACATTATTACAACATCAAGTCAAGCATCATCTTGCTCTTCAGAACCAAGGAGTGCTGTCAAACATGTTCAGAGCCAGCAATGCAGCAAACTTGGAAGGAAATGATTGGCTTTCTCGGCTGCTGTAGAGTGGACAAGGGGAGGTATGGTAGAGTGCAGGGGACAGAAAAAGCTTGAGCTGAGCGTTTTATAACCCTAAGTTGCCCTGACTGTCCCTCCATCGCTATTACTCTGTCTGGGCTTTGAGAGTGCTATGATTTACAGAAATGCACTTTTAGAGGTCAAAAACACTGTGGAAGTCACCTCCCTATTATTGAGCAAATATGGATGTAGGCCATGGCTTAAGTTGCTTGCCTAAGCTGTTGGGAAAGAAATTCCAGTGGGAAGGGTATTCCACAAGTCACCCAGAACATTCCTTCCCTGAGAGTGTAAGAGCTTTTGCTAATCTCTAGCATAGCTTTCCTTATAACCTACCACCTGTATTTGAAATCTGTTGTGCTGCCAATGACATACAGGAAGAACAAATGGTCATGATTTTCCTTATAAAAAAGATGCAGTTATTTGAGGAAAATTACCTTACTCTTCTACACTACATGTCTTTTTCTTCTATTTACATTAAATGAAATCTAGTGTTCTTTCAACCCTTTGCCACTTTTTCTTTTTTTAAGACTATTTTAAACTCTTTCCAGCTTATCACTGTATTTTTTTCAAATATGGTGCCTGGACCCAGATGCAGTACTCCTGGAGTCAGTACTGCTGACTTCACTGAGGATGGAGTTCCCAGCACTGGTTTTTCTGAAATGTCATTTTTTTTTTTTTTCCACTGTTGGATAATGACCAAATTCTCACTTGCTGTGTAAGTGCTACATCCATTGAAGGCTTTGAAGGATGATTTATATTTTCTGTAGATCTGTTTCTTGATCTTGACCACGATAACTTCTTTTTTTTTTTAATTATAGTTTATGGCTTTCCTGCTCTATGCAAATTTTTGTTATGTCCATTCGCTAAGACTTAGAAACCACCTCTGCTCAACTCATCAAGAGTTGTACTATTCTCATCAACGAAAGTTAAATCAAGTTCTGAATGTCTAAAAGCTAATTGATGCATCATTTAAGTATTCCACTGGCAAATGCAAGTAAGGTGCAGGCTGTATCCTGGCCTTTCCTCATATGCATTAGTTTTTAACTCCTACTGAACAAAAGTGAGCGTCAGACACCTTATGTTTTCAAAACTACTTTGTTGCAACATAGAAAGACTGAAAGGATTTTGTTTGCTGAAGTGAAGCTTACTTTATAGATGTTAGATGTGCTTTTTGACTCATTACAGTGTCAAGTTGACACTGGTGTTTGGATGACTCAAACAAGAATGTGAAGTCTGATTTCCATAAATACCCTGTTTTATTGCATTGGAGTAAGCTGTTTTGATCTTTTTTTTTATTGAGGTTGTTTGGTTTTTTAAAGTATATCAACATCAGTCATGAGTATGTGTATGTATTCTCTCCCTTTCTGAGTTTTTAGGCTGACTTCGGATCTTCAAATGTTGCTAAAGGCAGACAAAGCAAGAAATTAAAATGCAATTTAGATGTGCAATGGAGTTAAAAGCAAACCAAGTAGACCATAGTTTATACACATCAGTTTATCAAAAGAAAAATTCATCTTGGCTCCTGAAATGAAGTGCCTGCAAGAAAAAACACAAAAGCTGAAGTTAAAAAGAAGCCTAAAATGTATTTTCACATTTATTCTGCCATAGTATCATCTCTTTGATACAGGATTTATCTCATCCAAATGCAGGCTTCCAAATGGAAACCACTAGTGCTACACTACAAATGAATAATTATCTTGCTTTTTCCATGTCTACACTACAGAGTCCTGAAGAGTTTGAAAGTTTTACCTCCATTATGAGTTGACTTAAACTTTTTTGACTACTTTATCACAGAAGGAAAACATACTCATAAAAAAAGTCTCCATTTGTTGGAATTAGATTTTTATAAAATCTGGATCCCTGACAAATAATAATAGCATAACAACTGTTCCAAAGTACAATCGAAGAATGTAGGAATGGAAGTGACTTTGGTGCTTTTGACTCTTGCAATTGTGAAAACAAAGTACATCTCCGATGTGATCTTTCAGGCATTGTTTGCGCTACCTCATAAGCATGTGGTGGCTTGTAGTTAATGAAGATGGAACAAATGAAATTAACACATTCTTCTTCCAAATTCCTGATGAGAAAGCTGGTTTACAAATTGAAGGGAATGGTGATGAAATGGATGATATAACTAATTATGTTACTTTTCATATTTGCACAAGCATAAATAAGAACGGAAATTGCTCAGCTTTCCACATTGGAGAATAATAGTCTCTTGTGTGTATTACACTGTAAATACCCAAAAAAGCAATACGCAAAAGTTTCAGTAATTCATGTTCACACATCACTTGGTTTTGGGAAGAAGAAGACTGAATCTAGGATATGAGTCAGGCTCATATTGTAAAGAAAGTGAACAAATTAATTTAAAGCATCATTCTGCTTTGAAAAATGTATGGTCTCATGGGCATTTTATATATCTCTTCACCATCTCTTAATTTGGGCCATTTACAAGTAACATTAAAACATTTTATGATAGCTGGCTCTGAAAAGTTCCTGGAACTTCAAAGTGTAAGTTTGCTTTTTACATTTCACCAGAAATAAGGATTCTGAGATTGTTGATTTTCCAACTATTCTGTTGATAAGCAAGTCAGAAGAGGACCTAACTCATTCTCCCAGCTATGTTCGTATACTGATGGGAAAATAACAAAAGTATTTTGTTCACATAATGCTGCCAGCAACTTTCTGAACACAAACAAGGAGTAGAGCTACCAGTACTTTTATCACCATTTTCTTAATTAGAAATTTTATAACTAGCATGAACTAAAGAAGGAGTGAAAAAGAATGAATTTGGTGTAACTTGGTGGGTTCAACAGTCCTGTTTGACTTTCAGCTTACAGCTGAAGTACAATGGTTTTTCTCTCCCTTAGGTATTCTCAGAATTTCAGCCTGGTTTTGAGTGAATCTGGGATTTTTCCAGCCTCTACCTTCCTCTGATTAAGAGGCTCCACAGTTTTAATTATTGCTTACATGTTGAAGAGGTTCACCAGGACATGTAAAAACTTCACCAGGTTCTGTAGAAACACAAAGTAAAAAGACAAGGCGGCCTTCAAAAGAGATTATTGCCCTCTCTGAGGAATGTTCCATGGAGTAATTCTTTTTATTTTTTTATTATTTAAATAAAATGTAGAGCTTAAATTCAGGGGCAATTTCAGCTTTTCCCAGTGGTTATTTTGTGAGAAGTACTTCCATTTTTCAGTTTTACTTTCAAACTAGGCCACTCTGAAAAAGCCAAGAAAAAACCCCAAAACTCTTGCATATAAAGGCTACAAGCCCATGTTTTTATATCTGCCAAGTTTTGCCTGGTTTGACATCAAAATGATGTGAAACTACAAATTTCTTACTGTACCACTCTTCAGAAACAGCCTCTTGGAGGAATATTTTATAAAAGCAAAGTAAAAGCCTACATTTGTGTATTCTCTACCAAGATTCTCTCTTTAAAGTTTTGTTTTAACCAGTTTTCTAGAATTTTCTTTCATCTCTTTAGACTTTTACAGAACAAAACCTTTCAGCTGAAAGTCTGAAATCTTGAATTGGGCACCTGGTTATGAAATTGTCCTGAGTTTTAATCACAGTACCAGTGCAGTAGTGTGGGCTTTCTCTCACTTTCAACAAGGAACTTTACGACGATATTATCAACATATAGTTCATTTTTGGAAAAATGACTTTTGCCTGCTTGGCAGATCAGTTCAGTGCTTTCCTTACTAATCATGACACTTAACCACTTCAGAAAGCACTTTTCAGTTTCAAAGTGCTCTGCAAGCATTAAGTGATGTTTGTTAAATGTTAAAACACTGACATGGGGCAGGCAGAGAAACAGCAGTCTCTCTGCAGGAGCAGAGAAAGCGTTGGAGAGGCTTAGGGCTTGAGTCTGCTTGAAGTTGCCTACATCCAGCTTTTGCTGCTGCCAGGCATATTTACATAGTGGGTAATTTCACACTGGCTATGGCTCCCAAATGCCTGCCAGGAGGTTCTGTGTAAAATAAAGCTAGACATGAATCCAGGTCTGGATCCCACCATCTCCCTTCCTGGTGCACCAGGGCCAGCAGATACCCGTGACTGCACCCTGACCACCAAACTGACTGATCGCCCCGACTATTGCTCCACTGTGCCCTGTGACACTGACATCCCCACTCTTGAGTTTCTTTTGCAAAATGGAGACAGCCAATGCTCCAGATGCATGGAAGTACTGCTCCTCCTTCAGCCAAACCGGGTTCAGCCTCCGGCAGCCTTCGGAAGGTGGTAGCTTCTATACATAGGGTTTGAATCTTGCTGGGTTGCATGACAAAAAACAAAAATAAACTATTACAGTGTATCGTGCTCGAGCCATTTAATTGCAACAGGCCATGTCACGAATCATGATTTTGCGGTATATGTAGTCACAAATAGAATATGTGATAGATTTTCAGGGAAATTTTATGGAGCTGTGTTAAGTCTCCTGTACCACACATAATAAATGATACCTACAATAAAATATCCTAACTAAAGTGTTAGATATGTGGTTCAGTGAGCAGCATGACTGATGTGTGAACCTGAGAGTCATACTATAATGGACGTTTTTATTGCAGGTTGCTTTCCTTACCTAATATCCTTTGTTACAGTGGTCTTATCACTGGACAAATTACTTACTTTACCTGTGCCTCAGTTTCTCTAACTGTAAGGTAAGGAAATTCACACTTATCAATGTACTTAAAAATCTCTGGACAAACCCACTGTATTGCAAAGCTAATTGCCATTAGTGTTTATCAGCAGTGGCAAAACTTCACAAGCAAAAAGATTTCTCCAGGTACAAGATACACTGCAATATGAGACTCCCTGTGATCGCAGAAGAAATTACATTGACCTAATGGTCCTTGACACACAATTGTTTTCACACCGGCAGTACGATCCAGGCAGACCTAAAAGACCAAATGCTGTCCCCAGGGTACTACCAAACCTCAGACTAGTAATGACATACGCTTCTAAATAGAAGTACTTCGATTCAATATGTACAGATTTGCCCTGATAATATAAATGACATCTGGAGACTAAAGCCTAGATATACACTGACAGTGACTGACAGCCTACACACAATTTCTATACAAATCTTACAACCGAAGGGAAAACATCAGGAAAGAAAATATTTGACATACAAACAAACAAACAAACCCTAAAGCATCTAATTTCCTCTTACTGGGGTGGAAACATACAGTCTTAAATTATACTGTATTTCCTTCAGTGCATAGATTCAGTGACAGATGTTTCCTACCATCCTCTGAAGGTACTTTCTGAACAGAAAGAAAAATTGTGTGGTTTGAAATACTTTTCAATATTTCCCGTGCTTTAGACTATAACCTGGGTATACAGGTTATACTGGCATTTTCATGCGCTGTTGATCACAGTATGTCAGGCATCCCCTCTGTACAGAGGGTCTGCCAACTGCTTATTTTGCATGAGATTTGCTAGCACATAATAGTCCACTGGAAATTCTTAACCTTGACTTCTCTCTTTCTAACTGCCAGGACCTCTGCACAACACTCCTGGTGGAGCTCTTACTGTGAAACAAAGTCTGTTTCCTACTGACTGCTTTAAAATTCACTTTTTCTCCTCTGTCTTTGAAATTCAGTTGGTTTGTGAGCAGAGGACTGCTTTCATGATGTGTTGATAGGCCCCTGTGAGGACTCTGATCTACAGAAGAAGGGGCTACAGTTTTTTGATCAGTGGCTTTGTTTTCTGGTTTGGATCTCGAATTTATCAGCTTGATAAGTTGTTTGGTTTTTGGTTTTGTTTTACTATGTTTCTCCTTTCATATTCAAATACTCCGTGCTATTTAGCAGAGGCTGTTGAATTCTCTGGAGCTCTTGGGATAATTGGGTGGATAGGGAGGGGAAGCTCTTTATTTTCAGAGACTTTCTGATATCAATATTGAATTTAGTGAATTCCACCTGTGCTATATAACGACCTTGTATTTCCTTAAGGTAAGCAGATAGAAGAGTGGGTACGGAAACACTCAACTTGTGGTGTAGCCGTGGTTACCACCAAAATACTCTGGGTAATTGGCGGACCCAAGTCACCCAGTGTTCAAAGCAAGTGTGGGATGGTCATTGTCCACTCTAAAGAAATTATCTGCAGATGACTGACTGTGGGTGCACCATAGCATCTCACTGCCACTCAAGATATGCATGGAAATGCATAGGCTTAAATGGTACATTGCCCCTGTTTTCCGTAGTTCTTCACCTGCGGCTTGCAATACTCAAATCAGGGTACTTCTTGTCAGCAGCCCTTCCCTCCTGTCCTCCTGGGTGGACATGGGTACCCCACAGGTCTCCACTCCCGGGGCACCGTTGCCATCCAGCTGCCAGTGGGCAGCGCTGCTGTGCCTCTGGGTGCAATTGGAGGGCCATCCTCCTCCAGGCCCACCCCAACGCACAGCCATCTTTTTCTGAAGATCAACTCCCGACCCTTGCAAGCATTCTAGCGTCTGTGATACACACTTAAAGCAGATTTCAGGGGAGCCTCGGAGACTTCATGTTTTGCAGAACCTTGCAATTATCTCAAAGGAGTTCAAGAGAAGCTCATCGATAACGACTGGAAGCCTCCCCAAAGTGGCTGGTCACAGCCTGAAGGGCAGCCAAGCAGCAAGGGAGACAATGTACTTGATTTTATTAGTGAATCTCTTTTCTGTTTGCTAAGGTTAATCATTTTAGTGTTTTACACGCATTTTAGTTTACAGTGCATAGTATTCCTATACTGGTATTTTAATATCCCTAAAAAAGTATGCTTTGTTGTCCTGTGACCAGTAACAATGGACAGGTTCTCAGCCAGCATACTGGCATATTTGAAAAGGGGATTAGCAATTGTGTCCCTGCTGTGAAGTTAATTTTCAGTGTAGGTATGTGGGCTTTCTGAAATTTACTTTAAGTCTGTCCTACTGTTCATGTTTGGTCCCTTGCCTCTATTTCCCTGTTAGTTACTATTTATATAGGGTTTCAAGCGTCAGTTGATCACATTCAGTGTCCTGCTGCACTTGTGAGTAATACAAAGTACAAAACTGTCTCTGACCCCAAAATAATAGTTAAATATAATGAATTCTCTAAGCACTTTATTAAAATAAAACATGAATCCTCCAATTGTACTTACCCTGCAGCCTAAGCCATCAGTATTCAGCATTATTTGCAGTGCTGTAACATCTTCAAAAACACCCTAGCGAGTGAATCTTGTTTCAGTGTTGCTGTAGAGTTTCTGAAAGGAAAAGCTGCAAGACAAAATAACTTCTCTGTCCACAAAACGCTTCTGAGAGACAGACTTGGGTCTTGTCCAGGAGCACCAACTGGGTGCAAAGCTCCAACACTGTTGAGGTTAAACTGGTTTATCCCACACAGATACAGTTATCCTAGTACAGATTACTCTTGACCAGAAGAACAAAAGAGCAGTTTTCAGAGGCATCAGTATCAAAGTCCATACTGCTATATTGATAAGGGGAAAAATAAAAAAGAAAGCAGTTGCAACAACGTTAGTATACTTATATAAAATCAGTCAAGGGCGTCTTTCAATGACATTGAAAGTATTAACTGCATACTAATAGCATATTAACTACAGTTGCCTTATCCTTTAAAGCTGTTACCTTAAGAAATGTTACATACCTGCAACTCCAATAAGTGAAGCAGATCTCCAGCAGATCTCAAATCACGTCCCAGGAGATTAATCATCTGCTACTAAGGCTGAAGAATCCAATTCAACCAGAACTTTGAATTTGTCTTGCACTTTCACTCAGGTAAACACAATTAGAAAATGATAAGACATGGAGAATTAACATTCATGTGGAAAACCTCCCCGAAATTTCCCCCTTAAAAAGAAAAGAGGAAATATACATCAGCATGCTTTTGTCAGCAACATAAATACATGTTTAACTGAGAGGACAGTATCAGCAAAAGGGAAATGTTGTTTGCAGTGAAAATCCTGCTTGAAATAAGTGTGGGAGGGGGAAAGACAGAAAAAGAGGGGAATGTCTTATTTTATGGTGCTGAATCAGAAGTTACAAGTGTTTGCATTCATTTTTATGTAGTGTTCAGTGTTATTAAAAACTTAAGGTTTCTAATGCCAGTTCCTTTAAATAATAGAAATATTAAGGCAACAGACACCCCAAGGTCTTTATTAGACTGTAGGTAGTTCTATTCCAATGCTAGTTTCAATACCATAAAATTGGGATCGTTTTATTAATTCAGTTAGCTCCTCCTTTCCAACATACTGCACATGAGAACTTTCTTCTTCATGGATCTTTACAGCAGTGAACCTGAAAAGGACTCCTGTTAAATATCTGGTGCCTTACAAGAGCCTTGATTATTGGTTTTTCAGCTTTTGCATCAAATTAAATCATAGCATAAAGTAATGAAAAGCAACATTTGTATTAAACTGTAGTTGTGTTTATTGATTGATGCCGAAACTCAGGCATTATATTTCCTTTCACTTTGGGAAATATATGAAATGGAAGTACTTTGTTGAGATCGATCTTCATTCTTTCAACAAAAAAAAGAAAATTTCTCCAGTGTAGTCTGCAAACTGGTTATCTGTGTTGGCCTCCAAATGAATAGAAAGTTAATTCGGTGCTATGGTTCTCTTAAAGGTGTTTTTGGTCTGTTTTTTAACATCCAGTCCTTAATTACTCTTTTGTAAAGAGCTTTATTGAGCATTTCCATTACTCATATGCCACAGCACCTTCTGAGGCACAACTTGTATGTTTACCAGACAGAAAGGGTTAATATGCACATACAGAACAAGATTTCTCAGAAATGAAGGACCTCTGCACATCTCATCATGCTTTGCTACAAGTTCAAGGAGCATGACTCGACTTCTGCAATATAATGTATGGAAGTTGTGAGCTGTCATTCTGCATCTAGGATCTGCAGACAGTGAAAGCAAGAGAAGCAAAAGAACTGGAGGCATGCATTTTTTGCATACACACAGCGTCTCTGGGAGTGGAAGTCCTGCACCAACCCTAGTGGGGGCATAAGCTTTAATTTGTTGTGCCTTTTACGTTCTGTAGTTAGCTTCCTTCACCTCCTAGGACAAGAAAGAGGGCTCGTCTCCAGAATGATATTTTCAGCCTCCTTAAAAATGTCTTTTCTTTTGAGGCTTACAGAAGATATATAATAATTTGGTATCTGACGTCACTGCCTGTCCAGTATTGTCTCCCAGTTTCTGCCTGTGTCATTATAATCTGTAAAAGTGTTTCAGGACAAAGATCACTCTACGTACATACACCATTTCTTACACTTGCCTCACTTCTGGCTACTCTCAGGGACAAGCCTATGGGCCACATATTCTCAGCCAGAAAGGCAGCATTTTGTCTCTTACACTGCCAAATACAGTAAAGTTAGCGATGAATCAATACACTTTTTTTGGTTTGTGCTCGTACAACAGCTATCAAAATAGGGGTATGATCTGTGAAAGCAGTTCTTAGGCACTTGATTAGCAATCAGTGATGTTTCAAATAAGTGCTAGTGCATTGGTATCAGAGAGGTATCTATGTATTTCCAGGCTCTCCAATCATCCTGGTTTCTTTTAGTTGTTGCATAGTGCTTAACTAACATTTTTTGAAAGGAAAGGTATATCTCAGGCTCAGTTCCAGCTTAGGTAAGCTTTGTCAGGAATGAAGATAAGCAGTGAATTTTTTTCAGCAGGTACAAATAGGGCAGTTCTGTTAGGTCCAGCTGTAGTGTGTGACTTCACCAGGAAGATGAAAAGGCAGATGCTGTGGACCCACTGCTGTTCTCAGACCATCAACAGCTCACCAGCTTTAGACCTCCTGCTGACTCTTGGTGGGTTCTGTGCCCTACTTGTTGGGTGGCTTGCCTTCCTGACCCCACGCAAAACATCTTATGCCACAAGAGAGGAGGGAAGAGATGCAGCTGAGCTGAACATCCAGACAGGAGGCTACCTCGACATGTCTGCAATTCCTCTCTGCCATGAGAAGGGGTCTGGACTTCCCAGGGTCCCCGTGCCAGCAGGGCCCTGCTCCTGGACGATATGCTGTGCCCAGGGATGGAGCAGGGCTTGAGGGACCTGCAAGCTACATACTGTTGCAAACTTAGCTGGGCGCTCACGAGAGTAAAGGGCTAAAAAACAGGTTGCGTCTCACTCCCTTTTGGAATGCAAGGTTTTGTTTTATGGCTCTGGTTTGTACAACACACAGCTCTGCTGAGGTGCTGACTGAGATCTGGTACTGGGTGAGTAATAAATGAATTTTAATAATAATTTCAAGCTGTCCCTACTGAAATACAGTGTGGGTGTTGCACTGCACAGATGAAAACAAAGGACCAGTTCAGAATTGCCAGTTCTTATTCCGTTTGCGATCAAAACTAGCTGCGAGTTCATCTTCGCCCAAGGCACAAAGCTAGTTCATTAACCCACTGCACTAAGCAGATCTTGTATTAGTGATTTTTCACACAGAACCTGTCATTCCAAGCAAGAAACAGGTTTGTGTCCTTGGAGCTGGAACTAGAGAAAATGTCATTGCAATTTAAGCAACAGTGATCAAAAGTAGCTATCTCAAATCAACAGGACTCGGTTCCAGGCCTTTATACTAATCCAAAATAAGTAAAGAACATCATGTTCAAAGAAACAATTTTTGTATAAGACTTGACTTTTAAGTCTGTGTGCAAAAATATTCTTTTTGATCTGAGTTCAGTGGTTTCCCCACATATTTAAAAAGGCTTAGAAGAATAGGTAGTAAATTAAACTGGAATATAAAATAAAAATAGCACTATACAACTGTTTCTTCCTGGTTTTACCAGCTCAAGAAAGAGCCATGTTACGAAATTATTAGTAGTACTCTTAAAGCATGCGATGTAGTAGATTCTTGTGGCACAGAGAAGTGGGGGGAGAGAGGTTATGGACTCTGGGCCATGTTTTGCCCTTGGGGTTGAACTGCTGTGACTGGCAACAGTTTAGGCAATCGCTCTTTTGGCTCACATGATAGATACACTTAAAGATCATTTGTGCTTTCTGTGTTAATGGCCTTTTGTGGGACACAGTTATAAAAACATACAGGGGTTAAAGAGGACATATAAGAATTTCCATCCTGTACCCTGTAGTGCTGAAGAACCAAAATTTTGGCTGCATTTTAGAGAAAATATAGTGTGTTGGAAAGTATACATTGCATGTAGCTCTCTGTGACAGAACATTTTAAATGAATTAGAGTTTAAATCTCTGTACTATAAAATCACTGAGTAGCAGCATCTGCACTGTTGCTAATTGCTAATGAATCAATCTATACATTTCCAGATGCTCAAGAATAGAACTGGCCACTGGGTTTAAATATGGTGGATTTTGTAAATTGACTGGTAGCAAAGAATTTCAGGGTCTTTGGGGTCAATCAGTTTTTGGCCAATATACATTTCTGTAATGTTATGTTTACACGCTACTACTAAATCTAGTTGTAAGGATAGGGAGTCATGTAGGAAAAGGCTACATCTAGATTTCTTCTTGTTTCTTTGTCTTTTATAGCTGTGAAACTGTACATTATAATGTTTCTTCTTCATTTCAATCTAGTCTTGCTGTATTTACCTAAGTAAGCATGTGCTATCGGAGTTGCGTAAGTCCTCCTGGATTTGCTCTGATTTATTAACTTTCTATTTTCTCTAGGATTTTACATCAGCAGGAGATATACAAATCACAAAAAGCATTTACTCAAGAACAAATTTTGAGCTCACCAGGGTGAAAATATATATGTAGAAAAATAAAACCTTTGGAAAATATTCAGGAAAGGAGGAGACATGAAATTTCACACTGAAGTTGAACAGAAGCAGGTGTAAGTGTTTGTTTTTATAGCAAAAAAAGGGCAATAACTGCTCTGCGCAGTCTGTAGTCCAGATAAAACACACAGCAGAAATACTGTCATGCCCAGTCATTCAACAGAGAAGAGCGTGACATTTTCAAAATGGGCTACTACTTTATTCAACCTGCCTTCCATTTTGCAGGTAATAGCTCCCGCTTTCTGCTTGTCTGGCAGTGCTCCCATCCAAACACAATGCTCTAGGAACTCCTTTGTTGCAACAACTCCCTTTCATAATTAATAAACCACACCTTTGTCTCAAAGAATATCAGGACAGCTGTCAAAAGAGGTGAGATTTGTTTACAAAGAGAACAAGAATAAGTAAATAGATGAAGTAGAAGCAGTGAGAAAATGAAGAGTCATATCTAAATGTTAATGTAAAATGGAACAAAACTCACAGGGTGCATTTCAGGGAAAAAATCAGAGGCATCTGAAATACGATAAGCTATATCAAAGAAAAATTATTAATCACTAGGTCATGAAATTGTGAAAGAGACTTTTTGTTTTCATTCTAGAATAGGAAGTGGACTGGCTCCCAGATCATTTCCCTATGCATTCTGCAAAGGAGGATGTAAAAATGTTTATTTCCAGCTTGCACTGGGTGGATGCTAGCATTAAAAATGTTACTTATATTCTTTTCCAAATGTTTGCTGTTCCTGTATCAACACAAAAGTGTCTAAAAATATAAAAAGCAGTCTAAAGTCACAGTGAAACTTGCCTTTTGAGATCCTACTGAACTGATGGTTAATCTTTACATTTATGACAATTTAAATATTTATAATGATTTAGTGTGGTGCAAAAGGGACTTATCTGGGTTTACACCTAAGGGTGAACAATCAGCACCAAATAACATTACTGATGCCAGATGAATTATTGTTGATTTCTGTTTTGATAACTATACCAGTGACTAACACCTAGGAAAACACAAGTGCTGGAACCAAGGAGGCAAATCCATGGCAACTTGATATTCAGTTTTTAGCTTTCTAACATGCAGGAAGGTAATTAGATTTTCTTTATGTTTTTATGATGTATAATAGCATTAGTGATCTCTGGGTCAGGCATTTCCTGGCAGCTAATGGTGGGTTGGGTCAAGAGCCCCTGGGTTTATCTTAGACCTTTTACTCTTCCAGCCAGTCATTAGCTGCCAGGAAATGTTTGACACAGGGGTCATTATTGCTTAAATATTGCTTCTAAAAGGTTCTCATTACTATCAATTCATTTTGCTTTTGTGCTGTATTAGCAGGCCTAAGTAGTAATACAATTAACTATAATAACAAATCAGGAAAATAATAAAAGCTCTGCAGGCCAGGGACAGGGCCAAGACAAATTACTTTATTTTCTACATATTTCTAGTTTAGGGTTGTATATTGACACCGTAATAAATCCAAACAGGAAGAATAAGTATCAAGTGACCTACTAGAAGAGAATAAGAAAAAGAAGGACAAAAGGACAGGGAGTAACAGTCCCATAGAATGAGAAAGAGAGACAGAGTCAGAGAGAAAGTAGCTTAATGCCAAAATTTTAAGTGAGGAATTTTGCATTCCTGCCAATGAGAAAAGGTGCAAGGACAAAATGCACTAGCCAAATAATTGCGGATTTTTCATCACCAGTAACCTCTTCTTGTCTTTTCAGTTTCATGTGTGTAAACAATGGCTTGTGGCTTGAGGCCACAGCACAAATATTAAACAGGGCACTCTCTTTGATTTTGTCACAAGTTTCCTGCAAGGAAAGATCTCATCTGAAATTCGCAGAAGGAAATAAAAATGAAATGTTGTCTCAGTATGAACTGAAACTTTGTCCCTTTTCACCTGGCGAGATTGCAGCTCAGTTTCCCATCAGCCTGCACCCGTTATCATGCATATTCCTTTTTATGCTCTCTCCATCAGCCATCAAGCAGCACGGTCTTTATACTCGGTAGTTCGACTTTTCAAACTAAAGCAGCATGAAAACAAATGACAAACCACAAGAATTTCTTTCTGGGAAAAAGTCATAGGGAAAAAAATGTGTTAGAATGCCATTGATGTTGAGAGGAAATATGAGTAAGTTTAAAGAATAAATTGATTCATAAATATGTTGTAAGTATTCCTGAAACAGAGTTACAATGTGTTGCAGTAGCTGGTGGTGGCAGCTGTTGCCAGTGTGTTGTCTCAGAAACAACAATGTTCCAACTAGGAGACTCCAAAACTCATCTTATGTTTTTCCATGTCTTCTCCTGAAGAAAATACGAGTTGCTTCAGTAGCACAGACTTAGGCAGATATACTGTCAGCAAGAGATGGTCCTAGCATGCCCATTCTGACAAGGTGTCAGTCTATGACTGGCTGTGGGAAACAAGACAATGACACAAAGATATGCCCTTGATAGAATCATAGAATCATTTAGGTTGGGAAAGACCCTTAAGAT
>RSEF01000031.1:59595887-59635000 GCA_003993805.1 Himantopus leucocephalus
CTGGCCTTCTTGGCCATCTGGGCACACTGCTGGCTCATATTCAAAAATACAAAAGCTTGCATGCTTTCTGACTGCCTTTAAATACAGCAATCAAAGAAAGGCATTGCAAGTTGAAAATACTGTAGTATACCATGCACTGTCCATATGCAGCCACTAGGCTACTGTTGAATTCCTAGTCCATTTTTTGCATTATCTTCACAACATTTGTTCACTTCAGCTTTTACTCATATAAGGTGTTCATGAATGAGTCAGTGTTCAGCAGTGAGACCTCCCACTGAGCTGCATTTTAGCAAAACGTTTCTATGAGCACTCATGCTCATCAACATTTCAGCAAACTTTGGGCAAATACATTTCAAAATTATTCTAGAAGCAGACTTAAAGGTGTGCTTAAAATAAGCCTATATAGATTAAAAGCACATTTAGGCATCTCAAATATAAGGCCTGATCTATCCTGTTACTATGTGTTTAAAAAAAAGAAGAGAGAGAGAGAAAGCATTATTTCTTTAAACATTCATATACCAATCCTGGAGACCACAAAGAGTATGCTACCTTCAATCCTATTTATCTGATTACGTCATGGTATCTCTATAAGCCTCACTCAGAACTAACAAGAGTTATTAACCTGACCCTGTGCATTATTCTGCAATAAAAATTGGAAGCCATAATTGGTTACTTACCTTAACAGCAGGTTGAAAGTTGTTGCCTTAGAAAAAATGTGGGACAATATCGTATAATATGATGATCAATACTTTGAAATGGACCCATTTCAGAATTAATTTCAAGTTAATTAGTCTAACTCAAAATTCTCAGAAAAATTATTCAGTGTTATGAGGAAAGATACCTTCTGTGTAGGGAAAATAAAGCTGCCCACAACTGAGAATTCTATTGTTTAGAGCAGATCCAGCCATCACCTGCACGAGGAATGATTCCCTGAGCTACGGCATTTGGAATAGACACATTTATTCCTAACTGTAGTTGGGCTTTCAGAAGCAGATAGGTGTATGAAACTCTCATAGCTTGAGTTTCCCTATCTCAAAGACAGCAAGAACAACACCCACCTGAACTAATAAACTACACTGAGACATTACTCATTCAACAGTTAACTGAATCAGTTTTCTAATTTAAAGAAAAAAAACTTCGTAGTTTTTAACTTACTACCATTTTCAGAGTTCCAGACAACAGTCTTGAACCCATAAATGTCATTAACCCATCTCCAACTGACACTGGAAGACCACAAAAGTTGTGAAGTCTAGTATTCAGCAAATGAGGAACCGTCACAAGGAAGTTTGCCCCCGAAGTTTGCATTCAGCCTTCTTATGCATAAGCATTGCCTTGCAATCCTTTCTTACGTAACAGCACTGAAAGCTCTTCCGCAGGGTCCCTGACTCAGTCAGGGAAGGGCAATCATTCAGCATTCCCTTTAATCCTCAGTGGAAGTGCCCCAGGCCTCACTTAATGCATGCAACCGAAAACCTTCAGTGAATTCAAAGTTAGTAATTCCCTCACTAATATTTCTATAGCAATTACTTCATGCTCTCAAAGACTCTTATTTTTTAAAAGTGTGTTTAGATACCTGTCTGGGCTGCCAGGAGCCTCTATAAGATCTTCAAAATTGGCTTTGTCATTAGGCACTGCAACAATCTGGAAGCCACTACAAGGTGACCGTCTCCAGGAGGGAGTTACCCAGATCATCCATCGCTCCCCCATTGCAGTGCAGGAGGATTCATTCTCCTATGGTACAGCCCAGATGTACAATTTGGCAGAGCAAGACCTCCTCCTTATATTTTCTTTGTCTTTGTGCCATACCCAACCAGTCCTGCTATGTCGTTGTTTGGGTCTGGCTGAGGGGATGGGGAAGAAGCTGGGGACGCAAAGGGGCTTAGGAAGCGGTGAAAAGGCCTTGCAAGAGGACCACTTAGTTTGGGAGAAGCAGCAAACAGGTTCTGCCTGCTGCTGTTATCCCAAGATCAAGGGCTAGCAGACCCTGTGGGATGTGCATCCATCAGGTCCTTGAATACAGCAGAAGAGCAGTAAGAGACATCAGTCTAAGGTACACTGGCTGGGGAAGCCGTTAATAGAGTGAAGATTGCACATGAGTGATAGGGAAATATATGGTATACCTCAGTATGATAGCCCGTATTCAAGAAAATTTATTAATAAATGCTAATAGATTAGCATTTTTTTGTAAGTTACAGAACACAATCTGCTTTAATATTACTTCTAGATGCTTCCAGAACACATTGCAGAGATCTGCTGATATTTCAGCCATTTTCACCTTAAATTTCTCATATAATCCTTTTGGCTTCTTTTTTGTTTTAGCATTGGTCACAACCCACCAGCTATGTTTGCCTGATGCATTCAAAAGTGACCATTTTTTCTTCTTGTATCTTCTTGTAATCCTTGTCTGAAAAGGAATGAAAACAATCAAACCAGTGTCTTTAAACCTCAGCAGTCCGTGGCTTGTCACGTCAGCCCTCTAAGTTGTACAGTTGTTGTTGTACAGCTCATTTGATGGCAGAAACTTGAATGCTGTGTTTCTGAACACCGCATTGGAGCCTACAGCGCTGTGCAGTTCTGGGCAGCATGTGGCTGAGTGGTGAAGCCTGGCAAGCTGCTGTGTTTGTGTGTCCTGGAAGGCCAGGAGAGGGTTGCTTGCCAGGGTTTGTGCCTGGAATTTGGAGTAGCTCATTGGCTTGCCTGGTAATTCAGATTTGTATTTTTGCTCTTCAGAGATCTTGGGTTAGAAGACAGTTGTTACAGCAAAACAACAGCTGAACCTTGCTGATCCTCAATAAAAGAGGTAAAAGCAATCCTATGCAAGTGTGCTAATTATTCTGTATTGCAGTGCAGTTGGTTGTCCAACTGTCCATTTTGCTTATCGTACTATCGCAGCCTGTAACACACAATGTCAATAACGGAAAGCAAAAGAGAGGCCAGTCTTGCAGCGCACAGTAACTGATCATATCATGTGAATTATGTATTAAAATGTCTCAGTGTTGCTTTTCCTGTTATAGATTCACTGAAATAAAGTTTGTGCTATGTGAACTTACTGTTGCCTCCCCTCTTCTTGAGAAGGATCCTGAAACATGCCATTTCGTTACCTGTTTTTTAAAAAGCAAAGATAACGTAGGATGCCCTAGTAGGAGATTTGTGTGATCAGTTCTGCACATGCATGTAATAAAAAGACACTACTTACTCTAAGCAGGACTTGGGGAGGAAACACAAATCTGAGAACTGGAGGAAAAAAGAAGGGAAAGTTTTAGCTCTCATTCTTTGGCATGAGCTGACTGCATACATTGCACTTTTTTCCTATCCAAGTGTTATGAGCTGGTAATTTTCTGTAAACAACCAGATGAAAATGAGTCTTGAGGAAAATAAGGTATTTTAACTAAAGATAGGAAAATAAGAAAACAATAGACATGGATGTCCAGGATAATCCATATATACATAACTGAAAGTCACTGAGCAATGTACCTGTTTATCCCAGGATATGAATATGATGGATATGGCCTATAAACAATACATGCAATAACAATGGATCTGCCTGAAGGACAGAAATAAGTTAGAGCTCAAAATGAAGGACATTTTTCTCCATAATTTTAACATGCTATTGAACAATGAGTTCCCAAGGATTTGAAAAGCCAGGAGTTAGTAATAAACTCAGAGAGGTCTTGCATTTAGTGCAGATAAGATAAATGTAATTTGTAGCTCTTAAGATACAAATAGGAAATGTCAGTAATTACTAATTCTTATTCACACAATCTTAAGTTTATATGGGATCACAGAAGTCAAAGAAATATTAATTTAAAACTCTGTTGGCACTCAGGACATGATTTAGTTTTACCCCAACAGCCTCATATTGTACGCAAGATTTTGGCTTGTCAGAACCAGGTGGAACTTATCACTTGCTATGAAGTTGATCTTCTGACTGTGAAGCAGCTACTGGGTACCAAAATAGTGTGCTTGATTTTGGGCAAGGAAGAGCACATATCAACACAATGGCCATGCTGTTTACCTTGCAGTTGTAGGACTGAAGTAGCAATCCCAACGGCAGGACTGCAAAAGCGCTTCTTTCTGCAGGCTAATTAGGTTTTCCTGGGCCACTTGATAGGGAAAATGGAGAAGTGGACAGGAGCTATGAGGACATTAGCATAGGCGGTGCATGACACTTTCATCCCTACAACTCTTCAGTTTCATCCCGTGTTGAGACCTCACAGATTTACAGCAGTGCTCCTCCAGGAGCTGCCCAGAGGTGCTGCCTGTACTGCAATCAGGGAGGATGTTCCCCTCATTCTTAGCCACATTTCAGGAAGATACTAGGAGGATACCTGGTTCTTATTCTCATTTCTTCCGTAGACAGACTTGGAAGAGACAGCCTGAGTGGGCTCTTCTTTGGGAGAACAGTGGTTTTCAGGAAAGAGGGGAAGAGTACTCCTCTCTTCGCTCTTCAGGGCATAGGGACAGGACCAAATGCCTTGTTTTGTAAGTGGAAAAGATGACACAAGATTCTGGAATAACATAAGTCTGTACTGGCAAATCTTGGTATCAAAAGTAAGGCCAAAGGTATTCACGTTGCAGACAAAAAGAATTGACCAAGTCTTGCTTTCAACTGTGCAAAACAAAAAGAGCAGTCACAACACATTCTGCACGGTTTTATGTTTTCCAAATATCAGGATCCTTTTGCACAAATAGCTTTTGCACTGATTACTTGTGACCATTAATATCAGCTGCCTTTAAAAATCACCAGAGAATCAACGTATAAATGTGTGCAAATGGTAACCTTTCAAGCTACTTCAGATGCTTGAAGCTATTGCAGATAATAAACAACTGGTAATTTGAATAATTTTAAAGCAAACAAAGTAACCTTTTAAAATTTAGAAGTTTTTACTATAAATCCTTGAAGGGTTTGGTTCCAGCACCTTTTAAATAAATAGAAGTGCTCCCTTTGGTGTAAGTGCTGAGTCACTCTTCAACTAAGAAAGACTATATCTACAGGAACAAAGAGATTATTTACATTTTTAAAAATTTTGAGCAATTTTATTTTAAAATCTTACATAAATATGGCAATTGGCAGTCCATATTCACAGACCCCCACAATCAACAATTTGCTGAGGTTTGCAGGCACCACCATCCAGTCCAACTCCCTGCTCAAAGTAGGGTCACCTAGAGCAATCTGCTCAGGAATACTCCCTGCCATCAGGTATTTATACACAGGATAAAATACCCTTCTTTTCTCCAGCTTGAACAACCTCAGTTCCCTTGTCTCTCCTTGTGTAAGACGTGCTTCGGTCCCCTATTGTTTTTGTAGCCCTTCGCTGGGCTCGCATCTGTATGTATGTCCATGTCTTTCTTGTCCTGGGGAGCCCAGAACTGGACTCAGCACTCTAGATGTGCCTCACCAGGGCTGAGCAGAGGGGAAGGATCACCTCCATTGACCTGATGGGAATGGTTCTCCTAATGCAACCCGGGATGCCATTGGTCTTCTTTGAGGCAAAGGCATATTGCTGGCTCATGCAAAAAAGGACTCCCAGGTCCTTTTCTGTCAAGCTGTTTTCCAGCCAGTTGGCTCCAGTGTGTACTGGTACTGAGGATCATTCCTTCCCAGGTGCAGGACTTGGTATTTTCCATTATTGAACTTCAAGAGGCTCCTGTTGGCCCATTTCTCCAGCCTGTCCAGGTCCCTCTAGAAGGCAACACACCCATCCAGCCTATCAGCCGCTCCTTCCAGTTTTGTGTTATCTGAAAACTTGTTGTTAAGGTGCAGTCTGTCCTGGCATCCTGGTCACTAGCAAAGACGTTAAACAGTGTTTGACCTCATATTGACCCCCGGATACACCATTGGTGATGGTCCTCTAGCTGGAAACTTGGTGTCACTGGTCATAACCCGCTGAGCCCAGCTGTTCATTTCCCTTCCTCTTTTCTTGTTTTTTCTTCCTGGAGACAGGAGTGATATTTGCTTTCTCCCAGTCCTTAGGAACCTCCCTGATCACCATGATCTTTCAAAGATGATAAAATCTTGCCTCAAAATGCACTTGTGGGTGCATCGTGTCACACCCCATGAATTTGTGTCTGTCCAGGTTGCTTAAGTATTCCTGAACTTTATCCTCCTCCAGTGAGGGTAAGTCCTAATCTTTGCCCTCTTCCTTATTCTCATGATCTTGAACTCCACCACCTCCTGGATTGCTTGTTCCATGCTCTAGTTCTCTTCCCACAGATATTAAGGTGGTTCAGGTCACCCATGAAGATGAAGATCTGCCAAAATGTGGTTTCTTCCAGTTGTCTGAACAAGACATCATCTACTTCTTCCTGGTCAGGTGGTCTGTAGTAGTAGTGTGGTCCCACCACAAGGTTGCTCATGCTGGTCTTCTCTCTAACCTCAAGCCATCGCATCTCAGTGGCTTATGATGCCTGCCTAGGCAGAGCTTCATGCATCCCCACTGCTCTCTCGCTAGTTAGGATGCATTGCTCTCTCTCACTAAGATGGGATGCATTGCTACATCACCTGTTTTGGACAGGAACCATTGTTCAGAATCTGGGACTTGAATGCAAAACTTCTGGCTCTACAAAAAGGCTGGCACTAAGTAGTCCAAGCTAGTAGCCAAAGTATATAACTTTTGGCAGCTGAACACAGGTTTGTTTATTTGTTTACTTGTTTTCATAGGCTTTTCTAATGTTGTTGGTACATTTAACAAGTGCGTCTCCCCAGTTTTACAGTGCAAGCTTGGCAAATAGCACTAAATTGAAAACAAGTTTTCAGTGTTAGGTAATTAATTACAAGCAGGCTTTTTTGTTCTTTACTAAACATTTAGATTTACACTTAGTTCAAGTCTGTTTCTCCTCAAAAAGTAGAAGACCAAACTTCACACCATGGGGAGACACACAGAAGACTGGACATGTCTCATTTAAGAAATCTGTCCAGAGCAGATACTACTGCATATCTAATCCTATTTATGGGAGTTGCGTATTATTTCAGAGTTTTGTCCAACTTGGAAAATATTTAAAAGGTAATAGCTAAGTTACATTTAGCGATAGGGAGAAAAGGCGAGAGGAAAGTGTAGTTCTCAGAAACGTTAGTGACACCCTGAGTGACTAATTTTTAATCCATTGGTAGATTTTAAGGCAGGGCTTAAGTAAGTATGTGAAATTTTATAAAAGGCAAAACATGCTACTTTGATTACCTAAAATGTAGTAAAGGGGTTAATTCGTGTTTTGAAAGCCTTGTGCAGTACACTCGGGTAGTGGCTAACATTTGAATACCAGCCATCTTCGCATATCGGCTTTTGAAACCCCAAGAGCTTTTGCCATTTGTTCCGATTAGGTCTGTCTTCAGGAGATAAGTCTCTCAGGTAATTTGAAGCACAGGCACAAAATGAAGTCCGTTTGATGGTCTGAGACTAGAAAATGTCTCTTACCCAATTAATTAATGCTGTTCTTTTAAAATTCCTGGTCATGTTTCGTTTTATATGCCATTCCCTCAGATGTCTGAACCCCAGCACACTTATTTCAGGCCTTTTTTTCCGTGGTTCTAAAGAGTTGCTTCTTATGTAAGTACCTACACTTTTCACCATGAGCTAAATAATGGTCCGGATCCGTTTTCTCATCTGTGTGCATGGTGGCACACTCCTACCAGATCATTTCATACGATATCTGCTGTAGGGTTTAAAGCTAAACTGACCTTTTTAACTCCAATATATTACATCCACCAGACTGAGGGTTATTTAACACCAGAAGGATGCAGAGGATAGAGACAAAGGAGGAAGAGCTAAGCTCTCACTCTCTGTAGTGTTGCCGGCTCCGTCTCCCTTTAATATTACAATTGAAGTTGCACGCTCTGAAGATTTCCTTTAACTTTCATACCTTTTTTTCCCCATTGAATCTGTGGCTGTTAGTGCTGAGTGCAAAACTGATTTCCAGCTTTAAAGTCACTGCATTATTTAAGCTCTCATCTCTATTATGTAGTTACTTTATTAATACCTTTTTTAAGATCATGACCTTAATTCAATGTTTAAAGGAACAAAGGCAAATGTCTCAGTCAGTGACACATTTCTCATTTTAAGGAGAGATAAACCTCCCGCTCAGCCCAGAATTATGGAAGTTGGAAATGTAGGAAGCATTTCTCAGCATGCATATTCTGCAAAACGTGCTCCAAGGCAGCAAATGCCACTTCTGAGCCTACTGCCTTTGTCAGCCATTTTACACATAAGTAACGTTCTTGTGAGCATGGCAGACATCTTGCAGAGAAATAATATCACTTGTGCGTGGTAACCAGCAGGAGACATTGCTAAACAGTACCCATTCTTTATTAGCGCCGCTTTAATGAGCAGGAAAAAGATACTGCTTTATTTTTGAGCACTGTGAAGGCACTAGGAAATTATACTGCTCTTGCAGGCAGATAAGGATATTAAAGATTTTACTTTTATTACAGACATATCATAGTGCTGTGAGGTAGTTGAAAAGATATAAAATTAAAGTACTGCACCAGCTAAAGAAATGCTGATACTCGTCTGTAAGTCAGTAAGAGTTTTATGTTGAGATGTCTGTGAAAGTAATTCACAAATAGCTCAGATTGGACTTAAGCCTTGATTTTCCTACCCCAGCTCCTCTGTTCTCTTCCCTTTTTTCATCCAGCCTGCTTTCATGCTACCGGTCATCTAAATGTTCACAGTGAGATGAGATTCTGGAATCAGTAAGGTAGAAGCGCTTCCCATTAAACTACACATTCTGAAAGAAAAATAAATAGGAAGCAAAGGATACTGTTAGGGTTTGTTAATGTAAAAATTTTGGCAACTTTCACTACACAATGTGGTTCTTAATCACCACTGAACTTGTTTTTTTCTTTTCAGCTCCTGTAAATCACAACTGCATCGCTAAATCCAGTATCAGAAATTAAAATGGTGCATGGGGTTGCACTTTTAAGAGCCTGGCATTCTGCAGAGCGGAGTGTGACGATGTTGCTCCTTGCGTAACTGAAAGAACAAAGAGAGATTAAGAATAAAAATAGAAGTGAAATAGCCAGTGTTGTCAGATACAATTTGCCAGACTTTTGATCAGAAAAATATTTTCTATGACATTTTTTTAATCAGTAACTGAGATCGGCAGTGCTCTTGTTCACTGTAAGAACCGTAGGAATTATTAACCATATCAATGCTTTACCTCAGCATTTTTCCTGGGTTATTCATTCCATTTATACGATGATGCTTTTTTTTTGTTTTCATAAGGTGACTCTTTGCTTTGCTTTTGTAAATGGAGTATGTTTGCCCATCCTGTGTTGCTTCATGTTTGTGTAGTCGCTGTCCCCATGTAGCTTTGTCCCGACAGCTGTGACACATGTGTGGCACTGCTGCACAAGTCAAGCATTGCTCCCCACTGCGATGCCCAGACCCCCATGCACCACTCCTTCTTAATGCAGTTTTCCTCATGTGCTGTACTGGAACCTTGTTAATAACAAAAGGATTGTTACGTTTTTGCCCAAGATTTTGTATATGGCGTAATCTGGAGAACGTGAGACTTGAGCTCTTGATGCTGTTGCACTTGGAAAAAGTAACAGCAGCAGATCACTGTAGAAATCTCAATAGAGTATGCTTCACACAATATTATGTATGTTCAGATTGGTTGTTGGAACTTACAACTCCATATTGCCATTAAACTTTATGAACAAAACCCTGATGTTCTTGCCCTGACATGTTAGCTCTTGTCCTCGGCTCATCCTATCTCCTTGGAAAGCCTGTGGGAAATGCCATCATTTCATTGCCCACATTTCTTTATTGTCCTTAGAAAGTATGTGGCACCAACTTCTGCATCTATAATAAGCACCTTGTGAAGCCTCCTGTACGCTGCTGCCCACATCTTGAAGGCTCTCACTGGACAAGAGCAGAAGCCCCCTGCTCACCGTTCAGAGGCAGGAGGAAGACAACCATCCAGTGACAGACACAAACCAGCAGGTATCTCCAGAGAGTTGCCCTGAGGAAAGTACGAGGGCTATAGAAAGGATCCATGTTGCTGGAGAGAAGAAGCTGTCAGCCACCTCATCCCCTTGGACTTAGGGAGCAAGAGACGCCTTATCCCAGCAGAAGATGAAAGAGAAGGCAGAGAGGCCATTGCAAAAAAGTGCCCAGAAAAGTGAAGGAGATTGCTTTCACAGATTCATGATCACCAAAAGGAGACATGCTGCAGAAGGCACTGTAATGACGAAGGCAAAAGAGCAAATCAGTGGGGAGTGAGCTGAAGATTAAATGAGAATGTGAAAAAAGATCACTGGAAACTTCTATGGCACAGGGATTAATTGGAAGGAAGAAAATAATCAGACTGCTTTGTAAACATTCTGTCTACAGCATAGGTATATAAGAATGAATACAGAAAAAGCGTGTTCCTAAAAGGCAAGCAGCCAAACAAGTCAAAATAACTGCGTTTTCTCTTCCTTTCTCTGCCCTGACCAAAGAATTACTTTTTATTGGTCCTCAAGTTATATTTTCCGTAGCTAAATTTAATAAAAGAAATGTTTTTTCTTCACCCAGAAATTGATTTGACTCAAAGTCAAATATTTTTAGTTGGGAGAATGTTTACTTTCTAAAACCTAGAAAGTATATTTTAGAACATTCCAAAACAAAAACTGGGGGTTTTTTTAAATGAAAATTTAGAACATTTCAGTTTGGAAATACAAAAAAAAAATACACTCCCTATTAAGATCATCAAGTCCAACTGTTATATGATGAATCATATCACGTCTTCTCCTAATGCAGCAACCTCAACCCATAGCAAGGGACGGGCCTTATTAAATAACTGTTCTTATGGGTATCCTTTATTTAACTCTTCCACCCTCTCTGCTTGTCTCTCTTTCATCCTACAGTTTCTGATTGAATTGAAAAGCTTAAACTTCAAGAATGAAGTATTTTTAAACCTCTGGTTTTCTTCGCTGTGCTAAAAATGCTCACCATCCCCCAACTCAGAAAGCAGAACTGGTGAAGACAGCCAGAATTCATTTAGGTTAGCTGCTGCTTGTCACCTGTTACTTGCAGAAGAACAGTTTCCTTTATGGTCAACCCCAGGGACTTTCCTCTGGCGAGGTGGAAAACCATTGAATGAGTATAAGGTTTGGAGTAGGGATGTTAGGTAGAATTAAACCTCTCCTAGCTTCATAACTTATGAGAGGAATTTTTCCCTCTGTAGAGCTTTAAGGAGGCCAATGACAAAGTGGGTGATATGTCACATGAAATAATAAAAGTGGGGGGAAAAGGATGGGGCATATGGAAGGAGGCAGAGTGTGCTTGAAAGAAAAGAAAGTCAAAATTCTCTTTATAGTCATTAACAAGTGTCAGAACAAAGCTGACACAATTCGCTTAATATCTTAAAACTAAAGATTTTCACACCACTCAGGATTTTCTGGAGGTGATTTATGCAACCTGACATGAGCTCGAGTGTTGCACAGACTTTGAGAAACATCTCAGACCGGCGACTAGATGTTGATCCTTGGCAAAAACTCCCGTGCTGTACTCTCCTCTTTCCATGCCATATATTATGAATTTGACTTGCACTTTTGGTTGGGTGTGATTTCTACAGGCATTCATGTAAGTACTTTTGTGTACTCATGTGAATCTATTCATGTGTACAATAATTTTGGAAATTATTGTTAGTGAGCCCACTATCCAATGCAGCAGACATTTTGAATCTATTTTTTTCTCTTTTTAAGCAATTACAGAAAGATAATCAAACAATTTTGAATAACAAATAAATCTAGAAAAAGTCCATAGCCTGAGAGCCTTCTGTAAGTAAAGTGAAAGCAAAATCTAAAATAAATTACTCATTTTAAAAAATCTTTTCTGTTACAGTTATTAGATTACAAGGATTCGGACAATGAGGTGATGAGTGTTAACCCAAATGCCTTGATGAAGTTCCCAAATCAATTGTAGAGACAGGAAATGTTTTGTTTGGTTGGTTGAGGTCTCATTGTGGGGAATCAAATACCTGTCTTAAATGATGTTGTCTTTCTAAAATAATCCAATGGAAACACACTCCCCTGACTGGAAAATGAAGTAAGAGACCTGAGAGTAGCCAGAGTTCTCAGGAGATCTTCAACACTTTATTGTATCTTCCAGCTGATAATTAGCTTCCTCATTGCATTTTACGACTTGCCTGCTCCCTGTAAGAAACCATTTTATGTCTTTGGTCATCCTCATTATCTTTCTTTGTAGCTTTTCTACTATATCCTTTCTGTCTTTCTTATCCGCTCTTGAAGATTCAGAAACATAATGGATCTATACAGTGGCATGAGGATGACTTCTGTTTTGTTCCCCACTCCGTTTCCATTTCCATTTCCATTTCCATTTCCATTTCCATTTCCATTTCCATTTCCATTTCACCCTTCTTTCCTATCCCTTCTAGGACTCTGAAAGGGCCTTTCATGAGAGTACTGACTGACTGGTGTTTCGCCTAAACCTAGGCAGAATGTATGAGCCAGATTTGCTTGTCCACATTGTAGGTGACTTCTTCAGCAAACTCTGTATTTTTAATATCATTATATCGTCAAAATCTGTATACTTATCGTGTGTCATTATAACATTGTTACCCATCTGTCCACCAATTACTCTTTAGAATATATTCTATCACTTTTCTCCAATGGATATTGATATCTGACCTGCAATTCCCATCTCCTCCTTCAAACAAATTTAAAAAAAAGGAGTTGTAGCACTAGACACTTCCCAGTCCTTTAGTACCAAGGTAGTTTTAAGAAGTTTCTCATGTGCAGGCGTTCCGCAGATCATTCTCTTTTGGAGTCCTGGATTTATCCCTAGACCTACAGTTCAGCTGAAATCAATAGACGATCAATAAAAAATATGTCCTAGGTGCTCAAGGATGAATGATGTGGTCCTCACTAAATTAAGGGGTTGTCCCCCACCAACTTTGCCTAGACCTATGATTTTTAGTAAGGTTAGTGTTTTAAAGGTATTTCCAAATGATTCCAAAAAATACAACTATTTTTTTTTTCTGCAGGTCTTACTGGCTTGTTGAAATGGATCACCTTTCTCCTAATGCACCATGAAACAGTTTCCACTAGGAAATATGAGTCGACCAGTTCTTAGCCATTAGTGAATTCTAATTACCATGGAACAATTTATGCTGCATGAAAAACATGTTTTATACTTGTGGCAAATTCATTACTTAGCTTCAGAATTCTGAAAAGTCACCTCTGTACCTGGACAAACTGATTGTTAATACTGCTCCAGTTTGCTACAGCTAGATCATCTTTGAACTCAAGGTGTTGTTCTCCAAGAGAGGCACAAATTAAATTTGACTTTTGTCTGGATGTCCAGCATACAAAGTTTGGTTCATAAGAAGTTTTTCTAAAGCATCTTTCAAATTACTAATTAAATTGCCTCTCTTCTAAGTAAATGATTTCTGGGATCTTTAAAATGTCTCTGTTAAAGCTTGCTGTCAGGATGGTCTTGCTCCACAAAGAGATACATGTTGGCAGACTTTAATTAGCATAGCTGCTTGAAGCTAATGACCCAGTCCAAGAAGGAGCTGGTGTGGGAGCTTTCTACTCCGCTACAGTGACCAGCCTCCTTCGTGCAGTATAGCATCTTTCCCACCCAGACAAAAATGTCTGCCAGGAGATCATTTATTGCTGCAATGTTTCACTGAGAAGAGCGCAATGGGTCTTAGAGCTCAAACCTGAAGCTGTTTGCAGAGTATAACATCTTTTATCACTCTTTAATAATAGCAAAAATTGAAGATACCGTATTGTTTCTGACATCTTTCTGTTTCCTGTGACTTTCTTGCAGCCAGTTAATTTTAGAAGAGTAAATGAACCATATTCAGAGTGAAGTCTATGCTATAGTCACACCCTAAAATTTGCCAGTGAAATACCTGAGTGGCAAAACATGGTCCCAGCCCTTTGTCCTTCTGGGAGCTCTGCACAGGCCACTGTTCCCAAGCAAGGGGTGAGCTGGAAGGGAGCGCTCATGGCTCAGGGGACAATGATCCACTACTTCTCCCCGGCAATTTACACAGGAGGAGTCTCATGGAGTATTCTCAGAAATATCAGTGCACTCTCCATTTGGTAAAAACCTCTAGGAAAGGCAAGGTGTAGCCAACCCCTCCAACACCACCTTGGGTTATGTCCCATCCCCGGCAGAAGTTTCCAATTATTTCTCTTTGTGCCCGCTTCTATATTTGTGTCTCTATCCGTGTAATATTTTCTGAAATTACTGGCAAGATCTGTATGGATAGCCTTGTCTTTAATTCCATTTCAACTTCAAAGAGCAAGTCCTGGCAGAGACAACTTAACTGAACATTCAATTCGGTTTCAACATTTTTTTATCATCAGTTGAAATTTGACTTAGTTGCATTTACTGTAACCATCCTTGCTATGCAGCAAGTCATCTCAGAGCAGGCTTATGCATTTTTCAGGTCTTTATACGATTCTGCAGTATAAAAAAAAAAATGCCTGCGAATCTTTCTGCTGCTTGACACAGGCAAACGATTCTTATTACTCCATTTACTCCCTACATAGATACGGAAAAAAGAAAAATGTTTCTTGTGGGATAGCAGTCATAAAACGTTTGACAGATCCTGAAACCAGTGATATATAATATACATGATTAGAACTGAAATGAGGAAAGAAATTCATTTTTTAGGTTCAGACTGAGTACTGTTTAATCTCTTTCTGTATCTTTGAGGTAGGGATTGAGATTCTTTGTATGTTCAAGTCATGCACACTGAAGAATAAACAAATATTGACAACTACTCTTCTTAGTTTGTCTTTTTAGAATGATTTTGGGTTTCCAAACCTCCTAATGACTTTTCTTATTTCAAAATCATATAATCCTGTTCTATAATTCTGTGTTTTTATTTTTTCTCTATGGATCTGCTAAAGATATTTGAGTTTAATAAGAAGATCTGAGAGTTCACTAGACAGGAGTAACATTGAAACCAGTACTACAAAATTGTATAAAATGCGGAAGGAAAAAAGGTATTTTATTGCGAGCCTTTCAGTTACCACACTCTTAAATTTTAAATGGAAACATAAACAGGCTAAAAATTAATATGAAATGGCATTTAATTTTAGATCTGTGTTTTTCTCTTGAATGCCAGTCTCCAAAAAATATTCTCTTACTAGACACAAAAATGACTTCACATTTACCTGGTAAATATGATAAATTTGCTGACTCTGCTTCTCAGAAATTTCTGGATAGGAAGACTTCTTGATAATCTCTGGATGAAGAGAGTTTTGTACTCTAATCTCTGTCCAAAGTCAGTCTTCCAGGCAAAATATTATACTCCTCAAAGTGTTTGAGTGAATGATTTGTACCCATGATAACGGGATAATGCTGTGCAATGACACTCACAACATTGTTTGAAATCCTGAGAAGCTTCGTTTATATGGGATTATACATCATATTAGTAGTTACAATAGCTGTGCATATCTTCATTTTATTGATATACTGCTGCTGCCCAGTATCATTGTTAATACTTCCTAGCACAATGTAAACCCATTCAGTTTGCACCTAAAACAGTAGTTTTAATGATACTTAATGGGCATCAGAGTAATCCTTAAAATCTCAGATTTTTTTTCTTCAAGCTTGTCTTGGGAGTAAACAGTTAGTTCCCAAACAGGAACAGATTTTTACCTTTTATCTCTACTGACAAATTACTCACAATAAAATAATTAGGGTCTAGCAAACAGAAGTGGATAAAAAACTTGATAAGCTCAGAGGAAACAGAAGTTGAGAGGGAAAATATGGCTGGCATTTCAGCAAACCACCAAATATGTTGTACCTGTAATCAAATGAAAAATATCAAGTAAGCAAGCTGAACCGTTTATGTAAAAAACTGTTAAAACGTGGAACAAGTAGTATTAAAAGGAAATTAAAGCTACTTAACTAAAATATATGCTACCAAGATTTTCAAGAATTGTATTTACATTAATGCAAAATGTACCCCCAAATCCATAGAATGTCTTGATACCTGCAGCTGGATCTCACATTTTAAAAGGTCTAACATTGAATAAAAAGGATTTAAAGTGATCAGATTGTGAAGAAGTTTTCATTTTGTCTGTAATCTTTTCATCCTAAAATTGCTATATCTCATTGCAGTTTTGTTGTATGTTCTGTCCAAGGGAACATTAAAAAAAAAGTATCCAATGGTAAGGCATGCTGATTCACCACTGAGGACAGATGTTGCTGTGGTTATATACATTGTGTTGAAGTAGAAAATTTACTATGCCATGTAAGTACTCATAATCTTTCCAATAAGTCTTGAGAAGAAAAGGCATAAATAAATCTGATAATATAGTTATATTTAATAGTAAAAAGACGAAAACTAATCTGTGATTACACTTAGGAAGCAACATAATTCATGTAGTTGGAGGGTGTCCGTCAAAGAAAAAGAGGTGTTTTTTTCCTTGGGCTGTAAGACTATAGGCAGTTTCATATGCCACAATTTGGCTATTGTCTGTTGCATACCTATGGGACAGTAAAGAAAAGAGGATGCTGGTGATCATAGAGATGGAAGATTGTTAAAGTGTGGTTAGCTAAAAGCAGTTTTAGACTCTGAAATGTAGTGTATCAAGATGTAGGAAGAAAGTCTACTCCCTTCAATTATTCTTAGCAGGAAGAGTTACCTTTCATTTTTTATACCAAGTGCTTTATGTTTCTTTTCAAATTTTGTTGCTTCTTGATGTGTTTAACACAGCAAGGCTGATTCCACCCACAAAAGCAGGGACATTGAAACTTCTGCCTTGGTGGTTTTCAGTGGTTTTGCAACACACTGCAAAGTTAAAAAAAGAAAGAAGGCAGGAAGGCAGGTGGGAGGGAAGGCAGGCAGGCAGGCAGGCAGGAAGGAAGGAAGGAAGGAAGGAAAGAAGAAAGGAAGGCAGGCAGGCAATTAACAAGGCACAAGCAAAATGAAGAGAATTTTCTCTATGTATAACCGTCCCTAAATACAATAGCTTCTGGGGAAACATTCTGATCACACTGCCTATATCCTCACAACTCAGTACATTGCCCCATGGAGGAAGCTGATCCAGTGATTTTCCTTTGTGCCATTGTATCATCTCCTTCCTCTGAAGTCTGTAATAGCTGTTTTGTAGATCCTGCAGTGCTGTGCCTGAAAAACACATTTTCTTCCTCTGCTGCAATTTAATCTCAATAATATTGTTTGCAGCCTCAGTGAATGTACACTTTATCTTCTTCTCGTATAGATGGTTTTGAGAGCTCCAAATATGTATTTTCATTTGCTGCAATGTTTGAATAAAGTTTTACAAGGGCAGATTGACTTTCAGGATAGTACAAGTCAATGAGTTTCCATCTTCATTTATTTGATCCCTGCCATTCCATGTCTCTTCATTATACTCGGGTCAGTAATCTTATCCCCTGTTTTAGAACTGAAACTCCATGTAATCAGAGGATGCTGAACAAATTCTTCTCTAGTGTATCTCCACTGTAGTCAAAGTACTTACAGGATGGATGAATTTGGCTAAAAATATTTGGCATATCAGTGAGTTACTATAGCTGCTCTAGGTCTGTTTTATTCCCTCACCCTTGGCTGCTCTACTTGATGCTTAAGCTTGACTAGTGGTCAGATTTATTGGGGTTCTTTAGAGGGAGATTAAAATAAAAATTACGTCCTAATACACGGTGCTGTTTACTCTGATCCCTCTTACACCTTCACACACAGCCAAAACTGAGGATCCTGAATGGGAGGTAAGAGCTGAAGATACACAACATCCATTACAACTAAAGGAAGCAAGAAGGAGAATTGCATGTGTTAAACCTTGACAAAATTGAGGGCATAACTTGAGCTTTTTATGCAACAAAAGATTATTTGCACAATGTTAGTTTCTGTTGCACCCAAAATGGGTGAAATTTTGATCCTTGCATAATGAAGTTCCACTTCACTACAGACTTGACTATTCCATATAGCAACATGATAATGATTTTGTTCCTCTGCTGATATCACTAGAAACTCCAAAAAGATCTGGTGAGGTTCCATTACTTTTTTGTGCCTTATGCAAAAGATATGAATGATATCTTTTTCCACTGACAAGGAAATTCCCATAGTGGACAATTATGCCAGTGATATTTGTCCTTAACTTTGCTGTGTGGCAATATCTGCAGAAGAGTTAGAAAGGACACCAAATCACTGGGTTTTGTGCCATTTTTACCTTATATGGAGGTACTGATTTAATGCTTTCCTTGATCACTTGCAAGGGCCTTGCAGGATATTCTTCTGTTTTAATATCAGGAGATATTTATTCCTTGATGGGAGAAAAATACAAACACCTTTTGTTTCCTTTTCCTATCACATCTTCTGAAGTTTGGGAATAGGTCATATCAAGTGGCAAATTATCTAAGTGATATTAAAAATCTCAGACCTTTCTGACCTCTTCACAAGTTCACGTCAGGAAAAAAACCCCAGAATTTTAGGTCAGGAAGGAATTCTTCTCCAGGTTAGTGCAACCATCTTCTTTGCATGATTTGAAAATTTCACTTAGCATGTCCCTCCTACTACAGGAAAATCAGATTTGGTAGTGATTCTAATATCTATATATTTCTCTCTTATTTGATAAGCACATTGTAACTGCAGCTCTTGTTTTGTTGTTTTGGGGTTTTTTTCAAAGTTTAAGACTTTAATATAGGATATCAGCAATATTGCTCCAGTGCCTGCATCTGTTGTAGCAGGCTCCAAGGCAGAGGGCCCTGCTAAGCCATTATGTATTTGAGTAGTTTTATTTTCATTCCAGCAGTGCTTGTTATTTGCGTGCTCTTTATATGTTGCATACCAGGTCCATAGTGCCTGATACCTCTGAAACAATACCATAGCGGTCATGTGTATGCTCTAAGAAGATTTAATCCAACAATTTCCAGTCAGCATGTGTAAATTCTCACTAGGTATTGAGCTGAAGCATATTTAACAGTGACACCTTACAGAACAAATGAAAAACAGAGTAACTGAATGGCTGATTTGATGAAAAGTGTCCAAATTCATCAAGCCATTTTTTAACTAGCTTGCATCTGGCTAAATATCAGTAAAAATAATTTGCTGAACAAACTGTAAAATAAAAGCAAAACAAGAGAGTGAGACAAATCATATCGAACATCCTGTGCCATTCCCAGAGTGGCGGGTTTGAGGTTTGTACTGGTGCCTTGGTAGGCCATGACAGGCCACCTGAAGGACTAAACTGTCTCTTCAGACTCTGAAGGTAGGCTGGAGAGTGAAGTGGAGTTGGTTTTCGTTGATTGTTTCCAGGACAAGTCAACAAGGAAACGGATGAGGAGAGCAGGGACTAGGTAGGACCTTGTATGTCTGCCTACCATAGGTATTTGGCAGAATACCTGAGATGGCACGTGCAGGTCATATTTTCTGTGGGTTTCCAGCAGTAAATTGCCATGGTTCCTGCTGGGGACCACTGTACTGGAGAGTTACCTCCAAGGTGGAAAGCTCTCCTGAAACTGACAATATTATTCTGTGGAGAAAAGCAAAAATTTCACGGTAGAAAGGTCTGTGTGTGAGAGTGTGCATTCTGTCCCATATTCACACAGAAAAAGCAGTGACCTTGCTGAGCAAACAATGTCTTGATAAAAAAATGGGTCATTTCCTAGAAAAGAAAACACAAAACCAAATCTGTTTTAGTGTACAGAAAGCATATTCTTGCAGAACATCTATCCCTAAGAATTAGGTCAGCTTTGTAGTTTACCTTTCTAATGTAGTGGAGCACAGCAACTTCATTATTTCAGCTGAATTATTAACGTACTTTATATTCATGCAAAGGAGCTTCATTGTACTTTAATATAAGTTTCATTTAGTTAACAGAAACAGAAATCTCCCTTTCAGGATTATTTTCCTTTCATAGTTGTTTGTAGGAGTGACCAAATTCTCCCTTGGTTTTGAATGCAACCACTTGCACAAAAGAAATAATTTATTATTTGGGTATAAGTAGGTATGTATATATGTTATTGGTTGTGCAAATGCCTCTCTGTGGTAATCATATACACAAATACTCTGTAAGTAGCAAATAATGGTCATTTTGAGACTTACAGTAGTATTTTTGGGAAAAAAATTAGTTTTGTAATTCAAGGACCTCTAAAATAGCAAACAATTATCCACCTTGTCTGCAACAGTAAAGATGGATAATATAGCAATGTGATTTAAAAATTGATCTTAGCTCCACTCAGCTGAGCATAAAGGAAAATATATGACCTGCTGAGGAGACATAGTGAGCCTGCAGCATATAGTACATCACTGCCAAAAGTTAGAAAAGGCTTTAAAAGACCTTGCTATTAAGAATGGAGTTTTCCATCTGATGTAAATTTCTAGCCAAACTTTTATTTGACCTTGAAAAACTTGAATTGTAGTCAATGATCACCTCATACCAGCAGTGCAGGCACAATATCCTAAAAATTTTATTCTATGTTCTGAGAAGCATCTGTGAAAGGAAGTAACTGTCCCTGATTCAGCTGGAGACTTTTCTGTGACAATATCATAGACTTCCATGGGGTTATTTTAGACTGTTACATCTGCAGCATACTGGCTCCATTAGAACTAGTCCGTTATCTAGTTGTATCTTATTTAAGCAAAATATAAAGGACTGGATTTAGGGAAGAGCTTAGCAGTTTGCAATTCCCAGCAAGCAACTAAGATAGGGGATCAATTTTCTGAACTCACCTCTCATTAATAGAGCTAAGGATTCAAAAATGCTGCTGAGATGCTGCCACAAAATTTGGCCAAAAGGAAGTAGTGTGTGCTTGAAACTGGAAATTTAAAGGTGCAGATGTGTTCTTATGCAGATAAAAATGGGAAAGAATTAGGCAAAACCTCAGCAAAAGAAATTAAAGCTAAAGTGCTTTACATATCACCTGCCACCAGCTCTGAGAGCATATGCAGTCACTTTCTGCATGCAGGATGATGCATGGTTATTTGTTAAAATATGATACCTTGGCAGTGTGTCTCAAATGCTGCAATTCGGTTTCTCTGTAGCTATTGGAGGCTGGTAGGCACTTCTAAAAAGGTAATAGCAAAGAACCTCATTGCTGAGTGCATTGCCAGCTGGCATCAGCAACAACAACAAAGTGGGTTGGGTTCATCCCTGGGAGGCACACGGAAGATACACAACAGATCTTTATCTCACATCAGGCAGCACAATTTCATCTTCATTCAACGCAGCTATGTTTGGTCTCTACCAGATAATGAACATGAACCAATTTTCACATCTGTTAGACTGCCTAATGTTGTTCCCACTATAAATATTGATAATGCAATAAAATGTAATGGAAACAATTAATAAAAGGTTAAAAAATACAAATTTGGTATCATATACTTTCCTGTTCATGTACACTACCTGTCCCACAAACTGTCATTAATTATATGAAAGGTAAAAATGTTGAATGGTACTTTCAGTAATCAAAGGATAAATCTGGGGAAAAAATTGCTGTTCAGAATTTTGATAGAATTTGTCCAAACCAATGTGATCCCAACTTTTTTCTTTCCATGTTTTACGTTGTTCTAAAAAAAGGTAAAAGGTCATCTTTTTTGTCCTCAAGGAGGTTGTCCCATTTTCTCTTAAAATCTCTTTGGTTTTTTGTGACTTTGAAGGAAAAAGTCTCTCAAACTGTAGCTGGCAAAGATTGCCTATGAAAAGATAGATACCATGTAAATGTAACACGGCAGAAGAGTTGGACTGTCCCTGGCACTTCCAGAAAAATCATTACCATACAATTTCTTCCTCTTTCTCCATAATTGTTCACAAGAGTTGAAATGGAGGGAATCTTTCTTCATCTACACCCTCACTACTGCAAGTAAGAAGTCTGTGCAGAAGGCCGTATTTAATCAGCTGAACAACTATGAATCACACCAAAGCTCATACCATGCAGCAGAAAACCTACAAAAGAAGCCTGCCTAGTTTCCAAAGATCAAATACTGTACCTGTTTGACCTTTATTATCCATGAACTATTAACTGTCACCTGTGAATTAACATTGACAGTAGTTTAGATGAGTTATCATTTTTCTGTAATTCTGTTGTGGTTCCACAAGTGTAACTGGAAGCAGACTTTGTCACCATCGGATCACTTTGGGTTGTTAAAACAAGTTTATTAATTTAATCACTCCTACTTTGCAGCTTAACCTGTAAGGCTAAGAGCTCTGGATATTTCTCTGAAACGGAGTAGCAGGAACTGGACTAAAAGTGATTGAAAATGATGGCACCTCTCTTTCTCCCTTGAGAACTGCTGTTTGACTTCAGATCCCTGAAAACAGTACTGCTGTCCTTTGCATTCACGACCTGCTCACTCTTTTGGGGTGATGTACATATCACATGAGATTGTCCTGCTAGTCATTTTTTGAATGCTTGCCATTAAAATTTTTCACTGTTTATTAAGGGGGGGGGCATCTGGAAACAACCATTTTTAGTCAGAAAAGAAAATAAATTCCCTTTCCCCTCCCTTCCTTCACTAAAAAGTGTCTCCTCCACATTGATGTGGAAATGGTGAGTCTTTTCTTCACTTCAAGTAGTTAAACAAATCAAAAAATAGTGATTCTGTTTATGATCTTATTACCATTACTTTATACTGAACAAATCTTCTGAACTCAGTGGAATTAAATCAATCTGGAAAAGGAGTGAGAGAAAATTCCACTCTTTCTAGAATTTTTTTGCATAGGTCAGAGTGATTTACAGCTGTCTGAAAACTGATTAAGAAAAATAGCTAACTTGTGAGGTGTGCTCTTAAAAGACTTTTAGAGGCACTTATGGAGAGCTCTACATAATTTAGTGGGGATGGCACCAGAATGGTTACGAAGAAATTACTTTTTGGACTCGTAAAACTAAATAGCCTGCATAATCTCTTCTATGTGATTTTAATACATCCTGTTGTTAACACAGCAATCTTTTATCTTTTCCAGATATGTTGATTGTTGAACAGTATGAAAGATCTATTACAATGCCTTTCTGTTAACTTCTCTAGGATTTATACTTAGGAAGCACAGAGAACATTCAAAAAGCCGGGAAATTAATTTCTGTTAGCTTTGCTCACTATTTAGTTTCCCCATTTGATTAATTATCTTTGGGAATAGTTCCAAACCGTTCTTTTGACTGACCTGTTGAACTACCCTGGAGAAAAGCAGTTGGTAGAGCTTGTAAGGACTAAAGTTCGCGTGGGTGCTGGTGCTGTACTATTCATTCAAGTGGCTGAGTGTGTAGGGTGAGTTGGTGAAAATAACCTATCAATATAATGGGAGCAAAGGGAGTTTTCAGCTGCTTTGAGATTTCTGACTAATGAATTATGAGAGGTGTACATAGCTCGGTTTATTCTTCGTGTTTGTGCTGAACTGTGGATGTGGACCGCATCTGAAACCCACAGCTGTGGTATCCTCACCTTGGCCAGTGCCGTGTGGCATCCTTGCTTCATGCAACTGAATGTGAATTTTGCTGTGAACTTTACTCTGAATGGTTTCAAGATGAAGGTTTCTCTGGTGCTAAGAAGCTAATTCAAATCCCAGTGATTGTGCCCATGCAAGAAATCTCATTGACAAAGTAGTAAAAACAGGGTGAAAAAAGATTCCATTGCACAGCTTTGTTGCTGCTGCTCTCATTCCCTTCATTATGTGTTTGCTATATTGTTACTTCATCCTCATTATTTTCCCTTTTTTGCAATCTACCTATCATACAAGTATACTGTTGTACCTGCAGGTGTGCTTGCCACTGCTCTTCAGCAGCTGAATACAGCAGAGTTGCATCATTTTTACCAGTGAAGAATCTGACCCTGCTTTTTCAATGGCTAGTTCTTTGAGTTCTGTGAAAACCACTTCAGTGATTACCATTTCAGGAAAGGAAAATGGGAGGGTTTTTCATGTACCTGACAGAACTGTTCAGATGGAGAGGAAATATGGAAATGGTGTACACACCCATACAGTGCATCGTCCATATGTGTACTCATGACATGAGGAAGGCCGTGTGAATGCTGTTTCATCCTCTGAGCACACAGCTGCTGCATTCAGAGGCATTTCACAGGTGGCTGAAGCTTTTTTCAGGTTTTAGTTCCTACTGGGGGTGTCAGACTGCTTCTGATTTAGGTTTTCTTTTTTTTTCTTTTAACAGGAACTAGAACCTGAAAGGAACTGAAAACATCCTTTGAAATGCTGCAAGTATGGCAACTGTGCATTGGAGCTGGGAGGGAGGAAGGAGGAACTGGAGATAACGGAATATTTTTATGCTACAGAAAATCTGCAATATTTAATGTATTTTCTTCTTAGAAAAGCTCCCAAACCTTTTAAAACATCTGTTTTTTCCTCTGTAGGCTCAAGGACATGTAAAGAGGAAAAGGAAGAAAAAAACCCCCCAACCAACCAGCTATCTTATACTTAAACAAGAACATCAGAACATCTGCCTGGAGTTAGACCAATGCTCTGCCAAGGCCTGGACCCTGTCTGTTGCAGCAGCCAATGGTGCACATCTAAGGAAGAGCGTAAGAGGTTGACAAGCAGGATGTGTTCCTGTTGCATAGTAGTCCCTGCCTCCACTGAGCTGAATTTTAGTGACTTCTTGATGCTGAAGTGGTGTACACCCATTTAATAGACTTTTTCCCATTAAACTAGCACAATTGGTTCTGAATGCAAATAAACTGTTAGCATCCATGGCATAGTAGGGCAAAGAATTCCACAGCTTTGCTATATATTCTTCAAGAAAGCATTTCCTTGTCTTTATTTTGAACACACCATCTACCTTCTTCATTATTTTCAAATGTATTAGTGACATAAATGATGTACAGTTTAGGTGATGAAACTGTTATGGTTGTGGCATACCAGTATTTGACAGGCAAAATAGTTTTCCTGCTGTTTTATTTATGCTGTTAAAATTTTACACTTAAAATACAGAATTTTGTATTGTGGTAGCTGTAATCTGATTCCGTAAACTTTTATTTATTGCCCAGTATATTTTCATGGGACTAGCAAGGAAAACTGAAGTATGTTTGTCTTCACGGTGGAGGTTAGCATTGGTAAAATGTTACTACACAAGAAAATAAGTAATGTGAACTTTTCTTCCACGCTTATACCATGAAACAATCAAAAATGTTAACTACTTAAAGGCTAATGAAGCATGTTTGGAGCACTCAGTTACAGCTGAACTGATGCAGATCAAGAGCTCTAAATTAGGAGCTCTCAATTAGCAGATTCACAGTATATAGCCAAAATGGTTAAGGCAAATAAACCCAACTTTACCCTTACTATTTAATTTGCATTCCAACGAACCTGGAAACTAACAATATTTTGTCAATGCTGAGGAAGAAGGGGATATAAACCAGAAATGTAGTCCTTTGTGACTCTGTGTTTTTCCTGCAGATTCCTTGCCTTAAGGAACACAGAGGGCAAAATACTGATCCCACCTAGAAGAACAAGCAAAGGTAATTTCACCATTAATGCCAGAAAATCGCAACTTTTCTTTCTTTCCACCACTGATTGCACTGTTGAGAACAAAGTAGTATTTTAAAGGCATTTAAGTGAATTACTTGCCAGCTTCCCACTGACAGAGAGCTTGGACACTACATTACTTCAAAGTCTTTTGAAAATTTCACCCTCAGCAGTGGAGCAGTGCTGAGAAGACATCAATAAAACAGCCCCCCCAAACCAGTCAGAACTAGGCTTTGAGCTTAGTCCAAGACTAAAATGCATAGCACACATCCAAAATAGTGAGATGTAGGTAGTGTAATATTAAACAAAGGCCAGAAACTTGTGTGACATTTCCTCAATAGATAGCTATCTTGATCAACAGATGTGGAGATTTTGACATTTGGGGTGGTTTTGGGGCAGGAAGAAAACTTCCTCTTCAGGGAAGGGGACAAATGCATGCAAGGTACTTGGGGATATGGTTTAGATGTGGTTTTGTCAGGTTAGGTTAATGGTTGGACTAGATGATCTGAAAGGTCCCTTCCAACCTTAACGATTCTATGATTCTACGATTCTATGAAAAAGACCACACACCCATCCCCACCGCCACCCCTCCACCCCCCACCACCAGCGTCCCAAAAAAAAGAGGTCTAACAATGCCCCTACTCTTCATCAGGAATAGAAGCAGTGGCAAGCAAGTTGGACTCTGACCACCCTTGGTGAAACCAGAACCCATGAACTTGTGCAACAGAGCAAACATTGCAATACCAATAAATAGTAGCGAACAATAATAATGTCCTCTGTCCAAAGCTTTTGTTAAAGCTCAGGGAACTGTTGGATGCCCTCATTTCACTGGCAACCAACTTATAGCAGGTAGATCGTCTTCAATATTCAGTCCTTTTGGTTAACAGCTGCCTAGTATCTGATCAATTTCATCACCTCTAATTTTCATCTTGAGGCCCTGCTCTGGTTTCATTTTGTTTCACACATTAGAATTTCATTGAACTCAACAGATACATAGATATTTAAATTAGGGGCAAGTTCAAAATAGTTTCTTCTGTCCCAGATGCATGCACCCCCAATGAAGTTACTTCTCCTTATTCAATATCCATATACTTGTTTTATACACTATACATAGTATCAGGACACTGCCACTTAGGATTTTTTTGTTGCATCATTCAACTTTTTTTTCATGCACTATTCACTTTTATTAGGAGACTATAATAATACAATTACACTAAAATAATACAATGAGGCAGTGAGTAACGATTGCTTTTGACAGTTGCCAGTGGTTCAGAAAATATATCTTTGCAGTACTAGCACTCAAATTCCAGGTGTAACATGTCAAACAGTTAACTCAGTGGGCCAATACTCCTCTCCAAGCTACCGGACGTATTAAAAAAAAATATCACTGGCATGAGAACAGTGGGATATCTCTTCAACTATACAGACAAAACCAGGTGCAACTAAAGCAATATTGTTAGCAACCAGTTAATTATAGAATCACAGACTCATAGAGTAGTTTGGCTTGGAAGGGACCTTTAAAGGTCATGTAGTTCAACCCCCCTGCAATAAGCAGGGAGGTCTTCCACTAGATCAGGTTGCTCAAAGCCCTGTCCAGCCTGACGTTGAATACTTCCAGGGATGGGACATCTACCACCTCTCTGGGCAACCAGTTCCAGTGCCTCACCACCCTATTTTTAAAAAATTTCTTCCTTATATCTAGTCTGAATCTACCCTCTTTTTGTTTAAAACCATTATCCCTTGTCCTATTGCAGCAGACTTTACTAAAAAATTTGTCTCCGTCTTTCTTATAAACCCCCTTTAAGTACAGAAAGGCTGCAATAAGGTCTCCCTTCTCTTCTACAGGCTGAACAATGCCATCTGTCTCAGCCTGTCTTCACAGGAAAGGTCTTCCAGCCCTCTGATCATTTTTGTGGCCTCCTCTGGACTTGCTCCAACAGGCTCATGTATTTCCTGTGGTGAGGGTTCCAGAGCTGGATGCAGTAATCCAGGTAGGGTGTCACCAGAGCACAGTATAGGGGCAGAATCACCTCCTTTGACCTGCTGGCCACACTTCTTTTGATGCAGCCTAGGATGCGGTTGGCTTTCTGTGAGTCCACATTGTCAGCTCATGTTGAGCTGCTCATCCACCGACACATCCAAGTCCTTCTCCTCAGGGCTGCTCTCAATCCCTTCATCCCCCAGCTGGTATTGATACTGGGGTTTGCCCCAACCTGCTTGCAGGACCCTGTACTTGGTGTTCTTGAACCTCATAAGGTTCACGAGGGCCCACTTCTCAAGCCTGTCCAGATCCCTCTGGATCATATCCCATCCCTCAGGCACGTCAGCTGCACCATTCAGCTTGGTGTCATCTGCAAACTTGCTGAGGTGCACTCAATCCCACTGTCTATGTTGCTGATGAAAATACTAAACAGTACAGACCCCTGAGGGACACCAGTTGTCACAGGTCTCCATCCAGACATTGAGCCGTTGAACACTACCCTCTGGATGTGACCACCCAAACAATTCCTTATCCACCAAAGAGTCCACCCATCAAATCCTCTCTAATTTGAAGAGAAGGATGTTCTGGGGGATCATGTCAAAGGCCTTACAGAATTTCAGATAGGTGACATCCATAGCTCTTCCCTTGTCCACTGATGTAGTTGCTTCATCACAGAAGGTCACTAGTTTGGTCAGGCAAGACTTGCCCTTGGTGAAGCCATGCTGGCTGTCTCAAATCACCTCCCTGTCCTCTATGTGCCTTAGCATAGCTTCTAGGAGGATCTGTTCCATGATCCTCCCAGGCACAGAGGTGAGGCTGACAGGTTGGTAGTTACCAGGATCCTCCTTTCTACCCTTTTTAAAAATGGGTGCAATGTTTCCCTTTTTCCAGTCACTGGGGACTTCACCTCACTGCCATGACTTTTCAAATATCATGGAGAGTGTCTTGGCAATTACATCAGCTGATTCCCTCAGGAGTCTGGAATGCATCTCATCAGATCCCATAGACTTCTGTATCTTCAGGTTCCTCAGGTGGTCTTGAACCTGATTTTCTCTTACAGGGAGGGACTTTACTCCCCCAGTCCCTGCCTTGAGGTCCATCCACTCAAGAGGTGTGGGGAGAGAGGTTGCCAGTGAAGACTGAGGCAAATTGTGTGGTGAGCAGGACTAGGGAAGTGGTCATTCCCTTGTACTCAGCACTGTTGAGGCCCCACCTCAAGTACTGTGTTCAGTTTTGGGCCCCTCACTACAAGAAAGATGTGATGCTTAGGGACATGGTTTAGTGGTGGTTTTGGCAGTGTTAGGTTGATGGTTGGACTCAATGGTCTTCAAGGTCCCTTCCAACCTAGACAATTCTATGATTCTATCTTATGAAAAAAGTTGCTGAGTACCTCATCCTTCTGCTTGTCTGTTGTTACCAGTTTGCCAGTCATGTTCATGGGGGGGGGTACACTTTCTTTGACCTTCCTTTTCTGGCTGTCATACCTATAGAATCCCTTCTTATTATTCTTTGTGTCCCTTGCCAAGTTCAGCTCCTTGGCCTTCCCTTCAGCTTCCTTGGCCTTGGCCTTCCTGACCCTGTCTCTATACAACTGGGCAACGTCCCTATACTCTTCCCAGGATGTATGAAGGTAATTTAGCTGGAACTATAGTGACTTAATGAGTGTCCTGTTTTTCCTCTGTATTGTATGGGAGTGAATAGCTAATTAAATCCAATTAAGCCTTTCTTTACATGTTACTTTGTACATGCCGCAGGGATTTTTCCCATGCTAAAAGTCACTGTGGTTTTCCATGGCATGAACTCATTTTTCAAGTATGCAGTAGTATCTATCACTGTATGAGTTTATACTTCTCAGTCGTGTAACATCACTGACTACAGCTATCATTCATTTTGACCACTAAACCATCTGGCAATTCCTGCCCCAAATCATTGACTTCTATATCAACCAGTCATGCATAAAAACCGTAAAATTAAACCCCAGAGGACCATTACATGGATGCTCTGCTATAATCATGGTTAAATTAGCCTTCCAAATTCCACCTTATGTTGGTATAAAATATGCTTTTACAGCACATGGTGTTCAAAAGGCCTAGAAATTTCATTTTAAATTTCAACTTAATCTCTTGCATCTTTATACTTACCTTGGAAGAAAATATATATCTTTAGTGAAAATTGTCTTTTTTTAAAGCAGGGATTTTTATTCTTTTGCAACTTACATAAAGTGACATAAAAAAATCACTGAAGATGTGTTTGAGAGGTTTTATTAATTTCTTATTAAGATGGCATTTTTGAGACTTTTAGTTCCATTTATACCTATGGTTTATGAACACACAGTGGCAAGAAGGCTTAACAGAAACCATGAGTAGTCTTCATCAACACCTTTTTATGACATAATTTGTACAACATGTTACTTAAACCACAAGAAATAAACTGTAATGCTTAAGTTTACTACACTTGTGGTCTTCCAGATCATCTGTTTTGCTTCTTTTGCTGAAGAAAATATTACAGGCAGTAGAAGGTGCACTGTTGGAAAGGTAAAAACAAGAGTTTCTTTGACATCTAGCTTCACAGTGAAAGGTTGCTAGGAAATTGTCATAAATGCCACCTGAGATCAATTTGTTACTCGTGCCTGCCCTCCATAGACAGCTGTAAAATACCTGCTAAAATTGCAATGGACCAATATTTTCATCTTCAGAACTTAATGACAAAAAGGAGGGGATTTTAGGGACAATCAGTCTCGGAGAAATCATCAGGAATATAAAACATATGGTGGTGCGATGCCATACAAATCTTCAACTCAAAAAATAAGTCCAACAACTGTCTTTTCTCATGAAGTTTCAGGGGTCTGAGAAAAATCCTCAGACTTTGGTCCAGCTGATGTCAGCTGGAAGAGTCTTCAATGACAAGCAGGAAAGAGAGGGAGTGGAAAAGAGGGAGAAAATGGTCAGCGCCCATCCCAACCAGTCTGACCCCATAGACTAGCATGAGAAATCACGGAACATTAAAGGTTTGATAAAAGATGAAAAGTGCCTAGAAAGCCTCAGATGTAGACAGCGCTAAAGGCATTTTTGTTGCTTAACTTCAGAGATGGCTGGCCAAGACATGCTTGCATCTGGTGCTGGAATGTAACTTCCTCATCATTAGCATTTTCCCCCTTAATCTCACTAGTGCGCAGTCGAGTGAGTTCAGCTGCCGTGTGTTTGCCCACTCGCTGTGCTTGTTGTGTGGGAGCGGTTAAACCTCTTGCCAGAACGGAGCTGTGCAGTCCAGCTCACTGAAATCTGCCTCCTAAACGGCAGTGCTGAGGAGGGGGGAAGGCTGGGCGGCGGGAGCGTCGTGCTTTTGCGGTCAGTATTTCATGCCTGGTCAGCTGCATCCCACCCTACCCAAAAATATTTTATGCAGAACTAATTTTATTGTGAGAAAAGAATTTCAGGGGCTGTTACCATACCTGTGATATTTGAAATATGAATTCGAAATTCACAGCTTATCAATAAAAACACATTGACTTTGATAGAGGTTGTCTGGTGAATTCAAACACAGCAGCACAAACATTTACTTACATCATGTTCACAGCTGATAAACTGCAGTTGCTAACAGTTTGTTAATTAGATCGTAGTTAAGCTTTGTCCTTCCTGCTTTTGTGCAAACCTTTAACATTTGAGGGTGCAATTTGCATGCATCAGCCAACACAAGCAGTAAAGGAAGTGCTTGTTTAGGTAGTAGGATAAGGAGGTGCTCTCTCCACTTTTGGGTTTTAGTGGCCACAGAGGTACCAGTTCCCAGGATTCATAGCTGCTGCTTATTCAGGCAGCTCTGTGGTTTGCGCTGCATATTAATTTCTGTCCAACATGGGAATTCAATTTGTACTGTACATTTCATTTCTTCACAGATTTAGATTTATTTCATGTTCTCTGCTTTTAATTAACTCTCTGGCACAGCTGCTGGACAGGATATAAAAACTCATTGCTCTCCCTGCCTTACGAGTACACCACCAATCATTTACCGCTTAGATGGTGGTGCAGGAGCTATCAGTTTCCATGGCAACCAGGGCCGTGGTGATTGATTCCTTGCCAGTGTGGCATCACCACAGGGAGCGAGGCTTGTGATTTTTGTATGCTTGCAACATCCATCTAATTAAAATGGGATTAGAGAATCATCCCTGTATATGTTCAACAACTGCACTGCAATCCATTTATGTAAATGTCAACTCTATTCAACACAGTAGTTGAAGTGTTTATGAAGAAACAGTTGCTTTGCTCCCAGTGTCTTGCAATGGGTGGGAGGGGAATAAAAAGAGAAAGAGAGAAAAATGTATACAGCCTTATTTTGGCTACAAAAAAAACCCCAAATCCTTTCACTGATGCTCAATCACTATGCAAATCGTATCCTGTTTCCGAATCTGAATCATGACTATAGGGAGCAAAGATGGCAGAGCTGTTAACGGCTTTGCTGATGTGCTCATGGCTAACCCAGGAAAATGTGCTGAGCCTGTCCTGGAAATTCATTAATTAATTTAGTGTGTATGAATTATTTATTTGTCAAAAGCCTTTAATTCATATGATTGATTTTAGTTCAGTGCCATCTCCTGAGAGCAAAGTAATCCTGTGCTCTCATAATTTTTCTTTCATAGAGCATTCCTCAAGTCTTATAACGGTTACTTGGAAATTTGTGAAGTCTTTACAGATCAGGCAAGATGACAGATCTGTAGTATGCAAGGAGACTTTAGATGAAAAGAGAAGCTTTGGGATTTTTTGGAAGGCTAAAAGTGAAGCCAGGTTCTTTGGAGGATCGCTAGATGTAAATGCAAAGGAAAAAAAGAGAAAGAAAAGGACAGAGGGTGACTGATCTGTTAGGATTTTTTCTTTATCTATCACCGTTTCTTCTGCATAACGCTGACAAAATAGTCTGTTAACATGAAAAATGACAGTTTGCAGTACCTAATGGTCTCATGTCTGTATGCATTTCATTTTGCAATCTACTTCTGTATTACAAAACTTAGAACCATTGTATAAATTATAGATAAAATTAATAGCCCATGGGATTTTATCTAAAAGCCCATTGATACTAGTCACATGGCTAATTTTTTAAAAAAGGCTATTTCCTCTCACAATAGAAGAAAATTGACTGTATAGCAGGCAACAATATACAGATGGTAGAAATGCCATGTACCACACAGGAATGCTGTGTTTTATCATGTTTGTATAATAAAATCCTCCCTCGTGAACCAATCCAGCCCTGGTCTGGGAGGCCAGGAATCACAGTGTCAGAAAACAAAGATGAACGATTTTGGTACAGAGGAATCATTCTGGTGGGACAGCAGCGAAAAACCTGAGCTACTGGTCGGAAGTACAGAAACGGCAACAATCAGGATGAGAACATACTGGGTCTTTCTGAATGAAATCTCCCTGAAGTTTCTAACAAATCCATCCTGCCAAGTTACCTGAGGGGACATACGTGGTGCAGCAACCCATCCTGCCCTCCAGAGAGATTTGGGTCCCTCTGGGAGGAGACAGATCTTCTGGTTGAACATCGGGGCTCCTAGCCACAAAGGTAAAGAGTATTTAGCTTTCTTCAGTCCCCAGTACTTACACAGGTTTCATACATAGCTCCTTTTATGTCCAGATGTACCTGAACTTGAGGAATAACTCCTTAGTGCAAACCAAGCCTGCAGAGGAAAGCAGAAATCCATCTCTTCACCTTGCAAAACGTGGATGCTCAGGATGCTCAGGATGAAAACTCAGCCAGGCACAGGTCATACATTGCTACCTCTTCCGTGTCCCTTTGACAAGTAAATCACTGTCACCATAGCTGTGAAGCTATTGCAAGTCCTTCCACAGAAACTGTACAGGTGTGGGACTGAAGACTGGCTGTACCTCACGCATGCTATGGTAATAAGTGCCACACCACTTTAGTTCAAAATTGCTTAATCCACGTTATTGTGCATCCAAAAAAACCCCCTGAAAACAACAACAAACAAACAAACAAAAAAACCCAAAACCCACAGAAAAAGACAAAGCTAGTAGCAATAAAAAAATCTCTAGGCATGTTCCTGCCAAACTGAAATCCCTGTCTTCCTCCTCAGGGTAAGCCCAGGAGGCATTCGATGATCTTGCCTTTTGATGCATTTTACCTGATAGAGAACAATCCTTCATTCAGGACTGAATGTCTCCCGGGTGGGAATCAGTCTTTGAGAGATTTTTGGGGCTTGCACTTTGTTTTGTTACAGAGAGGGGCTAGCGGTTCTCTCAGAACCTTAAAGACAGCACTCCCTGTATGTTAAAACATCCCGATTACACCTGCCTGGACTTTCTTCTCCTTCCATATCACATGAGTTCTTGCACTTGAACAGGAAAATGCTTTGGAACTATATTATCCAAAAATTCAAGCAGCTAGAAAATAATGTCTCAACTGAAACATCTTAAATTGAATAATTAGCCTAATAAATCCTAAATTTCTTGTGAAATGATGATCAGTTGTTCCCCAAAATAGTAGATTAAAAATTTTTTAAATCTACAGACAGAGGCTGAAGGGCACTAAGGAGAAAATTTTAAAATATTTTCTCTGCAAAACAGAAGGAATATTTTCCTAAACAAATACAAAGAAGATTCAGTATTCTTTTCAAAAGTTACTATGCCAAATTTGCAAATCTGATTTAACTACTGAAGTGGAAGAGCAGATTCCTATCCCTGCCCCAAATACTTTTCACAACATAACCGTCCATATGGTTTCAACACCACCAGCTCTAGAATATTCTGGAATTATGCTGTGTTAAATGTGGTGAATGGCCGGTTCTTCTGTGTAATGCTTCTGCAGATGATGCAGCTTTTCACCAGCAAGCAGGAGTGCATTTCTGTGCAACTTCATACGCTGCACAGCAATGGAAACTAGAAAAGGTCCCTCAAGCATTGTGAGTAAGGTTTCAGGAGTTTAACAGTATGCTGTCTGGTTTTTAGGTGGACAAATTAAAATTGGAAACTGAGGTCTTTATGTGTGATTTTAAAAATGCACATATTTTTCCATTCATTTAACTCCACATTGACCCACTGCTGCATTAGGATTAGCTAGCTTGCCTCTCTCCCTTGGCTCGATATCAGAGGCACTCCAGGCACTACACTTACTAGTAATAGTTAAAGCTGATGCTGAATCAGTCCCATATTTGTAAGTAGCACGCTCTTGCTATTTCCCTCTTCAGAAACAGGACTAACTCAAGGTGATACAGTTAACCTATACAACAGTATGTATAGGATTGCCCTGAGGTTGAGTAAAATAATGTTGCTGAAGAGAAGAATCTTGGGAAATAACTGTTCAAATTATTAGGTGAAAAATTTTAAAGATTTTAAAATAAGAAATACAGTACAAGAAACAAGATTCAGACTGTGAATCAACCAAGTAAAATAACTAAAATAACAGCAATAAAGCTCAGTGTTTTAAAACAAAATATTGCAATGAAAATAAAGTTATGTAGAGAATGGAGACTCAGTCTCCTTGTGTGTAGCCAAAATCCTTCATATTCCAACAGACAAAATGATCTACTTCAGTTAGGTCCCCCGCTTCCTTTTCCAGCCACGCCATCCTGCTGTCGTTCATCCCTTCCAGTCAGCTGAATATGCTGACCAGGGAAAGGTGCCAATCAAACATCTGCGTCCTCTGCCTGCAGAGCAGCTTGTAAGGACAACACACCAACAAACTTCTGTACCTCCTTGCTGCAGCTCAGATGTGCTGTGGAGGAACCATTGGAAACAGTACTTAGTATTTCTTCTTAACCAGTCCTTGGTGCCCCTGATGAACTCAGAATACTTCTTGTCACCTATTAGCATCAAATACAAGTACCNCCATTTTGTTTTTTTTTTTTTTTCAGATGTGGATAATTGCCTACTCTGAACATGGCTGAGACAACTTAACCCATTTCATTTAAGCCAGTGAAGAGTCCATAGATCTCTGTTTAAACTTATTTTTATATGAAGCATCCTGTGCTGGCAGCATCCTGCAATCTCTGCAGACTGTGTCTTTAATCTCTCACACAGGTAGAATCCAAATGCTATTTACCTTTTTATTTTTTGAACAATCTCTTACTTACTATGCTGATGGCAGATCGTTCGCAGTATATCTTTTAGTACCCTTTTGTCTATCTCTAGGAGTGGTCTGAATGTAGGTTGGCTAACCATTATTGTTAATTAATAGCTGTAGAGACATTGCTAGTGAAGTGAAACTGCTGATCTCAGCTTATTCCCTGATGTGGAAAATTATTCAATATTGAAAGCAAGCAAGTTTTTTCCAGAGGTTAGTTTTTGCAGGTTCATGGCTGAAATATTAATGCAAAACCTAATGCTCACATTGCAGAATTTTGCAGTTAATATAAAGAACCAGCCAGGGGCACACCCGAAATAGGGTTTGAAATACACATTTGTGGTTCATATATGGTTTCATATTTCTGTCTCAGCTGTGGAGCTGTTGGCGATCATAAGTAACACTGGGCTGGAAGGAAGTATGGAGAGATGAAAGGGGCTGATAAGAGAAAATCAGTGACTAACATCCGATCACAGGTCCAGCCTTGAAGAATCTCACCTGCCATGTGTTACCATGAACTCCATTTCTGATGTCTGACAAGGGGTAGAGCATGATTTTACCACAAGCTGTGACATGAAAGCCTTTTGGCTCACTTGCAAAGCACAATAAAATTTGATAAAGTTTTATATTATTTTCTGCTGCTAGAGCCTGCTAGACCATCTTGGCAGAAGTACAGTTTCATCAGCCCTGCCACTCGTCCTGTTTGTTCAGGACTCTTGATCACAGCCAGTGCTTGTGACATTTTCAGGGCTGGATGGAAGTCACCTGGGGCAGGCGAGCCTCCAGTTTTTTGAGAACACAGAACAGAGCTGCAAAGGGAGCATCATCCACCACTGCGGACATTTCAGGTCCCTCAGGCTAGCTATTTCCAGTAAGCACAGAGGAAAGTCCCAGCCAGTAGCTTTCAATCTGTAGAATGAACACCAGTGGCATTCCCCTTGTTGCGGTCCTCCCTCACTGCCCTTTGCTCCGAAGCTCACCTCTGTGGGCATGTGTATAATCTCATATAAGATCTTAGTGGTAATGATGTTTTAGGAGTTTTTACGTGCCTGAGGTATTTCTGGTTTTCCCACAGATTTGAGAAAAATTTTAAGATCTAGGTGAAGTATTGGAAAGCAAAGAAACTGCCTTGCAGAATCTGCAGGGCAAAACAAAGGATTATAAAATCTCACCATCGGTGGTTCTTCTGTTTGCTAAGGTAGGACTGACTGGTTTTGTCCATTTTGGCACAACTTTCGCTAAATTTTTCTACTAGCCCTGTAGAAGACCTAGTAGAACCATCAGTGTCATTCTCTAACTCAACTACCAACGTGCTTCTCCCTATAAGATGCAGCCTCTGCCCTGCTTGCATGCCCACAGTGGCAGTGGCTGCCTCACAGCATCTTCTTCTCTGCAGTCACTGTATTTCCCATGGGTCTCCTGTGTCACCTCCATGGGACAGAGGAATTACTACATAGACTGGTCCTTCCCAGGGACAGGATAGCTTGCAGCATGGGCTGTGGGGAGGCTTTGTGATGACTTCCTTTGCAGGACCTGGTCTATGGGACTCCTTACACAATCACAGCTGAGGCTTTTCCTCCTGTAAAGCTGCAGAAGGAGGCAAAGATTTAGCTCTCAATTTTCATTCACTAATATTTCTAGGACCCTTTTTCTGGGCTCCTCCCTTATGTCATGGAAAAAATCTATTTGCTTCATCCCGCCTTTGTCAGTCCATTGCAGTGGTCCCAATGAGTTTCTTCAGTGTGGAGAATAAATGACCTTCACTTATTGAAGCTTCAGAGACTTGGGAATAAAGACAGCAGATTTGGCCCCTTTCTTTCATATTTGTCTCCCCTAGCATTCATTTTCAGCAACAAATTTCTAGAATAAAATATGTCACCCTGTACAGACCAACCCAGCCAGGCATTTCAAGTTAAAATGAAAACTGTACAAAAGGTAAGCATGTGATGACTTTCATATCTTTTGCCCTTATGTGGGTGATAGAAATAATTACCTCTAGACATATCATTGCACTGTGCACAGTCGGCACACAGGAGATTGCCAGGTGTTGGATGTGATAGGAAATGTGCAGCCTGATTATACGTGCTGGAATCCAAGTGCTGCAAAATATCTCTTTTAAATGAGATGAGGAGCAAGAATTTAAAGATACCACTTAATTTTTCAACTGCAGTCAAGCAACACCAGTGTTTCAAGATGAATTTGTTAATCACATGGGACTAGGGATTGTACATGGTAATAAAAGACTAGAAAAACATTTCCTAGCAGGCAGCAATAACTGTTCCAGTCTGTTTAAGTAATTTTTTTTCCTTTGCTAGTTTAATTTCCCCTGCCCTGCTGCCTGCTCCAATTTATTTCAGTTGAAAGTGAATGCTGAGCTTGTGGAAGGCACGAGATTCATGACTGTGGAAACGAAATGCATTTGGTTGCAAAGGCTGTGTGAAATTTACCCTTAACACAGCAAGGCAACGCAAGATCTCAGCACCACTGAAGATCTCCACACAGCTGCCTTCATAGGAGGTCTGAGTGGTGGATGAGCCTCTCCCAGCCCAGCTCCATGGCCGTGGTCGAGGCAGTCGTGGCAAGGCAAGCCCTGCATGCTGTGCCATCAATGCCTCCCAGCACTTGCTTGGGCAGATGGGAACTTAGTGTTACAACTCACTTGGTTTCACCTCCCCATGAGCACCACCAGCTAGAAAGGCAGGGTAGGGAGCACTTTGTTTTCTGAGCCCATCAGCTCCTTGACAGGAGCTCTCAAGCAGCTCTCTGGTACATATTCAGATACATCTTCTACTTGAGCTATGCAATCCCTCCTGTAGCTTTACACCGTGCTCAATGTGTTAGTGAGTGACTGATCGTGCAAGCTAGGCGACAGCACACTGCTCAAAGAAATTGTCTCAGTGCAGACCCTTTCAGAAAGTCTAAACCAAGCTACATAAATTGACTGCATATCATTTCTCTCAATGCAGAGATGGGCTAAGCAAATTCATCCTCAAGGATGCCTTGATTATTTAGAAACACAATGACTAAAAACCAGTGTGTAGTGCTCAGGCATGAAGGAACACATTTCTTCAAATTCTCCACAGCTATTTAGTTAGATTCATATTTACATCCTTTTTTATGCATTTATTCCCTGTATATATATAAACAGATGCTGAGTTTTTCTTCCCTGATGTGAGTGTTTGAGAACAAGAGAAGTTTCTCAAAAACAGTTTTTTGTGCATTTCCAAGTGTATCCATGAGCAAACAGATTGCATCTTTCATTACTGTCTTTTAAAAAAGAAAAAAAAAAAGCTAGACATAATCAGAAAGTGACAAAGAAGCCGCATAAAGTCTTTCACAGTATAGGTTTTTTATTTCTCAGATAATCAGTCATCATAGAAAGGCTTGTCAGGGCTTCTCACCAGCTGATTTACCTTTTCTGTTCATTTAAAGCTGGTCTTGGTATTGCTGTGCAATAGAATCATAGAACGATTTAGGTTGAAAGGAACCTTAAGGATCACCTAGTTCCAACCCCCCTGCCGTGGGCAGGGACACCTCCCACTAGACCAGTATGCTCAAGACCCCATCCAGCCTGGCTTTGAACACTTCCAGGGATGGGGTTTCAACAACTTCCCTGAGTAATTTGTTCCAGTGTCTCACCACCCTCATAGTGAAAAATGTCTTCCT
>RSEF01000031.1:59635100-59663321 GCA_003993805.1 Himantopus leucocephalus
TCCAGAGGTCCCTTCCAACCCTGGCCATTCTGTGATTCTGTGAGACCATTAGATGCTAAAGATACAACAATGATGGCAACTATATATCAATGATACATGACTGTTAATTGGTCTGTACTACTTACCATCCTAGCATACAAATTCTGGTAAATTATTTTATATTTTGCCTAATAATTATGAGGAGGATGTCACCATCAATATACACAACTATACTATCTTTGGGGGTGTATACACTAAAGGAAGCAAAATTTTTTTTTATAAAAGTGTTACGATAACATAGGAAAATATAATGTGTGAGTTAATGAGATGTCTGCAAAATGATGTAGATACTGTCCAGTTTTCAAATTACACGTTTTTTCAGTTAAACAATGGACTACCACACTAGAGAAAAGCAGCTAGATAACCATGGTGAAAAAAGCATAATGAAGAGTATAGGAATAGCCTAAAATTATGGCGGATTAGCCCAGTGTCAACTAAAATACTGGAATCTATTTTTAGCATATTAAGAAGTAATTTGGAATAAGAAAATGCAGTAGCCTAATTTTTACCCTTCCATTCTTCTAAAATTAGCATATAAATTCCCCCATACACTGACAGATAGAAAACCAGCATCAGTTAGTATGTGTGTGTGATGCATAAAATGTATTTACTATACCACGTTCGGTTAGTTCAAAGTCTTTATAAAGAGCTCAGCACTCTGTGAATGATAATTATGTGGCTAGGAAATAATACATCAACAAGCGCAAAATATCACAGATGAAAAATACACTAGCTCTAGAGTAAAACTGTAAAAAAAATCTCTTTCCCTGCTCACTGTACTTTTGCAGGGCAAGCCCTTGTTACCAGACTCATTTCCACCTACCTGTATGATTTTCTGGATTGCAACAGACATTGCCCAGTTGGGAAGCTCCTTCCATCATTTCTCAGATTCAGCCAGCTGCTCTTTGAACCTCAGCAGCCATCTCTTGTCTCCTCTGTCGATTACAGATGGTGACACTTTTGCCTTCCTTCCTCCAATTTCTCTCCTCTGAGGAGGCTTAACAGAAGGACCATCCTTTCTTGCAACACACAATCAATCTGACCTCCTTTTCCTAAAGGAAAAAAGCAGAAACTGAGAACAGACAGGAGAACAGATCCTGTTTGTCACAGGCTGGTAGCTGAATACAAAACTAGCCTTGTGATCACACTTCTCTCAAAGCTGACTTACCACGTCCAGCATCAAGGAGTACTGCAGAGTGCATGTGGTGATGTCCTTAAGGTTGTGGGTAGGAGTCAGAGTCTAAAAAGTGAACTACGTGTCTTACATATTTTTAAGAGCTGCAAGAAGGAAAGAGGGCAGGCGCTGTCTTCTTGAAATTAACTTACGTTTGTGGGCAGAAATCAGTTTAATTGTTGTGTTTCAGCAATGGTACATGTGTTGGATTCATCAAAAATTTGAGGCTGGTTATTAGCCTCTTAGTGAATTCGTTGGGTCCAGAATTTTACTGTTGCTACTTTCGCAAAGAAAGGGAAATAGGATAAATAAATATAAATAAATGAAACAGGATACTGCATGCAAATGTGAATAAAAACTGTCATGGAAGCAGTGAGAAAGACAGAATTGCATAACTTATGTATATTAAAAGTACTATGTAACGTAATGCTGAAACCAATATAATAGTGCAAACAATGAAATAGCAAAAGCAATGTAACACTGAAAATGTGGGAATTAATCTTAATGATTTTCCAACTAAAATACACAGGACTGAAAAAGGATCCTATCCCAAAATTAGGGAAGGAGTTGTTGTATAAATATTCTTATTCTTTGAATAACATTTCAATTCTGTTTCAATCCAAACTTCTCAGTTTTAGATTATTAGTATGAGATTGACACAAAGAGGGAGTAAATTTATATCATCTACTCCTAAGGTATAACAAACCAAATCCACTACTAGAAGAAACTTTTAGAGGCAAAGTTCTAAATTGTGCAGTAATACTGCCAAACAGTGAAAAGAAAAATAAAAGAAATTGAAAAAGAAACAAACTCAATCAAACAGATAAGGCACGTAGACACTCAAGCTAGTTGTGAGTTCAGCCATTGGTCAAAATGTAGTTATATAGCAGCATGTAGTACTGCTATTTTTGTTTCTATGAATGCTTAAATATGTATACTTGAATTTTTCAGAGCTGTGCTGGTAGTTGGAAACTTTCTTAATGAAAAATCCTACATTTTTTACCAAGGTGTCTGCTTTTTCATACTGTCATTCCACATTTCTCTTTCAACAATATCTGCACTGAGCAACATAAGTTTTAAACAACTAAAAAGGAATTTGGTGCTCTTACCACAGTTTCTGTCTTGAAAGAAAAAAAGCCCACTCCCATCCTTGAATATTTCTCAAATTTTAATATCAATGAAGCCATTCCTTCTTTTAAAAATTGCTGCTATCTTGTAAGAACCCATAGTCTAGCCAATGTATTGAAAATTCTGTTTCGAAACTTTTAACAGGAAGCACATATTGGCCAACCCATCACAGGCCTGTCTCATAGTGATGTGGGGACCTGTTCTTATGTCACACCTAGGACTCAGGTGTGACAGCACAGAAATTTCCAAAATGCCTTGGACTTTGGATCATTGCTTTCAACTTCTGATTGATTCTTATTTCCTATTTGTCTGGATATCCGCGCCTTTCTCACCTTCCTGCAGGTTTGCCTTGTCCCTCTGTCCAGACCCACTACTGTGGATGTACTGAAGACTGTGGCACTTAGCTGAGAGCCTGAAGGACCTAAGCGCAAACTTCTACAATCCTTAGTTTCTCAAAAGGCTGTTACGGTCCTTTTCGTCACACTATGTCTTATACTCATGGTGGTAGCATAGAACTGGGCAACAGATACAGAAAAAAAAGAAGTAGTTTTATTTATGGCTATTCTAAACAAAATCTTCTGGGATATAAACTGGGGCAAATCTAGTCAAGGATGAACTCAAAGAATTTGCATAGTATTCCTCAACATGTTTCTAAAGCTCTCTTTGGTACCTAGAATAAGTCATGCATGGAGAAAAAAGTGGACTTGTGATTTGAATGTTGTTAGGAAAGTGATACGGGTATTGTTAGGAGGAATCAGGGAAGAAGTTTGTTACTTTGTCTCCTTTCCCTTTAGTTTATATCAGACCTACTTTCCTTCCATGGCTGGATGCTCAGCAGAGAAGTCTGGGCCCAGTTCCCTGGGCTTTTCTCAAGTGTGGCAAGCTTTGATTAGCCTGGCCAGCCAACCATCCAGGAGAGCAAAGTCCAGTTAGTGCCCATTTTGTCTAAGTCCTTTTGCAATGGGATGTCTGTACCTGAGATGCTTATATACCTGCTACCTGGCTTCTGATCAAACTGTCGTCTTTCTTTTTAGGAGAACAACCTGATTTAGACAGAGTTGTCCAAACCAAGGTCCTGATAGATACTAGGAACCAACAGACATTGTAGCTATCAGATTAACAATTATCATATAGTTGGAGGAACAGAAGGTGATAGAGTGTGATGAAAAAAATTTGGTTAGCCTGTAAATTGTATTAGTAGGTAGAGATGATGTTCAGCAGGATCTCATTCACGTTCATTGTATGTGCCTTTCACACTGGTTCCTTCCACTGCATCCTGTGGCATTTCAGACACAGATTCAAGCTGTACAGGGCACACAGTGAGTGACACTGCCTTCCTGATGAGTCAAGGAGAGCCTAGGATAATAGATGCCTCTTGATTCCTGTACTGAAAACCCAAGGAATGCCAGGACGCTTGACAGTGTTCCAGATACCTTGTGGGTACAAGTTGTTTTCAGTCATCTCACACTCATACTTTGTGTACATGACTCGACCTGGTGACTGACACGTATCTTCCACACCGTGTAGAAGAAAGGAGAAGACAGAGAAGATGCAGTGCCTTTAGGCTGATATGCCACAGCATAGATGGATGTGAGGTATAACTACCAGCCTCTTGAAATAAATTCATGGGATTAAGAAAAGAACAGATATGATATGACAGCATTTCTGTCAAGAGAGTTGATAAAAAGGCCAAGGCTGTGCCACATGAGTACACACCGATTGTTGCTGGAGGCTTCAGGAATTATGAGCAAGCTGAAGCTTTGTCAGAGATGTTAGCCCCTTGCATTCAACGTGTGAAAATTCTGACTGAAGAAAAAAACAAGATGTTCTTGAAACTGGGCTAACAACCTGGTATCAATCTAATCTTTTACCATTCTGTGAAGGTCAGCGAAGTTACAACATTTTAGAGTACAGATATTGTTTCTTCTGTTAAAGAGTCTCAAAACTAAAGCTAAAGAAAAAGTCGGATTTCAACAAGAAATTCCTCCTGTCCATTTTCAGGTATTTGCTGGCACTAAATCTAAGCAGGTTTTTTTCATGAAGTAATGCTCAAGTTCCCAGTTTTGTAAAATTCTTGCCATTTTAAATTTGTGCTGCCAATAAACGTCTATTACAGATAAAGACTACAGAGATTAACAAAGTGGGCAACAGTAGAACACTTAAAACATACATCTTTTCTTACAGCTTATGATTTTGTTGTTCTTTTCGTGGTTTGTGGCACGCTGACTAGCTACCAAGCAACAAACTCATGGCTTCCAGTTCAGTTTCATTAAAACTAATAACAAAAAACAAATACAGCTGTCTTTTACTATTAGACAGTAAGACACAAACCCAGCTTGCTGCTGAAACGTTTATTTATTCCTGACCCAGAGGGCTCTACACAGCAAGGAGACTAATAATTGTTGCATACTATGATCCTTAAGAAGGTGAATATTTGTTTATTTGGATATTCACTGCTCGTCACGCTGCTGAAATAGAGTGAAGTGCTCACGAGGTGCAAGCAGAGAGGTTATTGTGAAGAAATACCCTATGAAATGTCCCCTGTACCTTGCTTCATCCAAACATGCCCAGTCTTGATGGCAAATACATATTGTTTCCATCCCAAGCCCAAGCTGTTATTGAAATCTACTTTTTCATTCTAATCGGTCTTCAGGGCCATCTGGAGCCATGGTGTGACATGCTGAGCAGGCTCCTACCTGCCTAGGGTTGACATCAGTGCTGTGTGCTGTGGAAAGATACTCTTCTGCCAGTTCACTGTGGCTCCCCAGGAAGAGCAGAAGCGGAAGACATGAGCTCCTGCATTGGGCAGCAGACAAATTCAGCAATTCAGTTGCACAGCCTTCACATTTACTTTCCTGTTTCGTTATCTTACTTGGAGGGAGGTGAGCAGGATGAGGACTGGCAGTTTGGGAATTTCTTTTCTTTTCTGCTTTTAATTGCTCAGTTTATTTTGCAAGCAGCTATTTCTTAGGTTGAAGAAGGAATTAGCACAGTACTTTTGTATCATTTTGCATAATATTTCATTTAAAAATCTGAGATGCCTCAATGTAAGATGGCTATGTACACACACAAACACATACTATATAAGATACAAATAAGGCAAGTCTACATGACAGATCTAATTCAGCTATTGCTTGAAGCTGGGAAGCAATTGCAACTCAGTCTGCAAGTCATACACTTCCTTTGCAGAACACTTAGCGGTGTCTATTTTCAGTGAATAGTGCTAATACAATAATACTGCTGTTGTCCGAAAAGACGATTCATTACCTGGTGTGCAACAGACCAATTCTCACACACTCAGGAGAGACATCAATTATTTATTTCATAGTTGCACAAGGCTGGATGCTTGGTGGTTTTCCACAAGTCAAGCACACCAGAAATCATCACCATGGTATCTTTTATACACACAAATTACATAATCATACAATCCCAGTTGCAATGATTGGTTAGCAATTAGCATATAATTATAATAGCTCCTTAGTCATTTCTCACACTGTTGGGCCTGCGCAGAGGAAGTGTCCTCACCTGGGCAAGGGTCTTCCTGACCTACGGGAGGGTATTTTAGTATTAGAATGAAGGTAGTTCAGCTAGGGACATCTAAACTACTGCTTTCCTGGCCAAGCTGGCCATATACAAAATTAAGTCTGTATGCCTTTGATCTGGACCCCGATATTGCAAGAACTGTCCCAGAAACACTTAAGATTTGTTTCTTTGATTGTCATCTTTTGGCTTTTAACTTAGCAACTGTTTAACATTTTCCAAACTAGCTCACCCTGAAAAAAACCATGGTTAATTTTAACTCAGCAATAAGTACCCAATAATTGATATCACTGCTGCTGCTGTATTTTTGAATGAAAGTATGTCACTCTGGAAACTCCTACAAAGAGCCTCCTAATGTTTGGTCTTCATCATGAGACCTGGTATTCACAAAGCATAGGAGAGGTTTGAACCAGAAATGATGGTTTGTTGTGACTTGAAAGCTTGGAACATCTGTAGCTTCGCAGAAAATGAAAACACAACAGCAGCATGCTTAGAAAGACCCGAATGCAGGTCCCACTGTAGGGAAGGGTCAAAATCTGATGGAAGATAACAAATGAGATGAAATCCTACAACTTCTTTACTCTTCGGCGCCCAGCCAAGACAAAATCATTCAAAAAAAAAAAAGATTTGCCACAAGGCAGTCTCTGGCTGGCTTGTCTTGAGATACGCTATATGTGAGCACAGGAACCTCTGTGAAGCAAAAGTTGAAACAGGATCAGGCTGCTTATGCTGGTTTCCATCACTGGTGCCTTTCCTCATGGAGACCGCAGAATTCCAGGGGAAAACAGGGATCTTCGTGTTTTGTAACTAAGAGGCCAGGCTTTAAGCATCCATTATCTGTAATCAGGCCTCATTAAGGCATGTCAGATTGGATAGTAAACTGTAAGGATGCTCAAAATGTGGTATTTCCCTTATGCTACATTTAACATTTTTCTTTCCTCCCAAATAAGCATATAAAGGCAAAATGTTGACATTCCTGTGAAAGGCATTATGAAACATTCCTTTAAAAATTACTCGAATGACGTAATCAAAACCTTATATCCCATCAAACCTCATAAGACTTAGAAGTTATAACTGATTTTTGGGGAAAGAAAATAATTGCAGTAGTTTGACAAGATCTTAATAAAATCAATATATTTCTGTTAAAAATGTGGGGATCCTCATTTTTGATATAGAAATATTGTCATATTCTTTTTTATCAGACTTGATTCATTCTTGAATTTTGAAAATCTTGGGCAGTATCTTTTTAAGTACCTGAAACTTAACTAAATGGAAACAATATGTATTCTCCCTCAGCACCTGAGATTATATTTTTAATCAGTATATTCTGCAGGTTCCTTAGGCTCATTCCCTTTCAATTCTTTTTTTGACTACTTAGAACAAAGAGGGTGTTTTCTCTGTGGTTTCTCAGTGAGGAGCAACTGGCTCTTTAATTTAAAGTTTCTGGGACACAATCAGTTTTCTGAGCTCTTTTAGTGTCCAAATAGTAAAATAAATCAAAATTGATGTAATAAAGCAAGTAAAAAAAAAAAGAAAAAAAAAAGAAAAAATTTGGCATCTTTCAAGTTCATCTGTTCCACAAAGCACAGCACAAACTGTCAGTCTGCGTAACACTATACGTTAGCTGGCGAAAGAACTGAAAAAATCCTGACAGTCAACATGTATTGGAGGTTGGAGGCAAAGAGTTAGTTGTCCCCACGGGCTGGTGTGTGGAGAAGCCACTGTAGGTATCTGGTCATGAACTGCTGCTTAAGGTCTTTTCATAGTCTTTTTACTTGTGTTTGTACACCATTGTACTTACAATAATTAGAGCTAATCAATGTGTTCACACTCTTCTAAAACAAACACTCATATATTGAAAAGTGGAGGTTGTGCAAAATTTTTATATTTTATGACTACAGACTTACAGATAGCACTTCCGAAACAAGGAAAGTGAGATCGGCTTATGGTGATACAAGTGCGAATTGTCTGAGTCACAAAGAAAAACTAGTGTATTTTAACTGCTAGACCCATTCTTTGGCTTGACTTCCATTTTTCATATCCGCTGCCACATGGGTCCCAGCCAGTGCAGGCAGCAGCAGGCAGGGAAGCAGGCAGCTGCTCTGCAGACTTACTGTGTTAGCATTGGGCCAAGTTTTTCTCTGTCTCTCTCTGGCTTTTAGCTCTGGCAGCTGCTTCACATGTGTGGTGGTGTACCACAACAAGGGCTTTATCAGGTGAGCAATGTGTATATTGTCATAAAATGTTCAACCAGCAACTGTTAACAATGGACTGCTCCCCAAGAGTCTTATTGGTATAGGTATTTTTGGAAAAATAGCCACATTTGTTCACCCTTCTCCCTTTCAGGTTTAAACATGTAACCAATGTATTTTAATATACTAAACCTAGCTTGCTGATTAAGCTAGTAGTTTTGATGGTATTTCAGTACCCAGCTGGGTATGATATTTAATTACTGAACAGTCCCTTTGATATTGTTAAGCTACTTGCAAAATATCCAATTATAATGGGAAAAAATGGTCTGTGGACTTTCTTCTTTTTCATGTGTTCTGCAACAGTAGATTCCACAGAGTAAATAGATTTCATCTGTTTGTGTTTAATAACAGTTCATTTTGTTTTTCTTTTTCATTATATTAATATAATTTTTTTTATTTAGATGAACTTCTTCCCTATTCAGCATAACATTTAAGATTATGGGTGATTTTTAGCATGTGCTCAAGACCCATGAGTCTCAACAGGAGTTCAGATTATGCTTAAAATCAAAGATTTATGTGAATAGGAGTGGAGTGCTGAAATATGGACTGATTAAGGGCCATGGCTCTTTCACCTAGATGTAGATTGTCCGATGATCAGTCAGCAGAGTAGGATTTAAAATGGTCCCTACATTTGCGGAAATCACTCTTTGAGGAGATGCGCATAGACACACACACATGCACGCATGTGCACGCACACACACACACACACACACACAGAGGTATTTATATATTTGAGTATATTTATGCTCCTGGAAGAGGAAACCAGCATTTATATATATAGAGAGATGAGGAAATGGATCTAATTATATATCTAAGAGTTTCCTATTCTTTTCCTTTACCATTCTCGTGGCTGTTTTGACAAGAAGCTTGAAGTAAAGAGCAGTACTTGCCTGGGAAGGTGCAGTAGAAGAAGCTGGTACAGGTATGCAATCCATTGTTTCTATCTTTCATTTTTTTCAGAGGCTAGCTGAGGAAATTGGAGAGTTCCTCTTTCCTTACACATACCATCCTAGCTGCTGAGACTTGTTTATGGGCATAATCAAAACAAAATAACCCCCACTGGCTATTCAATTTGCTTTCCCTTTCCTTTTTCTTTTTTTTTCTTTTCCCCTTTCACTCCCCTCCCAACTGTGATTGGGTTATTTTCTGACATGTAAAAAAGTAGTTATTTCAATCTCAATGGCCTGGCAAAACAGGCAATGTCAAAGCGAAGAACAGACTCAGGACTGAATAAGAGGGATGGAACCTCAACTGGTTTACCCCAACCAGTAAATTAGAAGTTAGGAAATTTGTCAGGAATACTGTGTATTACCGGAATTTCTGTCATGGAATTTTTTTTCCTGGAAATGTTACAGGCAGTTTCGTTGTCCATACAACAAATTTTTCTAATTTCTTTGATCTCTGCAATAAAGAAAGCAGGTGTCCAGTAAAGTTATTTGCGAATCAGAAATAAAAATGATACAAAACACATTATAATGCAACAAAACATAATCTTTGGATTCACAGAGCACAAAAAATACATGTATTTGGCTGCAACAGTAATTTTTGTTTGATTTTTCAAGTCCAGCTCTGATGAGCATAGGTGGTCAATAGTATGAACAAAACAAAAGTCTTGGAAAAATAAATGAGAACTGAACTAAACTAAAACCTCGCTTTTTAAGAACTACATGAAAATTTTATGTGAAATATTAACTGTAAGACTGTCTTAGGTATCCATCACTCATAAGGCTATGCACAAGGAAAGTATGTAGACTGCTTATTTTGCCATCTCTTTATCGTTCATGCTTTTTCAAAATACTGCTTCATTAATAGTGGGAAGTTGAGGTCTTCGGTTTTTCTACTTTTCGGGGTTTTGATGGTTTCTTTCCCAAACCTTAAAGCATATCATGAGTAGGCTAGAAAGTTGGATTTTTTCTCATATTTTGAGATGACTGCAGCTTCCAGGTGAACCATTTATTTCTCAGCAGCTTTCATTTTCAACTCATTTCTGGCATATTTCAGTTAAAAGGCAAGGAACTGCTGACCTGCATGGCACAGCCTCATCTGCTTTTCCCTGCGGTTAAACAGAGAAGTGGAATATCTGTCAGTACAAACTTTCACATCTAAACAGAAAAGGAAGTGAATAAATAAAACAATATTAGAATGGACCTTTCGAGTCCCTTAACCTTGGGTGACCAGACTTAATGGTGATCCAGAGGGTAGTTCTGCCTGCTTTGAAGTATTAAATAGAGCAGCTACAGACAGCGACACAAGCAAGAGCCAGGCTGCTTCCTGGAGACATGGCCAATTACGTGGAAAGAACCATCATAAAAGATCACTAATAATTCAGCCTGAGATTTTCAGTGAATTCACAGAGTTAGGCACGCAGCATATTTTGAACATCTCTGAAAACAAAGTGACTTACTAGCACGCCTCTCAGTAAGGTTGTAGTAGCACCCAACACATTCTTAGCAATCTCCCCAAAGATTAAGACTTCTTGAGCTGGTGGAAATGTGTTGATTATGAAGAAAAGCTGATGCAGAGCAAAGGAAAAAGGCAGTGAGCAGAGCTTTCTCACAGCACTCAAACCCAGAGAGAGCCTAACATTTATTTTGCAGATGGAACTAAAACATTGGTAACATTATGTTAATCACTGTCAGGGTTAAAATAACATTGTCATCATAAATATATTTGAAGGCTGCAGAAACAAGTATAAAAACCCTTGTCATGGAACAGTAAGAACTAATATTCTGTGAAAGATTTCTGTCCACTCTCTTTTTGCATGTACAGAGACAATGCTATCTGCCTACTCTGTGTGGTAGATAATGTCCCTCTTCAGTCACGGAGCATTTGACAGTCTTACTAGGAAGTCTGGAAATTTTAACAATCTCTGTAGGATTTCCTCATTGTTTGTTATCCTGCTGTTCTCTTTCCCAAGGCATAGTACAGATTCAGCAATCATTTCATGGATCATGTTAACCACAGGAAGGAACTGCAAGATATTTAAATCTCAATAACTTCCCAGTAAACTACTTTGTAATGGGTAGTTCCATGTGACTTCTGGCTTTTTAGCAGCAGCTTTCCCCATTAAGCCAAAGGGAATTTTGTTACCAAATCAAGCTGTCTGGATTCACGGTTCATTTCTTTATGAAGGAGTCCACAGATAGCTTGAATCATAAAAATTTGTATTACAGGCAACTTTTACAATCTTTCTTTTTTAATTTTTAAATGGTACCAACACTCCAAAAGTTGGGACTTGGAAATCATATTCTTAAGCCTGACTATCCAGGTAAAAGGACTAAAGAAAAGACAATTAACACAACAGAAAATGACTAGTATTATGAAAGTATTTTTGTAGGAACGGTATGTGCTTCTGCTAGACCTCTTCATAGATCTCTGTATTTTGTTTCTTATGAATGTAATCAAAATCTTGGAGTGAGAAAATGCTCAAACTTGTGGACTGGCATATATATTAAAAACCATTTTTCTCTGGAATGAGCCATACATTCCTGCAGACTCTCTTTTCAGCCCCAAAAGTTATGAAACCTTTTGAAATTTAAATTTGAAGGTGTATGGGCTTGAATGGTACACCACAAATACATGACACTTTTTTTTTTTTTGCAAGTCACTACCTGCTCCAACCTCCAGCTATCTGAAGAGATTTTAGGTCCCACAGAAAAAAGAAATGCACAAAAAGCTATCCAAGGCTTCATTTTCATGCACAGTTGATATCTCTTCAGTTTTTCTTAAAATCCTGTACATGCATTTCATAACAGGCAATTTCACAACACGTACAGGTTTGTTCTTCTCATATATAACTAAGATTGTCTGTGTGACATTGGAGAACAAAGTAACATTGATGGTCTGGGTGAGAAAAGAAAGTTTGAAAGTGATCACAAATTTCTAGTCAAAGTCAAGTATTTTTAAACCTTGTGCAGTGATCTGTTTTTCATACAGTAGAAACTGCTCTAGCAAAATTTCTTAACAATTCTGAAGATATTTAAGTATTCATTCCCATCAGCCTGTGAAAGTACAATAAATTTATTAATTTTTCACATAATCACTTTTCTTCCTCATGGTTATAACTTTCCTGTGCTCACTTGCATATTCCCTTCCTTGTGCAGACTCTTTTTTTTTTCCAAAAGCCCACTTTTGCTGAGATATGTACAGTGAATCAAGATGATTTATATACAACCAGTTATTCTCTTTCTTCCCTATCCACTTTCTGATCTCTTTAAAATACTAAAAACTGGAACAGAGGAGCAGAGATGATACTTTTTACCTGAAACTATCTTGTGGATGCAAGTGTTTACCTTTTAAAGGTAAGGACAATGAAGCACTATAGTTGATTGCCTGAAACATTTGCAGAGTTGTTGTAACTTGGTTCTTTATGAGTGTCTATAATGAAAGTTGTAGAGAAGGTAGATGCAGCCAGGGGCACAGATTAAATTACCGCTTGAGAACCTGCTCAGTCCCAAAATATAATGAAACAATTACAGAAATCAAGATTATGCAAATGAAATTAACTACCTAACTGTAAATAGTCTCATGATCTACATCCAACATCCAGCTCAACAATACTTGCTGTTTGCTGACATTTGCAGTAGAGGGAGGGAGAATATACAGTCACTTGTTGTTTTAGTAAAGCTCTCAGAAAAAGGGAAGAAAAATCTGTCATTTTCTTCATTTTAGTATTGTACAATAATTGTAATTTCCATTTAGCTTTTACTGGTAATGTTCATCAATACCCAGAAACATCTGTTAAAAATGGAAACTTCTTATTCATCTATAAAATGTATTAAATCAGATATATTGGTTTGAGAAATCTATATTCACAGTCTTTGAATGACTGATTTCAATTTCCATTTTAGATGCAACAGGATATTTTTCAAATAATATTTTGATTTCCCTTTTTATTATGCACCTTCCTAAGAAGAATCAACAGCTCCTTCATAAATAAGAAAAAGACACATCTTTTTCAGTCCCTTTCTTCTCAATGTCTCNAAAAAAAAAAAAAAAAAAAAAAAGCATGATTTTACATTTGCAAGCTTGAGAAAGGATCGCTCCCTATTCCAAATTACTCCTTATTCCCAGTAATTGCTACTTCCAAAGAAGCAAACAAATAAAGAATTGACAGAATTTGACAGCAGAGTGGTCTTATGAAGAGAGCACATTTACTTTCAACTACAGTTACAATGCAAACATAATATTTCGTGTGGCTGAAGGCCAAGACTGCTGAGGACGGAGTTTTGCCCAGCTCTTCAGTATGACCACTTTCTTCTTCATTCCCCCTTCTCCATTCAAATTCCACACGTGCTCCCCATGGCAATGGCAGAAGCACGCTAGTTACTCTTTCCTGGTGCTGCAAAGGCTCACCCTGAAGCTTCACACGGTCTTTGTTTCAGAATGGCTGCAAGCGGGCAGACACTGTCACAGCTGCTGACAGTAAGTTCATCATCCACATGCTGGTACTAACACCTAAGCAAGATTATTTTCCAAACAGATCAGAGGACTCACCTAAAGAGGTGGATTTTAAAGGTTAGAAAAATATTTCTGAAGGGTAAGGATACTGATAAAAGTGATGATAAATCTATGTATATAATTTTAAAATATAATATAAACATTATATAAAGTAAACTGCATGTGTATTACAAAGAATTTACCACTTCACCAACACCAACTTCGCGAGCATCCGTTTTCCAAACACCAGCTTCAGAGCATCAGTATTCGGTCAGGGATCAAACACACAAGCAGGTAGCTGGTTGCCTGCAACTGATGTGGGAAAAGAAGAAAAAAAAGCTGTGTAGCTTAGCCAGGATGTAGTGTTCCAGCTCTAAGGGATGTGATAGGATGACACAAGTAAGGTGGACAAGGTGAGCAAAGTGTGAGATGGAGAAGAGAGAGGGGCTGGGAGTTTCCTAGGAAAGTGCTGCCTGTTGTGTGGGGGGTAACGGCTCTGAGAAGCCAATCTTGTGATTCAAAAGAGGAGGATCAAATGGCAAAAACGTGACTGCTGCATGTGGGCTAGAAACTTGGGCTTCACCCAAATCCTCCAAACAAAGTCTTCTTCGGTGCAGGACATGGGATTTATGCCACACACTGCAGGGTCAGGTCCCCTTTATGCATTTTTGGGGTCAGTGGGCAGGCTGATGAGCCACAGGCACCTTTGCGGGGACATTTTGCTTTTATTCTTCATTTTAGGGTGTCAGGGGTGGGAGGTAGAGAGGGTCAAGGAGCAGATCAGAGGGACAGCTGAAAATAGGAGAGAGGGAACACCTGAGGGAGTAATGGATTTCTAATCAGATTCTTCCCCCTGGCATCTCACACATGAAGGTAATATACATACGGCAACTCTTCACCATCCTCTGCTGGCAAATAATGTAGGTGGCTTCCCCCAGCTGAAGAGAGGCTTCCCTTCCTCCAGATGCCCTGGCAGATTGCACACAACTCCTAGCTGAGGTGGAGCTCAGATATAAAGCTGTGCAAGATACCGCTCCACTGAGGCAAAATTCAAGGCAGGGCAATGTCACCTGCATGCACATTGCAGAGGAAATGGGGAGCAAAGCTGTTCCTCCCCACTCCCACCTGCATGCACATTGCAGAAGAAACAGGTAACAAAGGTGCTTTTCCTTGCTGCCATCCAATGTTATAGGATAAATAATATCCAATATCTTGGATTAATAATCTGCCACTGCTGAGTGTTGAGATAATGGCCTCATGTTAGTAATGAGAGTGATATAAATGATGTGAAGCAGTAGGACAGAATTGTTTGACAGGTATGTGAAAAATAGTGCAAATGTCTGGGAAAAAAACAAGCATAACACGAAAGCAAAGTAAATGTTAGTGCATTGACACTCCAGTCAACCAAAGGAACAGTTTTATCATCTTGAAATCTCTAGACCTAGTCAATGTCAAAGTGTCTTCTGGCTTTACCTGTCTACCTTTTTCCTGGGGGAAGGGGAAGGAGAAGGCACAGCTGGTTAGTGCCACTGTGAAGGAAAATTTGGGTGGCCACAGTCGTAGCAGGGATTACCAGGTGAGAAAACTGTGGAGAAACAGGCAATGAGAATTTAGAGATGTCACCTGCCACATTTCTTATATTCCTGGGGGGAGTTTATTGTAAAATTTCCCACCGTTTCATTTTCACGGTGTCAGGATAGTTCCCCTGGAGACAATCTTTGGGAGTCTCTAGTCTGACCTCCTGCCCAAACCAGGCTCAGCCACGGGGTCAGACCGGGAGTTCCCCCCAACTCACTGGCACAAACAGCTGCCTGTGTGAAGCAGCCATCTCTCTGGGGAAGGTGGTTTCTTTTACTTACCTGTGTATTTTTTTTTGTTAATAAAACAAACAAGCCCAGAAGAAGATTGGGGTTCAAGGTAAAAACCTGTTTTTTCCATTTACTGGCATTCTTCAGCTACTTTGACACATAGATCTCAAGACATTGTGAGTGACCAAAGATGCCTTTGCCCCAATACTTGCAGTAATATCCAGCTTACTTGATCATTTGCCTTAAGAAGACCTATGAGGTAAGCTCTTTTGATATGCTCTTTTAGTTTAGATGGGTATGAGAAGTGTAGAAACACATATTCAGGGGAAAGGGGAAAGAAAAGGAATAAAGTTGCAGCTAAGGAGCATAAGACAGAAATTGTGACCTATTTAATAGTTGTCAAAAATTTCAGTGAAATAATAGTTTGAATTGCTTATTGGGAAAAGGATTGTTATTTTACTGAAAACTTTTATTGAATAGATTATGTGTTCTCAAAGTTAATTTTCACTAATTCTTTTTGCATTTCCATTGCGATTTTCTGCACAATCTTCCTTCTTTCAAAAGACAAATCTTTCCTTACCAAAAGTGGTGTAATCAGCTTTACAGAGATTTCTGTTTTGTGCTGTTTTAAAGCAGGAATTCAACTATTATATGTTAGAAGAAGGGCTGCCTGTACTCCACTTGCCACCTGAATCACACCAAGCAGAACTGGCCACCTTGATTAAGTCAGTTTGGCTACATTTTCAGAGCAATATGACAGCTTTTAAACGGTGCTCAATGAAAAGGCTCCAGGATAAAGGGGTACCTACCAAAGAACTGCAACAAATGTCATTTTGCCATTTTGGCATTGCATGCTGGCTTTGGCACTGGTCCTCCAGACGTACAGCCTGCACGTGAGAGATGAGTGAATTATATAAAACAGATTGTCTGCTACATGCGCCTGCACAGCAACGTGAAGGGAAGATTGCAGCAAACAAGCCTAGCAACCCTTTCCTTAATATAGAGAACAAGATAACAAAAGCAGTGGAAACACCAACAGGGGACTTTGTATCAACTGTCAGCCTACAAAATACCCGAGAACCCAAAATATGCAAAAATTCTGTAGTTTCTGTGTTGTGTCAAAGCCCTTGCTATGCTGCACCTATTGCTATTACCATATCTAGATTAAAGTTTGTACAGATATACTTACCCTGTGGCTGTGCAGACATACCTGGATAGCACCAGGATTAGTTTAGTGTCCCAAAATAAATTCTCCTCTGAGAACAGCGTGGTGCCACACCACCTTGGGTGCACAGTACCACAAAAGCACTGTGTTCTGCTGAAGCGACACGTGGACTATAATTGTGTCAGGTCTTGAAGTGAGGGGATGCAAAGTGGAGGAAGAAGTGTTTCTTGATTCCTCCCCTCTGCTGAAGACACATTCCAAGGGGGGGGACAAGTATCAGGCAAAAAAAAAAAAAGAGTAAATACCACTGATGGTGCCACTATTAATTCTCAGTCCTATGAAGCGGTAATTCAGCTGACAGACCTCTAGTATGATGCATTTCAGCATCAGCTGTTTTCACTGCAGTGTTGTGCTGCCTTTTAACGCTTCCCCACAGATTTCTGTAGGCCTTAACATTGCTTCCTTATCTTTTCTAGAGACACGCAACTTCAAAAAATCGTAACATGAAAGAGTGATGGTTTTATGGTGTTTTCAGCCTCGATTTCGGTTCAGTAACTGTCATAAAAATGACTCACTAAAAATGATTGTGTGTGACAGCTTCCATATTTGTTCTACTTCAATGTTCTTTCATATCTAATTTGCTCAATTTAAAAGCTAGAAGATGCATTTGCCTGCTGCCAGACAGCAAGCTCAGCCAGGGACCTGAAAAATCAAGCTGAGATCTTTTTGCCTCTTAAGTTTTTTGCTGCTACAAACACTTGGCAGCTTGAACTCGACTGACAATTTGGTTGATGATGTGTAAGGTGGGGTGACACCCAGCTCATTAGTCTGTTCTTCTAGTGAAATTTTTGCACTGGCAAATTGAAGAGACTGGCAGCTATGAAAACGCAGTTTTCGTTCTGTTTATCCTAAACCAGTGGCTTCCGATGACAGTTTCCTCTGTGCTTCTTGGTAATGAGTTTATGCTGACTGGAGAATACCTTTTTATTTTGAGTGTTTAGAGGTAAGCAAACCACTGCAAAAGCATGAATTGCAGGAAAATACTGATGGTATTACTTGCGCTTGCAGTGGTTCGGTATCACGGTGGATTTTTGAAGTCAGATGGCTTCCACTCATTCATACCCCACATCCCTGTTGTTTTACCATGCATGATGGATGCTTCAGCTCCTTCTAAAGGTGTCCAGAATAGGCACTGGGACCAAATGGTCTCCTTGTAATCAGTGTAAAAGGAGATGGAATTTGCATCGGTTATGATCAACAGGGGGTCATTTGGCACATTATTTTTTTGCCATCTAAAGTTGTGTATATGTTATGATTATTTTTTGGCCATTTCAGACATGGCTATGAGATTGTTTATAGGTGAGAGCTTGAGAATTATTTTATAATGGTAGATTAGGCAAAATGTCTGTGTTTCATCTGTTATACCACTAGCTCTGGAAAGTACTTTATGGTGTGTTAGATGTCGAGTTAAAGTGGACTAATTCAGGCAGAGCATGCAGGTTGGTCCCTCCTTATGGAGAGGCCATCTTGTGTTCCGAAAGCATAAATGCATAAGGATGGAAGCCTAACAAAGACAGCAATAAACCCAGAAAGGAAGCTGAGCCTCCTAAAAGAGCATACTTTCACCACTGATCCAGGATTCACAGAATAAATGGATTTGGCTGGTAATACTGAGATATACCAAGATTTTACCCTTGGAAGAGCCCAGACACCAGCAGTAACTCTGAGGTCTGCGTAAAAGGTGGATTTAGGAACAACTTTGAAAGCGTAGCATGTTTTCTGCCCAAATATGGGACTTAATCATTGAGAGTAATTCATGGAAAGAACTTTTTTCTGATCTGTATTCTTTTTGTATAGTTCCCTTCAGTATATCTAGTTGTGAAGATTATTTTCATGTCTCTGATAAAGCAGAAAAGGTGATAGGATAAATATAAATCTTAATATGAGCTTATAGAAGGAGGAAAGAGGGCAGAACAGATTTATTTATACTATCATTTTTCCATAATTATGTTTTTTCCCCCATTACAAATTCTTAGACTGTGTTGGTGTAAACAAATGTAATTTTTTTACATTGTTATGAAAGACCTGGTTACCTCATTTGAGATTTGCCTCATTAATTTTCTTTTTCAATTTAGCCTTGCCTTTATATCTTGTTGCTGAGTGGGGAAAAGGGTAGAAAAATCATTAAGAATTTACTATATACATTGAAATAAACAAATGTATAAACAGCTCTTTACACAGTTGTGTAAGAACCATTTATACAGCCTTTTATGTGATTGTATATATACTTTCAATAAAATTAAGGAAAATACATATCCTGACAGAGAAGGTTGAAGTGTGTGAATCACAAGGTGACACCAGATACTTTCAAATGCTTTCCTTCTAAAACAATGTCATACCTCTAAATATGACTCTTCTATGTTTCTTTGTTTGCCTTGAATAAAATTCATTTCTTAGAAATATTAAAAGAGTATATCCTTGGCTTGGCTTAGTGTGCACCAGAATATACACAAATTTCATCTCCTAATATACAAAATTAATCTGCTAGTATACAAAATTCATAAATACAGGCAATGCCTCTGTTAAATAAAGCGTGCAGGAAATATGAGATCACTTTTATGTGATTATATTCTTTGCAAAAGGCCCATTCATGAGGGTCCAGCACACTTCAGACCTGTAAATTATTAATGTACCTTGTATCTCATTAGCTGTATATTATGGAAATCTACCTAAGCAGCTACCTCTAGTTTCATTAAAATAGCAAATGGTTAAAAGAGGGGGAGAAACTTTATTGTGTCTTTGCAATTAAATTGGTTTTGTAAGAATGGTGGAAGCTTACAGTTTTACCATTTCTTTGGCTGTAATTTAAAAGATCCATATGATGTGCAGACTGATGAATAATTCATACTTCATTTATTAGCCTGGTAACCCTATTGCTGGCCTCATAAAAATGAGGATAATACTTTTTTTCTTTTTCATGAGGCACTGGAGAACTGTGTGCATGTGTATGCATGTGCACACACGAATTTTTGTGTGTGTGTGTCTCAGTGTATGTTGGTGTATGCATACTCAGATTAAAACTAAATGTTACCCAATGATTTTTACTGTACAGTACATACATGAAACTACATTGCAGATAGAAAAGTTCACACATACATCAGCAACAATGACCACAGCGCTAAAGCTCATCAGTATGAGACAAGTTTTCTCAGGGGCTGGCATTTTCACACAGGCACTAAGGAGGAGATCAGCTCCAGACCATCCTGCTTGAGGCACAAAAGCCACCTACTTATCCTTGCTCACTCTAGCGTAAATATGGGAACAAATCCAACAAATGTCTTCCTGAAAGACAGTGGCTGAAAAAGAAATGGAAGATAGATATTGCTTAGTCCTCCCCCGGGTTGTGTGCACTAAAATTGTGACAATGAGGCAAAAGAAGAATTGTCGCTGGGGAAAATCTTCCTGAAAGTTTTTTAAATATTGAAAACTTTACAAAAATAGCCTGAGCCAAAGTACAAGCCAGTTGCCTCTTATGAACAGAGCGGACAACCTGGTCAGTATCCAACTAATATTTTTTCTATCAAAAATGGCAATCTGTCAAAAGCAAAGCCTCTTGCTGAAATAATTCAATTGTAACAACCTGCTGTTTTGCAAGAAAAACGGAAAAGACTAAATATGATTGAACAGGATGTTTTGAACTTTTTTGTTTCATGTGACCTTATGAAGTTGGAAAGAATCAGAAGGCAATGTTTCAATATTATTTATATAAAACAATTTGATTAAACTGAAGTGCTTTTTCCCCTACTGTTTCATTTTACAGGAAATTTCTCAACCCCACAACTTCATAGCTATTTTTGCCCTTTGCAAGTTGATTACAAGTATTGAACTTGTGCCATGAATAAGACTTCATTTTGCTCCATAGAGGTATCTCTAGAGTTAAAATTCCTAATGTGGTCTGCCCTGCTGTCTACAAAGAGCTAATCAGATACAGATCGTGAGATACTGTCCTTCTGCTGACCAACATATGGGACTGCAAACTCCTCTCATTGTAGCAAGTAAGACAGGCAGAAAGAGAATGACCCAAACCAGTTACCCAGGTGTGCTCAATAGAAGACTTTTCACACCTCCATGAGTCAGCACAACTGCGCTGCACCTCCAGAACATCATTACCTGGCAGCCTGGGGAAAACCTACTCTTGAATTTCTTCTTATAAATGAACTTATTTATGATGCTGTTTTGTTATTACAGTCATTAAAACACAACTAAAAAAGAAATCTTTATTGAAAGCAGTCAAAAATAATTCTCAAGGAAAACATTTAATCCATTATTCTTTTAAAGCTTATGTCAAAACCTGCTTGTTAAAAAAATGGATTTATTTTACAAGAACAATTGCTCAGCCAGCCTTCATGTCCAAATACAGTAATCACAGTAATTACCGAGCAGCAATGAAATTGCTTTCTTGTGTCAGCAATAATGCCACCATTGATACCCTTGGATCTAGCATGACATCTGTTTTTCATCTCATAACAAATGGATTGCATACAACTATTTTCTTATTTTGTTGTATTCTGTACTACTAACTTAAAAAACTTATCAAACTCAGTGTGGGAAAAAAGTTCAAAAGCTGAAGACAGACTACTGTGGTAGGAGTGACACTGATGAGCATTAAGCGTTCTAACATAATTTTTTGGTAAAGAGGCTGCAGTCCTCACAGCTCTCTTACGAAACACATGTTCTGATTATGGAGCTGAGATCACCTTGTTGATACACCTGTCCTCCAGCCTGCAAACCCGTGGACAAACACTTCAGACTTTGCATACCTACCAATAACTCCTCTTCCACGTAACTAGAAAAGCTCCAAACATTAAGCCAAGTACATGCTTTAGTCCAGTCATATGGGTACCCTTACCTCTTTGGATCAAGATGGTCAGATTTTACCAGTCATCCCCCTTCAAACCACGCAGCGTTTAATACCGTTTCCTGAAGCCTGTTCCTCTTCACGTCAGGCAACCTGAAGCTTTATCTGGTTCTCTGTACAGCTGAAGTCTGTACAGATGTACCCCAATCAATTTCAAGTCAATGTGCTAAAGTATCAATACCAGCACAAAGAAGCCGCTGGTTTTCAGCTAGCCCTCACCTTTGTTGTAACGTAAGTGGTCCTTTACCCTTCCCCTAAGTCTTACAATTTACAGCAAACTGCTTCAGAAGCTCCATGCTAGGTGAGAGAAACTGGTAGCTGGCTAGCTTGGGATACAAGACTTTTCTACCAGGCCTATGCTGCGTAATACAGGCAGGTCTCCACCACGGCCCTGTGGTGAGTGATAAGCCTTTAATCTGTACTTTGACTCAAATTTATTTGCTGCTTTGTTGTTTGGATGCTTTTTTTTCTGTTTAAAGAAATTACCTGCATTTGAAGGGTTAGCAAATCTTTTAACACAGCAGATCCAAGTTTACTGTCACGCGTAAAATTGGGAGAACCTCAAGTGTTTGCACCATGGTTGCTACAGCACAGTTCGAAAATAAAATATTTATGAACTCTTCACATGAAAAAATAACAGGGACCAGACAGCACTAGATAAAAGCTGCAGGTAAGACAGACCAGTGGTTTTGTGTCACAGGGAAATCCCATCTCTCTGGTATCCACTTTTACTTGAAGCTCCCTTCACCTAGCTTCTAGCTGCCTCTGGAAATTTGTATCTTCCTGTATAATCCCACTGTGAAAGTGCTGAGCACTAAAAAAGTCCTAAATGTCTTTAACCCTACCAACGGGGAGCCTGATGAATGGTCCCTCCTCTCTGCTTTTCTGGGCACTGACCCTTCGGAAGCTTTCATTAGGAGATACCCTGTAGCCCAGCTCCGTGCTGGATTTCAAGCCTAGATGGCAGATTTTTATTTCGCTGTCCTTTCTGGCAGTTATTGTATTTCTCGTGCAGCTCTCTGGGACCTTGTCTGAAGGGTGCTATATAAGTATAGGGATTGGATTGGCTGAGTAATTCTTTTTGACTTCATCAGGCTGTTAATCCTGCATGCCTGTGGTGATAAACCCAGAAAATCCCAGATAATCCTATATAATATTCAGGCAGGGCTGGCAACAGCTATAAATACATATCAAACTGTCAAAAACCATTATCATTTAGACTACTCTGCAGTCCCTTCCAAATTACATTAGAATATCCAGGCTTGACTTCAACTTTTTGCCCCCCACCCCCCTTTTCTTCCCTCTTAATGACAGGGTACAGCCTGTGGCTTGGCTTGCCGGCATAATAATGCACGTTTCCAGCACACCTACCTTTTTACTACAGCACCGTGTTTGGTGGTCCTGCTTCCGTATGACTCACAGGCACAATGAGTAGTTGCAGTTCTGTAGATAAGCAAATAATTTTTGGCAGTTTTCAGAACTAAAGCATCCCACTGCCAAAAGGCTTCTGTTTACCACACAGAACAAATGTTGTTACTACTGCAATTCCAAAAATGCGTCTTAAATACATCCTTTCATAAAAATCCTGTTGTCATCTTAATGTCTAATTAGATACATAACAAAAGATTTTTTTTTTCCTTTTGCAATTTTAGCTTGGCTAATAGCCAGAGATAAATAACAGTTTAACCTCTGCATTACTCCACTGCAACCCTTGCTGAATAAAATTATAATTATCATTAAACTGTGAGTCTTTACGATAGGATGAAAAGCTCACCCTCCCTCCAAACTGCCCTCCTGTCCTTCCCCCCTGACAAGGGGGAAGTAGTCATCGATACAAGAAAGCATGTATCTTGTAAACAGCTTCACAGGTTAATTACACCATTGTAAATTGGGGATATCTCTGCTTGGGTCAGTGGAAAGATCTCCACAATAATATGTGATTGTATAGTACCCAGATTCTGAAGAAAGGTTATATATTTTCCTCAGAAATATATAAGAAGTGCACAATGCCCATGTTTTCTGTGCCATTTTTTCACTCAATTAGCTATCCAGAGGCTCAGGCAGGTAATTACTCAGGCTGATCAGAGAAAAACTGCAAGCAAAACACTACACACCAGCAGCTCTTCACAGAGAACAGCTCTTGGAACATAGCCCTCTTTTAAAAACATTTGATCCTGTTCTTTCAGCTGAATAAAGTTCAGATTTTACTCATTTCATAATGGGGAGTGTATGTCCTATTTGCTTCCTATCTGGAAACTTTCTGCAGCATGTAGTAAAGCAAAACAGTGGCTCGATATTTCCTGCCTCCTAACCTAAAATATTTCTACAGCTCTTGCTTTACTTGCAAGTATCACACTGTCACAGCTGTATCTGCATGTCATGTCTTCATTCTTCCAGCACTGAGCACGCTTATTAGGCCAAGTACTAAAAGAGCCATACTCCTGAACTGGCTAAGGTGAGCCCTAGCTGCAACCAAATCCCTGCTGGCAGAGAACCCGTTGGTGGTGGATCCTATCCACCTGCATGGAGAAGATCTCAGTCACAGTCAGGCTCTTTCCTTACTTTTCCCCCCAACCAACTACAATCTCTGTCCTCCTGCTCTTTCATTTGCTCTGTGGAAAGTTTTACTTTAGCATTGAAGACAAATCAGCCAAAACCCACCAGCTTGCTTTTCTTTTCATTGTCATGAAAACAGGAGTTTGACTGGGTAATGCACTAATGTTTGCAGGAGTTTCATTGCAGCACAGTGCAATGCCATGCTGTGGAGCCAACTGAGGCGTAGTGAGATACCTGGGGTACTGGGAAGAATATTGTGGGGTTTGGGCTAAATCTCCAGGTACTTCTACTCAGCACATGAAGATATGGAGTTGTGTTAATGCACTGATAATGGCATGCCTCTCATCACTGCCTCCCTGTCCCTCACCTCTCTGAAATTACGTCTGTGCTTGCGGACAACAAGGAGGCACCACAGGAACAGTCTGGCTTCTTACAGGGAAAAATCTGTCCTGTGACTATTTGCATTGGTACTATGCTGAAGTAAAAACCATTCCACAATATTTCATGATGGCATCTAGTTTGCTCCAAACGGTGCTTCCCCAAATATGAAGGCAGAGAGATACCTAACCATAGAAGTAATGCAGGATGGCAAGGAAGCTAAAGCTAAGATCCCGAGAAACATCATTAACACCTTGGTACTTACTGGGAACAGTGATGTCTAATAGTACCTCCTGTCTCTATCTGACATAATCAATGAAGCAAGGAACAAAACATGGCTACAGAGAAGAAAAGCAGAGGTGGCTTCACATTCGTAAGAGCAGAGATCTGGGGGCTGAATTTGTAGCCTCTGGTCCAGGTCCTGGTACAGGGTGTGAACTAAGCCTTTTTAAGTTAGGATGTTCTTATCTCAGAATAGCTGGGTTCCTCCTGGATGATGGCATCTCTGAAGAAGCTGTATGAAGAGTGACAATCACTTAAATGTGAATCAAAAGGCAAATTGTGACTATGGCTGGCTTAAAGTTTTGCAGGTCCCCAGGCTAGCAAGCTTCATATTCACTAGTAATTTTTTGAGTCATCGTAATAATATGAAAAGAAAGGAGATAAAGTTTGTGGGGAGGACTTAAAGGTTTTCCCTTGCTATATTTATTATTCAGGGTTTTTTGTTCATGTATGTATCAAAGGCAGTAATGTGGTTACAAGCAAGGCACTGTGCTGTGTTTATTTTCATTTCACGATTTAGATCTTCTGTTTCTCATGAAGATCAGAGACGTATGTTTGGTTTTCAAGCCCTTGGAATACTGTCAGACATTTTAGATTTAGATAAACAGAGAGAAAATACATAGATCTTTTCAAAATGCAGAAATTTTGTTTGCATATTCATTTTAGAGAATTGTGGTTTTCTGGTTTTCTTTTGCCAATACAAATGCATTTTGGATGTTGAGTTCTTAAGCATCTGTCTTTTTTTAGCTGAACTGTCCCTCATCAAACCTTATAAACAAAGGAGAGGTTATTATTCCCTTCTTACAGTTGGAGAAAACGGGTGCAGAGATTGTCTGTCAGTGATTGCACTATATTCCCTCAAGAAGGAAATGATAGCTAGGGAATTACATTTTTTGTTACCAAGAACCTGTCAGCAGCCAGCTGCAGTGTAGATTAAGTATTGCACATCTTTTTCGCCAGTTCAGAGTCACTCAGTTTCCTATTCCGCCTTTCTATGGAGTCAGCAACTGCTTTTTGAATCAAAAAGATAAAACACATCAGAGTATGGACTCAGATTGACTTCTCTCCTAAGGATTTATTTCTTCCTTCTATTAAGGGTCTTCTTAAATGACAGTAAAACATTTCTATAGATAGTATACAATTCCTTATGTTTAAGGAAATACTTAGCATATTGCTTCCATTATTGAGTTCAGCGCTGGTGTCCTGTAATGGTACATTGCAAAATTCAAGCATATTTTTGGCCATCAGAAGGCAAAAACTGTCTCTTTCTCCCCAACCCCAGGCATACAGAGTGTATTTAACTAATTCACGCTACACTGTATAGGCTAGGAACTGGAAATAACTCTTACCAAGAGTGTAATATTGACCTGATTGTGGATTTTGTGTGTGTATACATGAGTATACTTGACTATGTAACTGTATCCATATGCATGCATGTAAAACTCACGAATGTATAAAAAGTCACACACAGAGGAAAATATTCATTGCCATTTATGGCTGCTACTGGTAGCTGACAGCATATGGAGTGCTGCTGTCTGTTTCTAGAGAACAAAAGATTAATTTTGGCACCTTTCGCCAGCCTGTTGCATAGTATTTCTGTGCTTGGTAACAGGTAGTAGTAGAAAGATATAACTCAGTCAGATCTGAGGCATACCTTGGAATAGGCAAATGTTTATTTACTTTCTTTTCCTGCTTCTTTTTTATTTCTTCTACACTTGTTAGTTTTCACAAAGACATCTTGCTAGCTAGAGCCAAAAGTACACCAACCATTCAAAAGGTAGCCAGCCACAGTATTTTTCTGAATGACTGAAAATGTGAACAAAAAGCAATTGTGTAAGCCAAGGTAAATTCTGGCAGGACAGCAGCATGTACAGAGACAAAGAAATGCTGATTTTATTCAGTCCCTGTGACAAGGTCTGCTCAATTTAAGGAAGCTGACTTTGCCCAGTGGGAAAACCAGTTGAAAAACATGTACAGCAGTATGAGAGCGAGACAGAGATAAAATCGGTGCAATTCCTCACTTTAAAACTGGTGGCAATACTGCAAACATCCATCCTGTTGCACCCATGAACTGAAGTAAGTGTCTGAAATCAGTAGCTTGTTAGCACAATTCGTAATAGGCATAGCTGATCAACTGGAAAACAAACACCCCTTTCTCCCTGTGGGATTGCAGTCTCCTGACTGACATATTAAACACAGACAAGAAATTTGAAACTTGAGCCCAACATCTAATATTAATAAGTCAGCAAGATCCATGAAAAATGTGGCCACCCCACTTGCAAACCTGCTGGAGCAGAGTGACAAGACCAGCGCTGATCATCCCACCTGCCCGTTAGGTCTCCTGTTTGCAGACATCGTGGGTGGAAGAGCAAAGCCTCAGGCACACTGTGTGCAGTGAGAAGTCCCCTCGGCCGTTGCCACGATGGGGGGGAACCCTGTGAGGTGGCCGTGAGGTGGCCGGAGACGTGCTGTGTCCCCAGGAGCTGCAGAGCAGCGTGGTGTCACCTTGCGCGCCCTCTCCCGACATCAGGCTCGTCTTCCTCCCCAGCAGCAGAAGAGGGGCACAAAGGAACCCTCAGGAACAAACAGCGGCTGGTGGCAAATCGTTTGGAGATAGAATTTCCCATGCCCAGTGGTGCTGGTGTGACACCTGTGCATGACAGCCGCTTCCAGAGAAGCATTAGTTAAGGGGAGCGGATTAATTTCTGCTATTTCGAGTGAGCAAAGCAAGACATAGTGGAAGCTGGTTCATCTCACCTGCAAAGGCTGTGGGTTTTTTCCCTGTAGACTTAAATGGGCTTACATTTGTAATGAATTTCACTTGCCTTAAGGACAGATTGCACTGAGTTTTCCCAGGGAAAACAACATGCGTGGAAAACATAAAAGAGAAAAGATACATCACAAAAACTTTGGTCCTCCAGCTCCCAGAGAAGACCAAGCAACGTAATGAAATACCTCATTTTTACATTATGTCACTCAGCTTCTCTCTGGTTTTGGTTTGCTTTCATGTGCAAACAAGATTTATGAAATCATCCTTTGTCTGTGAATATTCCCATTATCCGGTCAGCTGTTTTGATCACATCTAACACATGTTGAAGGTCATTAAACCCCTACAGATTTTGCAAAAATGGCTGCCACGTTGAGAACTGAGAAGCTGTAAGTTCCTCCTATCGAGGGGAGAAGCTAGAGCATGCACTAGTGCCTCCACATGGAGACAAACTAACAATTTTTCTAGACACTGAAGCCCCCTGACCACAGCACACAAACTCAAAGTCACACAGGTACTTCTGGCACACACAGAGCTGCTTCACAGAGGACATTGCCTCCTTCCTCACAGGAGGAGGTGACCCTATAAACTGCAGCAACACCTCTGCAGTTTTATCACCGTTGTTTAAATACTAGATGTTTTTCTTACCATCCAAAAAACCCAAATTGGTTGTTTATTCCTTAGTAGCTACTGAGGGAATATGGGATTTTTACCAGTATGATTTTGGGGACAGCTCAGAAATTTTTTTAAATTTTAAATTAAATTTTAATTTAAA
>RSEF01000031.1:59663421-59701826 GCA_003993805.1 Himantopus leucocephalus
TTTGAAGATTGGAGTGATGCTGGCCTTCCTCCAGTCCTCAGGCTCCTCTCCTGTTCCCCATGACCTTTGAAAGATGATGAAGAGTGGTCTAGCAATAACATCTGCCAGCTCTCTCAGCACTCCCGGGTGTATCCCATCAGGGCCCATGGACTTATGGATGTCCAGCTTGGCCAAGTGGTCTCTAACCCGGTCCTCCTCAACTGAGGGAAAACCTTCCTCTATCCAGACCTTCCCCCTTGCCTCCAGGGTATGGGATTCATGAGGGACAGCTTTAGCAGTGAAGACCGAAGAAAAGAAGGCATTGAGTAACTCTGCCTTCTCTGTGTCTTCCACCACTAGGGAGCCCATCTCATTCATCAGCGGGCCTACATTTTCCCTAGACTTCGTTTTTCTATTGATGTACTGAAAGAACCTCTTCTTGTTATCTTTAACCGCAGTGGCCAAGCTGAATTCTGCTTAAGCTTTGGCCCTTCTAATTTTCCCCCTGAATAGCTTCAATACATCTTGGTATTCCTCATAAGTTGCCAACCCCCTTTTCCAAAGAATGTAAACTTTCCTTTTGTTCCTCAGGTCCAGCCAAAGCTCTCTGTTTAGCCAGGCGGGTCTTCTTCCGCATCATCTCATTTTTCGGGACATGGGGATGGCCTTCTCCTGGGCTTTTAAGAGTTCCTGCTTGAAGTATGACCAGCCTTCCTGGGTACCTTTGCCCTTCAGGACTGTCTCCCAAGGGATGCTCTCAACCATGCTCCTAGAGTTTGCCTTTCGGAAGTGCAAGGTGGCAGTTGTGCTAGCTCCCCACCTTGCTTCTCCAGGAATTGAAAAATCTACCATTTTATGATCACTCAGCCCAAGTTAATCTGTACAAAGTAATTATGAGAACAAGAATATCTTTAACAGAAAGAGTGGCTATGCACATAAGACACCAGGCTGGAGACTCAAATAAATTTTACATAGAAGGTTTACCTAGACTGACCTTGGAGAAAGAGCATCCAGCCGTTGGAGCAGCAGGGTAACTGTCCTCCTCCTGGGCTTCCTTCCCAGTCCTCAGGATGCTATATAGGCATCAGAACTGCCAAACATCTGCCACTGTAAATTGACATTCTTCTACCTTGACTAACATTCAAAGAGCCTCTTCATTTAAATACATCTTATCTTTATTTAGCACTGTACGTAAGAAAGCTTTTTTTAAATTTAATCACAGTTTACTATTACCCTAAGTACTTCGGAGAGTTTATACAGCTAAATTCTTTTCATCAACTTAGTTTGTTTATTCTAATTACTATCTGAATCATAGCATTCTAAGTCATTTATTATTAAAATTGCCTCAAGGTGATCAACAGAACAACTTCACTTCAAATTTTTCCACTCTTTCCCTCTTCTCAAAATGGTAAATGAATTTCAGAGAGTGAAGATCCCAGGAGTAAGTATGTAGAAATATTGAAATGTGGCCACAAACAAAAGCATACAAAGATCTAAAAAGATCTTTTTAATAATTATGCACTTTAGAAAGAAAGGAAACATAGGAGTGCAGGAGGATATTTCTGGCAGCACATGATACAGTTATTAAAATAACTAGGCAGAATATCCTTGCCAGCTTCACAGCAGTAGGTGCTTTGAGAGTTTAGATGGAAGGTAAAGGGAAGAGACTCGAGTCAGCAGGAGCAGGCAGATTGTTGAAACCAAGATCTTCTGCCAGGAATGGTATCATTAAACTTTTTTCTAACAATACTGCTGGTGCTTTGCTCCCGTCCACTTTTGAAGACTATCCTAAATCTGCACATCCTTCTTTTGTCTACCTATTCTTTTCTTCTGTCTCCTTTTACTGACCTATTTTTATGTGGTATTTTTACCAATTCATTTCCCTGCAATCTGTTTCCTGCCTTGTATTCACTTTAGTTAATCCAGTCACACCAGAATACAGTCCTAAAATATTACAACCACTACAGAACATCCCATGTCCTGACTCTCTCATTTGATTTCTTCTGGCTGACAGACTCCAGACTTCCCCCCACATGAATGTGGAAGTTTTTTAAGTCCAGATAAAAACAATTAATGTAGAAACTTGTTTTATTTAACAAACCCTTTCTAACAATTAAAGATTATATTTTCAGCCTCTTCCAAACAATTTTACAGTTGAAATAAGCAGAGAAATAAAGTAGACAGCCTCTTCCTGCTTCAGTTCTCAGCTGTAACAAGGACAGAAATTTCCTCTCTTTGCACTTAACAGCTAATCCACAAAACCAATTTTTCACACTCAGTTAGATCTGGCAGGACTGTATAGGAAACTGATTTTCTGCATGTTTGATGTTAGATTCAAGTTAGATTCCCTCACATACTGTTAAAGGTATTCATCTCCACTGTCTTCCATGGCATTGTCTTCACACAGGATGCTTAAGTACCTGCTTCCATCTTGCAATGTTTTTTGAAATCCCAGGTTGTTTCTCTCATTCCCCAGAAACTCTTTCTGATATAGACTATTATGTTGTTTACCAGAAGGGCCTGAACATGAAGTCTGCACTGGAGTTTTGATTCAGTAGTTTAGCATATATGTCAGTGAATCCACAATTAAACTGTGTAATGAGCTTTCAAGGGGAGCTCAGGGGCAGGTGATCTATAAAAAGGAGTGAGCAGTTGGTTTCTCCCAGCAAACCATTTGAGAACTCAACACTGCCTATACCTCATGCTCTTGGACAAGGAACAGCTCCAAATGCTGAATAAATAAGTACTTTGTACACACAGCTGCAATGTACTTTAATTGGTGATTCCCAAAGATCTCTGTATAGGGGATTTTCAAAAGTCATTTCTGAGCAGGCAACAACTGTACCATTTTAAAGACACTTTGTTTTCATAAGGCACTTTCAGCAAATCTGAAAGCAAGCCTTCAAGATGTGTCAAGCTGTTTATGCAAAATTTTGAAAGATCTCTAAAAAATATTAGCCATAAAATTAAGCACAAAGAAAGATCACCTCCTCTTTATTCACTACCCCGACTGATGGTGGTGGGGATCCTGGGAGCTCATCAGCTCTCATTACTTTGCTGTCAGAGACACTCTATTATTCATAGAATCATAGAATGGTTAGAAGGGACCTTAAAGATCATCTAGGTCCAAACACCTGCCCTGGGAACAAACACCTACAACTAGACCAGGTTGCTCAAAGCCCCATCCAACCTGGCCTTGAAACCTTCCGGCGATGGGAAATCCACAATTTCTCTGGGCAACCTGTTCCAGTGCCTCACCACCCTCACAGTAAAGAATTTCTTCCTAAAATCTAATCTAAATCTCCCCTCTTTCAGTTTAAAAACATTACCCCTCTTCCTATTGCTACACCCCCTGATAAAGAGTCACTCTCCACCTTTTCTGTAGGGCCCCTTTAAGTATCGAAGGATTGCTATAAGGTCTCCCCATTGGCAAACCTGCTGATGGTGCACTCAATCCCAAGATCCATGGCACCAACAAAGATGTTAAATAGCACCAGTCCCAGTACTGACCCCTGAAGAATGCCAGTCGCTACTGGTTGCCACTTGGACATCAAGCCGTTGACCGTAACTCTTTGAGTGTGTCCATCCAGCCAATTCCTTATTCATTGAGTGGTCCACCCATCAAATCCCCAATTTAGAGACAAGGATGTCCTGCAGGACAGTGTCAAATGCTTTGCATATATCCAGGTACATGATGTCAGTTGCTCTTCCCTTATCCACCAATGCTGTAACGCTGTCGTAGAAGGCCACCAAATTTGTCAGGCACGATTTGACCTTAATGAAGTCCTGTTGGCTGTCACTGACCACCGCCTTATTTTCCATTTGCCTTAGCAGAGTTTCCAGGAGGATCTGCTCCATGATCTTGGCAGGCACAGAGGTGAGACTGACCTGCCTGTAGTTCCCCATGTCTCCCTTTTTCCCTTTCTACAAATGAGAGCTATGTTTCCCCTTTTCCTGTCAGAAGGAACTTCACTGGACTGCCATGACTTCTGAAACATGATGGGTACTGGCTCGGAAACTTCATCCACCAGTTCCCTCAGGACCCACAGATGAATTTCATCAGGTCCCACAGACTTGTATGCCTGCAGGTTCCTCAGATGGTCTCGCACCTGGTCTTCTCCTACAGTGGGCAGTTCCTCATTCTTCCAGTCCCTGTCTTGCCTTCTGTGACTTGGGCAGTGTGGCTAAAGCCCTTGTCAGTGCATACTGAGGTAAAAAAAGTCATTGAGTACCTCAGTCTTGTCCATGTCCCAGCTAACTTGGTCTCCCATTTCCTTCCTGAGTAGGTCTACATTTTCCCTAGTCTTCCTTTTGTCACTGACATAGCTATAGAAGCTCGTCTTGTTGCCCTTGATGTCCCTGGCCAGATTTACCTCTATCTGGGATTTAGCCTTCCTAACCTGATCCTTGGCTGCTTGGACAATTTCTCTGTATTACTCCCAGGCTACCTGCCCTTGCTGCCATCCTCTGTAGGTCTCCTTTTTCTGTTTGAGATTGTCCAGGAGCTCCTTGTTCATCCATACAGGCCTCCTGACGGTTTTGCCTTACTTCCTCTTTGTTGGAATGCATCACTTCTGAGCTTGGAGGAGGTGATCCTTGAATATTAACTAGCTTTCCTGGGCCACTCTTCCCTCCAGGGCTTTATACCATGGCACTCTGCCAAGCAGTTCCCTCAGGAGGCCAAAGACTTCTCTCCTGAAGTCAAGGGGAGTGAGCTTATTGTGTGCCCTCCTCACCACCCTAAGGGTCTTGAACTCCACCACATCATGGTCACTGCAGCCAAGGCTGCCCTTGAGCGTCACATTTTCCACCAGTCCCTTCTTGTTGGTGAGAACAAGGTCCAGCATGGCCCCTCTCCTTGTTGGCTCCTCTACCACTTGGAGAAGGAAGTTAGTTACACATTCAAGGGACTTCCTGGATTGCTTATGCCCTGCTGTATTGTCCCTCCAACAGATAATGGGGTGGTTGAAGTCCCCCATGAGGACCAGGGCTTGTGAATGTGAGGCTGCTCCTATTTGTCTATAGAGGGCACCATCCATTTGGTCTTCCTGGTCAGGTGGCCTGCAGCAGACCCCCATTGTAACATCACCTGTCTGTGCCATCCCTTTAATCCTGACCCATAAGCTCTCAGTTGACTCCTCATCCATTCCCAGGTGGAGATCCATGCGCTCCAGCTGGTCATTGACATAGATGGTGACACCCCCTCCTTGTCCCCCCTGCCTGTCCTTCCTGAAGACCCTGTATCCTTCCATTCCAACACTCCAGTCATAGGAGCCATCCACCATTTCTCCATGATGCCAATAAGACCATAGCCCTGCAGGTGTGTGCATGTCTCTAACTCCTCTTGTTTGTTATCCATACTATGTGTGTTTGCACAGAGGCATTTAAGTTGGATCCCCAATGAAGCTAACTTGCTTGGCTGGAGTGGCTAGTTTTCCTTCATGCTGCACTCCAGGAGCTCTCTTGCTGACCTACAACCCTTCTCCAGGTTGTTGGCATCTGTTACTGGTATTGGCATCATATTGGTAGGAGTGGGATGGATTGTGGTTCTCCTCCCCTGGCAACTCTAGTCTAAAGTCCTCTTCATGAGCTTGGCAAGCCTCTGACTGAAGATGTTCTTCCCCCCCTTCTGACAGGTGGACCCCATCAGTCCCGTGATCTAAGAAGCCAAACCCCTGGGCTGTGGCACCAGTCCTGTAGCCATTTTTTGATTTGCCAGATTTGTTTGGCCCTATCAAACAGGAGTTTGACCAGGAGTATTGATGAAAAAACTGCCTGTGCCCCAGAGTCCCTGACCACTGCTCCCAGGGCTCTATAATCTTTCTTGATAGTCTTCAGGCTGCTCCCAGCTGCATCACTGGTGCCCACATGAAACAACAGCAGTGGATAATAGTCTGAGGACTGCATGAGGTTTGGTAGTCTCTTGGTGACATTATTATTGTAGGCACATCAACCATGACATGAGGAATAAGGTATCTCAAGATACAGTGGACACTGCAGAAGAGTTAGGAAAGCTGGGAAATGTATGCATCAAGCTTTGAAGGAGAGGAAAGGTACAATGCAATAATTTTTTGTTGTTTCGCAAGAGACATTGAGATGCCAAGCCATTGCAAACTCCAGTCAAATTTCTGCAGGGAAAGGATATAAGGCTAATACTGAGCATACTTCCATGTCTGTATGGTGCAAAAGGAAAAAAATATGTTGCTCAAATCTAACCATCATAGAAGCAAGAATGATTTAAATGCTTACCTTGTTTGTTATATTACATAATTTCTTCTGCAACTATGTTAACCTGATATGACAGAGGAAGAAATAATTTTCTAAAATCCGACACTAAAAAACTCTGTTAGAGAAAGCTGTAAGTTCCTCTACAGGACTTTGTATTGTCTCTGAAGTTCTGCATAGCAGTGGGATTGTCCCCCATCCAGCAAGACTAGCTAGTAAAGCAATGTGAAAATTGTACTAACTGCTCCAGGACACTTCAGACCTTATTTCATTCATAGCAACACTCAGTCTGGAAGAGCTAAGTAGAAATATTTGGCAAATAGCATGGTCTTCAGAAAAGAATAATAATTGACAATTGCTGTATGAAATGATTTAGAGTTTAAATATTCATTCTCTTCTGCAGCAGCCACCAATCAAAATTACTTAACTTTCCTGCACTTATTAAGATTGTCCTTCCACACAATTGGTCCCAGGCTGTGTTTCTCATTGGTCCATCGTTATGAACTTCACAACACTGCTGTAGACAAATTTTTCAATAATGTGTTTTGACAAAACATGAAGAGAATAAAGCTTGATGCACTTTGCTCAAGAAAGTGGAATTTATATTCAGGACAACCTTAGGGAAACGGGAGATCTCAGTGAAGGCTACAGCTCTGATGATGACCCGAACTGACTTGGCCTTCTTTCCTTTCTAGGTTGTATTGATGTGAAAAGCAGAGACAGCTCTGAAATCTGCTGAAGAGCCACCCAGCAAGGGACTGCACATACTCAGATTACTCACATCTACTGTATGGGAGCCTGCTCTGCAAACAGAGCCCACAGCAAGCTGCGACTGGAAAAAAAAAATGACTTCATTTAGTCCCTTGTTAGCCAAAACTAAAGTCTCCCACTCTGTTTATCACTTTCAGTATTGCCACATTTAGCTGGTAGGGATTCTTTGTTACTGTGTTGGTAGTTTAGGCAAGTGGATTGGGAAAAGTAGAAATATTTGCAAATGAGTATATCCCAAGCCAGTTAGGAGTCTGTTGAAAGATTTCAAAGTAGAAAACTGAGCCTGTATTTCCTAATTTAAAGGCATGATTCCAAGTGCAAAAGGATAAATAAAATGCCGAATATGGAAAGTTTTGAAGCATACAAGAAAGGAAAGAAGCAAATATTCCCCATGCCTCATCAGTAGATATGCCTGGCAATCATTTGCTATAGCCTGGAATCTGGAATATAATGATTCAAATATTCTCTTTAGCTGAGAGCTGTCAGAGACCAACCTAACAGAGAAATTTTAGGGACAATTAAGACTTGTCCTTACTTAAAGGAAGCTGGATTTGTCTTAATTGTTTCCTGTAACAGAATTTTTGCAAGATGTCAGTGTAAACGCATAGTAAACAAAGGAAAAAATTAGCTTAAGAGATCCTTTTTTTCTGGAGATATGTCAGCTGTGGTTTAGGTGAGGTTTAGTCAAGAGAAAGTAACTCATACTTGTGGGCTAAATTAATTTCTGATCTCATCTATGCTAAACAGGACTATCTGTTTTACACACAAGGAAGTTGCATGCCTATACTGTGACTCTGGATCACATCCTCCTGCTCTGGATGAAAACTAACGTCAGATCTGGTCCTGTTTAAGAGCAGAGGGTGAAAACTTCCTTTCAACTTTACCACCCATTGCATATGCCCCCATGATGACACTGAGTGTAATTTTCTAAGTAGCATCCCTGTGAAAACAAGGCCACTTGGCTATAAACATTAATTGTGCAGTAATGCAGTCCCAGGAACATTCATGTAAATCAGTCACTAGAGTGAACCAATCAAGCTTGTGAATCAAATAGAAACATAAATACAGAGTTAATTAACCATTTCACTTCTTGCAAATGTACAAGGCTCTTCTGGGAGCTACACACCTCCTGCACTGCCAAGTCTGCCTGGCACGTTCCAATATTCCAGTGGAGCAAACTGAAACTTTTTTTAACAAAGAGTTTAAAAATACAAGCAAAAGAAACCTGGCAGCTGAGTGGTAAGAACAAAGAGGTTATAATATTTACAACACTTTACACTCTTTGAATGAAATATATTTCCTTGTTCATCGAAGACACTTCTTATGCATAATTGCCACACAAATCGGATTTCACTGTCCAAAATCATATTTGTTTTAAAAATGTTGAAAAATTTTGATCAAATCCTGCATTTGGCTTTGTGATATGTAAGGCATTACAGAAGCAAGAATTCAGTACCCAGATTGCAGTAAGTAAAACAGAAATTTGGCATTTTCAACAGTATTTCACATCCTCCAAAAAAGAAAACAAAATTACTTCATCAACACATAAAAATAAAAAAACCCTGAACTTTAACTGCCTTAATAAACATAAACCTTACCTCTCACACCTTGAGCTTCAGTTTCTCAGTGATTTTTTAAGAAAAGCACTGAGTGAGGCTGACCAGTAAGAAAGGATCAACGCATTCCTGGTACAAAACAAAATCTTACATGGACACAAAAACACAGTGGGAGCATTTGTCCGTAACACACAAATGACCAGCCTTGAAAGTGTTACTGCTACTTAAAATGTATTCACCATGAATACACTTCATGTGCTTTTATTCCATCAAAGCAGAAAGGGTTTTAAATACTACAATTGAAAATGCATTATCAAATACAAGCCTGTTGGAACAAAAGAGCTGGCAAAAAGCAGTTTTCTTTTACATTACCACAATGGGCTGAACCAAAATTGTTCCAGCTTTATGAATGTAACATACTCTCACAAACATGCACATTGAAGACTTCCAGAAAGAAACCATTCCTGAATTCATGTCAGGAATCAGAAATTGAATTAAATCAGAAGAAATTGAATTGAAGAATCAGAAAATTGAAAAACTCTTGGAGAACGGACTTTAAAATGCAGCTGCTTCATCAGCTTTGACTAAAGAAATTTGTGTCAGTTCCAATCCTAGCCTATATTTAAAAGAAAGGATGCCAAAAGAAGATGGAAAGTACTTGAGAGGTGGACACAACTCTAGTTTTCATTCCCGCTGTTGTCATTGCACAGCAGTTATTATTGTCTTGATTTTCTTCACAATTAACTGCTGACAACTAAGGTACAGCAGGTTCCATTTTAGACTAGTTATGACCCTTGTCCATGTCTCCCTTGCCTCTGAATTAAAGCATGCACACCTGGTACTAAGCACACACCTGGTACAAAGCTCTTCAACCACCCCCAAGCCAGGGTAGATACCGTTGCAAGATCCTGGTTTACAGCTTAGGTCAGTCATAAAGATTTCTTTCCTTAACAGCAAACATGTTTAGTGAAGCACTAGGCATGGCGGTGCTCGCAGTGAAATGCACATACTTCATGCATATACCACTAGAGATAAAAATTATCTGTTCAGGCTTTGCATCTGTCAGACTGAAATGAAAATTTGTCTGGTTGTAGAAGCCTGCTCTACAAGCAACCACAGAAATCCCATAAATTCTCCGGGGAACATCAGAAGAATCTTGAGCTTAAAAAATAAACAGTCTAAACCCAATGAAGACTAGGAAGCATGGCTGCTTTGGGGTCTTTCTCATTTAAATTGTGTATTCATTTCCCAGCTACCATGGTGACAAATGCATTATAAATGCATAAAATGACAGATTTCATCTTGACAGATTAGTTTGATAAGATAAACACATAGAGTGATTTAATCGTATGCAACAAGGCAGATACTTCTCTTTTGAAACAGGAGTTTAAGAAAGGTATAGCAAGTATCTTACAATCCAAGCAAATTAACATGCTTTTTCAGAGACAAAGCAAATATCTGAAGATATCCAAAGACACTTTCCGGTAATTTTGCCTAGTTTCTAATTCAAGAGAAAGAGGCAATAAACACAGATTTACTTAACACACAACATAAACATTCAAACTGGTATAAACAAGAATGAAACAATTTTTGCTCTGTTTTGGTTTCAAAGATAAAATGAAGAGCACTACTAAGAGGTACAGAAATACCTTCTGTTTTCTACAAGTGCTGATGAGTTACCCTTCTTGCTTAGCCAAACGATTCAAGCCAATCTAATTCCTTGTCAGCTTTAATTTGTTTTCCAGAAAGTGAGAGGCAAAACTTGATGTCTGAGTAAATATGTATGTTTTCCTCACAGATAATCCTTAATTTTACATCATAGACCACAGCTGAATTCAGTCCTCTTTAAAAGTCAGCTTATAACAGATCTATTTTATTGCAGAGCTGGAGCAAGGGAGGTTCTAAACCTGGAAAAGAAAATAAAAGCTTTGTTTTTTTTACATAGCATATTTTGCATCTCCCTTTCTTGTGGCTATACTTTGTGGTACAGCATCCTCTCTCTGGCATTATATGATGTGGTGAAGCATCCACCTGGTCTGAAGGAAAGAGAACTCACAGATAGGTTGTTGTTTTAATAGAGATTAATTTCTACAGATGGGTTAGTAGGTACCACTCTGTTAGGGATTCAGTTTTTGCTGAAGGGGTAGGCAGATGGTCTTCAGGGTCCATATTTAAGGCAAGTGCCCAGCAAATTCTGCCTTCAGGGAATGATTTTAATGCCCAGAGTCCGTGACACGTCGTGGAAACAAAAGGACAAAGAGACTTCTAAAAAAATTGATTTTAGAATTGCTGTCTCAGATAATATTATTTTTGTTCTAAATACTACTTTGTAAGACATTGAGATGGGTCAAATGTTTTGATTGGTCACATAGGATGCATGGGAGGTTTTGCATTTCTACAAGTTTGGAAGTACATTTTTTGCTTCATTGTAGAGTGGCAAAAATTAACAGGGTTATTTTTACAATGCAAACAACACCCCTAACACCTCCAGTCCTGTCAGACATAAGAGTCTGTACAGCAGTGAGGGCCGTGTAGAGGAATCAGGACCAGAACTGTGGTATCAAAGATGAGAACAGCTTTTGATGGCCCCATAGCCACCTATTTCTGGTACGTAAAGCCAGGACAGGAAGAATACTTGGTTTTAAGCTTCCTAAAGGCCTGTCTTGACACCTTTGTTTGTGTTGAGTAGTACCGTACTCCAAATGTTGAACAAGTCTGTTAACAACAGGTTCTGGCAAATTTTCAGAACAAAACTACAGGGCCTTGGGTTAAAAGCTGACACTCTGTCCTGCCATCTACTCCACTAGCATGGACTCTCACTCACAGGGACTGTCATCGGCTCTGTGTGGGACACTGGTGCCTTCACTGGCAGACCACAGTGTAGCATCTGCATTAACGCACCTGCCATCCGCATCTACGTTTAATTTTAAAAATAGTGCTGTTCTCCTTTAGTGGTACTTATGAAGGTCAAGTTATCCCAGATTATCCTAGGTTTTCATGCTGCTTCTCTGCATCTTGGGTCCAGCAATTTATTATCAGCAGGGAAGACTCCACACAGTAAAATTTCTGGAAACAAAGTGCCACTTTTATTTACAGCACTTTCCCACTATGAGAAGCTCTTAAGGACAATAAAAGGTGCTAAGAATACATATAGCTAAGGAAAAAATATAGGAAGAAAAGCATTCAAATTTTCCACTTGTTGAGGATCTTTTAATCTTTCCCTCACTTAATTTTTGCTGATAGTCCCTGAAAGGAGGGACTGAGAATGAATGAGCTATCCAGTCCTAACACCATCCAGCCATTGCAGCCTTTCTTAAAAGAAAAAATACCACCACCAAAGGGACACTGGCATGCTTGTTGCAAATTGTTTTGGCATTCTACCTGGCAAGTTAAGGGTACAAAGAGAGAGAGAGGAGACAGACAACAAATGTATCAGGGATGAGAATTTGCAGATACAAGCACAATTGCCGGCACTTAATCTCTAAAAATTACAAACAACTATAAAGGCATCTGCCTTTTTTTTTTCTTTTGTATGCTTAACTAATACTCTATAAGTGTCTGAATTTTTAATTCCATTGAGAGCAAGGAGCTATTTAATACATACAAGAAATTATAACTAGAATACATTCTGGGAAAGAAAATTGAAAGCTGATTATCACAATGATAGTAATATCTATTGGTCTATGAAATAGCATGCTGTGGGAAGGCATAAATTAAAATAAAAAGCTGTAATGAAAATGCAAACCATGTACCATGGATTGTTAGGAGTTTCAGTGCAGGTTATACACTGCTTCTCTGCCTTTTTTGAGATGGTTTGGACAACATAAGAGAATTTTTTTCCCTCCAGCCCTGGGTGTAGTTCACACATTCTCATTTCAGGGCCATGAGGTTTTTTCCCTTACAAAGTATCTCAGAAGAAAAGGATTATGTTTTGTTGGATTCACTCATGTATAAGGAAGGATAGCAGAGCCAACTCATTCAAGAATAACTAAAACAGACTAAAATCTTTCAACAAATGTTTGCCTTTATCACCAACCTCTTTTCAGCCCAGCCTGTACCAGTACATGTTTTTGTGTGCTGGTGTGAGCTGATGATGTTGGCCACACTTCAGTGCCAATATTTCCATTCAAGTGGATGTGAAGAGAGTACATGTAGAAAAAGAAAGGTAAAGGCAGCCTTGTCCTGTGTGTCTGTGGCATGAAGCAATCATCTGTCACATTGCTGCACATGGCTGAGCCTATGAATGAAGCCATGAGTGGAAACGAACATGAAAACATCTCATGTGGTGTGGTAGGACCTGAGCAGATAACAAGGAGAATCTTGTACAGTTCTGCACCCTCAATCCTCATGCCATCCTCCTGCTGTCTTGCTTAGCTCTGGTCCAATGAACAGGCCTAGCAAGAATAAAAATGAAGCACAGCTACCCTGGGAGCCAAGTGATTTGTTCAAGACAGATGTTCTACTTGAAGTTACAATCTAATACCACAGGCTCATTTCAGAAAGGCTGACAAGCAATATTGAGACAGTCACCAATAAAACACCAGCTACATTCAGATGAGAGATGAAAAAGTCAATACATGCCATTACCAAATCTGTAATTTCGATCCCCACCAACCTCTTCAAGTTCTCTGCACTGCTACATAGTTCCTTAAAATAACACTCAGTGCTGCTTCGTATATCCCAAATGACTTGTGTTTCCATTTTGAAAACTAGTTAGAAATGTGCTTGTGCTCACAAACTGCATCACTGGCTCAGAGAAATCCATTCTCAGTCCTGAAGCCAATGCTTTAAACCTAACAAAAAATGTGGGAATAGATAGAAACCCCTGTAGAAAATCCAGCATTGAGAGCTGGCTGACTTTTTTGCCCCAGCATTGGTGCCAAAATGTTTCTCCCGCGGTTAGTCTCATGAAGGTAGTGTTCAGGGAGCTGGGCAATATAACTATCATTAAAAAGGAAATCTGTGATTTTTTTTTTATGGAAAGTACTGTGACGGTTATCCCCCACTTCAGAACCCTTTCCTCATCTTTTCCAAAATAACTGAACCTGCTTTCTTCAATCACTATAAAACCACTCTTTTTATCCGTCAAAGCATGCAGAAATATGGGTCCCATTTCTGCAGCAATATAAGAACTGTTTTTCACCATCTTCATCCTCCCTTTGCAGAAATTTGAGACATGCCAGTACAGCATCTGTGAGCTCTCACTGGAACACGAACATCCTCATGAATTCATCCTTTCTCAGCTTTATTTAGAAATTAGGTCCTCTCTGTTCCAGTCTATACACCTGTCAATAATACTGCCATGCCATCTCAGTCTTTATCTGGAAGTACCAAAAGATAGGGGAAAGGGAGAGACAGGCTCATACTCTATCAGTCTGAAGCAGAATTAAAACCAGATGTGCATCGACAGCCATGGCCAGTCAAACAGTCTTATTGACTAGTCTGTTCTCAGGAAAAAAATTAATAAATCTTTCCCTAGCCAAATGATATCTAGAATGATATCAAACTGAATTCACTTTGTTTTAGTTATGAATGGTCCATAGTATGAGAGGATGCGTGTGTGCGTGTGTGTGTGTGTGAGGGCATAGGGAGAGCAGAGAAGTGTGTAGCACATTCAACGGTGATTTTATGATTCAAATAAATGGGTAATTGACCATCCACTTCAATTTTATTAGAACAGAGCCTGATTTTGAAAGAATCTGACCGACTGTAATCCTGATAAGGCATGTTCAACTGACCTGCATTTCATTTTTAATAGTACCTTGCAATGAAGTTAACAAGCCAGTACTGTTAAATCAATTATAAGAAGGGAAACAAATGTTTGAGGATGGTTTTATTCATTAGCAGGACAAATCAACATTATGTTTTTTCTCCTCTTTTTCCTGAGTTGTGCCCAAATCTTGTTGCCACCTTGCTTTACAGCTAGGCTGCTGGGACCACCAAGGGTCCCACTGGGCCTGAGAAAGCCTGCACTACTACTCTTCAAGACCCAGACCTTGCAGCCAGACCAGGATCTTGCTTTGATTTTCAGCCTCTTTTTTGTGCTTTTTTTTTTTCTTTTCTTTCTGCAGAAAGAAGCTGACCTTGGAGGTTTGAAATCTCATCAGATTTCTTTTGGAGACATAAACTTCAGACACCCTTCTGGATGCCTTTAATGAAGTCGAACTGACTTTAATCCAACTTTTCTAGAAATTTCTCATGGACTGAGAATACATTGCAGGGATTTCCAGCCAGCCTTCACAATGTCTGCACAAACACCCCAAAACCACGGGAGAAGAAGTACCACCATTCCTTATCTCTAGACATTCTCACTCCATTTTCCCTTCATGACAAACCTTTCTTAATACCTCACCATCAGCTTAAACTTCATGTGGATGAACTGAACACTTTAAATCTTTTTCTATTTCAATGCTGGTGGCCTTGGCACACTCCTCTCGGCTGATGAAGCTCATGTCATGGAGGAGGTGGTTTTGCAGCACAGTGGCCCACAGGTTGTGTAAACACAACTGACAACATAGTGCTCTATCTGCTGACACCACATAGAGGTTGAAGCACCAGCAGCAAATTCTCTGAACACGGTCTAAGAATAATTATTCTTTGAGGGCATGGTCAGTGTCTTTACAACACATTTAGAAAGTGAATCATTATTTTGAAGTGGTAAATGGATCAACCAACTTGCCTAGGAAACTAGCAGCACTGTCAAGTACTGCCTGATAACTGATGAAGAGAAGAAATAATTCATGTTGCCTCTGAATCTGTCCTTAAAACTCTCTTCCATTATGATAATTTAGAAAAATGCTACCCTATTGCTGCCTCTTCCCATCCCTTCCTGCCACAGTGATCCCCTCCCATCTCGTGGACGGATGGCAGTCTTGTTGAGGCAGAGCAAGGTTTTTTCTTTGTGCCAACAAGCAGGTCTCCACACAATAGAGGGCCATGAGGGGACTCTTAGGGGTGGAAATGGGAACCCCAGCCAGAAAGGGAGCTCATCATATTGTCGCTGCTCTTTTTTACTCTCACTCCCGTCTGCTTTTGTATTCATTTTAGGCTTAATTGACTATAATGGTGGTAAATTATTTGAACAAAGGAGTTACTTTAATTAAATCGTGAAAGGATTATGTACTTATGTTTTCAATCTCTTTGTGGAGAAAAGGAACTGAGTTTTTAACATAAAAATTAGTTGTATTTAGAGCATGCTAAACCCCATGACATTATCCAACTTATTATCTGGCAAAATAACAGGCAATTAACACTGCTAAGAACTTCAAAAGGCATACAGGCAAATTTTGTCCAGCACCTTGAAATAAACACAGGTATATGAATTTCAGGGTAGAAGCAGAAACAAAGTGGCTGCCTCATCCTGACTGGTTGCACACACAGATACCCTTGGAGCTCACACAGTCCATTGAATAAGTGTAGCCTGTTTGTGTTCAGGGCAGCTTTGCTACAAATGGCAGTTATCATCAGCCTCTTGCACATGAAGATGGTGAGAACCACAAGCTGGTCTCCCTTTCGCCTCGCTTCTGCCCATCTGAACCAACACAAGTTTCTCAGCTTGTCCTCATACCTCCCGTGCTCCAGCCCCCAAACCATTTGGCGTCTTTTATGATGTTTCAGATTGGCTAACCACAAATGTGAGGCACCAGTGGCCATTAGTTGCTTTTAAACTGTCAGGTTGCCTTACTAGTAAAAGAAAGATCATCATTCTGTTTCAGACAATCTCTGACCATTTGATCAATGCCAGACTGTGATGACACTTGGTGGGTCTGCTTTTGTGCTGCCCTGATACATCCCAGCACCAACCTCCACATCCACATAATTTCCCAAGCAAACGTGCATCCACGGTATAACAAACCTATCCAATGTAAAAGCTATTTAGAGTGCAAAGAAAGTCATGTCTACTTCAAAATCCATTTACTGCATTTTTTGAAAATATGTATGACTTAAAACATCTGTTTCTTGAACTTCTAAAATACTATTTAAAGAAAACATGTTGAATTTTAGTGAAGTATGCAGAAAAGGGAAATGTCTCTTTGATTTAGGAAATCAACACCATGATGGATCAGGTGGCAACTTCCGTACTAAAAAATCAAATTAAACCCTTCTCCAGAACTGAACTGTGGTTATCTGAATGAGCCATGAGGAATTGAGCCTGGATTGTCTCTGCAGGGCAGTCAGTGAGAAAGGATTCATCTCACCAACCGTTAGACAGGGAATGTTTACATGTGATCAATGTTTAGACACTCCTTGTGGTAAGTGGAGTGAAGTGGTTTTTTGGAAGCTCTGTTCGGCTGAGCTGTATTAGACAGTCACATTATGGAGGAGGGAACTGATCCTGAGAAGGGCATGTGTTTGTGAACTACAGAGACAGGTGGGGCACTGGATGTTCCCCAGGTTTCTGCCAGTGTTATTCCCACATCTTGTGCAAGCAGCAGCCATCAGCAAAGCACTGGGGATTTTTCCAAGTACCTGCACTGATCTTCCTGGCAGCACAGTGAACACACATTGTACAGAGAAAAGATACAGCTGGGGGTGTGAAGAGGTCACAAAATCATATGATTGCATCCCAGCCTATTTGGAGCTTAATAAGGGGAGCTGCTTCAGATGTAGATAACATTATTACAACTATTTCAGTCGCCTGTACCCCTTCCTCCTCACAAGTGATTAGGCGTTAATAATTTGAAGAAGGAAGCTGATTAAGAGATGATGCAAGCTTGACATAGATTGAAGCGCAAAACTCTCCACAAAAAACAGTAGCATGCAGGCAGGTTGCGACATTGGCTAACACTCTGCAGAAAGCAGATAATGTCTCAGCTACCCAACTCAGGGTGCTTTCCACTTAAAAATGGCTATTTCCAAAGATCTTGAAATATCCTAGACAGAGCTGCAGAAGATGAAAAATCACCATCACCCCAAAGAGAAAGGCTGACATCTTCGGTACAGATCATTGTTTTCATTCCCAGAGTCATGGAGGCAGTACCGTCCCTGGCAGCAGCTCCTATGGCTGGAGTCCACGCTCCTGAGTACAGCAGGAAGAACAAACATCAGCTGCTTCTTTTGCTTGTTTTCTCCCTTAGCTGTCCCTTCCTCCCTGCCTCAGTCACCTCATCCCACTTGCTACCTTCATTGTCTTCTGTTAAGTGTTGTCTTATTGGTCACATCTCACCCCCATGAAACAGCAAATGCCCTTCCCTGACAAGAAGAAAAGCCACTAAATAATTTGGTAACATGAAAACTGTGCTTCAGTAAAAGTGTCATAAAAAATCCAGACCCTCAGACCTATAGATCTTACAGCACTTTTTGCTCTCCTAATGGGTCTACCAGGGCTCATGCAGGTTCAAATCAGAGCTGTGTTAGTGTAATGGAGAAAATAAACTACCCAGTGCTTTGACTGAATCTTTAACATCCCTGAATTATCAAAATGAAAACACAAGTTTCAGCTTTCTCATTTGCACTCACATCAGACTCCTGCATCTGCTTAGGACCAGAAGTCGATGCCTACGGCACTGTTTCAGTAATGGTTGTCAATGGGGAACACAGCCTCAATGCCTCCGTGACCATGGCCTCCTACTGTTTGTCATTTTTGCTTGGGAGCTGGATTATTTGATTAGACTTGTTCCTGTAATTTCACCCTGGTTTGTGCAAAGATGCTTTCCCCACCATGAGGCTGCAAAGGCGGCAATGGGAAAAGTTCAAAGAAAGAAGGCATGTTTGACTGAAAAGACTCACAAAATTGATTTAGTTGATTGCTTATTCTGGGATCTCCTTGCTCCTTCTGCAAGCCGCCTCTGCTCCTTCCACTTCACTGTCTTTTGGCACACCACAGCAGACGTAGCAGCTTTGGCCCACGTCTGTACTATGGAGCTGGAGGAGGACGGGATTTCTGCAATGACTCATTATGGGTAAAGCTGTGAATCATGTACAAGAATCCTTTTAGTCTTCAACTGCAAACAGACAATTTGATTTTAAGTGCTACATCTTCACTCCCTCAAACTCATCACAAGGCCAGCTTACCAGGAGGCACCTGGTATGATGCTCCCTCCACAAAAAATGCTGCCTTGAGGGCTGCCAAGCCTACTGCAGTACTACAAAGCACAAGTAATGGAAAACCAACTTCACATACTTCCCCAGGATGGAGGGGAGAGGGTCTGAAGATCCGCAGTCTTATAAATCTGATCCTCAGAGTTTTTCACACTGACTTTGAGCATTATAACTGGAACAGCATTTTGTGCACATTCATCCATCTTTAGGAAGCTAAAGGCAGCAAGAAAAAAAGGTAGTGGATTGACAGGGTGGCAGAGTTACCAGCTACAAGATATTTTCAGGAGAGCTTAGCAACACAACATGTCAGAGCTCAACATTGGGCAATACCTTGATGAGAAGGGGTTCTGCTTGTTCGGAGGCATGCTCAATCTTACCCTCAAATCCTCAAAATTATGACTGTCACTTCATGATGTCAGGGCCCTACTATTTCTGCCATTTGGAAAGAGATGCCAAAATGTTTTATTTTAAAGCCTGATTAACGTTCCTTGACAGATCACATGTTTCATTAAATTAAATAATGTTCCAATTAATTGATCTGTTTGCAGACATTCTTAATTTAGTAAATGCTGAGGAGAATGCTAAAATTACCATTATATTTCTGACAGAAGCACCACTAAAGTCTGGTAATTGATAGCTTTGCTGTTTTCTCTGATGGCCTGAAAAGCTTTTAAAGCTAAATTCTGTAATCGTGTTCATCTTTGGAAATTAGTTTTGTGAAACCACACATTTAGTTCTTGCTGAGAAATCTCATTTTAGTCATTTTTAACATAATTTATAATGCATAAACTAAATTAGCTTTTGTAGCTAACCCAGCACATTTTTCTTTAATTTTTATCTCTTCCTAATATATTTTTGACCTTGAAAACGGCAGTGTCTGTAGGATACTGCAGCCTAGGAACAAAGGAATCATTTCCATTCCATCACTATGGTTACACTTTCTTCTGTCTCCAGCACTGAGCCGGTTGGAAGTGTTGAATCTCGAGTCCTCGGGAGGGCAAGAAAACTTCATTTAATATCATTTAGTTCTGATTACACAAACAAACACACATAGCAGAGCCCTGGATGTAGCAAATCACTGCATTGTGTTTACATTGCATGTGAGATAGGACCAACAAGAAAAATCAGAGTATCATGAACCTCCATCCCTCCCAGGCTGTTTTTTCAGCCTCAAATGCTCACATCTGCTTGTCTCAAGCAGTTCAGCCAGAATGCCAGGCAAACGCCAATGCCACCAGTGGGCTTAACTCAATGTTAGCTCCATGGACATCTTCATTCCCCATGGCGACAACGAAGACAGACTAGAATTGAGAATCACTTCTCTCTGGCCACAGGAAATTTGGTTCAGAATAATTTTAAAATGTCTTCTAACAGCTTTATTCTGACCAAACAAAGCAAGCCATGGACCCAGGAACGTGAAACGCGCTTCTTGAGAAAAGGAAGAATCTTTACACTGATGTTGCTGCACTCTTTCAAGTAACTTTATCACCTAGTTGGCAACAGAGTGCGGTGGATCAAAATTCTCCTCCTGGTTCTTATCTTTTCTTAGGCAGAACCATTACTCTGCCATTTGTCACTTTTTTCAATGAAAAGCTTGCCTTATGTTGCCTAAATGGTATACAGTATTTACGCAGTAAAGTCCCACAACAGGCATATCTCCTCACTGAGAAAAAAATCCTCCAAAACCCAAGTTGTTAATGTCACAGTACACAAAATTTTACCTCTCATATGAGCTTAAGGGCTCAACTCATTAGAAGCTTCATTCAGAGCTAGGAAATGTTGCTAGGAAATAGCTAAACTGAAAAAGAAAAAAAATCAACTTTCAGATTTCAATTTAACAAAGTTCCTGAAAAAATTAAGTGCATGTTGAACACAAAGCATGGCATCTTCAGTGATAATCATCAGCTCCATATCATGGCGTTTGAAGTTCATCTTTCTTTTTCTTCAATAGCTTATTTTTCCCTGCATTGTTATGGAGTAAAATTTTTCATACCCCATTGAGATTTAAGCAAATATTTCCCTGAATAAACTTTTTGTTTGTCAGGGTTAAAAAAGAAAAAAATAGAGAGAAGCTGGCAAAAAAAATATCTGTCCCAAAAGTTGCATTTGGTAAAAATTATTTTTTTGCTGAAAAACACAATCTGCAGGACTTCATTTTAAAATTATTTTTCCATGAAAACCTTTTTGACAAGAAGTTATCATTAAAACACTTTTGAGAAAACCAGCTCCCCTGGAGCTCTCATGTTGCAAAAGAGAGATGTCATATTTTTTTCTCTTTATTCAGTCCCTACTAAATACACATGCTCCCTTCCTGGTCCACTGATTTCCATTGTGTTCTGTTGCATATTGCCACCTTCCTCTTGTTTTGCCGGCTATACAGAAACTGCTCAGTTCTTGCACTGCAGAAGATTGCTCTCTTTTCCTTCATCTCCCAGTGATCAGTCCTAAAGGCAGGCTGCTGATTTTTCCCATTTTCATTAAACACCACCATTCGGAAGCCCTACTTCTTCCGCTCTGTAATGCAATCAGAACAGTAAGAGCTTCACACCCAGAGCCTACTCGGTAAGCCATGCCATAGGACTAATGCCCAGTCGAGGCAATTAGCCTTTCACCAGCTCCAGGTCAGCCACACACTACCTGAGCCTTCACAGACTGCCTTCAAAGGTTTCTCCTGGAAGGAAGTTTGAGAAACAAATGCATTTGAGTACAGGAAAACAGAATGGTCTTGTAGATAATACTTGTGAAGTATAAAGAAGCATATCAGTTGAAGAAGTTATTCATTACGTATTATCAGCTCCTGTCTACCAAGACCATTTTGATCTCATTGATCTTGTTGACAATAAAAGCACAATCTTGCCAAAACATTACACACAGCAGTGAGTGCTGTGCAGAGCAAACAGGCGTGGCAGCTGTAGCTTTGTAAGAGTCACATGGCACTTACACATGAGACATAGGATGAAGCCGCACCACCACTCATCTCCTCAGCCAAGACACTACCACCCACCGCAATGAGCCCTCTTCAGATATGATTTCTCACTTCACCCACCCAGTGTTATACAGAGATTAGTTGTACTGCTGAGAGGCCATCAAGCAAGGAAGTACTTCTGAAACATCACACCAGGAAAAGGAAGGAGCGCTCTTCAGCTACATCCAAGGCAGATAAATAGTACATCCTCTATGGTTCAAGCCTACAAGAGTGCAAATAGAGCTGAAGAGCTGGAGAAGTCCATCCAGTGCAGGAAGAAGGAAGAGGTAACAAAAAAAAGCACCAATTTGAGCCATGCTTGGTCAGCCCAAAACCTGATGAGTGAGAGCTATAGTCTGATTTCTGCCGTGACAGAGATGCAGAAGCTGAATGTTTGATTAAATGCATTTTCCTCCTAATTTCTCTCCTTCTCTAGATTATCCAGAGTTTGGTACACCTTTGGGCTTTTACTAACATACATGTTTCTAGTTCTCTGAAAAAAAGTGACTTCATGTTTAAATACTTAATGGGACTAATTCTAGTTTGGTTGCCCATAGGCATCCTACAGGCAAAGTGTCATAAAGTTGTAAGATGCAGCAATCTTCCACTGTCCTGTTCATCCCTCATCCCTTCCAAACTGAATTGTACCGCATATTTCACTCACCCATTATTTATCTTGATTTCTCCCCCCAGGTAATTGAGCTGGCAATACTATCTTCATGTCTATAAAGACATTGATATTTGTCTTGTGAGTATCTATCTAGTGCAAAGAGGCTTCAAACTCTTCATAAAAATTCCTGCTGTAATAGCAACTCATTTGGCTGAACAGTGTAGTACAAATTGTGAGACTTTCACTCATGTAACCAGGGTCTACATAAAACTTTTTCAGGGTGTAAGAAGTAATGACGAACCCTGCACTGAGCATAATGGAGTACGTGAAAAATAAAAGATGCATTACAAAAATGCAAATGGGAGGAGAGGAGAGAGGAGGATCCCTCCATTCTAAGTATGAATTACCAGCAAGGCTCTATACTTCAAAACATGATTGGGTGGGTTCTCTTTGGGATGGCCTTAAGAAAGGTTAAGAATGCACTGTGGGAGACAATGAATTTGAAAAATGTGACTTAAGCTTCCTCTACAGTGTTGAATCCTCATTGGGCAATTAAGAAAAGAAAATCACTGCATGAAGAGGATGCCTCCATAATGTCCCCTTGGCAGTTTCAGAGCCCTAAAAGCAGCTTCTTACTGCCCCTCCTTGGTTTCTCTCTGGCAGATTTCCAACCAACATTTCTAGTACTGTCAAACTGTGTTTCATTCTTCTTTTCCTTTCAAGTGTTTTAAATTTTCAACTATCATAATTTAATTTGAAATTGTCTTCAGACAGTCTACGTGGGCTGTGAGTGAGAATAGTCTAGGGAAAAATGGTAATAGCAATTAACAATAAGGGAGGTTCTTACAAAAGTGTCATTCTTTTTAAGAAGAGCTCTAATAGTATTTTCTGTCAATACAATTCTTCTTTTGAAAGGTAACACAAATAAGAATATGTGTTAGAAGCATCCGTATTGACAAATTAGCAACAATTAGACCTGCAGAAACTATTTTTCTTGTGTTCCTTATTTGGCTAGACACTTAAACTCTGATTCCCTCTTCATCTCTATAAATTTCCTCGCAAGAATATGAATCTGTGGGTTGTATCTTTCTGAAAGATGTGCATGTGATAGACCTAAAAATTACTGTTTGTAATAAGAATTTCTAGTCTTGAACAAATATATATGCATATATTTTTACATACATGCTTCCTTTAATTGCATGAGTATATGAAATTCTCTTGATGATTTGGTGTATTGGTCACAAATACACAGAGCTGATCCCAGAAAATCTCATTTTAAGGTTGGTTTCTGTTCTTAGATCATGGCCTGAAGTCTCCCATGCTGGGGGATTTCCTCAGGCTGAATGGTTTTGGAAAGTTTAAATGTCTCAGCCACTTCTGAGAAAGAGGCAAAGGAAAAAATAAGTGCTTCAGTCAATTTAAAAAAAGAAAAAAGAAAACCTCTCTATGACTCATCTTTGAACAGAGAACATCATCCTCTCATGTTTTGGAGCAAGGACACACAATTTTGTAAGGGACTTAACTTTTTGACAAGAATATGCTCTTTATTGCCACCATATCTTTGAAAAATAGGAGTTTCCGCTTGCTCAACAGACATGGTCTGCAGTGAGTGTAGCTGCCTAATTCATGAATGCTCCAATCTTTTCACTTTCCTCATGACCACAACTCCATGATTCCAGAGATACATTGGATCCACGTTCAAACCTAACACAAGAGCAGGGAATATACCTTATTGGTTTGAATGACCACCCTGCCACCATGCAGGCCTCAACCTGTCTAAGCCAGGAATAGTTTAATTTTGATTTAGAGGATAATACCTGGGCTTGCACGGAAGCGGCAAAATGAACAAATTGGGATAAATGGCTGGGGAGAAAAGGTGCAGGAAGTCAAGGCCAAGAGTGGCAGGAGTGAGGAAGAAGCTGGACTGGGAAAATAAGGCTACATGTTGGTCTGATTAGGGGCAGAAGAGCCAATTCCCAGACCCAACCTATGGATTGAAAAAGCTTTTTGAGACCTTTGCAAAACTGTGTGATTAAGGACAGTCACAGTGTCTGTGTGCAAAACAGGCACAGGACCAAACTAAAATTGCTCGGCTGTCATTGTATCTGCCATTACATGTTAATAATTAACCCTTATACTTTGACTGCTTTATTGTTAATATAAATTTGCACATGTATATCTACCCTTCAGTAGGTAAAAATAAACCCAAAGGTGAAATTTTAGTGCACTTGAAAGCTATTGTAGATTTGCCTTGAATTTCAGCTGGCTGAGGACTTCACAGCATCCTGATGAGTAACATGTCACACAGAGTTAATATTAACCCCTTCTTTGTAGGTTTTGTGCTGCAAGCTACCATTATTCCATTAGGTTTCCCGTAATGCAGGGGAATTTACTGTACTTGCAAAATTCACAGCAGCACAAGTCTGTTCTGTTAAACAACCGTCAGCAATCAAGCAGTTTCTGAGAAAATGGGGACACATCCATCAATCTCTAGAAACATCTTTTAAAGCATAAGGAAGAGAGATGAAGGTGCCCTGACACCAGAAAATTCAGTTATATTTGGTACCTTTCTAGCAAACAAAAAGCTCCTTATTAGGCATGTTAAAATCAATCAGGAAAAAAAAACAAAACAAAACAAAAAACACCCCCCCCAAAAAAAATCCCTATTGAAATAATCTTCCTGTGTGACTCACAATATTTTTGGTATATGCATGCTGCGTGACTTAAAATATGAAGTGAGGGTCCTGCAGCCCAGCAAAAAACAACTTGCAACACTCTAAATGCAAATGTAGAGATAAAAAACCCCACAGCCTACTGGAACTATTAGGTGATCCTTCAAGCTCTTGAGCAGACTGCAGAGAAAAAGCAAATAGAGCCTGGTTACTTTCTGGTAGGGGTCACCAGCTCAAGACCAAAAATCATTGGATGATACACTGGTTGATGGCTTGTCTTTGGTCTGCAGATGCTGAAATGCTAGGTTTTCTGTATTGCTTCATTTCATGCTATAAAAACAGCAAGGACTTAAGCCATCTAAGTATGTCTACTTCCAACCAACACAGGAAACTGCAAAGATTGGAAAACCTAGTTTGAACAGAAATACACTGGAAAACTATCATTTTTTTCCCTGAGATTCCAGGCAATTCTAAACTCAATTCAGTCTTTAGGCAGATGAATGAGGCTGTCTCAGCCATCTTCAGCGGTATTTAGTTCCCTGTCACTCAGTCTGGTCCCCTAAAGGGCAGCTTGAAAACTGAAGGGAAAAATGGAGTTTGCTTCAGAGTAGTCATTTTATCTGGAATTGGAGTAGGCTCTGGAGAGAGCTCCATCACCAGCACAGCACTCGTTCCTGCTGCAGTTGTGGTGGGTGTCTGCTGGGTCCAGTCCCACCCAGACCAACCAAGTCAGCACCTTGCTTAGTTTGCACCGCAGACCTGCCTTTGAAAATCCCACCTGCCTTCCTCCAGCTTTACTTGACACACACGTCTTAAAGCAGAAAAAAAGTAGTAAAACATACGTGGTTCTTAGTGTGGGGCTGATACCTTCAAGGTACATGAACTCTAGACAGCTGTCAGAGAGGGATCGACTCAGCCGCACCAGACACATTGTGGTGGGAGGGGGAAAGAAGAAGCGCAGTCACCAAAACTGAAGAAAACAAAGCGACGTCTTGAGTGGATCATTGGAAAAATCTCCCCAGCCTCCTCTGCAGCGGCTGCAATATTAATGAAATCTGGTTTCTAACAGCCTTTGCAGATTTTATGTGTAAGAGGAGATCCAGTTGCCTTCTCGCAATAGGGGCAATTATTTTAGGTCCTGACTCTAGCTGTTGTAGTTGCTCAGGTTATCTTTTGCATTCATTGGCACAGGGCACACTACTTTTCCCGTTTTTTGACTTCTGCTCAGAAGACATGTGCAGCGGGAAGAAGAGCTCCAACTCTGCATCCTCCCTTCATCTCTACGTGATGTCCAGCAACTGCAGGTGGGTTTTGCCTCTAGTCAGGGCAACACAGGATTAAATAGGACAAAGAATTGGTAAAGAGCCACTTTGGCGGGCTTCATGCCTGTATCATAAGGGAAATAGCAAGGTAGTAATTGCAGAAACTGTGAAAGACCAAGTACGCTCAAATCTTGCTGAAATCAATGTGATTTGACTCAGGTCTACCAGGAAATGGCTCCTAAAGCACATAGTTAATGAAAAACTTTTAGGATGCCATTAGTGTTCTGATATATTATTAATTAGACTAAAAAGAGAGAAAAAGACACAGCAGATACCAATTACTATAGCACAAGCTGTAAATAGCCTGCCTTTTCAATTTTTCAAGTCTTCTAGATTTGAATATATTAATGTTTTATTTAATATATATTAATTTCCTATTAAACTTCAAAGTGAACTGTCTTATCAAGCACATTTAATGTGTATTGCATAGGTGATGCTAAATGTCTTGGGGACATAAATAGAACTCACTCAATTTGCATTTCCAGATCTGTCACATTTTTAATAATGCATATTAACTGTATTTAAAGATGATGTACAATATATATGTACAGGTCTAGCAAAAAACTATTTTTAACTACCACTCTGCTCTGAAAACTCATGACTTCTATAAGAAGTACTACCATAACATTGAAAGTGGTACCGGGCTGTAAATTATATTGGACCAAGTGCGTTCCTATTGAGGTCAACTGGAGATTTACTACAGACTTCTCTGGGAGGGGAATGGAGTATTAGTTAAAGTCAGAGTCCTGCAAAGGTAGTTCTTAGATTCTTAATGCACATCAGATTCCATTAACTTCTACGGAGTTTTTTTGGCAAAAGATATTTGGGAGCAAGATGAGCAACATATAATTCTTTGGGGTTCTCTGTAATAAAAGTTCAAGACTAAATCCAACACCTGGCAGAGAAGGCAAGGTAAGAGGAAGGCACTGGCTGATGAATATTTCTACAGAAGTATCTTCCCCTAATCTCCTTTTGAGAATGCAGAGGATTATTTATTTTTCAGGTACAGAGATCATAACGGCCACTAGACTATCTTCTTTTCTGGTGGGTTTAGCCATCCTGTTGAGTAGGAATATGCTGAGGTGAAGCACAAGAGCAAACGAAAGAATCCCACTTCAGCCAAATACACCCTATTCTGTAGCTTCCTGCATTTCCAAGATACCTATGCTCACTTGGACAGCATCATATCCCTAATTTTAACAATGTGTATAGGCTACTCTGATGTGATGGAATAAAACAGTTGGCTGAAAAGGAGATAATGTTTAAAAGGCTGAGGCTGCTGTTGTACAGAAGCTTTAGAGAAAAGCTGAATTATATGTGTGTATACATTTATAACCATACCAATATTTATATAAGCATGTGAATCGTGCTTATTCCATGTAAGCCATAGTAATATAATTTTAAAAGGTCAAGTTTGTATTATAATTCTGAGACTTAAAATCTGGCCACTGTCATCCATAGCCATGTAATTCATTGTAAATGCTGAATATTAGCTGAAGCACAGTTAGCCCCTACTCTGCATGCATATTACGGACAGTTTACATAATACCATGAACAATGCTGTTCATTAGCCCTTGACCTATAAAATGTCCAAGATTGAACAGTTCTGGGAGTTCTGAGAAACATAATGGCAAGCTTTTGCAGTATAATCTCTGCAATTAAATTCATCTCAACTCAGCAGTTGTGATCAATATCTCTATCATGGACCCAATCAGTCCACCCAAGTAGTTGTATGTTTAAATGCTGTTTTCATGCCTCTGCAGGTAGAATAAGGAACACCTTCATGAAGAAATGAGTGTTAAAACTCCTTGAATTCAAGAAACTCTGATCTGAATCCAAGCATTGCAACTCAGCATTTTACTGAGTCAAATGAAACATCCACAGATAAATTTGAATTGTGTATGGTAGTCATTCAAGCATGATGACATCTGACAAGCTGGTGAAATCATGAAAATACTTGGGGGACTGTAGATACTACCACTGGCATAAGAACAGAAAAAAAAGGAGCAACTGGGTGATTGGGAACAAACTTTTGAGGTTATTATTCTAATAAAGCATCGCCCCAGGAACAACCCATCCCCACTGGGCACAGCCCAGGTGTTTGCTTTGAAGATCTGACAGGCAGGGAGGGTGAATACTGCTGTTGTTCTGCACATGGAAGGTACTGTCAGAGAACAGGGGACCTGACAATGGGACCACAGCAGCACCAACAAGCTGGATGCGCAACAGGAGTGGTGCAGAAGTTGCATATCTCAGCCAGAGGAAGACACAGCCAGAAGGCCCAGAGTAGGAGGCTGATATGCTAATTTCCTAATTAAGCACATTAGGAAAGGAGCCATAGTCAGTGATGGAGTTGAGGAAAATCCCACTAAAGGTCCTTGGACAGCTCTTCCATAGATACCTCAACAGGGAAAGCCTGGACTAGACTATTTGTCTGGAGATGCTACACAGAAAATGATAAGGTGTTTTTTCACATATAAAACTCAGGAGGCAAATACTGCAAATAAAAGGTACCACAATGTGGGAAGAAAGCTGAGAGAACTAAAGAAAAGAATTGGAACATGCATCTCATGAATCAGTGCCTGTGTATAGGGTAGGGATGTGTTAAAAGGCATCTCTGCCTTATTGCAGTAGTATTCACAATGTTTTTGCATGGTTCCAGGGCATCTGCTCAGCAGAAGTCAAATATAACTTTAAAACTGTACAGGTTTTCTTGGAAAGCCTACAGATACAATACCTTTTAAAAAGGTGAGGCAGGGTGAAAAATTAGGCTTTCAAACAGTTTTTCATTTTGTATACTGTCTTGCTTTTGCTACCAGTAGGGGAAATTATCAAAAGCTGCCTGAAGCAAAACTCCCATCAAATTCTGATGGGAATTGAAGACTCAAATTACGGCATAGCTTTGAAAACATCAGCCAGAGAATCTCAACTTCACACGTCCTGTTACACTTCCCTGCCACATTAAATTACTGTGGGTAAAACACAACACTTCTTTAATGAATAATTTATTTATTTTTACTTCTCTCTCCTCTTCTTTGGAAAAGGTTAAAAAAAGGTGGGTTTTTTTTAAAAAAAAAAAGGCCAGCAGCTTCCCCTTTTCAGGTTGGGTATATTGATTCATCTTTTAAAACACAAACCCCTTCCATTCCATTCCATTCCATTCCATTCCATTCCATTCCATTCCATTTTCATTCATTCATGAAAATACTCATTTTGGTTGGTAGAGATTCATGCTTTGTCAAAAGGAAAATGTTCTGTCAGCTCTGCTCAGTAACCAGTTTGTCATCTCGATGCTATTTCCCACCTTTCTAAGACATAAATACAAAAGTAAAGTGAGACCACAGAGAGTTGCAAAAGGATAGAGAATATCCAAGAAGTTTGGATCACATGACAGATAGTAAAGGTCTTATACAGTTTTAGGAAATGTCCACAAATATTTTGCTAATTTTTATGTTGACTGTTTTAGTTTATGGTTTTTGGGTTTGGGTTTGAGTTTTTTTTTTCAAAAATAAGCATTTCTGATTGAGCTATCAGAAATTAAAAGGCACCAAATCATACTATTTTGAAAAAAATGTTTGGATGTTTGCCATGCAAATATGATAGGCATTGCTGTGTATCATCAAGGAACAAAATCAAAGTCTCTTGTACCAAATCAACCAAGTGTAGCAAGTCATTCCAGCTACTGAGTTATATTGCTTAACATGATTTCTGTTTTCTTACCACTGTGCATTGATTTTGTTGGTTGTACAAGTTAATAAATGGCTCCAAATTTTCTGGCCTTGAAATCATAGTAAAGTGAACTTGCTAATACAGTGCTGTGAGACACATACACCGGCTAAAATACTCTGTTAGATGATGATAATGATAAAAGACCCTATAGAGGCAAAATTGTCAACAAATGCACTAGTAAGTGGCTAACATTATTGCTCTGCTCCTCAAGAAAAGTCACTTAACTCGCACTAATTCAAAAAGGTAAACAATTATGTGGGCCATACACTGACACATGACAGATTAGGTACTATAAAAACTATTAGGTATGAAGTAAAGTATAAGCTACCACATCCTCAAAAAGATTGTACAGGGCTAATGTCCAGCAGATGTGATAAACAGCTGTTCCAAGGGCTTCCAAAAAATTAGATATTTAAATGAATGGGCCAAATACAAGCAAGGTGAAATCAATGCTTAATGTATTAAGTCCTCTTCCTCAGTATTTCACCTGAGAAGGACCTAAAGACTGTCTGAACAATATGTTTATCTCGATTACTCACTCAGATAAAATAAACACTAAATTCAGTTCAAACTGCTTGCTTTTTCTCACTGGAATGAAGACATCATTTTCATATTCAACAAACATTCCTTTAGAACTTAGAGCAAAATATTTTGACATGTTTGTTAAAAGTAGAAAGGGGAAGAGAAATAAGCCTATGCTGAGACATCGTTATCCCTTTAAGCCCATTTGCTTGATGGTTAGATAGCCTAGATATGGGGTGTTAACATACAACTCCTTTATGAGAGGAATGGAGCTGTTCAGCTTGCAGAACTGTGCCTCAACCACCCTGCTAGAGGACAGCAGAAGAGAAACCTCTCACCCTCTTTCATCAAAGCAGTCACATTTATTTTTCAGTAGATAACTATATATTTAGTGGAACACAGATTACAAGATGAGTGCCTAATCCCAGGCTTTTTCCCTGATTCAGTTGATATTGCCGTATGCCTTATGAGTGAGAGGTTTCAATAACAAAGACTTTGGAAGACCCAGATCAAAATCACTTGCAGCCTGCAGCTAGGAAATTGTTCTGAGAGAGGAAGAAACTAAGTCTCTATGTCTCTCACAGAATGTCTCATAGAGAGACAGAAAAATTCTCCTCACAAAGGAAAAAGATTGTACCTCAGACGCTCAGCACTGAAGTCAGTGCTTTCCCAGATCCTAGAGGAGCCTCTTGGTTAAAGTGGCAAATGGACCTGTAATACTTTTCCCAGCTGAAATTATTTGACTAGTCTGACACAGATGAAGGATGCTTATAGGACAATGAAAATGTATTATTTTTTTGCCAGATAAATAATTGCCAAGAAATGCTTGGATGAGTTTAAATTCATTCCCATTCTTTTTCATCCACATTCCCTTCTGAAAATACCCTGACAGCTGCACATGGTAAACAAGCAAATAAGTAAATCTATACACTAAAAAGTGGAAAACTTATCAAGTTTGCTACATACTCAGCAGTCGAAAACAATTCTGGTAAAATTCAACAGAGGAAAATCTTAAGATAAAAAGACAAAACATATTAAAATGAAAATATTTTTCATTAAATTCTCCAGAAACATTATGTTGCTTGTACGGATTCCTGCTGGGCAACATCACCATCTGATGCCCAATAAAACAGACACATGAGCAGAAACAGAAGAGAGCAATTAATACAGAAAACAACAGCCAATTGTACATGTCACTACAGAGAACAAATTTATATTCAATGAGCTTTATGAGCACAGTATCTTGAGACTCTGTGCTACAGATTCAGCTCTTTTTACCTGCCCTGCACATATAGAACGTATTGTATGTATAGAGGTAATAACTGTGTTTTACTAAATGCTTGACTGTAGTTTAAAGAAGCATTTCTGGAAAATATCAACACAAGGGAGAAAAATGATCAACAGAACAAAGTTGAATGGTGAAACAGCATTTACAGGGAGAAGGTGTTAAACATAAGACGAAGACATGATCACAGAGCTTGCTGGCTAGAGAAATCCTAGTCAGCTGGTGGATGAAAACCTTAGCCAATAAGAAAGAATATTGGTCTCAATGTATTTTAAGATTACCAAAGAATTACAATTAATGATTGCCTGCTAATTAGATTGCATACTATACTGTGAACAGAGATAGGAAGCAATGGATATCCTAGAGAGGCATACAAAATAATAATGAAAGATAAACAACAAAAAACTCTCTAGGGATCAAAATGCAGATAAAGGAAAGGTTAGCTTACCATCAATGACACATTGCCCTATCAGCTGCAAACAATAAAAAAGCTACATATATGGAATGAGAACAGAAACGGTATATCAGTCACCAAAATATGTCCATGATTTTCAGACCCCTTCCTTGCTACTCCTATATGTGATTATTCTGGCTAACATAATTTAACAATCACCAGCTTTCACCTTTCTACAAATTAATAATCGTTCAGAATCTGCATGGAAACATAGGCTCAACTTTTGACATCAAATGCACTCACAGAACACACAGAGAAGAAAAATAGACCCAGCTTTTTGGGACTGAAGCTAAGCTCTGCAGATAGTTCTTCAGATGTTTTATTAGAAATACTGCACAACCTTTTACATCTTTCTTTCTGCCTGGTGATCTTCTCTGATCCATAACAATCAAACTGCTAATTTCTCATATTACAGATGAGACAATGAAAGGACAAATAGGAGCTTTCTAAGATTTGTTGTAACCTGTCATTCATTACGTATTCTAAAGAACCTCTTTTTCTCAGGTCTCAGACATACAGGCTGCAAAGTGTGGAAGTCTGATATATGTCTGAGAAAACTGAAAATACAGGGCTAGAGCAAAAGCAGAAGAAGTAGCTGTGCAACAGAGCTCTAGATACTTCTTTTCATTTGTTGACAGAACTGAAGGTCACATTTATGCTTCTCAGAAGAACAGAAAAGGTGCTTGAAGAGCCATTTGACAGGTGTGCTGAGGTGCAAAATAACTGAATAGGCTTGAAAAGCAGAGCAGGTATCTTATTACCTGCTAGCGGGAACCAAGAAGAAGAAAAATCACTTCCCTGACAAACTAAAATACGTTTTTAAAAGATAAAATTCCCATTCCAACAGCTAACCACAAAGCTACTTTCTAGGAATAAATTATCACTGTCTGATTGAATTATCAATATGTGATAAATCTCTTTTTGAAGTCGCTGGAACAAGGACCTTACACCCTCTGCCATCAAAGAGTATGCCTTAGCAAATTGATGCATAAGCTCATGTTTATTTGCTTTAAAGTAATAGGGAGCAGGTAGGTTGGATGATACGGATTTCAACAGGAGTGTCCAGCTCTCAATATAGCTGCTGCCTCTGCATTATTTACTGAAAACTCCTCCATGTTCACTGTGGTCATTTACAATGTGTAAAATTCACTTTTCAACAAGCCATATGCCTCTTTTACAGAAAAGGATGCAACACAATAAAAAAGAGGAAGAAAAAAAAAGAGGAATGAAAACCTCAGTTGGCAGCCTTACTTCAGTCACAGGTTCAGTCACAGGCAAATTAAAGAGAGATCTTTGGAAATGCTAAGAGTGGCTGATTTTTAGTTAATTCAGTGTTTTACCAATTCATATTAAAAGGAAACCAGGTTAGTGTAATTCACTGTGATTGTCACGTTATACACTACCTTACCACTACCAGGAATACAGAAGTATACCAAACGAATACTCTTTGTATTTCTTGCACGATAACTTCGTTTTAGGTGCCTGTAAGCAGTATTTCTCTTTACCAGGGCAGATTTCTATTGCCATTTTCATATCACTGGGAACACAAACAAAGTAATTAGAGATTTACAGTGTCCTTGGTGAGCAAATTGCAGGTACAGAGCAGTGTGTGGAAATAGGGTAATTTCTTCTGTTTGCTTTTGTTTCTTCTACCACTGTGAGATCTGAACCAGACCTATGGAAACAACTTCATTCTACGCAACGGCACTGCATTATTTTGTCTGGATGAGAGCAGTGAGAATGCCCATTTTCTCTACGGGGCATGAATTCTCTCTGTCCTGATTTTACAACATTCAGCTTTTGACTCCAATCTGTTCTGGGGCTGTGTGCATTGCCATCATGTGAATGTACAAACACACCATTGCAATAATAATGAAATTATGAAGCAGCAAAATGAAGGGTTTTTTTGTTTTGCTTATACTGCTTGAAGTGAATTTTAAAAGTTGCCTACTACATATTTTATAGTAAAAAAGATAAGGTAAAACAGAGAACATTGATCAGAAATAGCAATTCTCATTACTATTTTGATATAATTGCTACTAAAATACCAGGTATTTTTCCTTCGACCTGAAACAGAGAAATAACTTCAATACTAAAATAAAATTTACAACAGCCTTTTTCTAAATGGCCCCTTTTCTGGATAAAACTTGTTTGCTGGTATGCACACACCCACACAAACAGTCTTACTAGTTTCTTTTACAATTTCTTACTTAGTCATATTGACGAAAAGCAACCAAATAGAGTGTTTCTTTGTGCCTTGTGACAGTCACAAAACCAGAAGTGGGAAGATTACATTTCAGGTTATAAATAAGTATTGCAAATCAGCTTGGTTAGCCCTACCTTTTGCTAGCTTTGCAAACAAAAACCAGAAAACAAACCCTCTAAAAGACACTATGCTGTTTTATTTCTATGTGCATTTCTGTAGTTCCAATTGTTTGTGTTATCCATTTAGAAATCTGAAAATACTGTCTCCCTAAGCACACTGTCCCTTTAGGTGGTGGGTTTTGGTGGGGTTTCTTTTAGCTTGTGATCTGAAAGGAGCTGAACTTGACACAGTTGGTTTTGCGGAACTGGAACAGCAGTTTCGTGTAGCCGTGCGGTGCACGGGACTGCCAAGTGCAAGGGATGCAGCCCCAGGACGAGGTGCGAGCCAGCAGCGGGGTGTGCCTGGTGCTGCAGCAGTGTCTGACAGCCAGAAGGCCATCAGCTCTCCTCTGGCACAAAGCAACCCCCAGGGCACAATCTCTTTTCTGTAAAAGAGGTGCATTTACACAGAGTGCCATGTTTGTGATTTATCCTGTCGCTTCAGTGTTACTCACCTCTTCCACTTCAGTGTTGCTTATTTAGCCTCAAGACTCAGTGTCACTGATAAACTGCTCTCTTCTAAAGTAGTATATGGACATATCAATTTCACCCCTTTTCTTCGTCTGCTGAAGCGCGTTGTTGCAAAACTTAACACAACTTGTGTCGTGGTTGGCCATATCATAGGAATGAACATGAATGGCCAGGCTGCACCATTGAGGTTGGGGAACTGCAAGCTCCCAGGGCTAGGCAGAGGATGCTCCAGAGAGACAAGCAACTGACAGAAGGCAAAAGGTCCAACAGTCAAGTCACGGGTATTCTTTCTCCTGCACCACCACAACGCTGACATACAGGTAACCAAACTGAGTCTCCCTGCAAAAGTGTTCTGGGGCTAGAGAAGTGACTGGCATGTGAGAAGGTCTCATGGTCATGAAGAACATGAAAAATCACAGAGCGATTTACTTGTAATGCATAGGGTGCAGGGCAACGGGAGCAAGAAACCCCAGGAAGGGCATCACAGGTGGGAGGCTCTCATCCCAGGGCATGCACATAAATGGGAGACAACCAGGAGGGACTGGAGCTCAGCATGCACCCACAAAACTACAGCTGTGCTGCAGTGACTGAGACCCCAGGGAGAATCTCCTCCAGGGAGGAGATCAACAGGACGGGGACAGGCTCATCACATAGGTGTTTGACAGGAGGGTGAGAAGCGCATCAGCAGACACTAGAGGGGTTCAGCCTGGAGTTAAGGGAAAGCCTTTTTCCCCCAGTGAGGCGAGGCTCAGACAGGTGGTGTCATCTCCCTCCTTGAAGGGTTTCCAGCCCCCACAGGATACAGCCCTGAGCCCTGCTCTGACCCCATGGCTGAGCCTGCTCTGGGCAGGGGTTTGCTCTGGAGACCTCCTGAGGTCCCCATTGGCCTGAATTTTCCTCAGATCCTATGGTCCCAAACCTTATGATGACTTTACAAAATAGAGACTGTCCCCTGTTCTGGTAGAGGCACAGAAATCCAGAAAGATGCAACTTTCCTTGGTATCACAGGAAAAACAAGTTTTCAAAAAATCCAAAATGCGAAACGGAAGACCCAGATTGTCTGGGTCCATTAAGCATCATAGATCTTTATCATGGGTTCAGAGTTGTCCAAGGTCAGATGCAGTGATTAAACTCAGATTGCCCAAATGTCAAAACCTGAAATCACAGAACACCACCCAGAAAACTCAGTCATACTTTCAGCTATGAAACAGCTTCACAACTATGACACTGGAAACGTTGGCTGTGTTGCTTAATAGGAAAGAACATAACAACAATTTCCAACATTGTATGTTTTTTAATTCCATTTATCCTAAACTATACCAAGTTATGACCAAAATAATTTTTCTTAGCAGTAGAGGAAACAAAACCTACAACTCCAAATTTAGAATTTTTTTCTTTTAAATTTGCAGCATTTCTATTGGGAATGCACTATTCCACGTTCTCCAAAGTACAAAGACCATCAGGAACAATTTTCAGTTAGTTCAATCAGTTCAGTTAGCACTGAACCCACTATGTTTCATTTATGCAATAAGAGCTTTTAATGAAAGCTAAAACTGCTGCAGGTAAGTGTAATGATATGTTGCTTAATATTAGTAGAACATTTTGTTTGTGCTCAACTGTACATCCGCTTGCAGGAACTTACTATATTGGGAAACTATAACTAATGGGTTGTCTTAACTTTGCTGATATCATCATATGGAAAACACATCTTCAAAACATGAAAGCAAGGAAAAAATTCAGTCATAGGTTTGGCATTGTATCGTTTTTACACAAATTTATGAAGGATATGATACTGCAGGACGAATTGTTCCCACAAGAGTGTAAACTGCTTTTTTTGGATTTCTCAGCTGAGGGTGGTTGTTTAACATCATCGATGCGGCTACATGGGACACGGGACGGAGTGCCAACACTCAACATAACACACATGCAATTTGCATAACACAATGTACAATCTGCATCTGAATTCAAATGATGGGATTGCCTGAAACATCACCAGCTCAAGAGTACTATATAAACTCGAGTTACGTTAAGAGTCTTTCAAGCTTAACAGCACAGAGCGAATGATCCCAGTGATAAAGGTTTAAATCCCTGCCAATTCTTCAATTTAAAATATCAGAATACTGCTTTTGTGGACAGGTAATTTTCTCCACAGTGAGAAAATTTCATGCTTGGATGACCTACCTATATATTAGAAGAAACGAGGTTTTTTTTCCCCTCAGTTTGCAAGTGCTTCCTGGAAGCTTTCCAACCCCTCCCCTTACCCCCACCCAGGGTCATGGCTGAAAACTTGCTGTTAAGAGGGGTTTTGCTTACAAGTTCTTCAGGAGTTTTTGGAAACTGCCGTTGTTTCTTCCTGCTTTATAGGCAGCCAGTCAAGCATTTTTTTACCAAGAGATGGGGGAGGGAGAGAAGAAAGCATATACTGTGTTAAAAAAGACTAGAATTATTCACTGTCAGGATTAAGGGTGGCTCTTCAATTATCTGAATGATGACTGTAATCAACTAATAAACACCTGATGCCTTCTGGGAACTCTGATCACAGAGCTGAAACAAATTTTTTGCAATGTTGTTTCTGTCACCTATCATAACAAATGAAAGGGTAATCAGCAAAACGGCAGGGTAAGAAGACAAGGACTGACCAGGTCCAGGTAAAGAGAAAAAATGTTGTTCACACATAGCAGACACCACCATGACAGGGAAATGGCTTGTGAATCTCAAGAGCAACCAATATTTGATCCCTGTAGGCTATGTAATGTGAATAAAATCATCCCCAGAAAGGATGTCTCTGTTGTTCACTCAGCCAGTAGCTCAGTGTCACCTCTTTCGTTAATAGCTATAATAAACTGTTTTGAGAGAGTGAGCTGAGGTGACAAGGAAAATGTTTGAAGCACAGAATAAGGGACACAGCAACAAGAGCAGTGAGAGCTCTCACCAAACCAATCTCCCCACCTCAGGCAGAGGATGCTAATCCCAAACGCTTCTACCCCAAGTTATAGCAAAATAGTACTTTTTTTAAGGGGGATAGGGAAGGAATACTGAGGAGACCAAAACAGATTATATTCCTCAGACTGGCAGGCTGCAGAGCCTGGTGTCATTTCTCCATAGCCATTTCCCTCACCTGTCAAGAGCACGTGTGTCAGAAATTTTTTAGAATAGGGAACATGTTCATTTTAAAGGAACAGGGATGACATTGGTCTCTGGGGAGGGCGGGGGGAGGAATCTAGTGCTTAACTCTAACATCAGTAAATGTGGATGAATATTTGGCTCCACAGTATGATTTAAATTTACGACAGTGCCTTCTTCCTGTACTAATGCTTAAATCTGGGGAAAAGGAGGTTTAAACAGTGAAGAGAAATATCATCTCCCAGCTCTAGTTTTTCTACCACTTCATTTACCCCCACCCTGCCATTCATTTTATTTTCTTCTTAAGAATGCTTTT
>RSEF01000031.1:59701926-59763255 GCA_003993805.1 Himantopus leucocephalus
AAGGTCCCTTCCAACCTCAACAATTCTATGATTCTATGAATGTGCAATTTTGAAATGGAATCTACTGGAAATTTTGTTTCAGAAACCTCCTGACGATTCATGTACTTCAAAGGTACCAAATAAGAAAAATCTGCTGATTTACTATTTTTGCTTCATTAACTAGTAACCAGAGTATGGTATGCAAAGTTCTCAAATGACAAATGTTCACCCAAAAAACTTACATATTCATTCATTTAGCTGGTGCAATAAAGCATGAAAAGGCAAACAGTTCACATTGCTTTACATGTTTGTTTACAATGATGTAGAAATTACAGTGAATAAGCCTCCTAAACTTTCCAGACTTCATCTACAATCACGACACCAGCTGGCACTGGGGCAGTCCCAGGCTGGACTCAGTGACGGATGGGAACCAGATTCCGGATCTGCATTCAGGATTGGGACTAAAGGCAGATGAACAGACAGAGTCCTCCTCAGACGTCGTCCACTGAAGATAGAGAGAGCTGACCCTTTGATCCCTCAGATTTTATAGTGGGCATGAGGCAGATGGGATGGAATACCCCGTTGGTCAGTTTTGGGTCACCTGTCCTGTCTGCTCCTCCCCACAAGTGGGACCCCTCTGCGCTTTTCCGCTTCTGACCCTCCAACGTGGCAAATAACAAAGTTGGTTGGCCTTGGGGGTTATAGCAACAGGTATAAGCAAGAGCCTCTCCGCATACCATGCCTGGGCATCAGCTATAAACATTGGTCTTATCACTCTGTTCTCTGAGAGAACATTGTCTGCACAATATGCTGTTAATTTCAGTAGTTAGAAGAGGCCCAGCTAAGAAGCAAAGTTACTGAACAAAATTGGTCCTGTTTTACCTCAAACCAGGACACATCACTAGAAAGCCAGGCTACTTTATATAGCAGCTGCCTTTAAAGCATTGAGCACATAAAAAGGACAGAAAAATTTATTAGTAAATGTCTGTGCATGTTATTTTCTCAATAAATGTACTACTTAGAAATTATGAATATAAATATGACCCAAAGCCAAAAATATTTTAGAAAGACCCTAAACCTAACTTGGGTTTTGCCTCCTTCTACATGAATTTCTGCTTCAACCAGAGATGGATTCTAGAGAATCTCCCTACTGTCTTTGTTTCATGATACATTGCATTCTTGGTGGCCAGAGACCAAATTATCCTTCAGTAATGATGCCATAAATCTAATGCAGCTTCACTGAGTATTGTGAGGTTAATCTGATATATACAAAGTGCTCAAACAGAATTTAGCTTCCAGTTCATGCATAAAAATGAGAAAAGTTTTTGAAGTTCCTATTAACAAGAGAACTTGAAGACTTGGTCCTATTATCAAAGACAGTATTTCGAAACACACGGATTTGGAAGCAGAAAGGAATAAGCATTGCCGTTTACATAACGCAGCTGGAAATTACTCTAACTGTAGATTTCTTCTGACTTCCTTCATGCACCAATTATGTTCTACAAATGGACAAAGAGCAGTTTACGAGACATGCTCTGCATTGTGAGGGTTTCACTCCACTCCATTTGAGGGCCTTCACTCCACTGAAACACTGCCCTGCCATATCATGTACCTGGGAGCCACTGTTTGCAGATGTTGTATAACAGTACCCTGGGGAAAGTGGGCAAGATGTGTTGTGGGACAAGAAAGGTGGGGCAACTTCAGAAGCAAATAGTGGCAAATGGGTTGAAAGATTAAGATGGAACCTGTAAATTTCTTACCTAAACTCTTTAAGTTTAGCTGGGCCAATTTAGCCCATAATCCTAAGAAAGTTCAGTGGGACCAATTTCCCGGTTCAGGATCATCTGAAGCTGGTTTAAAATCTGTGTTGTCAATTCCAGCAGACAACTGATTGACTATTAGGAATGGAAATTGCAAAATAATCTTCCAGGTCAAACCACAGAAGATGGCTTGAGCCTTTTTTGTTTCCAAAGAATAACCTTAGTTTGTTTTACCTGTAGATCTTGCAACGTGCGAACATGAGACAACACAAAGCTACTACTTTTTCTGGTCCATTCCCATTCTCACATTTACAACTACTGTATCTACACAGAAGAATCTATCCTTGTGTTCAAAATACAGATTATCAGGTTGGAAAGAAGTATTAAAATATACACCGAATCAGTTAGGTTTCCATAAATGGCATGCTACTTTTGTAAGATCCTCACCTATCCCTCTTTTGTACTAGTGTCATTATTTTTGCGGAGATTTACTTGAGGAATACTGCTTACATCTCAGAGTAACTTTCACACTTTTCATCCACCCATATCCTATTAATATGGTAATTACATATTCTATTCTAATATCAAATATATTTTTTCTTGCAAAAATACCATAGATTTATAACCAGATCATTGAGAAGAAATAAGACCCCCAAAAAAAGCATGTACTGTGCTTATGAGACCTCAAGGAACATAACGAGTAGTTGCAACCATCCCAGTCTATTATTCCTAAAAAACAATGCTCAAGCCCTTGCACAGCTAACTAATAAATGAGTGTTTTCTTTTTAGTTCTAGTGGATAAAACATGTTTGTCCCAAGAAAGCAATGACAGAGCTCTTTGAGGATTTGCACCTTTCACTACACACATATGAAACTTCATTCTTCAACAGCAAAGAATACATAACATTAAGAATGATCTACAGATACTCATCACAGAACTACTAAATCTTCAGGGAAACAGCAATATGGCAAAAGTGGGGCATTAATTCAGACTGTCATCAACATTAACTTGGCATCATGAAGATCATTGGACCGAGAAGGGTGGAGGCAGCACCAAGACATCCTTCAGACTAGCTCTGCCCAATGGCACATCCCATACTGTAATAGGCAGAGCAGGCTTTACATCAACATGATGTGCAGTGAGCGCTCTTCCACTCTTCTGTTTCTGTGTCTGCATGCTTCACTATCCCTCATTTCCAGAAACAAGTAGGAGCATTTGCACAAGAGTAAACACATTTGCTAAGAATGAAGCAAAACCTACAGAAACACCACAATTTGTTCTGTTCAGGGCTACTCAATGCACTTTCCCAGGCTGGATTTAGTAAATACAAATATGACATTTTCAGGATGATCAGAATAAGAAAAGATGAGGGTTTTTTCTCCTCAAATAAGCTGCCTTAAATGCGTTTTCCCTCAAAAACTGGGAATGCTTCTCAGTAAGTACACTTCTCACCAAGTCACAATTGACAAAAATATGGACAGATAAAGGTAAGTTAACCCATTGCAAAAATCCAAGGCACAAGAAACTAAACACTTCCATATGTGATGAGGATTAAGAAAATTGAGGACAAATGGATAGCCAAAAAGGTAAATGAAACAACAATCCTGCAATGTTCAAAGAAAGAAGTAGAACTCATTTCATAAATGTGGCAGAGGTTACAAATTGACTGCAGTTCCTCAGGTCATCATGGTGTTATAGAAAGGGTAAGACTAACTGAACACACTATACTGCCTTTCCCCAAAACATTCTCCTTTACTTAATATAGCCGGAAGAGGCCTGGAATTTATTAAGGGTTCACACATAAGCTTTAATTCCAAAACACATTTAATAATTTCCCTGCCTCCCAAACGGGAGGAATAGAGAACCTCTCCCTAGGTCTGCTTTCACTGTCTGCCTACTCCATCCTCTCTTGGGCTGAGGTATCCTCTGTTTTAGTTTGGTGGCTTACAAAACTAAATGGTATTGTGCTTCAGGAAATCTGAGGTAAGATATGTAGTATGCATTTAAAAAGAAAGACTATAACTACACATAATAGACAAAAATTAAAATCAGTCATTACGTACAAGTTAATCTGACAATTTTAAATTGCAAAATAAACATGCAGCTTTTAAGAGTTCTCTAAAGAAGATCTGGAGCTTTTTTCAGTAAAAATACACCAGGTCTTAGGACAAAGATTTTGGTTCCTTTAAATGCATTTTAAAAATATTTCTATTGGCGTGCTTTCTGAAAAAGAGCTGCCAGTTTATGTTCAGCTCCAATGCAATTCGTCATTGCTACCAAACATACTTTTTGGAGTAGAAGCTTTTATTTACATAAGTATGTGACAAACACATAGTAAATATAGATAATGATATAAATACAGCCTAAAGACATACGTTTTCAAATTAAGAGAAAATAAAATGTTCCTTTTATATGTGAGAACCTAACATAATTGATAACACTTTGGTCTGCCATTAGGTAAAGAAATACTTACTCCAAGCTACAGATCCAGTTATTCAGCTGCTTGTAATAAACTTCCACCTTTGCGTTGTGCATTGATTTACCTCCAATACCTTATATCAACTACCTGACAGCTTGCTGCTACAAGAAGTTGACTTTTTAATGCTGAGTAGAAAAAAAGAATTGCAAGACAAGCTATTATTCTCCTTTCTTTTGGAGTTAAAAATAGGATTGGTTTGTGTGTATGTAATTCATTGAAGGCAGTAGCAGTCACCTAGGCAGCCAAAGAAAAATCACAACAAAGAGTTTGCTAGCTTACCGGTTCTCCTTGTTACACAGTTTTAGGTACAGAATCACAGCTAACTAAAATCAGCAGACAGCAAGAAGTGTAGGGATAAGGTATAGGGTTTTAAAGCTGCAATTTAGCCAACAACGTAGTCCTGAGTTAGTAAGTGCCAAAGTTTGAAGCTTAATCATAAACATTGTTCCAGTTTCAAAGTCAAATACTAGCTATGGGGGAATAGCTAGTATTTGTGTGGCTAAGGTATTACCAATTAAAGGGAGACTTATAAGCTATGGACAGTTAATGCAACAAGTAAGATGCGATGTTATGTCCATGTAGGGATCTTGCTAGTTCAACAGCTATCCAAATTTGTATATTTTACCTCTCTAATGTATCGCAAAACTACCTTAAAACTGGTGCATGATTAACATAGTCAGACTACCATTTGACTTGGACTTCCTAAGAGATCAGAAGGTGTATTCAGTGGGATGAACCTTAATATGCTACCGCAGCCAGGCTCCAACATTCGTAAGAAGAAAACTTTTCTACCTTTTCAGGTCAGCAGGGTATTGTAAAACATATATTTGCAAAGGTGAGAGTGCTAATATACACAACTTATAGGTTGCCCGCTGGAGCATAACAGATCATTACTTGTGTTCATATTCAAAACTAAACAGGTCAGTGATGAAGCTGCCACATCCCAGAGAGGACTAGACCAGTGTAGGTGAGTGTAGGTGGGCTCTCCACCACTTTACTTAACTGTATGTACTTAACTTAACTACACCAATGTCCAACACCACCTCATCTCACACCACGTCAATAGTTTGGTACATCCAGAGTGAAAAATACTGGTATGTAGAAGCTTCTCTGTTCCCAAGAAAGGGTAATGCCTTCTTTCCAACACAGTTGGTTAGACATTCCTATGGAAAGCACTCAATTCACTTGTGCACAGTGGTGAGAGAGACTTAAAAACATCATAAACAGACATCACTGCAACACTGTGGAATTTGCATCTGCAAACACAGGTGTGCCTTAGGGAAGCCTGGGTAACAAAGAAACATTTAATTTTGCACATCTTTAAAATACCAACCTACCTACATGCATACAAAATTGACTAGTGTTACTGCAACTGTTAAAAAAGCTGACGTCAATTTGTTACAAAACCTGAAGCCAGGAAAATTTGGCTTAGTTTTATGTATTAAGAATATCCTTTATGCACCTACAATCTAAAAGAAGAAAAAGACAAATATATTGTTTATCCCTGCTACAGCTCAGTCACCATGTTTCTCAAGTTTACTAGCAGATGTGGGGACCCTGACATCTTTTGAAAGGTATTCCATCAGGATACCGATAAGATCTAGCATAAAAGAGGATATTAGAAAATGTTAATAAATAGAATGTGTTCAATTTTCATGTTACTGAGACAGCAGATATCAAGAAACTGTTCAAAGAGTATAATGAGATCAAAAAAACAAGAGGTCATACAAAGTGAGCCCGAGGACATGCTGGCCAGCAAAAAAGGTCATGAAAAACTCATTTGCAGAGGGATAATTGAGGTAACAGCGTATATGACCAAAATTTTCTATTTAAATTAAAAAAAGACAGAGGATATAAAGAGTATATATACAATAGCAGAGAAAATGGAACAGTAAAGGTAAGACGTGGTTTCTCTCTTTCTAAGAAAGACGTTAAGCTTAACAGAAATAAGAATTTTTGATTCAATAATAAAAAATTGTTAAAGATCATGTACTCAGACAATGCTGTTTACCTTCAGTTTTTCTGTAAGAAAGGAGCAGACTTTTTTAATACTCATACAATCAGTAACATATACTTTAATAGACAACTGAACACAATTCCAAACACTAAAAGTTGTGATCCAAGCATTTAAAATGAGACTATCATTTTTTTTCCCCACAAATCTCAACCATATAATTAAAGCTGATTTCTACTCCCTCTTATTAATTTTATTTCAATAAAAACAACAGCCAACAAAACAGAGCTGAACCAGTATATTATGTTTATAGGTTTTATATCACATCCTATTTAGCAGAAAAAAAAAAAAATCAGCAAAACCCAAAGTTTTTCATGTGTTTTAAATAGACTTTTGGCTTGCAGGACACAGACTCAGTTTTTCCTTTTACTACCTGTACCATCAAAAAAGCGGTAAAAATTTGGGAACAGAAGGAAAAGAAACAAGGGCCATAGAGAAGATGGTAGAAAGTGAAAGTATCACCTTTTCCTCACAGAACAATACAATTAAAAGAATTGGGTGGATAACAATATTTAGAAACTTTAATACATTATGTTTCATGTAAGCCCAGGAAATGTATGTAAATTACAATCTTAATGACTTTAAAACAATGCCACAATGGAAGTCAGTTACCTTTGCCTCAACAACGAGGTCTAAGCCCAAAGATTATATTTGAAGTGAGACTTTTCATTCTATTTCTTCACAGCAAGAGGCAGCCATGAATACTGTTGGATTGAAACGAGGATGGAAGATAAAATTACTGAATGTGCTCTACTTACTGCTTTTATCAAAAGCACTGCAAAAATATTGCAAAAGCAAATAATCCTGTAGAGACATATGATCTCCAGACAATTTCCCATGCTCTGGGATTTATTTCTACACAAACTGTGTTTGTTGTTACCAAGTTGTAAGCAAATAAATAAGCTACATGGGCAAATTTTTTGTGTCAACAGATGAATGTTTGTACCTATTTGATCCCTTTTTGCTTGCAGAAATGGGTCCACGAACACAAATGTGAGGCAGAACCAAACAGGGGTTCAGCATTAAGACAGTGGCCCTCATATAAGTAGAGGCTGGAAATAAACAGAACAACTTATCAAAACAATATTCACTATTTTCTGCTGCAGTGCATCAGGCGAGGTTGCCACTGGTGTCATGTTTCTAAGAAAGCTGTCTCTCCCGAGTGTGATTGTTCACACATGCACATTTTCTAGGGCACCTAACAGAATCTCAAGTGACAATTCAAGCAGAAAATGGTTCAACACCAGTTCTTTTTCAGAGTCCGTCTCCATTTAGCAGGGACCAATTTTCTACTAACAATTTTGGAAGCACATAAAAAAAGGTTTCATCTTTGCTCCTTGTGCACCCAAAGACTTGTTGCCATCTCTTCCTACTTCACTTATGATGCTGAAAGCAATTAGCCTAACACACACCTCTTCCAGACTTCCTACAGGTAAGATTTCTGGGACAGTTTGGCATTTACAACTTTGCACTATCTGAAACAGCTTCCACATTCTCTAAAAGAAGTCTTCTCTGCTGGTGCCATGTGCCTCCTGGGGACTCATCATCCCTTTCAATAAAACATGAGATTAGTTGTTTATTCTACTTGGTACTGGGTATTTTCTAACACCGATACTAGAAATGATAGCTTTTCTTTTATTTGCCATGTTTTTACGTTTTCTGATGATCTAGATTCTTTGCAGGAACAAGCTCGCCTCAGTAAAACCATTAATTACTTTACCTAATACTAAATTTGTCTTCACTTTTAGTGCTAGTATTTCCAACAACAAATTAATTTGCTGGATCAGGTTAAACATAGCATTTGCTTCAGATTGATGCACAGATCTCATCTTGTCTAATACTGTGCATTGCTCCAATTTTGCTTCCTATTACGTTTGCTCATGTTGATGCTGTAGTGGTTCCAGCAAAACCTTGCAAAACTGATATAACATTGAAATCTTCTTGCATCTTTTGTCAAATTGTTTTAGGTTCAGCCTTCCCTTCCACACAGAAAGGGCAAAACACTTTGTCTTTCATGAGCTTTAGGCAGGAAAAAGGGATGAGCTTCAGATCTGCAAGCCTCAAACAACCCATGAGCTACCTACTGCCAAGGCTGTTTCCTCTCCTCCAGGAAATACCAGTATCTGCAGTCAGAAAACCATCCCAAAAACATAGCCCAGGCTGGCTCTGGTATTAACTGTTTCTTCCAGTCCCAGGTTGGCAGACCATGGATAAGCTGGCATGTTGTAAACCTCCTCTGTATTCTCTGCTATTTGACTGGTGGGCAAAATAGAGATAGGGGATGTTCGGTGTTTCATAATTTGTCTGTTATTGGGTTATTGTGGGGAAACAGTCCTCATAACTAAAAATCTAACCTTGAAGTCTCAAGAACTGTTGTCCTTGAATCAGCTTGACAGAAGTATTTAACAACTTAGAACTGTACCAAAATGTTAGTTAACGTTACTTTTTTTTTTTTTCCTATTTTTGTCTGCAGGTTTCAGTTGTTTGAAAGAGTCACTACTGGAAAGGAATATGTTACAGCCTATGAAAATAAATTCATTATCTTATTCCCATCATTTCTTTTTTTTTTCAACAATTGCCTAAGCCTGGGACAGTAGTTTTGTTGATATGCTAGGACACTAAGCACTGATATAGAGAATCTACTGGTCTATTGCTGATACGTGTTTTCTGAATTCCTAGACCATTAGCAGTAACAGTGCCAACATATCAAGCATATGACTGACTAACATAATTGCAGGGAATGTTTTGCCCAGGAAGTACCATTCCTCTTGCATTGCACACAGACAACAATGCCTTTTAAATAAGATAAATATTATAAATTACAGCAATGTCACAACAGGAAGGATCCATATTCTGTTCCAAACAAGATTTAAGATCCTAGAGAGCAACTCACAGAGATTTTTTTTTTAATTCTAATCCTTTTTACATTCAAAGGTACCAACATCTGAAGCAGTCAAGGAAGTACGGAAGGATAAAACCTGAACTGCTGACAAGGTTTTCTACACCATCCTGTACAAATCAGACCACTGCAGGCAAGGAAACTGCAGTTTCACTCACCTGGTCCCTGACAGTCCAGCCAGTCAAATTCATTAGCCTTATGCAAGCCAACTTTACAAAATTAACTGGTTTAGCTAACTACCTGTTCCAAGGGAACTTTCATTAAATTTGTTGAATTTTCAAGAAACAGCATGCATAGGATTTAAATGTATTTTAGTCTGCTGATGCCCTTTGAAAGATACTAGTTTCTTAAAAGTCTCCCCAGTAAAAATCTCCCACCAAAGAGCCACCACAAAAAAAACAACACAGCAGGACAGGTATAAAGGTGCTTAAACACCTGTAGTAGTAACCCCCAAAACAGTGGTTCCTGCCACGTGCCAGATGGAGCTTTTTGTAACCCTGAATCACGGTGTGTGCCTGGAGACAAGAAATAAAGATCAGTCTCTTGCCAGAGTCTTGATAAGTCACGCGTTTACCGCAACAGCTCGTTACAAACAGTGTTAAGGGAGCATCTTTCCATTTGTCTTTTCACACACACAATAGCTGGTCGCAGCAGTATCTGTGTCCCTAATCTGATTAGCTCAATTGTGCCTAAAAGTCTCTACTCCTACAGCAGTCAATTTGCAGTAAGTATTGAGCTGAAATAAAGCAACGATTATCAAAGTGAAGGTGGGTATAGACGTTTGGAAACACAGGGGAGAGGAAATGAAACGACAGTCGCTGCAGGCTTTGCACTTCCAGAGTACATCATTTGTCTGGCCTCTTCCCTGCACGGAAGGAAGCACCGCGTTCAGCTTTGCTGCCCTGCTTGTTTGTGCGCGTGGAGGATTCAACACCACAAACTGCACCAGCCCCTCTCACACAAGGCACAATCCTGTTCTTTTTAGTCAAAAGTGGTTTGGATTATTTTTTTTTTTGTTTTGTTTGTTGTCTGAGTCTATTCTCTTTAGTGTAAGGAATAGAAAAATGCAGTACAATTCATGCACCAGTCTGTCTGAATGCAAAAACAACACCTTGCACGTCCCCATAAATACGCAGTGGGTTAATTTCTAATTTACTACTAAAGCATAGTATTGTTCTTGTTTAAAACAAACTTGGAGATGAAAAACAGCACCAGCCAGATATACAGATAATGCTCCCAGACAAGAAAATTATACTGAATTAAGCTTAACAGTTTAATTTTAGTGTTTTGGTTTGTTTTGGTGTTTTTTTTGTTGTTGTTTTTTAACATTAAATTCTTTTTTTAATATTCTGAGCTTCAGAATATTAAATAAAATAAAGCTCAGAACCACTGGATTAAAATACGCAGATAAACCCCACAGAATTAGATATATCTAAATTTTAGTATTTTTATTGCCTGATCGAGGAAATTTGGGTGCTAATGTGAAGACTACCTTGTAGTATGTTGGTGTTATGTATATTAGCACATAAAAATTATATACCTGGACAGTAAATCCATATACTAAAATTTTAAAATCATAGAGGAGAGTTTACTTAAAACAAGGAAACAACATTTATCTAACACTGTTTATGATCCTGTGTTCCCCTGAGCATGTGGGACTGAGTACTTATCAGGGTAAGTGTAATGTGACAATCGAATTAAAGAGCACGTAAAGGATCTAGTAAAGCTACAAGGATGCGTTTCCTCACCATTATGACGTGGATTTTGCAGCCCTGAATGTCTTTTTCAAATATGTGCTGTATCCTACATGCTTTTTATGGAAAGGAAAAACAATTGCTTGTAGCAAGCACTGCATGTTTGAACTTGGCCATAAAACTGTTGCAGTTCCAGAGAGGGACTGGATTACTGGGCCTTGGCAACGTCTGGAAACCCCGAGTCCCCGGGGACTCGTGATTGCCACTGTGGTACTCCAGGTGTTTGCAGCACAGGACCTCTGAGCCCGCATTGGTGGTGTCCCACACACAGCCTCAGCAACCAGATGTTCTGATGCTTTGAGATGTTGCTGAACTTTGGAGGAGGAATGAAAGCACAAGTTACCATTTGTCACCTCGGAAGTGTTCAAAATCCAGTGAAACTGAACTCTGGGATAGAAACACCATAAGACAATACCTCTCGGTTCCACAGCTGTTCTTTCTGCAAACCATGGGATTTCATAAAAGTGTTCATGAATCAGTCAATAATACATTTCTATTAAGATTTCTTTTGCTGTTATAATCCAGTATGCCAGGAAACAAATAGAGACATCACTACCGGTTGTCCCCATGTTTATCCCTGTCTCGGTATATTCACCACTGGAGGAAGCAACCTACATAACATTACTCAACAAAAGTAATTGCAAATTGAAGTATCCAAATGACAACCTCCTATTTATTCTGTAATTATACACAGTTGCCTCCAATGCCCTATTTTTATGTTGTTGTTGTTAACAATATGGCTCAATCCGCCTTTTCCTCACAAGGAGGTAAGGGGTGCTGGGCTGATAGCAACCTTGGAAATTTTATTCCAGTTTCCAAATGCAAATTGGCTAAACTGATAAGACCTTTTAGCAGTTTGAGGAGCTGTGAAAACCTTGTGAACCTATATTCAAGCTAAGAATATTAACTCGACTTGAGAAATTGCATATCCTTATGTCTTATGACTACCTTTTTTCTGCCCTCTGCCTCTTATGGCTGTCAAGGGCATAAGAAGCAGATGTCTTTATCCACGACTACACTGTAATTTGAAAGCCAACCAAGCCATAGAGAGTGAAATAACTAGAAGGTGGGCAAGGGGCATTCACACTGTTTCTGCAGAGGTGTGAAGGGATGGGATTAGTCCCTCCCAGCTCAGGACAAAAGGGACTGGAGAACTGAGAAGCACTCCCAGAGGAAGCAGCTCCTGGGGAAGAGAGAAACCAATGGGCTTATTGTCCTAGCAAAAATGACCTTCATTTGGCTACAGAATCAGCCAAGATAAAAGAAATACAACTGACTGAAATACACACAAATATGTTATGATTCCATAACAGTCCACATCTCTCCTTAATTCTCTGATCACACCTCAAAGGTTCTGCAGATGGGTGAGGAAATCAGTGATGCAAAGTCAGTTTCATCTACCTCTATCCTCCAGTCACCTCTTTTGCCCACTTGAAATTAGAGGAATTTTGTATGAAGACATTATAAACCCGATATGTTGCCTATTTCAACTTGTGTGGGACCCTGAACATCAAAACGTCCTCAAGGCTCATGCAGTAAGAAATATGATATTTAAGCTAGTGGAGTATCTTGAAAGTTCAGCATTCACCCAGGGGGCTTAATGGAGCCAACTAGGAGGTGGTAACAGACAGACATCTGCCAAAGAGGCTAAAATCTAGTCACAGTTCTCAGCCCAAGGAACGTTTAGAGTATAGAAATGCAATTGAGATATCAACTGGAGAGCACTCCATAGGGCTGTTACCAGACTTATTTAGAATTAAAATACAAGGCTATTTGCAATTACAGTCATGGCCTGTGCCTGACATGTAAGGGCACAGCATAACTTTTTCCGGAGTTTAGAAAGGAAAGCTAATAAAAAAATCTAACATAGTTTACTGGAGACAGAAGGTATTATCTGAATTTGGCATGCAACTGGGAACTAAATTTCTCTTCTTAAACACACAACTTTACAATCACAAATGCAATATACAGCCCTTACAGAAACACTGCAGAAGTTCTGGAAGACACCAGCGCCCCCCCCCGAGAGTGCACTCCCACGCAGTGCTCCTCTTCCTCTTCACTCACAGTTTTTTCCCCAAGTACCAGTTAGCTCCTGAAATTACTGAGACTACACAGCTGCTGAGCTCCCCTCATCTTCACACCTTTCCACTTTTTTATTCTTTTAGCTCCTTCATATTACACATCAGCAACAGGAAGGCAAAAAGGTATTTTCTGCAGTTAAAAGTTAGCAGTGTCTAATGCATATGAAAGCAGGAAAGTTTAACTCTCGTCCCTAGGTTGCTGTCAAATGCATACTTTGATTAAATGTAATGAATGGAAGATATACACACTCAAATGTTAATAAAATGCTGCTTCTCCCACAGTCACCATCATCTAATAAAGGTCGTTTGATCTGTTTACAAAACAATTCATATTATTTTACACCCGTGGGTAGCATTTTAGTTGTAGGAAGCAATTTCATTCTAATTTAATGGCAAAGAGGCATGCCTAACTTAAATACCCATTATACCCACTCCCTGGCTTCAAGGAAATTGCATATTGTGAAGGGATATAGACAAGTCTGGGCTTGTTAAAGTGTTAAAATTAATGTGTTTAAACTTTATTTAGTACAATTTTATCCATTCACCCAGAACCCCCCAACTGATGCTAGATTTTAATGAATATTTTTAATATCTGTTGCAGAGGAAGTGGAACATGTAGCATTCCTGATCAAAAACCCAAGTCCAGCCATCCCTATGAAAGTAACTCTGACTCCCATTTATCACTAAAGAATTCTACACCAACTCATAATGTTTCTACCTTTAAATCCAGCTACTGTACTCCATTATTATATATAATTACATAATTATCTATTCAAGCCTACATATAATAATAAATTTCCTTACATATAATAATAAATTTCCTTGTAACTCTATAACTAGCATTTCATTCTTAATTGATTATTTTAAAGCAGTAGTTACAGAGACACACTGAGATAATGGCCTGCTTATACTAAATGCTATATATACTACAAGAGATCTCTGAACCTAATGAATTTGTAGACCAGATCACAGGCTAGTCTAAGGAGAGACTCAAGGCACTGTATAGAAGGTACTATGATGGACAGTGTGATATCAGAGAAGAGCATGACCTTATGTTTGTGAATACACTTTGCCATCTATGTGTTCCTAGTAATTTCAGATAAGTAGCGTCTTTCATCGCTGTACTATTACATACTCAGCAGAACATACAAAAGCAGTCTGCAAACTTCCTAATTCCCCTGGTAAGTAGGCTGATGCATAAAAATGCCAAAAGCTACGTAACACCGGAGTCAGTCAAAGCCAGTCAAATTGGCATCAATAAAGCTTTCCATTTCCTTAGCAAAATACCACTGCCTCAAACTAGGAAATGCCCCATGAATAATATACTGCCTTTGTCTACAAGGCAGGTGTTTTAAGCACATCAAAATAATAGTGGATTAAGTTAGTTAAGCAAGTAGCAGGCTCCTTCATATTCGCCATGGATACCTTATCTCTATACACAGAAGCTGGTATTTCTGACTGGCTTTTAAAATTCACTTATCTAATAAAGTTTTATAACACTAGTAGATAGAGAGCAAAACATTTGCCACAATCTACCTTTTGTCATTTGTTTTGGAGGCTACAAAGACAGCAGAGGTTAATACTAAGAAGATACACTATTTTTAGAGAAGCAGTTCTCTCCTTTGACTTAGTTTGTGTAACTCTATAGTCAAGGTAAGCTCTTCATCGGGTGCTTAGAAGTTGGCCTCTGTAGACCAGATGTCTTTTCTACATGTAAAAAACATGATTTTCTTTGTCTCCTTGTAGGTTCTCCTCCATGCTTATAACGCAGGAACAGGTAATGCATGCTGGCCAGCTGCAGGCGACCCAACATCTAGTTGCCACAGATTTACCTTTAACTTCCCAGCAGTCTGAAAAGCTGTCACTGGGAACACAATGACTTCAATTTCCTTCCACACAAACTGTGAAAATTCCTTCATTAAAAATATCTTAGGCCAGGAACAAAACAGATGTAATTACAAGCAAGTGACAGCTTCTCTCTGCATGTGTGTACGCTGATTTAAAAGAAAATACTTTTTTACTGTCTCTACAGGGCCAAAAATAGTGACTTTTTGGTCATGTCAAAGTTGCCATTTTTATGTTCCTTAACAGCGCACATAATAGGCCAAAGACAGCAGACTTGAGCATAATGACATTATTAAGGGCATGTCTATGCAGCACAATAAAATTGTGTAGAGATACGCAAGCCAGATTAAAGACAAGTCCCATACTTTAACACAAGCTTCTATTCCTAGTTAATCACCTCTGTTAAGAAGCTGGCAATTAGCATGGGTGTAACGTAGAGCTAATGCAGCTACATTCCTTCCATTAATAGTGCTCAGTCTGCGTGAGGTATAAAGTGGGATGTGTGCTGTTTGAAATCAGCTTTAAAGGCCTGGTTTACCCAGTAGCTTTTTTCCTTCTTGTGTAGTCAAACATAATACACAAATTTAGATATAAAGTCAAATGCAGCGTGGAACAACCCTACATTGCACTGTAAAGTTTTTGCAATTCTCTTCTCTCTACCCTTTAGTTTATCTTGTATACTCTTATAGTTTGAATATTTATTTTTCATTTCAGAATGCCATACGCGATTGATTTTGTTTGAAAGATGACTTACATTCTGCTTTATAACAGCAAAATTTGCTCATGCATGTTAGTAGGTCCTCTTTCGAGCCCTCTCACTAGTGAATAAATAACATCTCAACCTTATTAAACAGGCATCTCAATGCTATTAAATAAATGTACTTTTTAAACCCACAAAATTAACCCCTGGGAATTGACAGAACTCCAATTAATTATCAAAAAAAGTCAACAAGATGCAGCTTCCTTTTTGCTGAAGTTAATAGAGAGCACTCATTTAAAAAGAAAATTTTATCTTTCTAGTTAAGACAGCTTATATCAGTCTTCTGTCAGAGTCTTCTTCCCTTCCAACTTAATTTAGACTACTAAACGTTAGGTAACTAGATGTTAACTTTTGGTTCCTTTTTTTTTTTTTTGGTAATTTTTTTTCAATGGGGACCTAGAGGACTATCTTTAGGGATTTGAGTAATCTGTTCTTATACTTCCTAACACTGCCTTGCCTTTGCTAGGTGAAATTTATAAAATCCTGTAAAGTTTGCAACCATTTAGCAAGAAGAAAGTGATTTCTTGCTGGCTTGATCAAGTGGGACCAGAGTACTTTGTCACAACCTCCAGAGAGATCAAAAGCAAAAGCTTGACGCTGCAGATCAAATACAAGCTATGCTTTTCATATTCTACCCGATTTGTGAATCCTCACTGCTCTTTTCACTCAACTTCAAAAATACGTAAATAAAAAGTTCTTCTGAATTCCTCAGTGTAGGTGGGGAACCGCACAGCAGACTAACCCACTAACCTGTCCCGCCACCTCCGGGCTGTCTTTTCCAGACAGCTTTGGCCGCAGACTCCCCCGTCACGTGCAGCTGGGAGGTCACTCATGTAAGGCGCTAGCAACATCTGCTGCACACTAACATGACTCCTAATACTACTCACCGAGCATCTGTTGAAAGCGGCATTGGTTTTGTCCTAGCAAGTTTTCAAAAAAATTATGAAAACCAGGCATCCAAATAGAGTGAGGTGCCCTCTCATGACTCAAGGACAAGAAAAATTTTCAGTTTTCCTGGTGTTTTAAATGGCACGTGGAGTCCATGAGAAGCAGTATTCGAACTGCTACTTCATCTGGGAGGAAATGTGGTCTTAGGAGAGTCAGGGCCATGTTCCTGCCTAGCAGAGAGTCTGTGCCGTGGCCAGCTGAGGTTCGCTCACGTTGCAAAGCACATGCAAGTGTGCAGTCTCACTGACTTTCAGGCATCTTCATAAAAGAATGGAAAATGGCATTAGTCTCTCGCTTTAAGCCTCCATTTGTGCTTATAAATTTTTCCGTGCCACACATCTTTTATGAAAACACAAGCAATTGGAACAAGATTAAGCACTACTCTCTAATGAAGGTCCCGTGCTGATAAAAAAACTGCTTCTGAAGAAAAATTAGAATCCATCAGATCTGAGACTTATTTTTGCTGATCACAGCACATTTGAAATTTCCTGAGTTCTTATGTATTCAGTACAGTCTAAGAATTTCTTCTCAGGTTGTTTTTCTGGGATCCCATAAAGGGCCACAATGACTACTGTATCAGCAAGTTGCTATTCTTTTATATTTAGAAAAAATAAGGTGAGTAGAAGAAGCATTATCTTGTGTGCTGCACAGGAATTCTACTAGCACACTGAGAAAGATCAAGAGGGAACTTTTCGTTTTTAATTTTAAATTTAAATCACATGATACAGGTGACAAAGTAACAGTAGATCCCCAGTTATTTTTAAAAATAAGTTTTGCAGTTCATCTGGATGTAATAATACATGCAGTACAATATAGAACTACCAGAAAATGCACTACTTATGATGTATATTTGAAACTGTACTTAAAACTGCAGTCCACTGAAGAAATTTTCCAAGTTTGGCTGTCTAGCAATCCCACTACTCCACAAATGGAGATTATAGGGAAAGCTTAAAAGCATGTGTCCGTCATGGCTTGGAGAAAGTCATCAAAAGAAAAGCACCATTAGATGTTCTGTGCCTGATGCTGAAGGTCCAAAAAGTACAGAGGGTTAAAGTTATCAACTTTGATTACTAAAAGCAAAATAATTATAAAAAGTATAATTACCTGCTAAGTTTCTTCATTTAAGTCATGCAACAGAGTCTTTCTGGTCACACTATTTCATGCTCATTCTCTGAGAATGACAGATATTACAGATTATTTGAAATCATCCCTTCTCTTTGATTTTTAGAAAAAATGCATCTCCATCACTATTTGGCTTCCTAAACTCATTTGCCTCTGTTAAAGAAAGTCTAGATTGAGATAAATTAATTTTTTTGCTCCTCCATGTTTCTTCTAATCTCTTTAACTTGAGAACTGCTCATACAAACCTTCTCACCCTGTGCAAGACCATAATACTATTCTCCAGGTGCAGCAGAGACAGAAAACAATCATCTCCAAAAGACAGTGCCCTACCAACTCCAACACCACTTGACAAAATGCAGTGCTCTTCATAGTGTAGCCAGATGGCTACAACTGAAATATCTATGCCCTCTAGAATCAGTTAGTGATTGAGTCACTAAAACTTTGGACAAGAAAAAAAGTGATCCATGCAAACAGTTGGCTAATACGAGTGTGGTTTTAGTTTGTGGTCTTCAGAATCCTGGAGGTTTCATAATGCTATGTTAAGGGTGTCAAACGAGAGATGATTTAGAAAAATGAGTTTGCATATGCTGTGTAGCAATCCACAAGGATGTACTTTGTACTTTCTGAAGGGTTCACACTTTCCTTTGTAAATTATCAAAAAATTGAAAACCACTGGCTAGATAAATCCACTGCTTTACATATTTCATATTACAATATATTTAGCTAGTTATATTTCTGTCACGGAGAAACCATGGAAAACCTCCAATAAATTCTGATCATTTCATATCAATCAAAATGTATCATTGACCCTGTAAGGATGAAGAATTATCAGGTCATGGAGCTAACATATCGTTAAATTTTATGGTTAATCAGACTATTGCAGACCATAAATATTCATGGTAGAAGTGAGCTAGTTTTCATGCATAGTCACAAGTACCAAGAGACTGAATTTGTGAATCTGTATGGACATTGTTATCACCAACACTGTTGGAAGCTCTTTGAAAAGTAGAATATGACAAAATTATCTTTACAAACTTGGTCACAACAGTTACATAAGGTCCCTTTATTCAAACCGTTCCTGCTTTGACTATAACTTCAGTCCATATATATGGCTATACCACAAATATCCTAAAAACATACCATCTGCAAAACAGCAAATTTGTTAAGCTATACTATTGCCCTCCCTTGAGGTCTCCCAGAATTATGAAAACAATAACTTTACTCTGAGTCTAAAAGACTAAGTATTAGGCTATTTAGGAGTTAACTTCACAGAATATTCTGTTGCTATGTCCCTTGTGACAGGGAAGAGCTACAGATGTCATCTATCTGTACTTCTGTAAGGCCTTTGACATGGTCACCCACAACATCCTTCTCTCTAAATTGAAGAGATATGGATTTGATGGGTGGACTGTTCAATGGATGAGGAGGAATTGTTTGGATGGTTGCATCCATAAGGTAGTGGTCAACCACTCACTGTCCAGATGGAGACTGGTGACAAGTGGTGTCCTTCAGGGATCTGTATTGGGACCAGTATTGTTTCATATCTTCACCAATGACACAGACAGTGGGAATGAGTGCACCCTCAGCAAATTTGCAGGTGACACCAAGGTGAGTGGTGCAGCTGACACACCCAAGGGATGGGATGACATCCAGAGGGACCTGGACAAGCTCAAGAAGTGGGCCAGTGTGAACCTCATGAGGTTCAAGAAGGCCAAATGCAGGATCCTGCACCTGGGTTGGGGCAGCCCCCAGTAACAATACAAACTAGGGGATGAGTGATTTGAAAGCAGCCCTGAGGAGAAGGATTTGGGGGTACTGGTGGATGGAAAACTGGATGTGAGCCAGCAATGTGTGATTGTAGCCCAGAAGGACAACTGTATCATGGGCTGCATCAAAAGGAGGGTGGCCAGCAGGCTGAGGTAGGTGATTCTGGCCCTCTACTCCGCTCTGGTGAGACCCCACCTGGAGTACTGCGCGCAGCTCTGGAGCCCTCAGCACAGGAAAGACATGAGCCTATTGGAGTGGGTCCAGAGGAGGACCATAAAAATGATCAGAGGGCTGGAGCACCTCTCCTGTGAGGACAGGCTGAGAGAGTTGGGGTTGTTCAGCCCAGAGAACTAAAGGCTCTGGGGAGACCTTATTGAGACCTTTCAGTACTTAAAGAGGGCTTATAAGAAAGATGGGGACAGACTTTTTAGTAGGGCCTACTGTGATAGGACAAGAGGTAACAGTTTTAAACTGAAAGAGGGTATACTGAGATTGGACATAAGTAAGACATTTTTCTGATGAGGGTGGTGAAACACTGGAACAGGTTGCCCAGAGAGGTGGTAGATACCATATCCCTGGCAACATTCAAGGTCAGGATGGACAGGACTCTGAGCAACCTGATCTAGTTGAAGATGTCCCTGCTTATTCCAGGGGGGTTGGACTAGATGGTTCTTTCCAACCCAAACCGTTACTACCACTCTGTGATTTGGTGACAGTTACAACTTTCAGAATGAATCTGACTTAAACACCTTTTTAAACAAGACAGTTTCAGGAGAGCAACAAAGAACTAGTGGGAGACAGGAACTGGAAAATCCCAGTCTAGATGTTGCTCAAAGTTGGACTATTCTAGTGTAAAAGCTTCAGTATTAACTATTGTTCTTAGATGTGCTTTACATATCATATACAAGCAAGCCCTCCCTTTACAAACTGCTTGGTAATCTACATAAGGCAGAAAATCTTTCATCATTAACATGCAGCTACAACAGATCAGTTAAAAAAAAATCAGAGTATAAATACTGTAAATCATAAACACTTATGAATAATTCTGAAGGTTGCAAAGTTTATATGCAAATAAGAGGAAATGCTAATTGCTCCCTTTTTAAAAGAAGCTATTTCCCACAGATACTGGTCTCCAGGTTTTAATGGCACCTTAATTCTACTCTTCGTATTTTACAAGCTGCAGAAACATCACCTAATCTAATCCGAGGTGCAACACAACTCAGGCTGAGGTAAGAATATACCTAATGTGGGAACACAGGAACTTTAAAAGGTAGAAATGGCAACCCATGGAGAAATAGTGTGGGGAAGACTGCAGTGCACAACTCTCTATTTTGCATTCCAGACAGGTTCGTCTTCCTCAATTTTTTAAAATACTGTGGCTGAAAACGTACATTCTGAAAAGACGCCCTCAACACCAAACACAGAATTTGCCCAGAACGTAATTTAATCAGAGATAGGTCCAGAGACCTAACATCAAGAACCATAGCTTTTGAGCACCATACCTCTCTGCTAGTTTGGGAGGCTGTTTTACAGGACTGCTGTCTTATGTCTATACTTGACGCGTATCATAAATAGTCGCATTACGTAATTCTGCCTGCAGGTAGCTGTGGGAAGCTCACTGCTTTTCTTTTTTAGGATACAAACCTATAGCAGGTCACAGAACCCTTATCCATCTTAGAGACAGAAGCCTTAAGTTTGTAAGTTGTGCCAACCCTTTGAACCAAGGCTGGCTGAAAATGGAGGCTCTTGCAGATTGCTCCTGTTAGATTGGGAGACCAATGGTGGCAATACCTTTCGACAGAGATCCATTTTGCCACAAAGAAGGCGCTACATCTTATTTTCCAGAACGCAGCAGGAGGCAGCATTTAGGCTAAAGAGACTTGCTTAAGCAAGACCTTGTAGCAAAGAAATCCAGCTCTTTTTCAGGGCCAGGCTCTCTTCTGTGTCTGATGGTAACTTTTTTCAGTTGTGCTGATCCTTCCTACGCTGTGTTTATAAATGAAGACTTTGAAACATAGTACAGGCTAGCCAAACTTCTCTTCCAACTACGCACTGTGTATTTCTGGAGCATGGCAGTGAAAAGTTGGAGCTGATAGTTTCCGTAATCAGAACTGACCTAATTTCTACACCTATTTTTAGATGAGAAGTAGCTAACAATACTGCAAGTGTCCTGTATTCAATGCCAGAAGCAGCCCCAAGGAGATCAGACTGGTTACAGTACTGTTGGACTCAGTATAAGAACATGCCTTGACCATGTACAAACACACCTGAACTATGAAGTAATCTAGTCATTCAGTGGCACCTGATTTTTTTTTTTTTTAAATCCAGCCTCCACATACAATGCAGAATTTAAATATCATGTTTCCTGTTAAAATGGGAATTTCTAACTCTTCCAGCTCTTTTCACCTGCTTGAAATATTCTATCATCTGCAACCAGAGTGCTTTGGCACTAAGGAAGCATCACAACTAGACCTAGAGGAAATAAACAAAGTTTTCTTTATGAAACAAACCTCAGTTTTCACTTAGCAAAGATTCAGCAACATAAAGCACTTAGTGTTTTCAAAAGGAACTACAGGCATTTGGTTTCCTAGCAAAAGCGACTGCGAACATTTCTTATGAATTTTAAGATATGGGTAATAATGTGCATGTTATGTGCATGTTCAAGAAGAGGTTGAATATTGTGTCTCCTTTAACATGTATACAAACAAGAATCTCAAGTAAGCAGCTGAAACAGGGAAAACTATAACCCTTTAAAGGAATAAAATTCAAGCTGATTGTCACACATTTAAGACAACAAAGAAGAGGGAGAACTCACTGTGTTACCTGGCAGTCTGTCATCTACCAGACTAACTCGGTCCCCCCCTCTTCTGTTGCAAACACACAAACTGTCTTCTTGTCACCCCAAACTTACGTACAGTACAACTAGTTTCCTCAGGTTCTATCCATTAAACAAATTATCTGAAAACAGATAAGCTCAGCATTTCTTTCAGGTGTCACATGTGTAACTGTTATAAAAGCATCCTACTAAGAGCAGTGAGTTGTCCAACACATCTGACTGACATTCTCTCTTCAAAGGGATAGTAACAGACTGAAGAAAACACACACATAAAGAAACCTTTCAACCTGTCAGGACAACAGAGTATGAGCCATTTCACCTATTGTTGTTATTGATTCAAATTTGAGACGAGTAAAGACACCCACAGTGGAAAACACCAGCAACTGAAAAAAAAATTGCTGTACTTGTGAATAAAATTCATTCCATTTAACAGCTCTGTTGTTTAGTGGTTCCACAAAACTCAGAAAGAAAGGTTATACCTTTAAACAGCTTCCTTTGAATCCGGACCTTTCAACAGCCTGCACAAGGGTTTATAACACAGGTGGAATCCAGAAACCAGCAAGTTCCTACACCTTTTCCTAATGAAATACCTGTTCTCCATTCTCCATCTCCCCTCACCCCAGCCCTGAAGAAGCAAGAGACATGCTACTGCTTTTCCCTGCATAAGTGATCTGCTGCAACCCTCATGTAAGCTGTTTTTTCCATTATAGACCATGCACCAACCCCTCCAATAGAAGTTTAATGGAGGTATGGAGACTGACAATGTCAAGGAAAGGATTAGTTGTGTGGAGGAGGTCTGGGGGCATGCCACAAGGGCTGCAGAAGGGAGTTTTGGAACACAAGTTCAGGGCAGTTTTCGGTGGCAAGACCTCCTTTTAGGGCTCATTCCCTAGACAAGCAGAACTGCCGTGCAAAGTGTGTTGAAAGCTAGATTAGCATTAGCAAAATAACTAGGGTAAAATTGATTTAAATAATTAAATGAAATTATTGAAAGAGGCTTTTTAGTTGCTCATGGAAGAAGAATTAACTAAGATATTTAAATTACAATTCTGTAATTGACACATGCGTATTTTTTAAAAGGGTATAATCATCTTGATGTCAGATACGCAGACTTGTGCCAAAAAAATAAGAATAGCTTACGATTGGCACTTTCCACACAGTATTTTAATAGCAAGATTAGATGTCCACATTAAATTATCAGCAGTTTTCAGCAAGACAAAAGCCATTTCCACACAATTATCCTTCTTCTCACATAATTTCTAGGACTTTCTTCCATGACACATGGCACAGAGCAACACAGTCCCCTTTCTGAGCACCTAACAGGTGAGACGGTACACACACTAGGCTCACAGCTAACTGATTCATTGCAGATGTGCTGCCTTAAAGCACAATACACATGGAAATCAGGTGCCTGTAGGCAATATCAATTTTATTACGACCATGCAAAGACAGTACGCATACAGTAATGTACAAGTGTGTACCTGATAAAGGCGCAGGAGGGTCACGGGAAAGACTGCTGGGATTAGACTACAAGGATAGTTTCCTTGTCCAAATTTAGACCCTGTCACAAAGTATGCAAAAGCAAATGACACAGTGGTCTGCAAAAGCCTTTCAAGCAGTACTACTGTTGTGGTTTTTCCAGCTACAATTCATTGCTGTGGAAGCTACTATAAATCTAAAAGTGGTAGCTTGTGGCATCAGAAACTGCAACGACATACTATCCACGGCTGTGCGCATACAGTGGCAGCGAAGTGCTCAGCTTACCTGGGCAGATAAAAATCAGTCTTGGATGGTTACAAAACCACTCTGACTTTGAGGGTAAGGTAAAAAAGAAACAATTTTACTGGTATTTTATTGAAGCATAGAAACCATACATGTTAAAGATGAGTTCTGGAAATCACCAGGTTCAACACCCTGCTCGAACCAGGTTCATCTAGATCAGGTTCCTCAGGAACTCGTCCAGTTGATGTTTGAATATCTCCAAATAGATATGTCCCAGAAAATTTTCACGCATTGCCTCTCTCTAAGCCCATCAGTCCCACTCAATTCATATCACTCATGTCACCAATTTGGTGAGAAGAAAACTATGAAAGACTGTGGCAAGAGCCTTGCTAAAGTCGAAATATACAACACCCACTGCTTCCACAGTGCTGGTCACCTCATCACAGGAGAAGCTGGGTGCACAGGCTGCACAAGATTTGCCATTGGTAAACCTGTGCTGGCAGCTCCTACTCACTTTCTCCTCCTTCCTGGTTTCCAGGAGGACTTGCTCCATGGCCTTCCCAGGGGCATGGAAGGGCTCACCAGCCTGTCTTTAACTGAGATCCTCTCCTCAGACTTCCTGAAGATGGGTGCAACATTTGCCTTTTTCCCCTTCATTGGGAACCAGGTGCCATGACCTTTCAAAGACGGTACAGAGCTGTCTCCAGTGACATGAGTCAGCTCCCACAGCACCCCTGGATGAACCCAGGGTGCCACAAAGTTTTCTGTGCCTCAGTGCTCCCTAACTCCATCCCCCTTTCCTGTGAGTAGCGTCATTCCCCCAGACTCTGCTAGGAGGCTCAGGGACCCAAGGACAGGCCTTATCAGTGAAAACAAACAAAAACAATGGCAAAAAAAACAGTGGAGGACTTCGCCCTTTCTCACTTTCTTTGTCATGAGGTCTCCTGCCCCCGCTGAGCAGGAGGGGTACATTTTCTTTAGCCTTTCCTTTTACTGTTAATGTACAACAGGAAAGCTCTGTGCCCTTCATTGCCTCACCCGTTTCAGCCACAGCTGCATGTTGGGTGTCCTCACCCCACCCTCCACACTCAGGCAATGGGTACCCTCCTGGTGGCTCTTCCTTGTTTCCAGCTTGTCTTCCACTTCCTTTACATATTTGCGCCTCCCCCTAGTCTTGCAGTCCCCTGGGCACCTCTGTTCTGCCTGCAGAGCCCTCACTTGCCTTGGGCTATGGAAAGCCTCCCCTAGTTTGAAGGTGTCTTCACAAAATTAGCAAGCCTCTTTCCAAAGAGGGTCCTGCCCCACATTGTCAGATATATCCCATCTCTGTAAAGCAGTTTTCATCTTTTGAGGAGGGTCCCCAGGAAAATATGTTCATTCATATGGTCATGCATGACCCTATTTTAATGGCCCCAAGAACTTTAAGGTCAAGCGACAGGATTTCTGTTTCAAACTGATGTGCAAACATCTGGATTCTTAAAATCAGGCTTACTACTCAGACAAGAAGAAACTCCAGTTCCACCCAAGCTGAAAATTAAGAGTGCAAAGTATAGAAAGATATATAGTACATATGAACACATACAACCACTCAACTTCATGTTATCTTCCTGATTGACTGCAGACTGACTGACACTGCAATTAATTCTAGCAACAGAAGTATAAACCACGCAAGTTGGTTCAACACATTTCTATAGCCTAGGAAAACTGTGTAATCATATAAGAAGCTATTGTGTTTTGAACATCTAAAAGGCATATATAATGGAATTCTGCTGTAGACTTCAAAGTTGAGACTGGCCTGCCATTGCCTGTTTCTTGCACACTACTTTATAGTGCTTCACAAAGCTTCTTGCAGTCCACCTAAACACAACTTCCAGAATATTTTATAAAGTCCTCGCAGAGACAGCGATTTTAGGACACTAGAAATACTCTTGATGTCTCCTGTTCTGTTCCTGTGGTAGAAACTACTACGTACTTCACACTCAGGATGCAATAGGAAGCACTTTTTCTCTCTGCTCCACAAATAGAAATTTGGTAAATCCTTCTGTTTTGTAGATGCTTTTTGATTACAGAGGACAAGATGCAATGACCCAAACATTACTTTTTATTTCAAATTGCTTCCAAACAGCTTTGATTATTTACAGCTTTATAACACAACTGCTGCCTCTTCCATATCGTACTTGTGATGGGTTGACCCTGGCTGGATGCCAGGTGCCCACCAAAGCTGCTCTATCACTCCCCTCCTCAGCTGGACAGGGGAGAGGAAATATAATGACAGGCTCATGGGTCAAGATAAGGACAGGGAGAAATCATTCACCAATTACCATCATGGGCAAAACAGACTCGACTTGGGGAAATTAATTTAATTTATTATCAATCAAATCAGAATAGGGTAATGAGAAATAGAAACCAAATCTTAAAACACCTTGCCCCAAACCTTCCCTTCTTCCCGGGCTCAACTCCACTCCAGATTTTCTCTACCTCCTCCCCCTGAGCAGCACAGGGGGACGGGGAATGGGAGTTGTGGTCAGTTCATCACATGTCTCTGCTGCTTCTTCCTCCTCAGGGGGAGGACTCCTCACACTCTTCCCCTGTTCCAGCATGGAGTCTCTCCCCTGGCAGACAGTCCTCCATGAACTCCTCCAATGTGAGTCCTTTCCATGGTTCTTCACGAACTGCTCCAGTGTGGGTCCTTTCCACAGGGTACAGTCCTTTAGGAACAGACTACTCCAGGGTGGGTCCCCCATGAGGTCACAAGTCTTGCCAGCAAACCTGCTTCAGCATGGGCTCCTCTCTCCACAGGGCCACAGGTCCTGCCAGAAGCCTGTTTCTGCACGGGCTCTCCACAGGGTCACAGCCTCCTTTGGGCATCCACTTGTTCCAGTGTAGTGTTCTTCATGGGCTGCAGGTGGATGGATATCTGCTCCACCATGGACCTCCGTGGGCTGCAGGTGGATATCTGCTCCACCATGGACCTCCACAGGCTGCAGGAGGACAGCCTGCCTCACCATGGTCTTCACCAGGGGCTGCAGGGGAATCTCTGCTGTGGCGCCTGGAGCACCTCCTCCCCCTCCTTCTTCACTGACCTTGGTGTCTGAGGGGTTGTTTGTCTCACATATTCTCACTGTTTTCCACTGCAGTTGCTGTTGTACAGCAGTTTTTCCCCCCCTTAACTATGTTATCACAGTGGTGCTCCCACTGTCACTGGTGGGCTCGGCCTTGGCCAGTGGCAGGTCCATCTTGGAGCCGGCTGGCATTGGTTCTATCAGACATGAGGGAAGCTTCTGGCAGCTTCTCACAGAAGCCACCCCTGTAGCCCCCCCGCTAACAAAACCTCACCATGCAAACCCAATATGCTACATACCAACATAGGTTGGAAAAAGATGATTTAAATATCTCATACAATGCAAAATTCCATCCCATATATTTCCTCAATAACATGGTACAAATAATTTCAAGAGCACCAGGAGGACAAGACTGATTGCATCAATGTCAGCAATGGGAAGGGATGCAATGACTAAATGTTAAACGACTAGAATATCTGCAGTGGTGTCCCTCCTCTTATTCAAGAGGAAATCAACACTTGAATCCTCATGGGCTTTTAGCCAATACTGGGCTGGAGTCTCCTCTCAGTACATTCAATCCAAATACAGAATAAGCATATCTTCGGTGCGAAGGCTAAGTCTGTCTTCAACATCCAGTTACTCCTTCCAAGCTGGATAAAAACAATTCCAAAGAATTTTAAAGAAGTAAACAAACTGGAATGTTTTTTATTTATTTTGGAGTAAGGTGCATCCATATACATCCCCTTTTAAGGGGAATATTTTTATTTATCCCCTAGATACCGGAAAAAGAGCATTAAATGTCTTGTATAAATAACTATAGTTATGGCTAACAGCAGAACTGTCTCTGCTATTACAAAGTACAGTAAGACAAGTCATGGAACCTGTGGGCTTCATGATTTGTAAATAAAAACCCGTAAGAGTTTCAAGTCCATTTGGAGACAGAACAGGAATGGAGCGTTAAAGATTTCTTGCATCTAATCCTACACCATTGTTAACAAAGAATTACTCACTCCCTGATCTGTATTTCTAGTATGGCCTCTTCATCAGTCTATGAATGCAGATATAAAGCTGTCCATTATCTGTACGGAAATATTCTACAGCAGTTTCTTTTACCAAAAAATAATAAATCAAAGCAGCAGCTGAGACTTGGTAAGCATTTAAGGAAAGATGTTGCAGCAAAAGCACAAAGATGACCACTTTCCTGGAGATTAAAAGCAAAAATACTATACACTTCTAATTTACCGGTTTACCTCACATATTTGCAGGGAACATTTACCAATTAAATTATAAGGATCAACAGCTTTACACCAACAAGCAATTGAAATGTCAATGTGAAGAAATTTTCATCTGCAAACTTCTTTCCAATTTACCTTCTTACAGTGAAGAAATAACAAATTGGTCCGTAAAGCAGAGCAATGGAGTAGACAGAAATGGTTTTAAATTGCTACTTTAAGCATAATTTGTCTTCTTGGAGGGTTCTCAGCCATTACAATGGCTAAAGCACTGAAAGAAGAAGATTTCTCAGATGGTTTGTTTCCCTGCATGACCTTGAACAACCGTTTTCACCTCGTCTGTGCTTCAGTTTGCCACCACACAGAAAAGACAGAATGAACAAGAAGTTATACAAGCTGAGCTGAGACACTGAAAGGAAAGTATTCCTTGAACACGAGTGACAGCAGTCATATTCTGGTTATGCCTTTTCTTAGTGCAGTCCCTGCTTAACAAAATAAATGGCCTACTTGGCTGATTCTGTTGATAAAATGAGGCACCTCGCAAACACTGTTAGGTAAAGACATTTCATATTTGCATCCTCAGCCTGTTCCAGCAGTAACACTGATTTCCTCCTCTGAACCTGCCAAGCTTGAAGTCAGACCTAGGTATAGAAGAGAGTATAGGAGTTGGTTCCTTTCTACACCTCCTATACCACCTCCTGCTGGTGATTTACTGCCAATTAGCAACTCCGTATGCAATCTTTTCTGAAACTGCTTCTCCAGTCACCTCAATTTATACTATATTGTCTATTTGTTCTTAAAGAGAGGCTTTCAGTCAATGCAAAATGAGCACTCTCATGCCTTATTTCAGCATATGTGGACTGACTGCTGTATACTGCTTCAAAACATTGACTTCAGCTAGTAAGTTAGACACTTGCCCCCTTGGCCCTCAAGGGTTAGTCAGTTTGCACAAATAGTGGAAGGGGTAAATAAAAATCAGCAAAAGTTGATCACACAGGTTGTTTTGATTTTGTACTTAGGCTGAACTGATACTTTTAAATTCTAAATACCATTAAGAGTCCCAAACTGCTCAAACTTTGTTATACATGGATACCACGTGTATGTCATTTCAGTGAATTTTAATTTTAGTACATTTAATAATTATATAATAATTATATAATAATAATTAATGCATTTAATACATTTTAATACAAATTTTAGTTTCAAGAGCTTTAAATTCTATAAACAATTTCAGCTCATCTTTAATAACTGTCTACTATCATATGAAGACACAAAAAGTTTCTAACAATATAGCTTGCATATGTATTCCTTAAGGAACCTTCCAATTTGCTTCAATTTGCCCCTGTTAACAAAAGGAAAAAACCCACAAAAACTATGATAATCTCTTTGTTTCATTTTCTGCAAAGGTTGCATTGCATTTAACACAGGAGCACACATGCAAACAAATCAGTAAGCTCCATTTCAGATAAAAATGAAGCATTTCAGTAGTCCTGTTCCCTAAATTTTGCTTTAACACAACCTGATCAAGAGGGCCAAAAGTCATTTCGCAAAATCTTGAAAAAAGAGCTGGTGCCATCTCCCGTTCTCTTCCCTTTCCTCTCTAAATGTAAACACAATCTATCTGTGTGTCACACATGCTCCTCGCCATACGGAGGAAGTTAGCCTCCCTTGGAATTCATATTTGAGAGTCATCAGAAATGCAAGAGTTCAGAGACACCAGTACATCTCAAACCGTACAGAGACCAACATGGGATGCAGGAAGACAAAAGGGCTCAAGTTTCTTGACTAAGTTGCAAAATATAACATTTCAAAAGGCTTATTTCACTAATGTGTGAAATAAGTTGCAGTAATGGTTTAATTTAGAGAAGTCAGCAACTGTTGCTGACCAAAAGCACTTCTGTATTTCCTCCCCTACGGGAATATTTTGGTGATTGGAATAAATGCTAAGAATAGGTGTGTGAAGGCCCCATGCTGCCAGCAGCTGTCCATGGATGGAACCACTCGCCACAAGGGCCTCATGGGTCCTACCAAACCCATCCTAGACCCTCAAAATATGTATTCAGATGCCAATTATGGAGCACCACGAAAATTTAACTTTTCTAGTTGACAGCTGAGAAAAAGTCTGTGCCATTAACACTGGCACATTTTCTTGGTTCCCAAACATCCTGTCCAGGGAAGGAGTAGAAACCAGGCAACGTCACCATTTCTGGAGCGGATCAATTCCCGAAATAGAAGCCAATGATTCCCACCTTAACCTTGGAGGTTTTATTTGCACAGGACAACCAGAGAAACAGCAGAAAGCCACTGCAGACGGATGTTTAAGAGCCACAGACGATAAGCAGAGTTACAAGCCTCTAAATGGGTCATGGGCTGTGTCTCTGGGGTTCTGGCACCTAAGGTAGAAAGTACAATACCTAAAAAAAGTCAGATACAGAGTTTAGGTTGTTTGTTTTTTTTTTTTTCCTTGTCTTCTTTTAAAGTCACAGTTTTTCAGAGATATTCCTACATTAAAATGGACTTTCCACAGAGAAAGACAGTAGGAATATGAGCTTGGCTAAGACATTCATTTATACATTTTATTCCCTCTGCCACTCACTTCTTTTGTAGGTGAGCCTTTAACAAATGCTAGCACGGTTTCTTGTTTTGACCGCACAAGGGAAAACAAAGCCCCTGGCAATAGACATGCAATTACTTCCTAAACATTGTGGTAAGAAAACTGGGACATAGACCATACCTCATGACTTTCTAAAAACCTTGCATCTGGAGGGCACTGGTCTTCAGGAAGTAGTTCACTTAAGTAGATTCATACATTTCCTACATAAAAACATGAATGTATATTTCATTTCAAGCCACTTAATGGCTGAAGCAAACCAAAGCTTCAAAAAAAAAAAGGTAATATGTACTACAGTATGATATTGACCAAAATGTATTTTTTTCTGTACACAGCAAGTGCAACAACTGATTTGCTTCTACACAAGTGTTATAGTTTTAGCTGAGTTATTTTAAAGGTATCTAAATTGCTCTTTTATGGAAAGATTTTTTTATTTTAAGACAAAAGCAGCAGATCTGTTCTTTTCCTAAAATACTCACAATTGTTTCTTGAACCAAAACAAGCTTTTACTTCTGCACCATTTTATCTTCTTCCACTATTGAAATAAAGCAACCTCTCACGTTTGAAAACATATTTCAATAGATCTAAGTTCTTAGAAGTTGGCCTAGACACTCTAATCTGCACAGACAACCATGGAGAATGCAGGAAGTCCTCAAATAATGTAAATCAAAGGATGCACAATATTGCAGTGCGCTGATTTACAAAAAGGATGGCTAAGGTTTCTCAAACTCATCAGGATATGAAATGCCAGGTCTGGGCGATCTGTACCTGTTCAATGAGTAACTTTTCCTGAAAACTAACTTTGCTTAAAGGCTGTTATCTGGGGGAATCCTGCTTGATCCCTTGCATTTTTATTAGTAATATTAAACAATAAGCAGAAAAGCCAAATCAGAAGTTTTCTGTACTAAACGTTGAAACCCATCATGACCTGCTTTTGGACAGTCGGACTGCCTTGACAAAAGGACTGACAGGACAAGACTGCGCTCTTTTACTAGCGCAATGGCAGGCATAGGATAACACTTAAATAAAGTCAAGCCTTTTGCCTCCAGAAATACCAACATTGGCTACACCTAATATTGCTAAAAAAATTTTATTATCCAGACAAGCAGTGGATTTTTTTGGCCGCTCTTTTTCTTGGAGTAGCTTCACTGAGATTATCTGAAGAGTTTCAATAGATTCAAATGACACCTTACCCTACCATATACACAAACCCCCTGAATTATTGCTATAGAAAGTAATAAAAAAATTTGGAGAACCTACAACAGCATACATAAGTATAGGTACACAGGATTCCCTGCAGCCTTATTTCTACACAGCAAAACCTCTTCTTTAAGAATTTATGAACTTAGAACAAGAGGAAATGGCTTCAAGTTGTGCCAAGGGAAGTTTATATTGGATATTAGGAATAATTTCTTTACTGAAAGGGTCATCGGGCATTGGAACACGTTACCCAGGGCAGCGGTGGAGTCCCCATCCCTGGAGGTATTTAAGGGTCTTGTAGATTTAGTGCTCAGGGACATGGTTTAGTGGTGGGCTTGTCAGTGTTAGGTTAGTGATTGGACTAGATGATCTTACAGGTCTTTTCCAATCTAGGAGATTCTGTGATTCTGATTCTATGATTCATTTTAAGGGAGTGTTTCAGACATGATTGATTGATCTCATTTACATATAACTATGGAAGTACACATACACATTAATTAATTAATTAAGAGAAGTAGGTGCCCTGGATTTAAGTATCTTCTTGGATACCAGCATGCAAAAGGAAGCACTGGCATTTCAGTACAGCAGAAGAAAGCTGAGTTGGTAGGTGGTACCATACTCTTGCATTACAGTGGTCAGATATGATCCCATAGTAATCAAATTTCCCACCATTTACTACTAAAGTTTTGCACCGTAAATTATTCGGTTGTTCATAAAGATCACCTGTGGTGTTATGGATTTAAAGACATATTCAATACAATTACAAAACTTGTCTTCAAATGATCGTGCAAAGGCAAGCTCCCACACTACGCATGATCAGCATAGAGAAGGAGAACAGACAGGACTGAGTTTGATCGCCCTTTAGAATAGTGCCTGCTTCTGACCTCAGGAATGCCACCGGTGCTCCCAGTTTTCAGATACCAGTCGGTTACTTAGCTTTAATACAACAAGCTGTAAAAAATATTTTTGTTAGGATGATTTCTGCAACAGCATATGTGTGATACTGGCTGTATTAAGAAATAGGGGTTTTTTTCCCCACTCCAGGAGCGAGTCTGAATGAATAATGTATGTACTTTGCACAGCTGGACAAGCATGTGAAAAACAGCACTTTGTACAGCTCACGCACATGCCGACTGGCACACAGGCCACTAGGGAGACAAGTGGCTACAGCTCCTGGGATACCTGTTAAACAGAGAACAACACTTTACCAGATCACCTCCTTCCACCAGGACTTCTACCACTGTACAGTACCAGCTGGAAAAATCTTTAACAATCCACACTAGAGTAACTTTGAATTCTGTAAAAGATCGGAGATTCCTTTTAAGAAACAAAACAGAGACATCCTTCCTCAAATTGAGCCACTGATGAAGCAGGTCTGCTCTGCTCCAGCCGACAGCCCGACCAGGGACCGCCGGATGTTATACGGGAGCTGCCTCCCTGCCCCGGCCAGTCACCTGCACGGCAGCCACAAAAAGCAGGAGAACTGCCCCAGTTTGAGTCCAGTTGGCAAGCCAGAGACAATGTTCAAACAGGCATGGATGTTTGTGAAGTATTTAAGTGCTGAAGCACCCAGATTGTCAGGCACCCGAATAACGACTATCACTAAGGAGCACCAGCAGCCAGAATATCCCTCCCTGCACCTGCTCCGCCGCAGCAGAACACAGCAAACTGGGGCCACAGATCTGTCCCTCGCTTCAGCCACAACTCGTTTTCCTCATTTAAACTGTGATTGTCTTTATGTGAGCGCATTTGACAGTTACCGTGATGAATAATGACAATGCCATTAATATGCTCCTGCTTAAATCTCTCTATTAAACATAGGCCCTCACAGAGGCAGAGGCTATGATGTCAGTTTAACAAAAGCTGACTGATGTATTAATGAGAGAGACTCATTAGCAAAATTAGATCTGCTGTTCAGGGTGATACCATCAGCCCTCGCTAGTTGTGTTAGAAGTGTGCACCTTGGACCCAGGACTTCTGGCAGAAGACTGTCAAGGATAAACACTAACCCTCCCCTCCGTAACACAACAGCTCGCGTTTAAAAGTGCTACAGCAAGTGAAACAAATCAGCATTTGGCTGACAATTAGCAAATACTTTCTGCTGGAAGTGGGCCCCCTGCAATGCATATGTTTAAGAAGAAAGCTTTAAGCATGAATGACAGACTCTGAGTGCCACTGCTACATCTGTTAACAGTGCATTTGGCTAGTGTCCCCTTGTCACTTTCCTGAAATACCAAAGAAAACACAGATCCTTTGGGCAAATGAAGTAGAGGTGCAAATTGCAGTCACACCTCCCTGTCTCATTGCAGTATCACTTCTTGTCTTCATGAACACAGACTCGCTTGCCTACTCATGGCAAGTAGCCACAGTTCACACCTGTAACAGGGATCAGTCACAACACATTACCATTAAGTTTCATCTTATACTGCAAGACACAATCTTCTGCACAGGAGGAAAAAAGGAAGGGCATCAGCTTTGTTAGGGGGCTGGGTTTGGTGCTATTCTTCTGAAAAGGTCCCCTCCCTCACCCCTACCGTGACCAACCCCTACCACGACCAACAGTGGCCTGTGTGTGGGTAGGGAGGAGAGAGCCCATTGCTGCAAGTGGTGGTGAGGCACCTCTGAGAGCTTATTGTAGGTTTTACTATGATCCAAGGAAAGAAGCTACTGTTTACAGCAGGGGTACAGGCAGTTTCTGATAAATTAAACCTCCTGAGGGGAGAAAAAAGAAAACAACAGGAGAAAGAGCACTTGGACATAAGAGGTCAAGTCGACCTTGATGTGCTCACTAAAGGGTTCACAAAACACCCATAATCTCCCTCCCTACTTTCCCCCCCACCCCCCACCCCCTAAAGTCCCTGCAATGACAATTTTGGCTGGCACAAGACACATTTTTGCAAACCAGTAAAGTTAATGATGCAGCACTACATAGATGCAGAGAATCTTGGAGGCTTCAACACTTAACTTCGAAGACTTAACTGTGATTGTATCACAGTTTTAACAGCTTGAAAATGTAAAATTAATGTGAGCAGGTCACATGAGTTTGGTATTGTAATGAGCATATTTACCCCAGTATTAAAGAAAACGGGGTGACAGCACTCTACTACTGATTATATTTAATTTACATCTAGATTATAATGATTGCTTAGCAATTCAAAATCTTCAATCATACTTTGTTGAATAGATTTTCAAACATACCATGTACAATCCTGATACTGTTAGGTTTTATATTTTTTATTTCTCAGAGTGAAAAATATTTCATAGCCACTGTCTCTATTCTAGACCTAATACAGAATATATGAAACCAGATTAGCACTAGTGCTGCATGAATACAGCTTATTCTTTGAAAAAATATCAGATGTAGGGAACTTCAATTAACCACACAGTACTGGTGGACATAAAATTACTTTGGCCTCAGAAGCCTCAAAAAGGAAATTTGAGATAAATGAAACTCCTTTTTTTCATTCTCCATAAAATTAACAATGTCTCCTCATGGATTTTCATTAGAAGATTTAACATTAAACATAAAAATCAGAAGCACTGACGAGTTACATTTAAGAAGAGGAAGTGCAGAACAGAGATGCAAAATAAGAAAAAACTATCAATCCCCTGATAAAAATCCATACAGCATTTTGCATGAGCAAAATAGGGGAATAGGCATCCTGGAAGTTCAGGTACAGTTCCTGGAAAACCTTAGTGGAACATGAGATACACACCTTTAAGTGGTAATTCACTTGCCAACAGCAAAGACCACTAGTAAAACAAATTTTACAGTGTCTTATCGAAAGTATGCTCACTGAACAAAAAGATGAAGGAATTTTTTACATATGGGTTCTCAAAAGCAGATTTTTCTACAGTCTTAAACAACCCAGATGCTTACTTGCTAGTTACTGGTGAATGTGGCCATATAGGAGATGTCCTGAGTACCTAACTGTAGTTGAAATGGGAAGTAGAAGCCATACCAGTGGCTCATCAGGAGAGGACTTTTTGGCATCTATTCTCCTGCGCTCATTAGTTCCTACACACTCTCTGGTTAAGTGATTTGGAACGCAAACTGCTGTGATCAGAAGAGAAATGCAAACTCTAGAACTATGATTCCTTTCAGCATCACAGACCATCAGTTTGTCTGATCAGTACGTATCTTGAAAGAAAAGGTCATAGCAGCCAAAATTAAAATGCAATATATTTAACAGCAATTAGCTGTAGTACCTTTTTCTTGTGTATTGTGAAACGCTTGTACAGACCTCAAACAAGTGACATTGCTTTCCTCATCTTGATGAGAAGTCTCCTTCCAAAAATGGGAACCTCTATAAAATGCTCTATTTTACAGCACAATAAAGCTTGCTTTGTATTTTACAGAATAACACAATATACTCACATATGGTAATACCATTTTCAAGGATAATCCATACTTTCATTTACATCGTACTCACTGTAGATATTTGTTATGTACAGCAAGTAGGTATATATGAACAATTAAAGACTGAGTGAGCAGATAGTTTCTGCTCTTTATGCATCATCTTCCAAATGTTTCTTTAATGAAGACAAACCACTTCTTGCTGAGATTGCAGACCTTTTTAAAGTATACATTAATATTTCCAGACCTTATTAAAACTACACCTTCTAAATTTTTAAACATTTAGCTATTACAACTGTCACAATTTCAAGGCAGAAAGGAGAGATGAATTACAACACATTACTGTGCATGCAATGATTGAGCATAGCCATGGTTTTGTAACCAACAGACTTTTAAAAAGCCAGAAGAATATCACGCAGTAGCTTCCCATTTCTATATAAATTATTACACATTTTAATCCAGGACATCAGAAATTAACCATTTTGTGAACTGCTCTGTACTTTTTCCTCAGTATTCTTCAGTCTCAAACCCCAAAAGGTCAGTATTTTCTCCAAGATCATTCCACATATGTTGTCTGTCTTTCCTTCTGAAATTATTTTAAGTGTTATATCAACAGAAATGCAAACGAGAGCTTTTCTAGGAAAACCCATCTCACAAAATTCAAATATTATGCTTTAAAGAACTTTCATACTGACAAGATTTAACGCATCATCTCCATCAAGAGAAGTATTTTAGAATTTTAAGTTCTTTGACGAGACATCAGAATATGAAAGCTACTGTAACTGCCCTATTTAAAAAAACAAATGAAACCAGCCATGTTTCAACCAAATGTTTAAATTTTGCTGGTTTGCTAGTGAGTTAATGAGGTTCCTTTCCCAGACAGGGGTAAAAATAAAAGTACAAAAAGAATCAAAGGTGGAACACCAGCAGTTCTTTTCAAGTACTTGAAAAGCATGAAGACCTCTCCGCTTTTTGAAAGGAGCTAGCAGTTACATTGACTATGAATAGCTAAAGAAGTTATTATGGATTCACACAATACAATTTTTCCTCAAAGATAACTTAATATGAAGCAAACTATAGAACTTCAAGGTAGAACTTGTGTTTGCTTGTGTCAATAACCTGCAAGGGAAACTCAGTTTCCTACACGGTATCTCGTTGCAGTTAGCTGCTGCAAAGCGTCGGGTCAGGAACAGTAAGTTCACTTGTTTTCTGAATCAGACGTATGCACACAGATACAAGAGGTCAGGAGACTAAAACTAGACAATGGCTTTCTATTAGCTCTGTTTTCCAGCCCTTCAGGAAGGGAAAAACAAAGCTCCAACTGATACTCTTGTTTGTCTTATTCCGGGTGAGAAATAGCCCCATCTATTGCTGCAGAAAACAGTTTGATATACAAGTGTCTTCCTGTACACACAAGGGAAAAAGGACATGCTGCGATACAACCGTTCTGGCCTGGTGGGCATTTAGGTTTCTTTCCGTCAAAACCGTGCATCCTCCAGATGTACAGACAACAAAACCTAGGAAATTCACACAGGTCAATCTGTAATACTATTTTTTTTTCCATATACCAAATTGGATTATGCAGTGAGACCCCAGCTGCTCAACTGCAAATTAAAAGCATAAGTTTATCTCATTTCTTTCAGTGGACCCACCAATTGCCAAAAGCACTCCCTGATGTAAACTACTTCAGAGACTCACTGGTTTCCAAACAGAACCTAAACGCACACAAAGCCTTGATGATCTCCGCTGGAGCTCAGGGTATCTAACAGCTGCAAGTGACTGCTCTAGCTAATTACTCCCAGCAACAAAAAGAATAAACAATCACTACAGGAAGAAGGCTCTCTGCCAGTGAAATATTAATGCTTTTTTAGGCAGCTGCTGTTTGCCATGAATCTTCATTCAAGCTTTCTCAAAGGTAAAGCTCTTTCTGTAAGTTGTAAAAAGGGTAGCATCATGTAGAAAAGGTTTCAGAAGTTCAGCACTTACTTTTTCAGTCAAAGTTCATTACAGAAAACAGCTTTGTTTTTCCTGTTTCATGAAGTATTGCTTATCTAAGACTATTTACTCTTGTAGAACACCACCTGTTCACACAAATATTTTACAGCATGCCCTAAACACAGTTAAACTTTGCATTCTCTTGTTTCCTATAGAAGTCTGTTCGTAACTATAAGTTCTTAGGAATTGCTCCTCGCTAAGCTTGTGAGTGCGTTTTCCATGACATCATGGTACGCCTCATACCAGACAAATGCAGCTGCTTTAGTGATCCTTCAGCACAGATTTGCTCTTTAGCAGTCACTGATTAGGCATTTCAAAACAAAGGCACCTAGGAGCACGCAAACTGGTACCGCAATCTGAAGGCACTAGCAAAGATGCTCCCTGCAGTTTTAGCAGCATAAGCTATGAAGAATAGCACACAATTATGCACAAAATCATACACTATTGTATGTCTTCAGCTAAGTGAATACAGGGGTATAGCCCAGCAGTGAAGCAAATATGAAACCACTGTAGCCAAGCCCTTGTTCATAGGCTCGACAAAGTATCTGAACCAAGTTTAAGGTAGTTTTAGATTTTTTTATGCCATTTCAACCAATCAGTTCCAATGTTAAGAGCTTTTTAAGCAGGGATTATCCCCACCAACGGAAGCAAATTCTTCAAATGCATTTTCCTCTTGACTAACATTTACTATAGTACTGCTTGAGTTCAAATTGAACCAAATACTCTTCACTTAAGAACTGTTTCAAAGCAGCAGCACTTACAGCTGAATCAATGATAAAATGCAATGGACCTAGTCACCGTCATGGTATGGGCAAGCGTACTAAATATAATGACTGCAATAAGACCCTCCAGTGATTAATACACATGAATGTCAAGGGGAAATCAACTCTGCTGGAGAGGAGTGATTACAAGGCTCAACATTTCAGGGGCTCATTCCTGTTCTGTACATATGCAAGGGCTTCATGACCCTCAAAAAAAAAAAAAAAAAAAGNGAATCAAGTACTGCATGCACGGAGCCTCTGTTTGTGTTTGTGACTATGTCCATACGATGCCACTGGGGTCAGTGCTGTGCTGTGGCATTACCTGAACTATCATGGCTGATCCATGTTACACTTTGAAGCCTGGAGGTCTTCTTGGTCTTGATCAGCAGATGGAGGCAGATGGTTTTCTGAGAACAAAGTTTTCAAGAAGACCTGGAAAATCCATTTGTTCTCAAGTATTATTTCTACTAATGAGTAGGTCTCTTGTTGCTTTTACCAATCTGCCTCTGTTTCATGCAATAGGTCCATTTCCGCGGGAACCTTGGAAAGAACAATCTGTTTGGAATAGCATAGACCTGGAAAAAGATTTCATTTTCTTAACCTCTTTTTTCCTTTTCTTCTTCCTCGTCTTGGTTTTGCACACAAAATTTGCTGCAGTGTTCCCAGACTACAGAATTTAGCATCAAACTCAACTGATTGTCTCAGCTGATTACCCAGCTCATCAAATAACGTCTCTTGCTATGCACAAAACTACTGTTTTGACAGCATAGAACTGGAAGGCTCATTTTGCCTTTGATCTTGCAATTCCAACGAAACTGCATATATATTCACCTGCCAGTGGTACAGCGGAAATCAGTGTGAAGTCTGGTCTTCCTCTCCACAGTGACGATGTGCAATAAAGAAATCATTAGCAGTGGAATTTACATAACAGAGCTCAAACTAAATGGTGGTTTGTTTTTGCACAGTTTATTTTCCTGCAGTAGACAGGGTCAAAATATTTTTTCCCCTGACTGTACTGGGAAAAAGGGGAATCCGCTTACCTCTACCAAACAGAACAATTGATAACCATTCTTACTGAAGGGCAATGAATTATTAGTATTTCCAAATACCTAATACTAAACAAATGCAGTTCCACTTGATCCATGGCCTTGGGGAAAGAGAAAGAATTTTCACAGATACAGGCCTTTAAATACTATTTACTAGATACATTTTTACATGAAAATCAGCTTCTTGATTTCACAATGGGGTCTATGCTTCATTAACCTCTTGGAAAAATCTTGAATAGTAAGAGAACACACCACCACACAGGCTAGTAGTTTCATTAATCAATTATTTGACCTTAACCCTTCAGATACAATTTCTACCATCTTCACTGAAACACAGTAAGTGGACTATTTTCAGGAAAAATAATCACCTAGCATGTTCCAAAAATTTCAATATGTTTACAAACTCAACTTGAAATGTAGAGAGGAGTATGAATAACTACAGAAAAACAGGTTAACAAGATCACAGTGAAAAATGACGATTATTAGAATTATTTCTGTTCTAGAAGAAATAAAGCAATTCTATCTCAGTGCCATTTTTCTCTTTTGAACTCATCATTATCACATTATTTTCTACTTTTCACAGTAATTTCTGAAATTTCCTAGGACAAAGGTTCCTAAAAAAAAGACTATCCTGGTAAGTTATATTAACATTTATCATCTATTTAGACATCAGCTTCCTAAAAAGCCGTTAACAGATTTCTGGCTGAGCAGCTGTCCATAAACATTTAGGGCTAGGCCTGCCTTACTGCCAAGATACGTACCAGATAGCAGACTACCACAAGTGCAATAGCCCTGCGGCCAGAAAGAAGCTATACCAGGACACATTGTGTCCTCCAACACCAGCTTGACCCTGTAGACGCAGTCCTTGCACTGAAGAGACCAAGCAAACTCTGGACAATCAACCAGAGATGCCCATGCTCCCACACTACATCTGAAGTGGGGTTTTGTCTTGTTTCCAGTTTGCCTCTGAGGAAAGCCAGGGACAAGGGGCGACAGGTTCCTTAAACAAGCCTGCCAGACCCGGCACAGGGGATAGCCAACACAACACCCTAACTCTCATACGCAAAGAACAAGAGCTCTGTTGGACTCTTCCATGTAGCTGTTCTTGTATATCTAGCACTGTACGACAGTTTATGATTTCTGATGTGTGCTTTTAGGGACCTGTTATAGCTGTGAACAATTTAGCATGTTTGGAAACAGCACCTGTTAAAAATTCACTGTGTCATTTACAAGAGCACACACGCCAGAAATACACTGTAGGGGAAGAGCAGCATGAAAAATGCCATGCTTACATGGGAATATAAGTGCTGTTCACATGCACAAGAGTACGTGGTGGATTTGCCTGCCTTATGAGGGACGACCGCCACTGTAAGCTAAACATGCAGAAGCATCAGTGCTACGTTTGATATTTAGAATGACTTGGGGTTTTAATCCTACACTTCTCCTAAATCTTCAACTCTGGAATACTGAAAATATTGTACTTAGATGCACAGAAAGAAAAAGATTCCACCGAAGTCATGCACAATGCAATCTTTTCTTACCTGTAAAGAGCTCTGCTGGGAGGGGAATCCAGATGAGCTTCCAACTCCTTAAGAAAGTGTCCTTCCACGTTCCCCAGTCAACGAGGTGGTTGGGTCTTCTTTTTTTGGGTCTTCTCCCTACCAGCACCTTGAACAGATGCATCTTGTCAACCACACCCATACATCTTGCAGCAATAGAAAAAGCACATGCAGTCTAAAGTAAAGAAAAGAAAAAAGTCAGTATTTACATATCAAGGTAACTCTCATTCCCTTCTAAACCTTGCCCCCCTGAACTGCTCCCTCATGTTTGGGGAGATTTATTTTTATTTCGCATATCTACTAATAGTAGTTCCAGAGCGTTCGATTTCTTTCATAACTTAATTTGTAGTAGCGGGAATTTATGATCTTCTGACTGCATCAGTAATACCTGCAGTAAGGCACTGCTGTAATTTTAGGACAGAAAGGAATTAAAAAGAGAGACTTGTTTGAGCCCAATGCTGCGTTTCAGTTCACACAGTAGGAAAGAGCATAGCCTCAGTGAAAAATGCGTAGCTTGCAAGCTCATATTAGTAGCCAAAAGGAGAGAAAAAACATACCAGCATTCAAAGTCAAAAAACACTCTCATATCCTTCTGCTCCCCTCTTTTCTCCAGAGTCTGAAGACATTGTACCGGCAATACTAATATTAATTACTAATACTAGTAAATCTAAATACTAATATAATTAGTATTAATATTAATAAATCTGAGTGTGAAACAACACTCCTTCCATAAAGCATTTTATGCACAAAATGCCAGGCTTGAAGCTGGAGATGACAGTACATGGGCAGCTAAGGCTGACAAGACAAAAAAACCCTCCCCCAAACCAGCTTTGCTTCATTTACTAAGAAAATCAGATTCTTAAGAGGGTTGATAGAGCTCAGCTGGTGAGCAGCTGCCTGGATTTAGAATGAACAGTTCAGAATCTGTAAGGTTTGCCAATATCCAGAGACATTTAAGGGGACCTAATGAGGAACAAAAACTCCATGGCATTCAAAGTGAAGTGCTATTCACTGTGAACATGACACACCTGCTCATCTATAGGCAAAGGAGCCTGAACAGAGAGCATGAATTAAACTAGGTAGATCCCAGATGATATTTCTATGGCAGCCTGCGGTTATGGTGGAGACATAACAGTACCAGCATGAAGAAAAACGTAGCTATCTTACCAGAATTATGGTGTGCAAGCAGGTTTATTTAGGGAAAGAACAACATGTCAGCAAGTCTGAAGGAAGATTTACACTGGATGCCTCCAACACTGTTTCCTCTCCTCCACAGCCAGGCTGAGCTGCTTAATCTGAAGTGCATCTCTTCTTGCTAAAGAGGCTCCTATAACCAAGCACAGAGCTGCTCACCTCATCCCATTTGTTACTGTCGCTTTGGTGACTTCCACTGCATAGTATATGCATTCCTAGAGAAACACACAGGAAGTTCAAAGCAACTTTTTGAACACACAGTCTCAACTCTTAATTTCCCACCTGTCTCAGTGGCTAAGTGAAACCAGATTATGGTAGGAACACAGTCTCTCCCACAGCCTGACACAGCTTTCTCCCAATGCATTGGACACTTGGATAAGACTGCTTTGCCCAAAATCACACAGAATCCCAAATGAGTATCAGTCCCAAAAACCTCTGTTACTGTGACTACCACTGGATTCTGCCAAATGGCTTTGCACTTGCAAGTTTACCCAACTCTTCAAAGCCCCTTCTGCTGAAAGGATACTTATTATGGGGTTGTTTTCTAAACAGGGTATTTGGAAAAAGCTAAAGATCAGAATTTGAGGAAGAATATTTTGTGACATCTGTCACAATACTGCCTTATTACTAAAGGACCTTTCATGTTTAGGAATCATCTAAGAAGAAAACGCTGTCAAATAGCAGCAAACATGGTCACACAATGCCTTGACAAGACTCCCTGAAATCATACACCATGTATTCCCTGGATAAGACCTTGTAAGGCTTGTGTACAGTTCAAAGTTTATGAGAGTAGAAGATTAAGAACTAGACAATACCATAAGGTGATCTCAGCGTTAGTGCCCTGAACTAAAACAAAAACATTCCCCACCTGGAATATTTTACAAAATTGATCTTCGTCAATGGAAGAAGTCCCTGCTAATTCTTAGAGACAAGAAGTGACAGAAAGGCTTTGAGGCAGCATCTTCAGGAACTTTAAATAGTTAGAGAAGCATCAACTTTTTCCAAGAAAACTGGGTTTGCCTTTAAGCACCTGGAATGGATCCATTCCTTCATTGTCCTATAGAAATCCTCATCTAGAGCTGCTGCTAAGGAAAAATGTCTGTGTGGAACAGAGAATAAAGTAAGTTATTTTGATACATGCAATAATTACTTCAAATTCCATCATGAGGAAGGAAATTTGGTCAACTCTTCATTTCCTTTTCTAGGTAATAGCTATGGAATTTTATTGTGAGCAAATGCTTAAAGCAGGAGCTCTCAGTCTCTTCAAAGATTTACCATGACCAGGTAAAGTCCTCAAGAAATACGCAACACTTCACAGGTGGCAGTTCAGTCAACCAAAGAATAAGTTCACTTGCAATTTACTTTATTAGAATTTTGTTTTATTAGAAGTTTGCTTCTAATTTTTTAGTTTACTTTTAATTACTTTTTCTGGTCTCCATGTGTTGCACAGATTTCAAAGAAGCCCACTATCAATTGACAGAACTGTTGAAATTTGGTATCGCAATTTGAAAGCTCCTTCTCAGGCTTTTTCTGCCTTTGCTTTTGGGTTTTTTTTTTTAATATCCTTTTTTGCTTTGCTTCTGCTTTTCTGGAGAAGCTATCTTGGTAGCAGGAAATGAAATACCTATTTTCCCAGAAAAAGCAAAAACAAGCCAAAGGACTAAAGATGGTAATCTCTGAAACAAGATAAGTCTTGATGAGCTTCAGACATAACCTGAATTTTCAACAACGTTTTAAACTTTCCTTTTTGGTCCAGACTTGACCCTTTTGGAGTTCCCTCCTCTCCTCCCTGAATTGTTCTGAGGAATGGCCATATAAATTTCTAAGGCATTAGCTTCAGGGTCATGGCAAGTATCATTAAGCTATACAGAATATGGAAGACCCTGTTTTCAATCAGTACAGTAAGCAGTAGCATCCAGGAATGAGTTCTCACTAGAAAGTCAATATGTTAATCAGCTATGCATCAGTTTATATAAGTCCTGTACAGGCAACCTAATGGAATTCAAAATTTGAAGACTAATTTTGCCCTTTCTGGTCTTCCCTGAAGTCTGTAACACACACAGCCTGCATTCTTGTTCTTAAGATTTTCCTCTGTTACTTGCACAAATCTGTATGACTGGGCTGGTTAACAACAGGTCAGAGGTGAGCTGGGGCACAACACACATGGGGCGGCTGTTGAGTGTTAGCACAACAAAACTTTACTAAATATTTAGCCTATACAAAAAAAGCCTACCATCAGTGGGCATCATTTACAGCAAACACTACACTTACTGTCAAAATTCAGATTCATAACATATCTGAGTTTGTGGCAATAAAAATGGATACTGCAGCTGTTTGCAATGCAAACGCAACACACCACTTCAAGGAAGTAGTAATTCAACCAGAAAGTGTCTGAAGTCATAACTTCTCAGGAAACATGAACTATTGAACAGGGAAGATGGGCAGCTTGAAGTGAAGGGTACAACTGAACTGTTTTGGATCCATCAGAATAGTGCCAATGTTAATCAAGGACAGAAAAAAAAGTCTGCCACCACGCTTTTGCTTATTGTATTTTGTATGATGACACAAAGCACAGATAGTAGTAGGAAGAGAAGTGTTTCGCTTTGACTTATCTCCACCTTCCTTCTGACAGAACAGGCTGCTACAGAACACCTTGCATTTCTAAAAGTTAATACCAAACTTTTGAGACAGATAGACATCACGAAGTGGTGGACTAGCTTTCAGAGCTGTTTTATTTTTTACTGGAGAATATTCTTTCATAAGTGTTGGCAAATAGCCCTATTGTATCAGCAGCTGGGTGACCTGCAGATGCTTTTATCAGTAGAACATTGATGTGAACACTTGAAACTAAGAACATCCTTGCACTCAAAGCAACAGAAATACATGTGCAAGGGTCCTACTACTTAAATGAAAATAATTTGATCAGAGTTGCTTTAAATTAAAATTCAGCTCTTATGTTTTTGTAAAGTATGCAGTGTTTATAATCAATACTCTGTCAACAGTTGTAGCAACTTTCCTTACAGTATTGCAGGGTCACTAAAAATGTCATGTTTGCTTAAATTCACTTATGTATAGGAGTCACATGATGTAGTTTATAAAATGAGAAGTCAGATGTTTTATTAGCTTTCTGCAGTTGATTTTTAGAGTGGCCTTACAAGTGTAAAAAAAATTAGTAAGTTTTCTTTGTTCCCATTTATGTCTCAGAGCAGAATGTTACTCAAAACCAGAAAATAGCAGAGTACTCACAAGATGACAGTAATGCATCAGACTTGATAGCATAAAGTTAGGCAACTTCTTAACCCCCTGAAGTCACTCATGTTGCTTTGAGGGTACCTGAAAGTTTACATTGCTTCCTCAATTTTTGTCATAGTTACTAAAAGCGTGGGCAGCAAGTCAAGCTTTTCAGATTAAAACTGCTCTTCACCCCAAGAGCAGACCTCCCACGTTATCACAGTGTACCTGTTCCACCTCCTCCCACCAAAAGACCCAATCTCTCCTCCAGCTTTGTTTTACACTGCTTGGCCCAGATGACCTCTGATGTGCTAGCACATCTGCTGGCCCAAAGCATTAGTCATCACAGCAGTAGTTTTGTGACAAGTGCCTCTACAGCAAAGTTTAATTAGGAAAATTTCAGAGTTAAATTAGGTGCATTCTTCTTAGTTTTGAGATGCACTCATTGAAATGTTGAAGTCCAAATGCCACAACTAGGCAGACAAAGCCCAACGTAAAAGAAGGAACAAGCACAGTTGGATCAACTGTGCTGACAGAGATGAAATAGCACAATCTCAGGCTATTTTACCCATGACGGAGCATATATCAAATTGTTTTCATTTCTCAAACTGTCACAGTAAAAAAAAATCCGAGATACTCTCTACTAGTCATAGCAGAGAGTCATAAAGCTCTCAGTTTTTTTTATACTAAGTCCTAAGTAGTTGTTGCTTCTCAAGATTTAACTTAAGACACCATTTGTATACATGTAGTCATCTTCATGCACTATGTCTGAAGTGACAATACAAAGGGAAATAGATTTTAAACATCAGTCAGGCCTGCGCAGCAATACAGGTGAGAGTATCCCACACTTACTAGTACTTGATGACCCCCGGGTACTATGCAGCAAATACACAACACTTACAACCCCAACAGACAGCCATCCCATCCACTTTAAAAAAAAAAAAAAGCATTTTTTTCATTCACACTGGGAAGACACTGTCTTGTTAAAGGCAGGCTCTTCTAGACTTAGGTGGGAAGCTCACCTGTCATGGTTGATTTCACTGCATATGTCTTTTGCAGAAGAGGCCACACCAGCCTCAAGCATGTTTCTGCAGTAACAAAGCCCTTCCACAAGTGCCCCAGCTAACACTCGTGTTCCCCAATTACAGCTCACCCTCTGCCAGGGTCATGCTTCTAGCTTGTCTTACCTACAACTAGTAGTCTCACATGTTTGTAGACTTTCCTGGAACTTTATTATTTATGTACAAAAGGAACTAGTTTTCCTCTACCATTATTGCAGGAAGCAGTCTCCCGTTTTCTTCCTTAGCTTTATCATAAAGCTTTAATATGGTAAGGAAAGTACTACCTCTCTATAAATTTGCATCAGGTTCCCTTACTAATGAGCTCTGACTACCCAGAGGTGCTCAGCTACCTGTAATCACATGTGTATTTTTCAGCACTGAAATTTCCTCTGGGCAACTGCACTTATAACTGGTAATTTTTAGTGTTGCTCCTTGACTGACTGCTTATCTGCAGCTAACCCGCGAAATACAAGCAGTTTTGTTTTTAAACTGAAGGCAATTACATAAATACATTTTGTCCTCATTTCCATGTAACAAAATAATTCAACTGTGGCTAGTTACACTGTACTCAAACTGGTGTAAGTTGAGAACTAAAACTATCCTTCCGTAAAAGACTGCAAGCTGAATACACAGATGTCCCTGCTGGAATTTGAACTCCAAATATAGCTCCTCACTTGCTGCCAAGCACTGTCTTGCATTCTTTCATTACTCCAGCCACCAAAGAACATAACAACATAAAAAGTGATCAGCACACACTATTTCCGTAAGTAAATACGAAGAGTCAGTTTGTTAACACTGGTTATGTCTGACAACTTGAGGTACTATTATCTATGTGTGTCGTTCACAGACTTATGACCCCATCATCCAAGTAAACTCAACTCCATCACACTGTAGTGATGGGAGATGCTTCACACCACAACACATGCTACAAGGTTTTGTATCAAAAAAATCTCATAGTGAGGATGTGAAAGAGAAGATGAAAAGAAAACAATTAAAAATAAAAGCTATACTGCTTAAGCCACTTTTAGAATTGTATTCTCACTGGTGGAAGTTCACTCTCATTCAATTGGGCAAAGCAAATGAATTTAGGAGTGTATGTACTCCTAGGGCAAGGGACATTTTGCTAGTTTTTAAAGAATTTCTTCAAGAGGTGGAAAGGGAAAAGAAGAGCAAACTAAAGTTAACTGAATATTCATTCAATTAATGAAGCCCAGAAATTAATGCACTAATTAAACAGCAAATGGACATTGCAATAAAGACTAAATCCTTCCCTCTCCTTTGTATTTATTCTAACACACTAGGGCACTAACTCAGCTACACTGAATAGCAGTCCACTAGACAGACAGCATATTAATTTGTACTGAGTATGTTTAATGACCGTCATTTATTATATCAGCTTAAGTATTCAGTGGTTCATATAAAAAAAAGTGAAAAGATTCGACACTAATTCTAACATAACAGAACTGGTACACAGTGCCACTGTCTTACTTCCTTAACTAGGACCCCAAGCTAAGTTAAAAGGAGCTCAATAACTTTCCGGAAACCTTTCTCTTAGATCACTTACCCATTAAAGCAGAGAACAATATGGTAAAAAACCTGCTCTGTGACACTGTTTTCCCTTCAACTTTGTTTATTGATGTACTGAACATGAAAAAGTACAAAGGATCCAAACACAAAAGAAAACATGTACAACCTCTTAAATACTCAACAGAATATATTTTCTATTCCAACAGGTGTGAATTAAGTCATACTATACAACTTCAAATAAATACGAGCCTTATATTTTACTAAGTGCTCTGATAAACACTGTAAAGTGAAGCCCAATTTACATGCCTTCTCATCAATGCCGTTAGTTGCTACAGTAGTATAGGAAAGAAGCATGTAGCTACTGTTTTCCCCACATTGGAAAGTTTGTGAATTCTATAGTATATACAATTTTTAATGCAGAGGATTAGCTTTAACAATCTAAATGCACCTAAGAATGAGGAAGTGCTCAGGAAGCCAATTGGTTTTTGAATAGCATTGAGTGGGTCAGCATGAAAACTCGCTTACTCACTTTAGCACGCGCTTCACAGTATATGTACTGTACTATACTGAAAAATTTATAACTACAATTTAAAAGAATAAGAACCAAAAGCAACTGCAAAGATAGTGTACAACTATGTTATGCATAGAACATTGCTTTTTCTAAGGGGAAGCATATGAGCATCTCAGTTTATACAAAAAGCAGGACGTAACTACGTAGTTGTCAGTGCATCCTGGTGAAGGCATCAAACCCTCAGCTTTTTTTTTAATTTAATTATAAGCTAGATGCTAATCAGAAAATATTCTGTATTTTTTTCTTAAATTTCTTCAATACATGGTAAAGACCTTTTCTATTTCCCCAAATAGTGATTTAAGCATCATACAAAGTTAAATTTCAATAGCATACAGGTATTTATGGTTTTTGTATGAAAAATGTAAGGAAATTTGTTCAAAACTTATGATTATACTCTTTTTTTTACCACAAACATATTTATAAACAAAAATGTAGCATCACCATAAACAGCTGAAGCTAGACTATCTACAGACAAAAATAGCAACAGATCTGATGCACTGTAAATTCAAGTCCTCAGGACAACAAAAATGAATAAGCAGACCTCAAGTTAACAATGTTAATGCCATTTACAAAGAAAAAACTCATACAAAAACATTCAAAATTTAACATCACTTGGCATGTAACTTAAAAAATAAACTGAAATCAAATTAGCTGAAAGGTTCATAACTCAAGGTCTTATTTACATTACACAAAGCTCAGGTGTTAGCCTTGAACATAACTTTCAAAAAACCTCCAAATATACCCAACTCAGGCCATTTCTGCTGATTTGCTGCCATGCAAACCATGCTCAGTGTCTTTTCTTAAGACAAAACAATTCTTCAAACAATAGCAAGTACATCACTAAACACCATGAGCTCTATCTGAAGGGAATTCTTTAGGAAGAACAGATTTTTTTTTCCCCCATCTCTCAGTATTTTAAGTTTCCTGCTTGCTCTTATATTCTTTTTTTAAATTTTCATTTGTTTCAAAATCACAAATTAATGTGAGCCACCCATCACTTAATAACCAGGATGATCAAAGACTCCACTGATGATTACAAAAATGAAACCAACAGTGCATCCCATTGACTCTACTTCTTAATACAAAGGTCTCAAAAGTATTTCTACATCATAAATCTTTCTAAATTTTCCCCAACAACTGCAAATTTCCTGGTAAGTTTTAAAAGCTCACTAGGTGTCATATGAAGAGATTTCTCAAAGTATTCAAGTCAAAATATTTGTTCCAGGACCAGTAAAAAGTTTCTCCAAATTTTTTTTTTATTTTTTTTTATAAAAATAGATGCTTTTTAAACCCACATCAAAGAGGCTCTTATCTCTTTGGCAAGGTACTGCTTTACGAAAAGTTCTCCAGTATTCTTACAATAAGCTTTTACAATGTGTTCCCATTCCCCAACCCAAATGATAATTATAAAATAAATACTGCTTATAACTTTATAAATTAAATGTAAACTTCAAATACTTTTCTTGAACAACAAAACAGCAATGCATTCAAATGTAAATTAAACACAAGGCAAATCAAGAAATAACAAAAAACAACTAAAAGTACAACACAAAGCCTCAGTATTTACTCATAGGTTAAAGGCAGTCATGTAACAAGAAAATCTTCCCTTAGCTGAAACATTTTAAAAGGTCCACCTTCTTCAAAGAAGGCAATAGAATATGCATTGTAACAGGCAAAAACCCTGTACCTCTTGTCAATATTCAAACACAAAAGATATTTAAGAAGTTTTAATTCAAATATTAGCAATAAAAAATCTCACATATTCTTAGGATGCTAAGTAGTCATTTTATCCCCATTTCCACACTGTCATACAACAAAGGCATTTACTAATGCATAAAGCTTCTTGTAAATTGCCTTTGTTGTATAGTTTTCATGTATTAATGCACTGAGAATAACTTGTTAGGCTTTGTGCGTTTTGTTTGTTTTGAAGGAGACCTGCAATACTCTGTCCCCGAGGCGGTATCCATTCAGGCTGGCTATTGCCATAGCTGCCTCATCATAGTTTGTCATAGTCACAAATCCAAACCCTTTGCACTTGTTGGTGTTGAAGTCACGGATGACCTTCACATTGGTTACTGCTCCGAAGGGTCCAAACATTTGCCAGAGGATACTCTCATCAGCATCAGGGGCCAAGTTGTACACAAAAATGCACCATCCAGTTCCTGCATGTCCAGGGATATTAATTCCAGCCAAACTCGTCATTCCATCAATGGTCATTGGAGGAAACCTACTGAAGAATAGGGGAAAGAATCATAAAGTAGCTGTTCGCAGAAAATGTCAGTAAAGACATTTCAAAATAAAAAAGAAAATGATACAGGGCTTTTCACAGCATGAACATGTTTGTCAGGCTAAAAGGTAACATCACAAATATTTTTTTCCCCCAACTGCACAAATACAACATACAATACTATACACAAGTAGGGGGAAGAGTGCTAGGTCTGTCTGAAATTAAATAACAGAAAAACAAAACAAAAGCATGCTATAAAGCCAGTGAGGATTGAAAGTCATTTGAAACCAAATTCTGTGGAGCTGCTACAAAAGGTTTGTCTCTTTCATGCACAGTGCACCAAAACGAACCATTTCACCTGAAGTCTCAACGTGCAAAAATCCAACATAAGTCTTACTCAAAAAATAAGAGTATGCAAAATACTTTACAATAATTTGGTTATTATTAACCTCAGTCCTTTATTACCTCTTTACTCCATAAGCCATGTTGAGCAGATTGTCCAACCTGCAAAACATTTAGCAAAGTGTTCAGTCTTCAGACTTTTCCACCCTTTAATCTTAAGGAAATTTGGTGTATTACTGCCATGTTCCTTGCACTGTACAGAACCTCATGCAAAGTTGAAGTATCACCCCTGAAAAGAGCTGTGACACCTTATTACACCTGATACAGTTAGTGAAGACAAAATAGATGTTCTTGTGTAGCATCCACAACCATTAATAGATCAGTTCAGAAAGTGCACCATTACCACAAGTTTAGCCTAAGTCAAATACAGTTAGCATAAAGTTACAGTCAGTGACCACCTCAGTGCAATTTTCAAGATTACTAACTTGCTTTGGATGAAGAATTTACTGAGGGTTCTGACAGTGTGCTGACATGAATACCGAGACAGATGCAGGATTTTGGAGCAGTAACAAGTGTTAGCACATGAACTGCAAAAAAGATTTTTCATTTTTTTACTCTTTTCCAGCATAAAGCGGTTTTAGAATACACACACACACACATATAGACTAAGCTTTCTCCATGTATTTCTTCCCCCACCTTCCCAAACTGTAGTATGTAACCACAACTCTAAACCCTTTGGAAATACCTAGCCAATACTCGGAACATGCAGTGCCTACCAATCCTATTAATCTTATTCCTCAAGTCCCTTGAAGTGCTTCTCTAAGAAAATTTCTGCCCTAAAGCAGCTCTGGTTTCTTCCTGGCAAAGCTCCAACATGCGAAGAGAAAGAAAGTCTTGTTAAAGGTTCTCTTCGAGACACCACAAAATATGTGCTTAGGTAAAAGAGCTACACTTAACTTAGCTTTTAGCTTACAGCTACCTTATAGATCTGTACCTTATTGTGATTTCTCTCCAGTTATGAGATGCAGGGTTTAAGAACCATTACTGGTATACAGAATCCAAACTCATGTGCTGCAGTAGTGTAGCTACATTTGTGCACAAAAAACTTGACAAAAAAATATTTGGTCTTGTTTGCAGCTAAGTAAAGTAAAGGTCTCAAACTACAGAGCATTATGATTCTGCAGTGAGCAGGGTTTGCAGGACGTACTGACAAAAGCAAGCCACTAAACCCCCAAAAAGAGCAGAAAAGAGGAAAATTAAAACATCCCTGTCTACTATCATAGAATCATCTAGTTTAGAAAAGACCTTTAAGATCATCGAGTCCAACTGTTAACGCTGCCAAGTCCACCACTAAACCGTGTCCCTAAAGACCAGGTCTACCCGTCTTTTAAATATCTCCAGAGATGGTGACTCAACCGCTTCCGTGGGCAGCCTGTTCCAGTGCTTGAGAACCCTTTCAGTAAGAAATTTTTCCTAATTTTTCCCTAATATCCTAAACCTCCTCTGGTGCAACTTGAGGCTATTTCCTCTTGTCCTATCACCTGTTACTAGCGAGAAGAGACTGACCCCCACCTCTCTACAACCTCCTTTCAGGCAGTTGTAGAGAGCGATAAGGTCTCCCCTCAGCCTCCTTTTCTCCAGGCTAAACAACCCCAGTTCCCTTAGCCACTCCTCATACGACTTGTGGTCTAGACCCTTCACCAGCTTTGCTGCCCATCTCTGGCAAGTCTATCAGCAGACTCAGTGTGGATGACAGAGGTCTACTGTCATTAACATTTAGGGATGGAGAGGAAGGTGAAGAGTTCCAGAAACACCACCACTTGCAAGTCCTTGCTGTAGAGCAGTTGGCTGAGGACTTCATACAGTAATGGTATCACTGTAACAGTTTTCATCAGTTACCTAGAGACTTAAAAAAAAATATTCTGGGAAAATTTCAGGGGCATTCACTGGACAATTTTTAAAGATCCTTTAAGTTACACATCCTACAGAAACTGAGGAACAATTCTCTATAGCTGCTTTTGAAAGTCCAGCTCAAGATTTTTCTTAGTAAGAAAAAAAGAAACGTTGTAGTGATCCTATTGTTCTTCACTACTGAAGTTTATGCTGATTATGTTTTCAGGCCTCTGTCAACCTTTAACAAGAGACAGGGAAACTGCATCAGGTAATCCTGTCTGAAACGTGAACAGCTAAGATTTCTGGCATGTGAGAGACATGAAAGATCTGAAGCATCAGGGCAATCTGAACTACATAGTCAGCAACAGAGCTGGAACGCTGCAACAACAGCAAAGCGGAGTCCTAAAAAACCAAAAAAGACAGATTCCCCTGTAGAGTTATAAAAATTAAAAGTTTGGCAGGGCTGTCTCTTTTAGAAAAGAAACAGAAGCCTGAAGGTCTTCCCAAAAAAATAAAAAAAAAATTTAATTAATTCTGTCTAACTCCAGTTCACCTTTTGACCAGTCAGTTCAACCTTGTTTCTCCTTCCACATTGATAAAAGTGAGAAAGATTTTACTCTTCCTCCTATTCACTACAGACTTGGTACCTACCCAGTGCATTTTGTTACCATTATACTTTTAAAAGGAGCAAATCATAATACCTCTTACGGTTGTTTCAGGCATCACTTTATACTTAGTATCTCAGAAAAAACCAAACAACTTTCCAGTGAAATTCAAATGGGCATTCATAAAAACACATTTCCTTTTTAAACAAAATTAAATCACAAACAAGTAAAATTTTGAAGGTTCAAAGCCTAATGTTGTAGGACAGGGGTATTCTATCAAAATCACCTTACTGCAAAGAACTATAGGTCCTATCCAAAATAAAAAACTCCAAAAGTTGGAGAATTTTTACAAATCATGATAGATCTACCTGGAGTATCAGTTAAATACAGATGCTATCCCAGCCAGTATCAGAGTAATACCAAACACAGCCAAATATCTGAGAACAACTGCATTCAGAAGAACTCAATGAGTCAGCAGGCCAGCCTTGCCAAAATATGTTGAACGCTGTAACACACAGGCTGTACAACAGCTCCCTCATGATCTCATTTCATATAACGCACCTGGGTCCATCCTGCAAGTGCAACTTCTGCCCCTACGCTCTGCCTATGGAACAATGGCAAGCCTACTTTTATTCAATATTCATCACACTGTTTAAATTAACTTTTTTATTCCTTAAGAAATGGTAAGAAAATCCACCAAATAGGGAATAAAATTGGTTATATGTTCCCTTAGGGCAGAAAACCTACTCTAGTGCTGATCTTCACACCCTTGAGACACTTGCAGCACATAAGGCTGAAAAGCTGAAGAAAAGAATAATTCAGAAGTTCTGCCGGAAGTGCAGTCCATGAACTCTGGATGTTCGGTCTAAAAGCAAGGGTGGCCAATGCAGAGCTTTTGAAGTTTGGTATATTCTCTTTGAAGCAAACTGCCAGCTGATTTTGTTTCTTGAAAAATAAAGTAGAAACTGAGTATATTACTGTTTAACACATTCCAGTCACATAGCCCAGGGGCAGAGGGTGGGAAGAAATGATCAAAATCGCTGAAAAAACCTGAGGTACTCATGAATGTAGATAATACAATATTTGTTTCACTTTGTTCTCACCATCTGTCCTTTTCAATACACTAAATATCACGGGGAACTGTATGGCTGTAGTTTCAACACAACGGGAACACACAGCCACAAAAAACACATACAAAAAGTATTTGAATAATCTTCATTACAGAAGTTTGTAGTAAGCAAAGACAGAGCGTGGTAAGCAGGATTTAGACAACTGACTAGGAAAAAAACTAAAAGCCTGAACAAGGAGGAAAGATAGGGGGTGGGGAAGAAGAGGCTGGCTGTGCCATGCCATATGGCTAAGAAAATTGAATTGCCTAGGTCAATGTTAACTGAATCAACTTGCACATTAATCAACGATAATCTAGGAAATTAAAAATAACCTTTAAAAGCAGATTTTTTTAGTGACTGTATAGAAGAAAAAGATGTCATCTCTGTTTAAGTAGGTTTATTAGATACTGAAATGCTATCAAGTAGGACAGAACGCATTTTTGCTTTTAGCTGTATTGTAGGAGCATAGCTGAAGTTCAATGTTTTCATGTACTTCCTTCACACACAGAAATCAGACAAGCAGGGATGGGAAAGAGTGGAGGGAAACAAACAGGTCCATGGGAACATGTGGCTTCCAGCACAGTTGCACACAAGTTACATATTTGACTTACCTAAAACGTTGAGCCTGCTGAGCTAGAGGTGCCGGATACCTTCTGTTTGGAGAATGGTACAGCTGGGAGAGGATGGCCTGATTGGTTTTTTGGCTTGGATTGTTAGCAAACTTTACAGTGATGGGCTCTGTGGCACTTGGAGGTTTCTGGCCATTCAAGCCCTTGATAGCTTCCTCTGCTTCAATTCGCTTGTCAAACCGGATAAAGCCAACACCCCTTGATACCCCTGCACAGGATGAAGGAAGAATTAATTCAGAGACTCTGAAATATTAGATGTTAACACTTGATTTTCATAGCCAATTGCTATGTTAATGGCCAACTGCTGTGAACAAATAATTTTGAGCTTATTAGAACTGAGCTTTTCCTCAAAGACTTTCTACAGTATTTTTTTTTTTTTAAACTAACATAACATACACTGTATAGAAAGCTTGGAAGGTTGAGGGAAAACAGAGGAGACAACTTAAACACAGTGAGCCAGAGTGTAATTCTGAAACAAAGCAATTCAGGGTTAGGGTGGAGATGAATCCAGAACCAGCTGCACTGTAACCTCTGTTCAGTTCATGCTACTCTGCAGTATCTAAAGTCACAGAAATTCTGTAAATAGCTTAGTCATCTGCTCCCTAGCAGCAAGAAATTGCTTATGCTCTCCTGCAGCACTCCTTGAAGCTCCCTTTGAAGCAATTATGCTTAGAGGACAATGAAGGGAGTGCAGGTTCTAGATTGCAGTAACTGTAATTATGGGCCTCTTAACAGTCCATAGTTACCTCTAAGTAAGAGATTCAGTTTCAGCATACCATCATACTTTTGTAGGTATTATTTTTTGAAGGAAACTTTTCTTGGGCCATAGATTCTTCCTTGGTATAGAAAAGTCAAAGACAACATGCAAGGGGATCAGCAAGTGTTTATGGAAGGTCTTAGGAACACCACATCTTAAAAGTTTATACTGTGGCTTAAATATAAAGACAGAGGTATCAATACTTGAACCAAAAGCTACCACAGCCAACACTACTTAGTTGCATGCTTTGATGTAATATTCCTAAATCCATTTAAGGCCCCTTGTATTTTGGTTCATGAATAAACAGACAAGTTAGACATTTGTCCTCACTTGAGAAAGACATTAACAACAAGAAAGGTATTCTGTTCATAAACAATGACAATTTAAACCAGAGTGACAATAAGCAGGTGCAAGAAATCTTTAGAGGTGAGTGTCACAGCTTCAACTTCACATTTTTCATCTGTCAGTTTGTGTCACAACCTTATTATTCATACAATTTTGAGCCTACCTCTTCCAAATTACTAAGAAGGAGGGAAGAAAGCTTAAACCTGAACAACAGTCTATGCCAGAGGACTACTGTGCACATACTAGGATTTATGAGTACTTAGAACTGCAGTACACATTTTAATTACATTTACTTATTTGGCCCATTTGTCAAATTCCTCCATTTCTATGCATGAGTATATAGGAACATACTGAAACAGCTATTTATTGCACAAAGACTGGAAATTTGACCTGCAAATCTATTGCTTCTACAAGTCACTATTTGGCCTTTAGCCTTCCTTTCCCTGCCTCTCTACACTCTCACCAACTCAGGCTATTAAAACACTAAGTATTATATGTCAATATTGAGATTTCTGTTAGCATAATGGAATAGCAAAGTAGCACATACACGATCCTTTACAGGTCAGCCAAGTGTCAAACACTGGCATGTGCAATCCTTTCAAAGTAAGACCATTTGAAAACTTTATGACCTCCTACAGCTGAAAGCTTTTTTTCACCCACGATGACAAGTGACTTTGAAGAGGTACAACTATAAGAAAATCCAAGCTAGCTTATTATTCATGGAATAATTATGTGAGTAAATTAATTCTTCTGCCTCACACTTTTTTGGAAAGATGAGAATTGAGAGCCACGGTCCTTTGTATTTTGTTTTGCACACTCAATACTTCTGTCATGCACTTGGCATTTCACTTGATTGCTTATTTTTGGAACAGGCCTGCTGGAAGCAGGTGAGGCAAATTATAAAAACTGCCAAGTTATACAAGCAGCAAATTATAAAGATCAGCCATTTCAGCCAGCAAAAACACATGCGCTACTGTCCAAGTCCGAAGAGTTACCACAGAGTGTCACTGACACTCACTCACTGGTTAAGACACATACTGTAGCAACACAACTAACTTGGCTAGAGCTTAGTTCTTCAGGGCACTGCTAAGCATAGAATTTATCTGCTCCTGAGGACCTCAAAGTTCATGTTCTTCAGTGTGCCCAAAGTTAATGAGGCAACCTTGAAAACAGTCTTAACAGCAATTACCAGTCTGGGTCTTTTGTAATCCTAGCCTCAGAGAACCAGCTGTGCATTTCTGCATAAAATTTTATTTTTTTTATAAAAAAAGTGTTTAATAGCATTTCATGAGGCACATAGGGACTATTGTCACGCAGCAGCTTGGAAAGGAAGATTATAGCAGCTGTAAATTTATTACAAGCCATGAAACAGGCTTCAAACCTGCACCTTCAGGGTGGAAATGACTCAAGCTGGCTCAGTACACTCTGCAATCTATTTTTGTCCATGCATATTTATGAACAATTCCAGCAGAAAATTGCATTTTCTGGCCTACATACACCTTTCATACATTCTACAGACAAGACTGTTGTACTGAAAGGTGAAATATTTCTTCAACTGCCAGTCCAAAAATGAGCGGAAGTGCAAAACTGCCTACTTACCAGTGACTTGATCAACCAAAATACGAGAAGTAATAATGCGTCCATATTGGGAAAAGAGCTGTTCCAGTTCTTTCTGGGTCATTGTTTTTGGAAGTCCACTAACATACAAATTTGCATCTCTGATAGAAGCTGAACTGGGTCGCGCATAGGAAACCTTAAAACAAAAAAGAAAAAAAAACTAGAAATCAAACACTTTAAAACCAGCTGAAATAAGACCGTGTCATTTGTTCTGCGACACTCAAATATTTTTAAGGGCAGCCAGAAAAGTTACCTTTACCTTGCAAATTCAGTTAAGTGGGTTTTTTTGGTGTTGGCTTCTGTAAAAACACTGAAGGAATGCAACATAGACCACACAGCAGAGGCTGACTGCATGAACTCATATATAATTTAAGGAGTACTTTCAAATAAGGGAGAAAAGCTAGATACACACTCCAGCAAGCTGGTAGAGAAGTGCTCTCAGTTAGCTTACTATAAGATTAAAAAGACAAATTTAAGAAGATACGAGAATGTTTTCCTTCTAATTATCATTAAAAAGCATCAAAAAATTTGAGAAATAAAGATTTCATTTTGATACCTAGGTCAAAACCACAGAAAGACAGTCCAAAGCACTTGGAAAACGCTTGCAAACCTCTAACTGCTGTGCCCTTTGTACATGTGTTCAGCTTGGTATCAAACAACACACAATCATTCATGAGGTCCAGATAAACTCTGCTACATCACTTTTATAAGCCTAAGAATAAATGGCAGAAGTAAGAATGCAACTTGCATTTTGGCCATTCAGCAGCTTGCCAGTTTCTGCAACACACAGGTGTTACAACCAAATGCCTAGTAACATTGAGCTTCTCAGGTCCTTTTGGACAAGAGTTTTTACCTGCTGCCTCAAAGTGTCTGTCAAAAATATTTTATGATTATCAATTAGATTCTTCAACCCTTAGACACATGCTACAAAACCAGCATGTTGAGGAGTTCAGTATCTCCCACTGAAGTCTGTACAAGTGGTTTATCCTTATTACAGGAAAGATTAAAACACAAAATCCATGCTTGTGGAACAGGACAAGACAAGATACTTTATTTGGGGTTTTCACTGTACAAAATGTAAAGGTAAAAAGGAACCTCAAGAAGGGGTTAGATTTATCTCCTTTCCTTCCCTCCCTGCAATGCAGGATCAGACAACTCTGGGCAGCTGGAACTTAACACTGTAGATATATCTTTTGCCTAATCCTTTGACATTTATTTTCAAATCCTCCCTCTGTCTTATTTCCATGCAGATCATCAGGAAAACTAGGCAAACATGAACCTCAGAGAAGTTCAACAACAGGAAAAGCAGAGTCCTCCCCTTGGGGAGGAATAATTCCACATACCAGTACATTCTGGGAGCCACTGGCTGAAAAACATCTTGGCAGAAAACCTTGAGCCCTTGCAGACACCAAGCTGATCATAAGCCAGCAGAACATACCCTTGCAACAAAAATGGCCAACAGCCCCCTGGGCTGCCCTAGCAGAAGCATCACCAGCAGGTCACGGAATATGATCCTTCTCAGCACTGGTGAGACTTCTGGGGGTCTGTCTCCAGCTCTGGGCTCCCCAGTATAAGACAGATATTTACAACTAGAGTGAGTCCAGTAAAAGGCCACAAGAGTGATCAAAGGACTGGAGCATCTCAGCAGGGATTGCTCCATCTGGAAAAAAGGCAGCTCAGCAGGATCTTAGCCATAAACATCTGATGAAGGAAGTAAAGAAAATGAAGCCAGACTCTGCAGTATCAGGTGACAGAACAAGAGGCAACAGACACAAACTGAAACACAGAAAAGTTCATTTAGAAATTCCATTTAGATTTCATTCCATAAGAAAACACCTTTTCATGGTAAAGGATGGTCCAGCATTGGAAGAAGTTACCCAGATTGTACAGTGTAGCCCTTGAAATGTGCAAAACCCAATTGGACACAGGCCTGAGCAAACTGCTTATAGTAAACCTGCTCTGAGCAGTGGCTTGGACTAGAGGCCTCCAGAGGTGCCTCAAACCTCAGCCATTCTGTGATGCTGCGACAACACATAACGAATCTTAAGGAAATTCTTTGACATAGACTTCTACGCAGACTCTGGACATAATTTGAATCAGGTGAAGGTTACAAAGCCAAGACAGAGGATTCAACTCAGCTTTTTGTATAAAACCAGTAATACAGTCATTTCCCCCTTATTCCTTCCAAGAGGAATTCAAGACAGAGACACTGTCTTCCCAAAGGGGAATTAACTACTGCTGGACACATGCTGTCACATATCAAGGATGTAAACTCACTCTGAGCCCCTCAGAAGAGGTGAAATGAGGAGATGATTGGTAGCAGCCAACATGGCTTCACCACGGGCAAGTCACACCTCACAAATCTGGTGGCCTCCTATGAGGGGGTTCCAGCAGTAGTGGACAAGGGAAGAGCAACTGACATCATCTACCT
>RSEF01000031.1:59763355-59811871 GCA_003993805.1 Himantopus leucocephalus
GAAAGGTCCCCTCCAACCTTAACAATTCTATGATTCTATGAAACTGAGAAGAGATCCATATGCACACCAGAGAGGTGTAGATGAAGTAACTTAACACTAAATAAGAAGCAAGTGAAGAACACATTGATTCAGTACTTAGGAAAGAAAAGTAGACCGACTTCATAGGCATCAATCAGCAAAAAACCAAAAAAGTTTCAAGTTGGAAGAGCAAAATAAACAAGTAGGAAAGTATAGCCATGGTCACACTGCTCTTGAATTTACTACTCTACCTTGAAAAAAGTCACTTTTTTTTCTTTAAAGACACACAGGATATAGTTTACATATGGGCTCTAGTTCACAATACTTATCAGAGGTAGAATCACAAATAAACTAGTTCTATCCTGCCCAGGTTGCTTCATAAGTATTTACTTGTTTCCTAGAAGTGAAGCCTATTTAAATACTGTACACACCTGTAAAAGCCCAAAGAAAAACCTCTACTACACATCACGCAGAAAATCCCAAATGGATGCTATCTCTGCAGAGGAAGTTGTTATACAAAGCAGATGTGATAGCGATGCCTGTTGTCCACTCAATGTCTTCCTTTTAAAAGCAGCAGCAATATTCCTTAAAGCAGAATAAAGCCCTTTTAATAGAATTGGTAAAACAACAAAATTTTCCTCCTCCTGACAAAAACATTCAACTTTCTGAATAGGAATAATCTCACTCTAGAACTCTGCTTAGGTGAAAGGACTCCTTGGTAATTTCCAGCAACTGCTTCAACATTTTTAAGTAGACCGATTATAGTGGAGTCCTGTTGCAAGAACTTTATTTTAGAAGAAAAAAAGATCATGATGAAGATTTAGATCGGACTACTGGAGATGTGACACAAGTGAAGAAATGACAAAAAGACTGAGACACTTAATGAGTTGTTTAGCAAAATCCAAACCGAGTCTATTTTTTCCTTGGTAACTCAGAAGGATTGTGGGATTAAAGAAATGCATCACTACACTGTACTGTACATTTCCACAAGGCACAGCTATTTACACCAACTAAGACACTATCGTGGAATTACTGAATGCTCAAAAGCAACTACAAGCAAGCTCACTTTACTTGATCACTGTTAATTACTTTTGCAAAGCTCTCATGAACTTGGGGAGGAATATGAGGTCTAGAGACAAGGCATTTTTTTCTGTTACCCTGTTACTACCCAAATTATTCATAATGCAGAGATAAGCAAGAGTGTTGGTGACAAGAAAAAGTAAATGTAACTACTAAAACTGTCTGAACACTGAAGTCCACTTCCACAGTAAATCCAGCTCACATCCCCCATTTGAATGGGGAACCTGACATCACTTGTTTCTTGTAGTGTCTGCTGCCATTCTCAGTTGCATACACACCTCTCTCTACTTCACTATCAATTCAGAGATCACATTCTCATTATAACGAGGCACAACTCTTTCTAGATTCACACGAAGTGTTTTTACTCTAAAAGCTGTTGGTGTCTCCTTGCTATTGTCTGTCTACTGACAGACAGTTCTAAGGGCTGGACTGCTAGTGGTGATCACCTGTCCAAGGCAGCAATTTATGCCTCAACTAGACTGAGGGCAGCACCTGTAAATAGTAACGACCAGTTGAAGAGAAGCGCAGGATAACATGACAGAGGTTTTACTCTCTGTAGAGAATCTATACGCAATTACCATCCCTGAGGAGTTTGTTCTTCTCAAATAGTTTTTACTGCATCTAAGCTTCCCGTTTCTCTGGAAAATGCAGAACTTATTTCCAAACAGTAGTTCAACTACACTGGAATGTAAGAAAAACTGAAAGGCAGTCCAAACTAAACTATCTACCCCCACCAAGCCTATTTTCTTCTTTCCAACAAACCTGCATTAAAAGCCTAGTGTTACGTTAAGGATTTACACACACAGCTGAACCCAGCCATTTAGCCCAACCACACCAGGTCAGCAATTAAGAAGTTTTACAGCCACTTTTCTCAAGCTCCCTGGGAAGTGGCCTGCCTGACAACTTTTCATGTAAGAGAAAGTATACTCCCACCATGCATTTCCTTCCTTTTTCTCTTTGGAAGCAGTTACAACAGCCACAGGCAGTGGCTTGTCTTCTACAGCTTTAATGTACCTGCCACATAACAGTAAACTTCCTCCATGCTGCACTTCCAAAAAGTACAGAAAGGACAAGAGCCTTCAGATCAGACAGCTTCCTTGAAGGCCAAGTTAGAGATCCTCGCCCTTTGACGACTACACTCAAACCTAGAAAACAGGTGAAAGTAAATAAAAGTGGGACTACAGCATGTAACAAGAGAAAACTTCTGTAACTAAACTGATACACAGGAATACCTCTGTGTGGACAATAACGTATTTTATAACAGACGTGAGAGCACTGAATTGCTGCAAAATGCTTCTGTTCTGTTTTCAACCTACAAGCTACCACTCAGTTTCAGAAGAAACGTTCTCTAAAGCCTGTAGGCACCTCAGAACCAAGAAGAAATACTATTTCAGACACAAGCACTAAAGGCAGCATCTTCAACAGCTCTTCACTCAATTCTACTGGGCTGGATGCATAGTAAGAGACAGTTCAGCCATCTGAAATATGCAGTCCTGTCAACAAGAGTTTGCCTGAAAGTGCTCAAGTGCCATCTACAATCTGTTACATCTTAAAAGAAAGGCTTGAAAGCTAGACAAGTATGAGCTTTAACTTAACAGATGTTAAGTAAACCCTTTCAAAAGCTACTTCTGAAATACTGCGAGAGCTGTGTGACACAGAAGTCCTTGCGATGTTACAAATGCACAGTGCTGCATTTTCAGCAGTCTTGCAACATTTTATCACCCCTGAAAAAGAATACATGTTGTTTTCTGCAGAACACTGTGATTAGAGAGCAGCTAATTAGTATGATAGTTTTATTTCATGACTGATTAAAGCATCTTGGTAATTTACTATTTCTTCTCTGAATGTTTTTGGGGCAGAAACATTAAGTTTGACCCCAGAAATTTCTGGCCAATAACAAGCCTACTTATCTTCCGCTCTTGAAGTCTCCTGCTGTCCAATTGTCTACTGAATCTGTGTCCTCATGACTCTCCTCTCTAAATAGCTGCTGCTGAAGATGATTTTGCTACATGCATGACTGAGAAGCCTGTCTTCCCAGACAAAATCCAGAGCCAATACTGTAGAACTTTATCTTTGCTTGAGCACACAGCTGGTATTTTTTCAGCACTGCTCCATTAGTATACAATGGCATTATTACCAGCTGAATAACAGGTGCTGAAAAAACTGCAGTTTCGGTACTAGAAGAGTTTCTATGGCTGCATTTCTTCCAGGGGTCAACTACCTGCATTACTTCAACATGCTCTGCCTGCTGGCGTGAACCAGAACGCTGGCCTTCTCACAAGGTGGTCAGAGCCTGTGAAACCTTGGCACACCCACCACAGGAGGGAGCCCTTGGCTGCTGTTTCCCACCAGAGACATCAAACACCCAATGCAAAGGCTGAGCAAACTACCTTTTGGAAGTAATCATTGACTAAATTGCCAGAGTACCCAGCTAATCCTGCACCTTGTCTGGAATTCTTAAACATTCCTGTAATGTCTGCAGACTAAACAGAATAGGCAATCAGCAATTTCAGGTAATCGCTTTTTCCACCAAAAAAAACCCCCAACAATTAGAGCCAAACACTACCATCAACTGAGCTTTCAAAACCTTTTCAGTATGTATGCAACTTCTGATAAGGTTAAGACTGAATGAGTCCTATAGAACAAACTGGTTCATTTGAAGGAGCAAGCCAAGCTAGTTTGGAAGTTCCACCTCCCCTCCTCCACTTACTGCTCTCCTCAACAGATAGAAGTAATGCAAGAACAGTAGCCCCACTAATTAAGTGCTATCAATACTAATGCTTACAAGAAAAAACCCCAAAACAAACAGTCAATTTTGAATTATCATTCTGACATGCATATTAAATAGAAAGCAAAAAACCCACAAGAACACTTACATTTGGTTAATAATACATCTGAAAACTAACACATACCACTAAGCTATAAAACTAGTTTCATGGACTAGTAAAAAGATTTACCACAAATACACACTAACGATATTCTGGAAAATTAAAAATCTCAATACCAAATAATACTTGTTCATGTATTTACCTTCTGCAGACAGCAATCAAAAAATTTTTAAGATAAGCATTTAAAAAGGTATTTCTACAATACAGTCATTGATTTTATATATATAGTGACATTTCAGGCTATTTCAACTTGTGCAAAAGAGATCTTATTGCAAAAGAATGAATTAAATAATATAACCACCAAGAACTACAATATCACACAAAAGAAATGCTAAAAAAGCCTATCTTCCAAAAATTACATACTATTTGCAGAAATATATGATAGCGAAGAACACACTTCTGAAGTTCAGTAATAAAGTCTAGGAGATGAAACTCAATGTCTGTAAGTCTACAGACAAAAAACCAGAGTTCTAGCAGACTGGGGACAATTTTTTATAATTTAACTTCAGCTACAGATGCTTTCATTGTTTTACTCCTTGAAGATCTGTCAGCCAGTCCTTAACTGAAAGGGAATAATCCATTTTCTAGTGAATATTAATACATTTTCTGCCACCAGTCATGCAAGTGTTCATTTTATATCAAACATTATTTTCAATAACTAAATATAACTTTGCTTAAAGCTGTAAATTTTTGTCTCTGTGTATGAAGTTAATTGGTAAAGATCCACTAAAGCACTGTAAGAACAAGTCAGCTTCATATATTTGTAAACAAGACCAAGTCAAGTTCACAGCAACTTGATGTTTGGTTTTATTCAGCCTTTCATCACTCCTGAAGTTGCACACACTGCTGGAAGAATGCTGTTAAAAGGAATATATGTAACATTACAAGCCTATATACAAAAGCTCTCATTTGCATTCATCTCACGGACCCATATAATTTTTCACAAGTCTCCTAAAATTTACAAAAGCAGAAGTGGCATTGCATAAAAGACAGTGTTATGTTAGGATAAACCTAAACACTGCAAGTAGTCAACAGCCTGTGATGTCCTGAAGACAAGCCAGTGTGGCCACAGGAAAGATCAACAGCACTTCTGGCCTGTAGTCCAATTTCAGGTGCATGAAAAGTTGATAAAGAGCTTCAGACATATTAGTAAGAAACATTCAAACCTTTTGTTTGTATGGATTTGCAATTTAAGACATCAGAATGCTCCACAATATGCTAGGGTGATCCTCCGGAGAGACAAGCGCACAGACCATTCTCTTGTGTCAAGATAGGGGGATCATTCAGCTGGTACCAGCTCTTTTTCAAAAAAGTTACTGTGTCTTCATAAACCACCATTGTCAATTGTGTCTGAATCAAGCCACTGAGATTACCACAGCATTATTTTAACACTGAATAAGGCTAGAAGCACACACCCAGACATGCAATTCACTTAACTGTTGAACTGTACATAACACTACCTACAGAGCTATGGTGTCTCTAACAAGAGGGGCTAAAGGAATAAGCACAGAATACCATCAGTGTTGCTTTTTTCCCATTCACTTTTAACATTATTGTTCAAGCTTCACAATCCTTTGAAGTTTGCATTAAGGCTTGAACTGCATTTTAAAAACAGCTTCAGCAGAATGAGGGAGACCACATGAGCCACTGAGCAATCCCCAGTTTAACTGCAAGTTTGCTCATAGTTCCAGTAGATGGATTCTATTTACTGAACACTCGTAACTCATCCACCACTGAGCTAGCAAGCTAGGCAGCTTGCAAGAAAACACCTGTAAACCATGATCACTGCCAGATTTCAGTATTTGATACTTTGATGCCTCTTTCTCCTAAACCCAGTTTTTCTCAGCTATTGCTGCAAATTTGGCGAAATGGAAGTTGAAGACCGAATTTTGAAAAGGATCAAACACTGATCCAAGCAGTTGACAGTTTATCCTGCCATACAGTAAGAAGATTATGTCTGTAATTAAACAGCTGTTAACAGAGCCGTCCTAAAAGTCAGAATTTTTCAGGATAAGAAACTGAAGTTTCATCTCAGCCAGGTACAACTCTACCCTTTTATTAACTTAATGCAATTCTCTTGTCTTACATTTCGCATGGTTCTTCACATGTGAGGAACATCAGCAGCAACTGCTTCATCAACACGAGCTTGTTGATGTCAGATACAAAAATGAGGGTGCAGCTCTGGTTCTTCCCCATGGCAGAGAAAGTCAAAAGTACGGGGTATTGTGGATGCCAAGATATACATGGACCTGATCAAATCAGAGACGTTCAGTAAGCCAGAAGAGACATTAACTGAGCGTTATAACAGATACACCATGTCCAAATAGGAAATCTCAACCTCACAAACACAGCTGGAAGCAGGGACTGCGTGGGAAGGCGTATGCTTTCACACAAACAAAAGGAATAGGGTATTTGCTTATGGACACTACAGGAGGTTGAACACTGATAGTCTTGCTTGTTATGGCCTCTCGTGTCCAAACATAAATAGCGACAACTATGAACTGGCTTGAAACAACAGTGACTGACCTAGGCAGCACGCTTTCTTACAAACTAGCTTGCCATATTACAAGTAGAAGCTCATTACTATGGTAAGGTGGAAGTATACCATGGAATTTGTTAAATCAGTTACTTTTTTTGAAAGCTGGCTTTACCTTTTAAGTTTTACCACTATTAGTAGTAACATGTTCTATGCAGCTGAGAAGTTTTGTCTTTTACAGTTGATTTGTTCCTTGTCAGGAATACAGCAAGCAGTGTTAAATATTCTGCCTTATTGTACCACCTAGTCACATTAAATAATAAGCAGGTGGATGAAGCACCTAGCTCTACTGATGAGGTGTTTAGAAGCTTGCAGTAATTTGTGCAACCAAGTAAAAAATAGCATGTAATGTAAATTATTTTCCCAAATTTCACATTAACACATGCTATCCTTGGGGTTTTGTTTTTCTTTCAGGCCCTATCTGCTACTTAATCTCAGAGTTTTGAGAGACATCCTAAAATGTACCATGATGAAAAGTTTGAGAACTATTTTTCCCCCCTAGGGCACATTTTGCAAAAGTTAACTTGCAGTGTTGCTTTCAATCATGTGGGGGTTTTCCTGTCTTTACTGATGACTGAAAAAACAGTAACAAGATGATAAATTGTAGTCAAAAGATAAATTCTTTTCCTAGCCTAAGTGTTAACTGTCAACTCAAAAAATATGTCCTTGCAAGTACGTCAAAGGGGGATATCCTTCTTTCAGTTTTAATCGTTATTAGTAAACAAGAACAGCTACTAATCTGCAATGCAAGGTAATAGAAAACACGTCATTTCTCATTGTAGTTGGTAAATACACACAGGGAAAGGTTATGCTGAGAAAAGCTCACATTTTCATTACTTGAAACAAACTTGTCTCCATAAAATAATTCTGAACAAAATTCTTTCAGAAGGTAGCTTTTACTATTAAAAAAGGGCGGGGGGGAATAACCAATGCAACTTCCTATAAATGCAAGACTTCATAACCATTGTGCAGCAACATTAGCCATCAAATGCATTTCAAAAAGGGCTGTGACTTAACCTGCATGAAGCTGTAGGTACCAGAAAGACCAGGAAATAAAAAGCAACTTTCACCTTCAACAACTCCAGAAACTCACAAGATAGGAGACTTATAATGTGAATTTTTTCCTGTTTTAGTCAGTTCTACCAAATGTCTCAAATAAGAAAAGGTAAAAACAAAGTAACTGAAACAACTGGTCAATACCATGGGAAAGCCTGAAGATAGCACAGCTGTGCCTTTGATAACCCTGGTAGTTGACTGATTTACAAAAATTGTTTAGTGAATCATAAAATGAAATGCAGGATCTGACCTGTATTTGTGTCAGTTACTTTCCCTTTATGTGTAGATTAAAGTATTATGCCCCTAAAACCAGACTTGCACATTCTTCTTCTGTTGCCTGCTACAGCTTTCTACCTACTTCTGCTCACACTGATGACAAAAAAAATCCATTAAAAAGTGTAATAAATCCTTTTCTGCAGTTGTACACAAAGACAGACTGCCACTTGAAGTGTACAATGATGAAAGCAAGTAAAATGTAGAAACAAAATGCGTTCATAGAGCAAGATAAGTATAAATATACAAAGCTAAAGAAAGTTCCTTTCATGTATTTAAGGTCTTGTTTCTGTAATGCAATATACTAGCTGCTTCAATACATAATGCACCAACCATGAATAAGTTAAGACCACCTGCACCTTGAAATCTCATTACTTACTACTCTGCTTGTGAGAGCAAGTACCCACTTTCTGTAGGAATACCCAGGTCCTTATAATCCACGAGGTCCTTGGAGTGAAAAGGCTTCAGGGTGTGCATGTCAGTAACACTACTACCTACACAGAGGTAGACTTCACTGAAAACACACCTTGATTATTAGAAATAATTTGTACTAATCTCACAGCACGGTTACCCCGAAAGGCAGTGATGCCTATAAAAACTTCACATTACTCAAGGTCTCTTAACACACACTAATTTCCACTAGAATTAACATTTATTGAAACAACTGGCCTAGAATCACTAGGACATAACAGCTATATGTACACGTACAAGTACCTATGAATGAGCAAGCAGCGATAAGACATGCCAAACAGGCAGCCGAAGGACTCCCAAGGTGGACACAAAGAGCACTACCTCTGTTAAAAGCACGCAAGATATCCCATGTCACTACAGGACCAGTGCCCATTTGCAAGACCCAACTGTTTTCACAGGCTTAAGTTACTGCAATCGCTGACATGAATGAATTTTGTCTGCAGAGAAGTGCACGAGAATTTATAGTGTTAATCCCCATCAAAAAACATACTGCTTGCTGAAAAGCACAGTGATTCAATGAAGATGACGTTCTTATTCACTACATTCAGAGAGGTTCCTAATCATATTTAGCCCTATAAAGAGAGTTCCAGTTTTAAAACGCCAAGTCCTTACTGACGTTGTATATTGAGATGAGCTCATTAATTCAGGTTAATACGTGGATGAATAAACTGTTTAACCATTTTGAAAATTGTTTGTTTCCACAATGTCAGCAGTAAGAACTGACTAACTAAGCAACTTAACTGAATCCCTGGAATAGACTATGCAAGTTTAGTCAAACAGGTTTTTCTCTACCTTTTTATTTTTAAAAACAAAGCCTATGAACTTTTGAAAAGCCAAAACATTGTGGTGCCTGCAAAAGAGTGAAAAGCAAGTGGATGGAAGTGCAAAGACAATCAAGTGCTATCTTGAGTAATGTAAGGTGAAACAAGTTCCTTCATCTCCACCTGCTTGCATGACTCACTTCCAGGAGACATGAAGTGCAATAAATTATGCAATTTATGAAAAAGCACAGTTAACACCCTTAAGTTCTTTTCAATAACATTAAATAGCAATATGCAGAATTGGAGCAGAATAACTATAAGATACAATATTAAAAAACTTAAAACAAGTCTCCATTAATAGCGCTCTGAATTCACACATAAGGCTTGTCTGAAAACGTTAACTCCTTCATCCTTCAGAATTACTCCTGCAGTCCAGACAATAGGACTGTACTCCAACCATCAGTGAACTAGACTAATGCTCTGCTGTTGCACTTTCTTCTAAAAAAAGCACAAAGTTCAAAATTACTTGTTGTGCTACAACACACCAAGTCCCTAAACCACATCAGAGACTGAATTTTAACAGCTGCAGAGTTCAAAACTCAGATTTATCTTGAAAATTAACAAGCTGATGCTAAGAACAACCCTCCCCTTCACACCCATCCCCAGAAAAAAATCTATGCTTCAAGGTCTTAAGCAAGTTGCTCCAGAGAAGAGATCAAACAATCACCATATATAAGTTTGCCTCCAATCCCGTTGGGTTTTTATTCTTGATTTCACATTTTAGTAAAGTTCTGCACACGGGATCCTGCCAGCAAGATAACAATTTGCCAGACAACACTTTTTGTCCACATCCCTGCCCAAATCAAAGCTTTCAGGCTGCCAGAACTCGTTCCTCATCTCAGCACACCACTAGGCAGCTGGTAGCAAGAACCTCTGCCTCTCATAGACTCAACACACCACAGAAGAGCAGCCAGCTTCAGCCAGGTTCTCCATTAGCTGCTAAACTACTCTCTCACTACAAGTGCACTCAAAACCTTGTATAAACATCTAACAGATTAGAGTGGCACAGGACTGCACACATCATGCACATTGGGAGTAAAGCCTGAGAAGCCTCACAAAAATAGCAAGCCTCTTTTGGAAAGTGGTAAAGTTACAGTTGCCTGTTCATTCATGTGGTCATCCCTACACATCAGGTACTTGTGCTATATAAGCAAATACCTGAAATTCCAGCTACTCACTGCCCTACCATCCTCAAAATTTTCGTTTTTTGCCATAGGAATGTTTAAAACTTTCTATACTGTAGATGAAGAGTCACTTTGCAAACTAAGCCACTCCACAGATATGCCATACTATTTGTCTCCTCTTGCTTCCTCTGGGACATGAAGAAAGGAAAACATGCCTAGTTTGTCTCCTACCTCATCTCCACATACAGTACTTCAAGGCAGCAACAAGCCTAGAGGCTCAGATTAAGGCATTCAAGTCTATGACCATACTTTCTTCCCGTATTGCTGTAAGGTTAGTTTAGATGCCCTAGAATTAATCTTACATTAAGGCAAAGGAAAGATTTAGGGTTTAAACATAAGCTAACACTGTTCAAAGCAACAGTGACGAGACTTGAAAGAAACTGCCAGACTAGACTCAACTGAACAATGACATCACTCTGAAACTTAAAGGTCACGTAGAGAAAGAGTCAGGAGCTTTACATTAGCACTGACAACAGATAAGGTTTCCAACAGTTCTGCTGCTGCCAGACTTTAACATGGGCTAGGAGTTTTTGCATTGGTATCACAGAAGTAGAGAAAACTACAGAGCTTAACAAGCTCCACATGTTCTAGATTCAAGCAGCCAGTCAGACAAAACACTTTTTACTGCTTCCACTGAGGACACACAGTGTCTTTCCCCTGATTACCAGAAGATTACTGTAGAAGTCACAGCAAGCACAGGAGCTATAACCAAGAGATCAGCATTTCACCCATGCTCTGCTGAGACAGAACACCTACCCCACAGAAAGAAAAATCCTTCTCCATCTCACAGCCTCAGTTCTTTAGCAGACTACAATTCAGCACTGCCACCAGGTGTGTCCTCAGACTCTGCGCCAGAGGACACTACTCTATAACCAAGGATCTGGCAGCGTAGAGTCCCTCCTAACACCGCACTGACTGTATGCAATGCATATACATTGCACACACTGAATTATGACTGATGTTACTGGAACTATTACTGCTAATAATGCAAGCTCAACTCTGATGACATCATGTCCAACTGCATACATGTTTTCTATTTTTTTTCTATAACCAACCCAGAATCCTTTGCATTTATTACCATGGTTCCTCAATGAAAACAGAACATACATGAGAAATTACAGTATTAACAACTAAAAACTATTTCTGTACAAACTTTAATTGCAAACATACTGATTACAGCTGCATCAACAACTTTCTGGAAGTGTTCAACTTCTAGACTACGTTTTGCTTCCACACTATGTGAAAAATAATAATGAGACAATACTTCCAAGTACCTGAGAACAAGTATCTGCAAAGGGCAAGACGAAATACGCACAGTTAAACAAGTAGATATGCCTATTTCCATAAGACTAAAGTGGACAGGAGGAGAAAGAAATGTGACCCTTCCTCTATGTGCCTGTCCATCGCACCGTACTATTGTCTAGATTGTCTACAAAACTTAAGGGTCAGAAAATAAACCTGAAGCATTTTACTCTGAGAGCTTATAACACTGACCATAAAGAAACCCCACCTCAATGTGACAGATAGTTATCAGCCATAGGCCAAATGGCAACACAGATTTTTGGAAAAAGGTTTGCAAAAGGATCAGGCTTTCAACCAACATATAAGCTTGACAGTAAAGCAGTCAGATCAAGTTTGAAAAACAGGCTCATCTAGCAGAAATCAGCAAGGCCGTCCCGAAATGGACCTTCTCATTGTCTTCAGGTTTAGAAGGCAGAAAGTTTGACAGCAGGAAGCGATGCAAAAAGAAACCTTCAGGAGTGGAGCACCTGGCTCCTTGTACTAGATGGAACAGTCTCTTAACCGGGCTTCACAGCTGCACAAGTCTATGAATGTGAACTACTGTTCCAGGCTAGATCACAAAATACATTCTCTCTCCTTTTCTAGGTAGCACAAGAAGGTGTGCTAAACTGCAAACAAAGTCTACATATATGCATTATTACTAGTTGAAACACACTGTCAAAAATACAAGAAAAACTGACCGATCAACAAACAGGTTCTCTTTTAGAGAAATTGTTAATTTTATGGGCATATGATTATTACAATAGGAGAACAGTATAGCAGCTTTGAAGCCAAGAAAACTAAGAAATTCTCTAAGTTATGACATTTCTTTTCAGCTGCTCTCTAAAATGAGAGTCTCAATTCCACAAAGTTTCAGTTTAGCTAAAAACTCCGCAAGTACTCCTGGGTAAATAACGAAGAAGCAGAGGCCTGAAATCATGGAGATTATTCCACAATGTGAAAACTAAGCATTCATCTTCTGCATGTACAACTGAATTTGCACTAAAGACAGTGGTCGTTAAAAAGAAGTGCAGTCTTTTTTGTAAGGACATCAGTCATCGCCATTTTTACCTATATTCAAGTTTCAGAAAAGTAGGTGTAGAAAATGCAGTTTGTCATACTAAGGTAAGTGTTTATTTTTAAGCAGTAGCTACTACTTTCCCTTGCATCTTGTCAACAGGTGCTAAATCCATCGGTCATGCAGGAGAGGAAAGCTTGTGCCTTTAAGTGCTTGAACAGGGGCAGTTTGATAATTAGACTTCATCCCATTTTACCTTCTTCCATTACATTTAAAGTATTTTCAGCTTAGCTTTTATAATTACACATGCTTAACATTAGATTAAGTAAAATGTTATCAGCAGCTTTTAAATACATAGGAACACTTAAGAAACTAAAGTAAACAGCTATCTAGAGCAGCTGGTAAGAATTCAGTTATGATTCAGTTTGTTGAGACCAGGGTCTCCCACCTATTGTACAACTGTACTTAGTTCACGTGGTAGTTTTGAACCTTGTATATACATACATCTGCAGTAGTCAAAAGCATACAATAGTTAACAGACTCCAAAATATCTGGGCACTATGACTCATTCCAGACAGATTCTCTGGTTAGCAAGTGAAGATAAGTGACATTCATGCCCTACTTCTCAGTTGCTGGTCTTGTTGATGGGATTCTCACAGAGATTCTCATTCAGCATCCTTTAAAATCATTAGTACCAAGGTTTAATTTCTCTGCCTTCAGTAGAACAACAGAACAGCAGTCAGTTATTTTAATTCTTCCTGAGAGCACTTTCAGTGTTTTTCCATTAGCTGAGCAAGTAAACTTCACTTCAGCTACAAATGTTGCCACAACAGCAAGTTGTGCCCATGAACAGCATGCTTGGAAGTGACCAGCAAGAACCTTCTGCAATTCAGCTTTCCTCCCTACCCACCTCACAACTAAACCCTGGGATAAAAATCAGTAAGGGACACAAACTTTATGTTGGCAGTACACTGCAAGGAACTAACCATTGGTTGAAACAATTAAGACGTTGTTTTAACAAATTCCACTCCATGGAAAAAGAATTACTGAAACTACTAAAACAACCCTTTTGGAACAGGGCTTCAGACTGCTCACATGTAATTAAGAAGTGAACTCCAGGATGCCTCCCTTCCCTCCAACAGGTTTTCCAGAGGCAGGGAGGCCCTCAAGCTCAACTCATCTCAATCCTAAAATATGCAGCTTCAGGGAACCCAGGCACTGCAGGGAACCCAGGCACTGCTATAATATGGCAACGAAGCTGGTGAGGGGTCTGAAGAACAAGTCCNCGAAGCTGGTGAGGGGTCTGAAGAACAAGTCCTATAAGGAGCAGCTAAGGGAACTGGGGTTGTTTAGCCTGGAGAAAAGAGGCTGAGAGGAGACCTTGCTCGCTCCAGCTACCTGAAAGGAGGTTGTAGAGAGATGGGAGTCGGTCTCTTCTCACTAGTAACAAGCCACAGAGCAAGAGGAAATGGCCTGAAGTTACACCAGGGTAGGTTTAGGATGGATATTAGGAAAAAGTTCTTCACAGAAAGGGTTGTTAAGCATTGGAACAGGCTGCCTGGGGAAGTGGTGGAGTCGCCATCCCTAGACGTATTTAAAGGACAGGTAGACATGGTGCTGAGGGACATGCGTTAGTGTTGGTTTTGGCAGTGTTAGGTTGATAGTTGGACTTGACGATCTTAAAGGTCCCTTCCAACCTAGACCATTCCATGATTCTGTAATGCAGTATTAAATGCACTCCAGTGTTGCAGATGTGACCACAGACTGAATATCAAATACCAGGGTGGGAGATAATTTGGTTCAAGTCCACAGGATACTCTGTCAAGTATTTGGGTCAAGATGGCAATAGCCATCCTTAATGCCTCTGAATTTCAACACATGGCATTCATGACCCAGTATGTAGCAGACTTTTTCAGGTCTTAAATTAACTAGTGGATCACACCAGCGTGGTATGGTCTGGCACTGACACTGCCTGCTAATATGGACGGATAGGTAACAATTTCTTGTTTTCTTCATCAAATAATGTTTCACTGCTGAGAAATGGTTCACCTGCATGTTTAATTTAATTCATCCATGCAGATAATACCAAATTTCTTAGCATTCCTATACTGGAGTTGTCTCACCTGCTTGGCAAACAGTTCTCAGTTCCAGCATGTCATAAATGGAAGTTTCACCTCATGAAGTAGCCAGAGGATCCATCCAATGCTGATATGGACCAACCTGAATTAGACAGTCAAAGGCAGACCAAAGCTTTGCCCCTTACCAATTCTCATTTGCAGTTTAAACTGTATTAGAGTGCATTTCAATTTCTAGGCTCCTCTAAACTTCTCATCAATTAAAGGCATTCACGAAGCATGTAGTACTCATGACCGCTCATTTAAGATCAAAAAAATTGTTTTAACACAGGAATTAAACCAATATAATTCTGAAATGCGTGCCAAATCTCTTCCTTCACACAAACCTAGTAACAATCCCTGTTCTGAATTGTAGAAAGAAAAGGAAAATTTGCTTTTCAAGAACTCCACAGAAAACCTGGAAGTGAGTGACAGGACTGGAACTAGAGCATCTCCCCAGCATCCACAAATGCAAGGTAATCTTGCTCCAGGCTACTTAAATCAGAAGTATGTCTCCCAATGCAGTTATAAGGTCAGACACCACATTTCTCAATCTCATTTATACTAAAGCCTTTTGGAGCAAGACGCAATGTTTTTGCTGGCAGCTGAAAGTATGCCCCAAAGCTGAGGAGCTGCTCTCTGATAAAGGAGAAACACCAACTGTATCTCCAGTAACTCCAACCCTGGATTTCTCACTTACTAAGAATGTAACTTAAATTCAGGATCCTTCTTAGGCATCATTTCATGCTATAAAGATGACATCACACCTTCAAACAAGAGGTCTGCAATTAAGTCCCAGGCAAGGAGTCTTTTGACACTAAGTAGCAGCAATGTGAGCTTCTAGCATATAAAATACCAACACCATCACTTTAGGATGTGGACAATTTGCACATCCATCATTAACACCTTGAGGCTCACTACTGTGTGCCTGCAGCAGCCCCTTAACTGGGAGAAGCATGTAATCCTTAAGCAACTTCAATAAGGAATGCTAACTATGTGAACTCAGATCTACAAGACAGATTAACACTTTGAATAGACATCTCACTAACTGATCAAGTACCAGTTATATCTTTCCACTTCTGGAACAAAAGGTCAGGAAACAGCTAAGTAAAGGACTTTTTGTTTCAAAGCACTGAAGTCATGACCTATAGAGAAGACAAGCTTGTTTTCTGCATCAACCAGCCTTCAGCTGAAGACAGCAAGGTGTGGCATCAGCCCAGTCTCGTTTCATTGGCATCCCCAAGCACATTAGGTATTCTTCACAGGGAAGAGCAGAGATTGCTTTGAGGTTTGGTCTGCCCAGAAGGACTAAAAGCAGTGGTTTCAGCAGCCAAGGCTACCACGCTGAAGGCAAGGTACTTCAGATTTAACAATTCCACTACTTAATGTCTTAAGAGCAAGCCACCTACTATGGGAAGAAGTGCTAGTCATTCAAATCCAAAGGGAGGCAAAGCAACCTTCATTCTAAGGCACAGAAGTCAGCCAGAGACTACTGAATAAGTAAGCCAAAGGATCAGTACTGGGTTTCAAGCAGCCTCTTAACTTGACTCATTTTGTGCCACTAAATGCTCCCTACCTCAGGGAGGGTAAGCTGTCAGCAATCACTAATTGGATTCAGAGGAACAGCCATGAAGCACAGCCTAGTGAATTCATCAAGACAGAAGTATATGTTCTGGCAGTCATCTTTTAAAAGTCATACTCTTCAGGCAGGATCCCTTTGTTTTGGGGTAATCTGCTTTCAAATTAACAAACTGTGTACAATAGCACGTAGACAAGATCAAGACATTAAAAAAATCCCATTCTTGTAGTCTCAGAAGTACAGCATCACCTCTCTCTACGCCCGAGTATGGACATTGTTCCTTCTCTTTAGTTTTACTTTGTAAGTCACCTGAAGTCAAGCATAAAATTGACTGATGCCGTACAGTGCTGAACTGCAGGAATTCAGGCTTGAGAATCCACCTTATGACTGGGGACACAGAAATGCAGGACAACGAAATTGTCTAAGAGGACAGTAGCCAAGACCTATAATTGAGAGTGACCAATACCAAAAACATCCCTTTATACATAACAGGTTATTCTCACACCATGCACAAGTAAAAAACTTACTGCACATGGTCACAAATGCTGTCTCCAGCATGCAGAGACTAATGACAGAAAAAAGCATCCTCAAAAAAAGATGGTGATCATTCAATGTCCTATCAGTATTTTCATCTGCATTCTGCTAATACACAATTAGTATAAGCACTGGCAATTAAACTACTTTGTATAATTCAAAAAAGGTACAGGCTCCAGCTAAAATCAGTCCCACTGTGCAGCAGACTAGATGGTCAAATTTAGGAGAAGAGGTCCCTGACTTAACTCACTCTGCTCACCCTAAGCACATGCAGGTGTAGATGAACCAAACATTGGGAAATACTTCCCTTAATATCAGCAGGAGAAGAAAGCATGAAGAAAGCCAAAGACAAGTCCTGGGGCTGGTGCCAGAGCTGCCTAAAGGTTTTCAGGCCTTGTTGTCCACTCTTCATGTACACAGTTGAGACAAACTGAACTTTGTCAACCATCCTTTCACTCTTGTTTTAAAGTGCAAGCATTCATCTGGCAGTTCTTTCAAAGTTAAACAACTGGTCTAAATACACATGACCTGTGCACCAGCTGTTGCTAAAATCAAGTACTAACAGAACACATCACACTGCAGTTCACACTTGCACCCTTGGACAGCACATATTGATTCAAGTGTGCATCCTAAAGAAATTGCTCAAATGCTGCAATGCAAAAGCCGCTTTACTTACAAAGCTGAATAAATGAAGTCCACCCTTTTCTCTGGGTACAAGTTTAAGTACCAGCATCCCTGAAACAGGAAGTTTTGCATCAACCCGGGCTAATGAAGTTTTACTCCAATGGAGTTGAAGAAAAACTCAAGTAAGTCTTGTATATACACCAGCTTTTCCACATCTGACTCTTCTTTCCAAAGTCTCTGAAGCTCAGAAGATTTAAATGCCTTGTTAGCATTTATAGCACTCATACAAACCTGGATGAAATGCAATACAGACAATTTTTGGGTGTAGAATCTATGTAATGATGAACCTAAGTTCCTTCTGACTAGCAACATCAGCATTGGTTTCTTCTGCCTTTATTCCATGATTTAAGAGAATTGCAAAACACCATCTGACAGCTCACTGGTTGGAAAATGAAGAGATGCAGAAAATCCCCAAACCAACATACCTGTTATTTTGTCCCTGACAAGCTTGCAAGATTCTATCTCACCAATGCTGCCAAACAGACTCTTCAGCTCCTCTTGTGTCATGTTCTGTGGAAGGTAGTTGACTATTAAATTGGTCTTGCTGTCTTCTGTGTTCCCAGAATCAACTGGTGATGAGCAATTGTTTATGGTAGTTGAACCATGGGCTGTGTTATTGCAAGTTGGTCCATTAGACAGTTGTGTTTCCATGGCAGCAATTACCTGCTGAAAAACACAGAAAAGAAGAACCATCTAAATCCACATTTTATCATCTATTAGGAGAGTCCAGACAAGAATCTAAAAGATCTGTCACTATGCAGAAGCGGTATTGCCAGGGCCATATACTGGCTCTATATGCAAAAAAAATCCCACCAGTAGACAGGAATTTAACTGTCAGTCAAGGTAATACTTTAAAAACTCACAGGCAAATAAAGTTATCACTAAAATTTTCTAGGAGCTTTCTCAATGAAGTCAACATTCAAAGCAAGTTTCCATCCTCCCCCATTCCCTCCGTTTAGGGGCATCCAGTCTTTCTAGCACCGTACCAAACAGAACTGGTCTGTTGCAAGGGTAATCAGTTTTATTAGCTTACATAACTGAAATGATATGAACTGTAGCTTTTAAAGTGATAGTATTTGGTTATTTTCAAAAAGAGGTGGGTGTTAACTGTATGCTGAGCCTATTTCTCATAAGCAATAGCAAAAAGCAAGATTAGCAATTTAAAGAGATACTTAAGAGATATATGAATCTGCTGGGATGGAAAACTAACTCTTCCTTGATAACCTCCAGGTCAACCTTCTGTCACCACAGGTTGGAAGTAGGTTTCTAAAAGCTTTTATTTGATTAAACTGACTATACCTGGCTCTTACTTCTTCCCTCCCCTGCACCCTGAAAACAGTTAAATTTGATAATTGAACTTGATTTACTTTTAGACATCAAAATAAGTGAGTGATCACCACTCCAGGAACTACTGTGTTTCACCTCAAAGTAAATGACTGTATGATTGGCAGGTACAGCAGCAATCATTTGGAGAAGTGTCAGTACTTGCCCACAAGCTATCACATGTACAAAAGGCTCTCTGCCATCTCAGTCAGTCACTGAATGGTAATAGTTTGTAAATACAGGGAATTTTTTAATGGCAGCCTAATATATGCAAGACTTGGGCAGCCTACCCTGTTTGAGACCAACTATACAGGACAATCTCCAACAGAAAATTGTACAAGTTCTCCCAGTAATAAACACTTCAACACACAAGCAAACTCATCAAGAAGTTTCACTAAAAAAATATCCAGCAATCACTGAAATCCAACCTCATACTTAGATTTCTAGGAATTCTCACACAAAAAAAGCCTACTGCAAAAATCACACTGTAACATCAGGACCTCTGGAGGTTATCTGTCCTAACTGTCCTGTTCAAAGCAGCATGAGCAATCAGTTCATACCCAAACAGCTGATTAGGTCAACTAATCAGGTCAGGGAGCGCAAATCTGAATTTCCTAAGAACATGAAAGGGGGCAAGTTGAGTGTCTTAAGCTACAATTCAGACATTCCTGGGAACACGTTTCTATGTTCTGCATGCAGAAGTATTTTGCAAGAGATTAGTTCAGCAAAATGCAAAAGAGGGAAGATGCATCCATTAAGAACATTTAATGTAAAAATGTGATCTGTTTTTCCTAAGGAGCTACAACTGGAACAGCATTTTCTTCCCTCATGACAAACTCTAAAGGGTATCCTGCTCCTGGCACTGTGATGAAACAAGTCTGCTGAAAAGATGAGAAAGTAGATAATCCCAATTAAGATAAATTGCTTTTCAAAACACTAGTGTATCTGGCAGAGTTAGTAGCCACAAATGCTACGCTCTGACTGAGGCTCTCTAGGACTGATTTTTTTCCTTCTCTTTGTCTTTTTTCTCAAATTTGAAGTGTTCATTGATCAAAATTAGCAGGATTTAGCAAGGACAATAAACAATCCTCACTTAATTGCACATTTATTTTCATGTTCAGGTGGCAAGAATGAGATCCTAAGCCAACATTTAAGTGAACAGCTGCAGTAGCCTGTGTGCGCTGAAATTACAGCATTTCTCAGCTATAGAACCATCTGCTCTGAATAAAGTGATACTAATATGTTTTACAAATAATGCATATTCTATTGATAGGTTGCATACAACTGTTCACAAAACACAAAGCACTTCAGCAGTTATTAAATATTTTCCACCCAGAAAAATAGCTTAAGAGATAAACTTAGTTTTCAAACAATTTCTTAGAATAATACTTGTAAATATACTTTAAAAATAGTAATCATAAATACACAGTATACAGGTTTTTAAAGTTATGGCAATTTAGTATTCAGACCATACCAAAACCATTTTAGTACAATACTACTCTTCAATTATCTACTAAGTGTTTTGAATTAGTACTAAAATCTAATTGACATTAGAAGAAAGGCAAGCCACTGCAGTATAATTTCTACAGGAGATCACCATATTATATAAAAAGTTGTCATGGTACACCAGTGTGCTCTCGGCTCTCACAGAATAGGAACACAACCTACAGCCTATAACAGAACGTAGAAGAGAGTCAACATTCCAAATGGGAGATTAAGGAGTTTGGTATGGCCTCAGCACTATTAACATGTAAAGAAGTAGCCTACAGAATTTAAGAAAAATCCCACAGACCCCAGTCCAAGGCTCTGCTGCCCACGAACCACTTCTAAGCAGAGAAGCCACATCACACAGTCTGACTGCCATGTTAGTTTGGAGTTGCCGTCTGCAATATGGACACAAAAAGTACCGTATGTTAGATTAGCAAGATAATGCAACAAATCAATTTGTACAAATTTACAGTAATTGCATTTATATTCCCAGCACGTCCATGCAGTGTGGCTTAATTGGATTTGAGGCAATTCCAATCTAATCTTTCCAAATTCAGTTCTAAAGTTGTTTTTCTTACATGAAATAAGATGCTTATTTTTAGGAAGATTTAAAAAATAATGCAGTCTAGTTACACCTACATCTACCCTGGAAACTACCTCCCAAACCACACCATGCCTAAAAGGAACTATACCACAAAACAAATTTTTTTTTTTTCAAGACTGAAGGAAGAGGAAAGAAAGAAAACACAGTGAGTACAGTTTTCCATCAGCTTGTAAGATGACCATGCACCATTGAAAAACAGCTCCCCTTACATGCCTTTCCCAGCCCACAAAAAAATACATGAAGATGACAAACTACTTTGCTAGAATCCAGTCAGCTCTTAAAATCCTAGGTTTTAAAAATTAAGTAAATTAAAATCTTGCACAGATGGTAGTCAGTAAGTTTCCTTGCTGCTTAAGAGTACCACTGGACATACAAGTGGCAGTAGAGCCAAGGATTTCTCAAGTGGAATAACTGGAGCAAAATACACAAGAGTTCTTCATAAGGGTATTTTTGTCCCCAAGCACATTGTTGCTTGTTTTTAAATAAAACATCACTGCAAACCCAGTTGGATTTTAATTGAACAGTGCTATGAGGATACCAAAAAAGCTAATAGGCCATTTGCAGATGATTACAAGTAGTCCAGATGTTAAATATAGCCACAATACTGGCACAAGTAGGAAGACACAGCTTGAGACTAGTGTAAGTACAAGAGATCCTTCTTGCCCCTGATTAGCAGATGAAGTTAGCCTAAACTTGATTAAAAAAACCAAGGACTCAGATTTTGGAAGGCTGCTGCATCCAGGGTTTATAAACACATATTAAAACAGCTTTTCCTGTTTTAAAACAGTGTAAATTAGCCTTCATTTCAGTTCACTACCAAGACCCACGTAGTTAGCTGACTTCATGCCTGGTATTTATTTCTAACTAAGGTTGATGAATACCTTTAATGATCTCTTTTTATGCAACATATTCAGGCTTTTGTATCAGCTGCAAGCTTGCAAGCCATTCTCTGGTCTCAACCCAAAACCAACGCTAACAACTGCACTTCTGAAGCTCTCCATTGTATACAGGCAAGTATGTTTGATGAGCTGCTCATTACCTGAAGAAAAACTGAAAGTCTCAACTGACTTCTTTTAAGTCCAGACAAGCTTTATCAAGGAGACTGCATTAAAGTAGCAGTCTACAAAATTCTGTCCTACAGAGACTGTAGTGATGTGCATAAGATAATATATCTGGATCCCTATGGCTCTCAGCAAAGCAGCATGACCTGACAGATTATTTGCTTCTTGTGAGCTGTGGCTGCAGATGAAAAACTCCAATAGGACAGCTTACTTGTGTGTACAAGACTGCAGCGTACTCACTGTGTAGACTTCACTGTGCCCCTGAGCATCGCAGCACTTCTCATAAAAGCAAAGAACCTTTCTCATTTGAAGTACTTCCAGCTTGTCTAACAGATCTGTCTTCACTGAAGTGTTCCACAAGGTACTCAGTGTATGACAAGTCAGTTTAACTACCACACCATTTTGCCTCAAAACCAAGTTTTGCTTTACCAATTTTTTTTACCATTACTTTAAGCTGTATAGAATGCTCTTTTATGTCTAGTTTGAAAGACTAGAGTTCTTACCCTTTTATTTATACTTCTACCTGACCTGAAAAAACAGATATAGCCAATTATACCAAATAAAAAAGTGTAAGTTTTTAAAAATGAGTTTCCAGCCTAAATATTGTACTTCAAAATTAAAATTGCACATTAACATAGAATGAGCTGTGAATAGTCTCCAAAAAAGTCTTAAAATACTGAACTACTGAAGAATCAGTAGTATCATTAAAAAGTTAATACAGTTTTTGACTATTAACCTCAAAGACAGTATTATAGTTTGGACTATTAAAATAGCTCAATTACTGCATTCAAAAACCTAAGAGATAAGTAAGTTCAGGCAACAGGGCTCTATGCCTATTAAAGAAATTTCAGTCTGTCTTACAATATATTCAGATTAAGAGGGGAACAAATAAGTGAAGCTGGAAAAGGAAATCTGCTCTTTCTTTACAGTCCTGAAAGGAAGCAGAACTGAAGACAAAAGTTGTTCAGTTCAGCAAACCGTGAGTGGTTCCCTTTGTTAACATACAGTACACAGGAATCATCTACCTTTCAATAAACTTACTTTTAATTCACCAAGCACAATTAAGACTTTAAATCAAACCCTGTTGGTGGCATTAACTGAATCCCAGTTTCTAATTAGCTGCAGTTCAGGTCAGTCTTGAGGTAAGGTTGGCCCAAAGATGCAGCTGGGCTTTTTTTTTTTTTTAAAGACCAAAGACATCAGGAGTTAAAAAGCCATATGGTTTATGTGATTAGTTCTGGTTGCCATAGAACAGTTTCAGTTATATCAACAGTAGATTTTCATATAAGAGCTTTAGAAAATAGAGAGGAGCTAGCAAGATCATCAGTCCAGTAAAACAACAGTCACAGTGGTCTATTAATTTTCCCTGTAAAACAGGTATTTTGGTACATAACATACTCTACTGCTTATATTCAGCTGAAAATGGAAGCTGAGGCTGGATCCTGGCAGTGCTGAGACAGAACCAAGGATGTGGTGACAAAACAGAAAAGCCTTCAAACACTATTACCACCTCAGGTGCATATGCTAGGGAGAAACCTTTAGTGCATCACACTTCTGGCTAAAGCCTTTCTAGCACCTGTTTTGATTCATACCTGTGCATCGCCATCATTGAAGAAAAAAAAAATGGTTTCACATAGGTTTTGTACTCAGAATTTACTTCTATTTATAGACACCACACCAAAATCACTGCAAAGATGCCTGCCCTTTTTAAGCTATATTACTTCTAAATGCCATTATCACATAAATGTGATTCAGAAAAATCAGTACCCGGAATCTAAGTGGCCAGACACCAAATATTAAGCACATCTGCCTCCTCCAACAGGTTACCACTGTTCAGGGGGAACTGAAGCTGCACCACAAGATGCTTCCAGCCTCAAGGGTCACTGCTGATACAATACTCTTGATAAAATCCTAAGAGATACTAAACATGCTCCTGAAGAGTTACACACCTGGAGACTTTCAGAACATACTTTAGGATTCAGTACTTGCCCTTTTTCCTACTAGTTACAGACAGTGCAATGGAAGCATGTGACAATTATCACATGTTGCTATTTGCATAAGCACATTTTGTTTTCCTAATATATAGCGGAACAAGCAGAACCCCATGGCTGAGTACAACATCCTTTATATCTTCCAGATACAAAGGTCTTAACCAGAACTTCAGTCTGCACTTGTCAGAAAGTTATTCTCTTTTCTAAAATTTAAATACTCAATGTGTTTTATAAAGGATTTATACCACCTGCTTTGACTCACAACAGGTAATGAAGGTCATTTAGCAAGGATAAGCTGTTTGTCATCTGTGTGGAGTGTTGTTAAACACCTTAAAAAAAAATTTAGAAAATCATTATTTGAGGGCTTAGTGAAAGGCAATAGCCCTGACATAACCTAGATGCTGAATTTTGCTTTAAAACCAGAACTTTGCATTAAATATTTTTTTGGAACTGTTAAAAATTTTTTGCTGTTATTTGTACTTTGAACAGCTGCAATTCTTAATACTTCTTTACTTATTTTTATCTTTACTACAGTGTTAGTTTGAAGTGTTCTTTTTTTCTTCAAATAGACAAGTATCTTATGAGTCTGCATGAAAGCACAGCATTAATTCACTCATTCTCAAAAAAGCTGTACAGTGAGAGGTAATGGAGGCTGTTGAAGCCAACATATGCAAAAACTGTTACACAGGCTGCTAGAAGACCCCAAACTTCTTTATGGATAAAGGACATACAACCCCATAGGGCATCTCTTCAGTCAACAGCCTTGCTTGTCTGAACAAAACACTACTCGCTCTTTCATTTTCCTTGTAGGAAGGATAGTTGTGTCAAGGTGAGCTTGATGGTTACTCTGATGTCCACACATTAACAGCATATATTATGCTTGGTGAGTCTGCACAAACAGGCTAAACAATGCTAATTTCTTAGCCTGTGTGCTTTCACTTTTATTTTAAACCAGCATAAACCAGCATTTCTCCATTAGCAGCCCTGCCCATTTGCATGTCCACTCATTTGTGCCACTACCTCTATTACACTGTTGAAAAAGTCTGTAGCATGAACTAGATTATAGGGTACTGCTCCAGGATAATATTCAGCCCAAGAGAACCAACCAGTAGAATATCTCTTGATTTATGCATAGTTAGGAGGCAGAACTTTGTGATAAAATACTGCTCAAAGACTCAAAAAAACTCACAGAAAACTTAGAACTAGCTTCTGACAATAAGGTGGTCTCAAAATTTTTAAAGTAACTTAAAAAGTTACACACGCAACTGTAAGACCAGAAAGCAGAGGAATCCTATGCAACAATAAAATCCAACTACATAGCCTCTGTAAGGCAACAGGTTAGAAGGGAAATCATTTCACACTGGCTCTTGTATGAATTACTAAACAAGCAATACCACTTAACACTTCTATACCTTGGCCTCAAAGGCATGGTGAGAAAGTGAGTGAAGAGACGGAAGATGGATATAAAAAAAGACATACGGGATGTAAGCAAAAGCATTTTAATTCATCCTTGCGATTGTTGCTGCAGAATTTAATCTACAGAAGCTTTCAGCGATGATGAAGAGGCAGCTAGACAGGTGCCCATTCCAGGTAGGCAATAAGATGACAACTGCAGACAGCTGAACAAGAAATAGTCATCAGTATAGGCATAAATTCTGCTATCAGGAAAAAACTTGATAGTCCTGGTGACTGCACTAAAAGGACAGAGGGAAGAAAGAGCAAGTTGCCTACTGAATGTAAAAATGTATAGGGAATACTAAAAATGTATACACAGATTAAAAAAGTCTCCACTCAGCATGCAATGCTTCTGGAAGCTCTTGGCATTCCTGTAGAACACCTAAGAACCTATGGAATGCTCTAAAGAATGCCACACAAACACTGCTAGTGTATTAGGCAAGAAGCCAGCATAAAGATTTGCAAGCAGTTCTGAAAAAAATAATGCATGAACAACAAGGTGAGGACATCACTTGACAATGGAGTAATCCAGAGACCATGCAGGAATTATTCCAGCTGACTGGAATTACTTACTACCTTGTCAGCTGCAGTAAAGGGGGGGAAATGCACAGGGTAATTCAAGTTATCTCAGAAACCATACTAGAAATATCAACTCTAATAGTCTTCTGTAAAGAAAACAAACACCTCCATTCTGTTAAGTGATCAGTTCACATGAGACTCCAATAAAGTAAAACCATTTTTATGTTCCTAATTATTCAGGTCAATTTAGACACATAACCACTTCTACCAACGTAACAACTTATTCCCTGAGCAAGAGAGTATCAACATACAGCATTAATTAGCTTACGCACAGAATGAAAGAGCTCAGCACAAAATTAGACCCTTCCTTTTCATGGCCCTCTTTCATTTAAAAGTTTAAATCCAGCTGAGGGGAAATTATTACTTTTGTTATAATTGAAAGCCTAACTAAATGTCAAGTTGGGCCTATCTGAACCCCACCAATATTGCTGATGTTCAGCAAGAGATCCACCAAAACTATCCCTGGGTCATGCAGACAGCCATTCAGGCCTGAAACAAATAGCAAACCTCAAACAACTTGTGAACAATTCCAGACATGCTTGATACTTTGAGACCTTTGTTTAGAGGACGGAATATCCTCAGACTTTTCAACTGCACTCTACCATTCACAAAATTTTGCCAAGCACAATTTTTGCTCTCACTCAAACAGTTGCATATGCTGTCCAAGTCTCATGTGTTAGGTCCCAGCCTTCTAGCAAAGTGCTCTCCCAAGGCAACACAATTCTGTCAAAATGCAGATGTATCCTGCAACAAGTAACAGAATCTTACTGCAGACATTTCCCTTCAGCCTTATACATCTGCAGTCCTCTTGAGACTACTGAGAATAACAGAAGAAAACAGATTCAACGGGGTGAAAGGAGACAACTTGAGGACTCTTCAAATACAGCATCTTGATAGCTTGAAGGGTTTCAAAGTCAACATCCACTTTTAGATATACAGCGCCTGCTCCACTTGAACTGGCTAGGATGCCTACTTCAATTTTTCAACATTTACCTCACTGTTAAGGTTGGGCTATGTAAGACTTTTTCCTCTTCCACACTGTACTTACATCCCTCTGCCCCACCTGCAATTTCAAAAGCTGAAGTTTTACCAATAGCCAGGAAAAGGAAGCAAACCGCTTTAGTCTGACTCTGACGAGAAGCCCCAATTTAAAAACAAAAGTTAGAAAAACAGCTTTGTCCTGACCAAGAAAGCATGTGTCAACTTCAAGGCCACCCAAAACTCCATTTACTCTCCCATTCCTCTCCCTGAAGGAGAACATAGTTAAAAGGTTTTATCTCTCATGCTCCCAACTTTCCTCAGTTGCCCAGCAATGGATGACAGGACTCATCTACCAGGCTGAAGAGACAAGGTTAGAGGAACACTTTTGTTCCATTGTTTTTTCATGGCAGCACTCCTCTTGCTCACAGCTCCCTGGTAAATTGCACAAATGGTTTGGCCCAAAACCTGGCAGTACTGCAGACACTCCACCAGGGGCACACACCAGCAAGCCTCAAGCCAGGTTTTGGGAACTTGCTATCTCCATCACTGCACTACTCTTCAGAGCACAGGATGAATCCCCTCAACTTCCTCCTTTCAGGGAAGTTTTTGTTCTCTCACAGTAAGCTTTGATCTCAAACAGAGTAGGTGAGGAAGAAGTTGCATGACTGAATATCGCTACCCCTTAAACCCTCACGTACACAGCTAGTTAGCTAAGCAACTGACATCCTCAACCCCATGCAAGAATGGAAAAAAAGCAAGCAGCTGAACGCAAAAAACCAGCAGCCTCCATGCCTCTCCCTTCCTCCATACCCTTCTTCACAAGGTCTTTCAAAGTGGTGTCAGGCTGGGACAGCAACACAAAGCCTGTGCACTCATATGCCTCCACTAGCCCAGATCACCTGCAGCCTGACACACAGCCGTGTCACAAGTTGGAGACAGCATCCTTCTAACTCTAAAACTGATGACAAGCAAAGCTTATGTGCAACATGAAAAAAGTATTCAAACCAAACTGAAACATGCACCATTACATACACATAGAATCAAGTCATTTTTGCACAGGAAAAATTAAGCTTTCCATTACATCTTCTGGGGAAGAAGAGACCTTCAGAAAAACAAGTGCTCAACTAGCAAAATAGGGCAAGAGGCCCTGGAGCTTGCCATGAACTCAGCATTGCAGCAGACAGGACAGCAAACTACCTTAACAGCCCAGGACATGATGTTGTCCCAAATTCCTTCAGTGATCTTGGATCACAGCTTACAGATGTTAAACACTAGACAAATACTAAATACCCACCTTTCCTCATAGGTGAAAGGCCTCAAAGTAGCATGTAAGCCAAAAAAATAGGCATTTGTGGCACCAACTGACTTTAATTGCACAATTTCATTCACAGCTGGGCATGAGGGGATGGAAGAGAAAAAGGAACATCGTTCAAACAAAAACACTTCCACTTAGCACTTTCTGCCCTCTTCAGTCAAGAGCAGCTCAGACTTCACTTGCAACCTTATGAGGCTTCCATGACTTCACTTCTTAAAAAGACTGAAGCTCATCCAGGAAGACCTGAGACATCAACAAGCCATTCTTGTCTGACAATTCATAATTAACTTATATGAAAAAATATGGCCAAAGCCAGTTTACTCTGAATACCTATTACAGATAAAGACTATTCAGTCTTTAAGTAGTATTCTTAATGGTTTGAAGTTAATAATCACATCTTTTAGAAAAAACAACAAGCTTAAAAACAGCTATGACTCGCCTTGCCTGCCCCACCAGGGGTAGGAAGTCACTGTGGTTCCGTGAATGCAGCACAGACTTCCAGGAGCAGATGAAGAGAACTTCATTTCTTAATCCTGCTATACCATGAGTAATGAATAATGCAACAGACATAACATGACAGACCCATATGCTATACTGAGATGACTTACGTGCAGAAATCTTTTTTTGTACAATCCAACTAAAAATGCAGTGAGATAGATACTTAAGTTTTCCTGTTTTAAAATAATCTTGCTCTTGATTTCGGTCAGCACAGAAATCTTACTCAAATTTTAAAGGTTTCTCACATCCGCGCATGGAAATCCCTGCACAAACAGAGTGAAGAACAGAAACACAGCAGCCAAGATGCCAGAACCCTTTATCTAATTTGTCTTCCACCTCCAGTGTTTTCCAGTACTCCAATTTCCATTAAACTAAGTATCACTAAATTGACTTAGGATACCCTTGTTACTTACACGGTTGCTAACCTACATGTTTTTATTTGATTCTTATGCTATATTATTCCATGTATTATCCTATGCCAGGTGTTATATCCAAACCCATTAAAACTTCAACTTGACATATTTAGGCAGTAGACACTTCTATTATCTATGTCCAACCCACTAAACATTACATATACTTATTACTGAAACCTAGACCTTGTAACAGCAAGTTCTAGACTAGGCAATTTTCTTTCAAATTAGTTTTGAAAAGCTGACTTCACTGTATTAGGAGATTTATCATTGCATCACAAAACTGAAGTAACACCCCATTTCACTGTAAAACTAATTAGATGCCTAATTCAATAGCAAGAGAAGCAGTAGTCACAGAAATAAAATACTGCAGTAGAGCTCCCAAATACTTAGAATCATATCTTTCTCAATTTATTTTATTCTCCTGTGCACACCCTCAAACTTTAATAGCAAAGGAAAATCAAGAGACTTGTTTACTAAAAAAGCTGGTGAGAAGTCTCAAGATAGCATATAGCAAAACCAAAGTCAGTCCAACAGCACACAGCTCTGAATAAACTTATACTTTCCCACACTGTACCAATGCACAATCACTAGAAAGTCCCCTACACCCTAAAAATCTCCCTGTAACACATACAACAGGACAAAAAGGAACCTAGACAGAGAAATCAGGCATACAGCAGCAACCAAAAATTTACTTTGAGAACATCAACAGGTGGAAAATATGATGCTCATGATATCTTAAGATACCCTTGTTTCCAATACAGGCTAACCTGCATGTTTTTACCACCATTTCGTTACAGCAATGCACCAATTCTGAGGCATGGGAGAAGGGCAGCTGCTTTCACCCAGCACTCAAGTTTGAGATCAGGAAGTTAAAACCTTGCTTATCTCTACCATCCTTTATAGCAGACCTGACAAATCATGTTATTTGCCATAGCACCCAAAGGCTGACTTCTCAAGTGTTGAAGAATACATCAAAATAAACCAGATGGCGAATTTTACACTGCAACATCCCTCTGACATGGAGAGAAGAATCTAAGTTTGGATGCTTTTGTCTTTGTTTCGTAATGAATTACGTCCAAAACAGCAACAAGTCCACTTTCACGAGGTAAACATTGTGCTTTTTGGAGGGAAGGGGATGTCTTGTGAAGCAGAGGCATCAATAAATTAATAAAGGCTGTTCAGAAACAGTATGCATCTTCCCTCCTGGCACTTTTACCTTGCAAAGAAAGGTAAAAGTGGTTTATACTGAATCTCCTAAAGTACAGGGTATTTATGCACACACATTACCAGCATCAAGTAAAAAGTGTGTTTTACTACAGCAGAAAAAATAAATATCAACAGTAAGCACTGGAGACATGCTGATGACAGGTCAAAAGGCATCAGAGCTACAGAGAAGTTTGAACAAACTGCTATTGTCAGTATTAGTCCTTGCTGGTATCAGGTATGGGCTCTCACTGTCCTATATGATCATACATTCCCACTAAATATATACAAGAGACCCAAACAGTTAAAAAGGTAGAAGTTACACTACTTAAGCAGGAGTTGAACTTCTATAGATCCCATTTTCAAAAAAGTGCCATCCGGATTACATTGGAACAGATTCTTCAACAGATTATAATAGTAGCAGCTCTGAGTTTGAAAAAGTCTGTTTCATTAGATGTCAGCACTATCTAGCACTAAAAGAAAGTCTACCAGGAAGAAAACTATTTACTCCACACTATTTATGCGGACAGGCTGTTCATTTAAGCTCTGCTGTTCACATTTTAAATGTGGGCATTTAAAAGAACAGCATAACTAAGGACACAGGTTTAAGACAAAAAATTACCCACTTCTGGAAATGAACTCCAGTCATGATAGCCAAAATTTGAAAAGAGTCAGTTATACAAAGCACTATATTGTCTCACAGCCAGAAAGGAAGGATTTTTCCTTTTTCACACTGTAGGTAACTACTTAAAGACATTACATTTTCCTATAATTAGTGCCATCATTCCACCTCCTCTCCTGCTACTAAAAAAGGAAAAAAATGTATTGGAACTATCTTCCACCTATTTCCTAATACACAGACCAACACTTCTAAATCCTGAAGCCCTGATATCTATGACCCACACATCTCTGCCTGAAAGATCAAAATTGAATTTCATTGTCCCATTACAGAGGTACAACACAAAAGACCAAGAACATAGGGTTGGTAGGTTATTTTTAAGCCAACTCAGAAGTCAAAAAGGATTTATTTCACTCTGCAGGCATGTTACACCATTCTACATTAAATGGACCTTTCAGTCAATGTTCAACTTTTGACCTTCAGAAATTTATTCATTGCTTCGTAAAGTTTTTGGGGAAAGTAGTAAAAAAATAGGTTCAAGTATGCTTCCTAGTAACAGCAGCAAGGAAAAAGGAATTTATATCTTTCTTACTGCAAATCCTGCATAAATACTGTACAAAATGCATGGTTACTACAATTTACCTGCAAGTCACTTCTGCAAGACAGTGCCTCAGCTGACAGATCCATAAGTGCTCAGCCTATGCATAATGGGTAATGCAAGAGCTTTACAGCTCTTTTACTATAGGCAGGGAGAGCACCTCAGGACTAGTTAGTAGCTGCACTTGCAGTAAACTTGTTAATTTATACAAAAAATCATTAGAAGAACATTGGTTTGAGACTCATGACTGCAGAAGTTCATTTAACCATACCAAAGTTCTAGAGCCTGATGTTGCAAGAGTTCTGAAAAGCTGGTGCATGGGAAGCCTGGAAGAGTTAAAAGTCAGAGTTAAAAATCACAAACCAACAGGTCACTTTCTCTAAAGTCCATGCCATCAGAAGAGACAGGAACAAAAGGTAGGTGAGATCAGGATACCACACAAGTAAAACATGAAGAGCAGCATCCTGACACTGAGGACCTGCCATCAAGCATCATTTGATGATGAAAAGAGCTTGTAGTACAGTAATTATTTCAATTTGCAAAAAGGAGACTATTGGTAACTTATCTCCCAAACCTACCACAAACTGCCAGCAGAAAAATACCAGATATATTACATAAGTAATTATAACCTGTGCCACACAAGTGTGTGCAAGTTTAGATTTTGCCTTCTTTACTGTGCATCTTTGAAAGGACATCCAACTGCTCTGTAAGGATTATTCTGTTTGTATACAACAGCTTACTGGAAAATGGACTCAGCACAGGCCAAGCATCAAATGTTTTCTTACTTCTCTCAGCAGTTTCTGAGCTCCCTACAGCAGCAAGAACAACTACTGAAGTAGGGTCTGTCAGGCACATCTCTGAATAACCTCCACTGAAGCTGCAAGTTCCCCATAGGTTGCTAGAAGGTTAAACAACTGTAACAGGCTTGAAACAGAAGGTGTTAAGATTAAAATTTGTTGCATTTTTCACTGGTGTAAGATCAAAGTTTTTTACATTTTGTTTTTAATTGGACTCTAAAACAGACCCAGTAGAAAAAAGATCCGAGTGCTGCCATATCCATCCCTACTAAATTCAGAAAGTAACTCCCTTTCCTCCTAGATCTGTGGACATTGACAGCAGCTCTCATTCAAAGCCATATGACAACTTCATCTAGTTGAAGAAATAGCTAAAAATGTTTAGGCACAGAAAGTGCTTAAACACAGAAAGGTTCTCAAGTAGCAGAGACTGTCCTCACAATAAAGACATCCCATATGGTAACTATTTTTAGACTGTTAAGTATCAGAGGTTAGAGAAATCACATGGGTGTCTCCAAACTACCATCTCTTCAGCTGATTTTTTTATACTTTGCATAAAGAAAAGGCATGTTAGTTTAAAAATCATCTCAACTTAGCTCAAACTCAAAAACTGTGTCGCTTCAAAGTGCATTTAGATTCCACAACTAAACATTCTTTCTAGTAAGGACCTGAAAAGGAAAGCAAGCCTGTAACTTTTGGCAAGAATACCTACACCATTCAAAGCAGATCAGCTGAGTTATATTTAAGATAGTTCTAATTCACTGCAGCTGCATCTAGTGAATCACAAAAGAAAAGCTTATTACTGCAATAAGAGTGACACAGCTTAGAGCTCAGTGGCTGAACACCCTCCAGGTTTCCAGCATCCTTCAGTTGGTTGTACTCAGTATCAGCTACTGAATGATCTCTGTACTGTAGCTAAGCATGTAAAACCAACACAGACAACAACACCCTGCCATTTGTAATCTCTTGGATACATTATCAAGGTGGTATCAGACAGTGTATGCTACTCGGTATGTTCAGATGGTTCCTGGCAGAGAATGTTGGCATTCCTCGATCCCTGAAGTACACACCTGCTTTAAACATAGAAAAGCAGAAGTCCTTCTTGTAAAGATAACTCATACACAAACTTCAACATAGGAGCTTATGATCAGCCACAGTGAAATGAGATAAACAATCCAAGCTGCCTGCAGGATTTTCAATCTCATCTTTCCAAAAGGTAACTACAGGTGATCTGAAAATAGCAGGTCTTGATGCAACTTGGACAAATATTCTGAAGAACACATCCATGCCATTAGTTCTATGCACACACGAAAAATCATTTAGGGATTCCCACACAGAGCTATGAGAGAGTTTTATTTAAAATGAATAGAAGCGTACAGCGCACATTAAGTCCCAGTGACAGATTACTAAACTCAAGACTCTGGAACATTGTAAGTTCTCTCCACCAAGAACTTCCCAAACCTGAGCTTGAGTAGTTTACTGGTAACAACTGGGAGTCATCAACTGGCCTTTGACACACGTTGTTTTTATGAAGGTCATTATTTGAGACCAGAGTTATGTCAGGAAGTTCATCAGATCCTCCTCCAAAATTTTACAAGTGCATTTCCAGTCTTAGAAAAGACTTCTGGTGTGTCTCCTGACAGAGTCATTTGACTGCAAGGTATCCAGTCCTAAACAGAATAGTACATAAAATACATAACTCTAAAAACGTACTAAGTAATCTAAGTATTCAAGATTACGTTAACGCATTTACTTCATCTTCTATGTCAGAAAGGGGAGAGGGAAGGGAGGGATGTGGTGCAGGAGAAGCTTCAGAAGCTAGTCTATGTTTTCAGCTTTGACAAAGCCTGATCCACAGCAGGTGCTTCAAAAAGCACTGTCTATATGGAAGAATCGTTAAGATCAAAACTCTCTTCCATCTCTGGTAACAGGAAAGTGACACATGCACTCCTTGTTTTGCAGTAGCATTTAACACATGGGAAGATTCAGAAATCCACTGGGGAGACACAGAATGAGGGAGGGACAAAAAGCATTTTGTTCCAGGATGTTTAACAATAACTACTTTTTTTGTGCTCCAGAGAGCTTTGAGCTTTCAATTTCATTAGTCAAAGAAAACACACAATTAAGACAGCATCCTTAAATAAACCCTTCAGAAGGAAGTCAGGTAAACCTCAAGGAAGAGGCCACACACCAAGCTGTTACACACAGCAGCGGTGCCTTTAAACAGTCTTCCAGCTGAAGAGACACTAACAGGTATTTCAGAAGTATGTTAGTAGGCTCAAGTACTACAGCCTAAAATTAGGAGGATTGTTTCCTCCAGAATTGCTCTTGTATTTCTCTTCCCTTTTGATTTTTCAGCCAGCACCAAAACTATTTCATGTTCTATTCATCCAGAGTTTCAAAAAAAAAAACACCTGTGAACACTATCTGTTCAGTGAAGCACCTCCTCATAGCTGACTTACAACACCGGTAGCAAGTATTTCTCCCCCTACCACCCCCCTATAGGCTCCCAAAACCAACAGAAATAGTGTTGGATGGGAAACAGTCTTTAAACAGTAAGCCAGAAACTAATATAAAATGGTAGAGAAAAAAACAAAACCCAAAACCTATCCTTAGTTCCAATATTTAAAAAAAAACAGTACATGGTGCAGTCTCCCAACTGTCACACCAGTCTGTTACATTCTAATTTGCTTATGCAAAGTACAGATTGTTATATTTCTCTACAGAATCCACTACAGTAAGTGGATTAGCTACAGAGACTAACATTATTAGCAAGATTCTTCTCTGAAGCACTAAGAGGTATGACTCCGGGGGTGGATTTTTCCATTTATTGAGACAGGTGGCAGAAAAGAAGCAGCAGGAATCTTTCAACAGACCTTAGAAAGGAGTAAGTGGTAGATGTGATTCAACTGGCTGAGAGAGCCCACTTGACAAGCAAGTGGAGAAGCATGGCATCAATTGTTTTGCAAGCCTATCACAATTGGATTACCTGACCCACAATAAACTGCAGCAGTGTAAGATGACCTAGCAGATTCTGTTCACCTCAGGGAGCAATCTGCTCCTGGGACTGCTTGTTCCTGCTGTTTTTCAGCAAAGTGTTTGTGATTCAGTGATTCACCAGCACATAATCATGGGATCTTGGAGTCCATTATGGAGGGAAATGCTCTTACTACCACGTCCATGAAACAAACTCCTTCATCTCACAAAGCTGCACCCCCCCAAACACTGGTGCTAAACAAGACTGCAAAACAGAAGGAATATTAGTCAAGTTTTCTAGCCAGAAACAGGTGCTCCTGAAAGCTTTTAACAAAAAAAAAAAATAACTGAAGGCTCAACTCCTTAGCTTTTACCGTTAATATTTACAAGAATCTTCAAGAAGAGGAGGATATCCCAAGTCAAAACTGACATAAAATGTCAAACCTTATCAGTACATGGTAAGTGATGACAGTGAGAAATGAACAAAATCTTCATGAGGTGAGCTCTAGGATGCTGGGAGCCCTCCATTACACAGAATCTTTACTTCCAAGCCTTGCATATTTGAATGTTTCATTTACCCCTTTAAAAAAAGCTACAAGTTATCAATCCTTACAGCCAATCCTTATAGTCAGATGTGTCTCAACAGCTTTTAGAAAGTGGCTTTTAAGTGTGCTAGCCATCCCAATACTGCCAGTGGTACTGAGTGGCCAAGCAAATCACTGCTCTTAGAAAGAGCATGCCTCCATCCTGTCCGGAAACCTAGACTGTCCATATCTTACTTTCTCTAGATAGAGGGCTCTGGGGGGCTTTCTAAACTTAGAACATCAACTTTGTCTTGTTACCAAGTGAAAAGAGACTAAAGTCTAGTAGGGGACATTCATGCTTAATCCCAGTGTCTGTCACATGTAGAGTCACCTGCAAAAAGCAGAATTCAACAGCAAGAAAAACCCAAACCTGTTAACTGAATTTGAATTGCCACAGAAGATTTCAGAATCTATGCACAGAACAGAGACATTTCACCCGCAAGCCTGATTTTATATACCCTGCTGTGTTTCAAGTCCCAGTAACATTTTCTGTTTCCCAAAAGTTTTCCAAAGTTGAAATTCAGCTCAATAAAGCACCACATATGCTATTCTTCGAATACCTAACCAACTAAATCACAGAGTCAGAGTGCTTGAGGTTGGAAGTGACCTCTGGAGGTCATCTGGTCCAACTCCCCCGCTCAAACAAGGCCACCTAGAACCAGTTGCCCAGAACCATGTCCAGCCAGCTTTTGAGCACCTCCAGGGTGGGACACTCTACCACCTCTCCAGGCAGCCTGTGTCAACACTCAGTCACCCTTACAATAAATAGCGCTTCCTGATGTTCAGACAGAGCCTATGTTTCGTTTTGTGACAATTGCCTCTGGTCCTGTCACTGGGCACCACTGGAAAGACCCTGGCTCTGTCCCCTACACACCCTCCCTGCACATATTTTTATATATAATGATGAGATCCCCTTGAGCCTTCTCTTCTCTAGGCTAAAGAGTCCCAGCTCTCTCAGCCTTCCCTCACAGGACAGATGCTCCAGTCCCTTCATTGGCTTCATCATCATTCACTGGATTGTGTCCAGTATGCCCACGTCTCTCCTGAACTCAGATCAGAAGACGACTGTACACCTCTAGGCAGGTGTAAACCAGGCAGAGGCTTTGTTACATAGAAAGTTAAATTTGTTTCATTCCTAGTAACTAAACACAGAAACCCACCTTAAGAGTTTGAACAAGAATGAAAATAGCTGGAAGTGTATCAATGGATGTGAAACCCTATCCATTAGGACACCACTGGCTGCTAACTCAGTACTTCAGTAAAATCTAAACCACTCTAAGAACACGACACAGGCTCAACTCTCCATTATCACTCCCCAAAAATTTCATGATCAGAGCATTTTGGTCAAGCTCTGAAGAGGTATTAACTTAATTGAACTGTTCCTGTTTCTAAGTGAAAAGTAATATTCTAACTTGCAACTGTGAGCAGAAGTCATTTGAAGCCTTCCTCTGTCATGACAGCTGGAGTATTTCCCGTTTCAGTGGCTTCACAAGGAACCAAAAATCCAGAAGACCTGAATGCAGAAAACAGCAATTCCCACGATATACTTGCAAAGGGTTTCCTTGAAAGAGGGACAGTATTACAGAGACAATCTGATTTCGGTTGTTAAAGATGCAAATGCTAGATACCGTGACCCAGGAGGTTATGTACGAATTTGGTAAGACATTAATCCAAAATCTCATTTCTCCCACTTCTGGGATGCTCTGAAAGCACTTTTCACTGATGCCACACAAGATCCACCTCTACCTAGGGCACTGTGCTAGGTGTCAGAGCTCGGCAATAACCCCTTGCATCTTTATGAGCAGTACACACAAAGATACAAATCATGAAGACAAAAAACCCATAACCCTGTGGTTATCTAGAGCACTATCCGGTGAAACATCCAACAACCTTGCAGTTTTCTTTTCTGCTTTTTCATACCAATAATCCCTGAAGTTCCACCTGCAACTCTAAACATGCTCAAAGGCATCGTTCTTTACATCTGAGGTTTCAGAAGTCCAAACTTTATAGTGTCTCCACAAAAACATGAAATCCCAAATTTGACAGCTTGCAGTAGCAATATATAGGCATAAAAAGTGTTGTGGACAAATGACAGATGCTCTCTAACTTCTCTCCCAAGCGAGAGAAGCATGAGAAACTTAAGAACTGAAAAGAAACTTAACTACTTTAATGAAATTTTAATAAAAAAAGAATACAAGATCATAATATAAATAACAAAATAGTAGGAGATATAAGAGACTTTAAAAGCTTCCTTTTATATTCACTGTGAAACAATCTCACTTTAAAAACAGCTGCTTTCATCAGGACACAACTGGAGTTCAAAAACAAGGAAGTTGAGCCCCATCTTTATTCCAGGTTTTAAAACAAGCATTTCCAGACTACCTGCTTCTCTTCAGAAATTGTGTGCATTCAGTACCAAGTTTTGACAGACCATATTCTTACCCAGAACACTGTGAACCATACCACCTGGCTTCAGAGAGAAACCTGACCTCAGGAAAAAAAGGAAACCTTGCCAGGCTGTGTCAACATGCTATATTCAACTTCAACCCTAGCCAATCCTTTTATTAAATCACTTTTTCAAGTAGTTTTCATGCATCAAGTGTTCCACCGCCATTCAAATGTGTTTATACTGAATTTCTTTCAATCTATTAACTCAGTGAGTTAAACCCTTACCTTCCTCCTCAGCACAATCTGTCATACAGGGATAACACTGTCTCACAAGCAGGAAATTTCACATAATGAATGATTCAAGCTTATTGGAAGTGTTAATGGGCATGAAGCACAAAATAGTAGCTTTTCCTTAGCTTATAACACACTTCATTTTTGTACAGAGTGCCAAAGTGCTTTTAATTCTATTTTCTATTCTTTGCACCAGCTCAGCTCAACTGGTACACAGGACAAAGTTTTGGCACAGAATGAAGTTATTTAAACACTGACAGCTATACACAAACTAAAACAGATGGCTAGTTCTCCTGTGAGTTTAAGACTTAAGAGCCATGCAAGCCTGGATGTGCTCACTAGGCCTGTTTTCCTGATAAGCCAGGGAACTTTGTGAACCTGCCAACTACAGTTATTGCTCTGAAGCTACAGGTCTAGCAGACTTACTCAGAAAGACTACCCTACACAGGTTTCGCCTGTCTTCTGCCTTTTCATCACCATCTTCTACTACATAAATAGATACCAGTCATCTGCCATTTCTTCTATTCGGAAGAAACAATTTGAGACAAAACCTGCTAAAGTAGTTCCTATTTGTGCCACAAAAGCTAGGCTAGCCAACATCCATTGAGTCAACTAACAGAAGAGTTTCTGTCCAAGGTACTGCAGTCTTGCTCAAACCATGCAAACGGTGGTTCCAGTTCCAGTTCAAACTTCGGTCCACTAAGGACAAGGAAAATTAAAGGGTTTTTTAACTCTTGGGATTTTTCTTGCTCACACAAAACCAGTCCAGAGTCTATGGTATTTTCTATAAAGTCTTCGCAGAGATACAAAGATACTTCTTATCATCATGCCTTTGGTATGCTAGAACATTTTCTCCCACAGATTTTGTAAATGGCTAAACTTGTCAAAATAGAGGCCTTTTACAGAAATGACATTGAAAAGTACTACAAAACCTTGTGCTCAGCTCGAAGACTTATGACAGTTTATTTCCAGTTCCACCATCAGTATTTTCGTCCTTTAGGTAGAAATCATTCAAATTAAGTTGAGGAAACGCTTGAGTTTATCAAAAATAGGAGAGTGATGCTAGAGAACTGGCTCAGAAAAGTAAGATATTTTGCTATTTCTGTAACAAGAAAGTTATTACCTTTAACATTACCTGTTATTTTTGTTGGTACAATCAGTTCAGACAGAAAGCCATTGTGTATCACCGTTGATGCAAAACAGAAGCAAAAAGAAAAGCAAACATCACAGACAGAAAAAGTAAATGCCACACAAACAGCAAAAGCATGCATATAAGATTTTCCAAGGAACATTACAAATGAGGATTTCTTCCATTAGCTCTCAACTAAAACACAAACTTCCCAAAAGAAACAGCCATCTTTCCAAGTAAGCGCATACTATAATTTCAGGTTCCCCTAGAATCCAAGCAATCCTGCATGCAGATTAGAACTCTTAGGATAATTTGTTAGCAGTAAAGCTAAAACACAGAGGAAAAGAATTCCCCTACCAAGTCTGTAAAGTAGTATGCAGATGAAAGACTTCCTACCCACAAAACCCAAAAGGTTGCAGAAATAATGTAGAGACAGCTGTGGCATAGGTCTATCTGGAGATAGCAATAGCTTCTACACACTCAAAGACAACAAGCTTAGTACATGTTTACTCAGCCATCAGTTGTCTTCAGTCATCACTGGTTTATTACATGCTACTGATGATAAGTAATGCACTTTACTCCTCTTCTACAACACTAGAGTTGATTTTTTTCCTCATGTAACATCAATGTAAACTATTGCTCAGATAGTGCAAGGTTCCTGCCCTAAAGCTTAGAGATGAAAACCAAACTCTAGGCATACTTGATTGTTATTGGCATTCTGACAAGGTCAAGAAGACCTTCATCTTCCTACTGGATACATTCTTTTAGGCAAGTCCTCAAAACAAGAACTTAGCCAGTATTGCACACTGAGAGCTTTCCCAAAACCAGATCTCCAGTAACTATTACTTCCTTCTCATTCAACCCACAATATGGAAAATAGATTATGAACAAAACAGTAATTTCAAAAAGAACACTCAATCATGCACTCCATACCATAGCAAGTCTCCAACTATACCCTAACAGACTGCAGAGGAAACAAAACAGTAAATACCCATGGTGTAACACAGGATTCCGAACTACGGCCCAAGTTGCATCTTTAAAAGCAAGGATATTAACTGCTCTTAGGTAAGATGGAAAGCATGGTAACTTCACAGTAAGTCAGAAAAATTTAGTTTGCAGACCTTTACTTCCTAGCTCTTTTTATTGATGATTGTAAGAAGTGTAAAAAGCAGAACTAAAAACAGCCAGTGAAAACAAGCTCTTAAAAAAATCAAGCACTTATATCTTAATATAGAGGGAGGAAAAAGCATTATAAGCTTTTTTTTTTTTAAAGTGCACTAGCAAGCTGCCTGATTACACAATGTATACTTTAAAACTGTAGAAGTTAACTCAACTTACCAGCATTGCTAGAGGCTTAGGTAAACTAATGACATTTGGAAAAAGAAAGGCAGAAGGAAGACCACAGAAAATATGGACCTGCTGCTGAATGGTGCAGGGAACCTGGTGACAGTGGACATGGAAGAGGATGAGGTGGTCTATGCCTTCTTCACCTTAATCTTTACTGGCAAGACCAGTACAAATACCAGATAAAGGGGAGTAAAGAAGACTGAGCCAGACTCTTCTCAGAGGTATCCAGTGTCAGGACAACATATTATGTTTAAACATATGAAAACCTATTCCCACAGGGAACATGGACAAGCACTGAACAGCTCACCCACAGAGGATGCAGACTCTCTCTGGGCAGAGCAAGGGACATGCAAAACCTAACTGGACATTGTCCTCGGCAGCCTGCTCTAGGTTGACCCTGCTTTAACCAGGGGGTTGAATCAGAAAATCTCCAAGGTGCTTGCCAACTTCTGTAATTCTAAATCATTTCAGTCATTAATATAACTGATTAACTCATTAATTTGCCTTTGATAGTTTTTAATGGACTAAAAAAGCTGAAGTATGCAGTAGAAGGCTGTTAACCACTAGCACCAGCTCCAGTCATTAAAACAGCACTGAACACGAAACAGTCTGTGTCCTTCTGTTTCCCCACAACTGGAAAAAGAGCTACTGAAAAGTTTCCACCATCCGTAAGTGGTGGAAACTTATGGATCCATCATGTAGTCATCCTACTATTCTATCTGCAATGGCAAATGAGTTCATTTATATTATATTTCATTAACATTCAAATGTACTTGCAGGTACAGGAATACATTATGGTAAATCTACACATCAACTTTTACCTTCCACAACTGTGTCAACAGCAACAATGCCTAACAGGCAAGAGAAGGCAATGAGGAAGAGCAGGAAGAGACTTCAGGAATATCCGAGACCTAAATTCCCAGCCCAAGGTCATGCTATTAGTAGTTTCAAACTATTACTGTGTTACAACCCACCTGAATGTTGGTGAAAACTAAGATGGCATGCCACCATCCTGTGGACGGACTGATACCTTTAAGGTGTCCCTTACAGAAAGGGCCAACAATAAAGCACAGGATATACTCGTGTTACTCAATTAACCACCACAAATGGAGAAAGAATTCACACACATGAGACTCCAGAAAAATTACTTGGCAAAGTAGCATTCAACTTTTAAAATATTAACTCAATACTGCTTATTACACACTCATTAGATTAAAACTTTGTAAGAAGTCCTCCACTTACCATACAATTCCTTTCTCCAGTTTACCAGACAAAATACATTCTGGAACACAGCCCAGGACAACAGTGTTCTCAAGAGTACATGAATGCATTCCACCTATGCTCAGGAGAACAGCCCATTTTGTCTAATAAGCACCATTTTTTCCCCAAGCTTATAGTCCTGACACTGTTACCAGCATAAATCAAGTAAAAGCAAGACCTGTGTCAAGACATTGTTTCTTTCAGAAGAGTCCTGCCAACACTACCCTTACCTTCTAAGTCAGTCAATGCACTCAGTGAACTGACAGACTTAACAGAGAACTTCAAGAAATAAAGCTTTATGCTTCAAATTTTTTTGATAAAGATACACAACTACTGATACATCAAATTGGTATCTCCCAAATTCTGTTCTGACATTTCTACTGCACAGTCTACCTCCTCAAGGCTGTTTGTGACAGCTTCCTTATCAACTGGAGACAGACAAGATGTGTCATGCCTTTACAGAGGCTTCAGAACTGAATTCTTCAATGTTAAGGAAGAGCAGTATTCAAGCTATAAAAAGGAAACACACTCGAGAATGAATTAAGCAGAAGGAAGTTGCCTTGAACAGCAATTGTTGCTTGATCCACTGCAAGTTCATCACTGTTCTGGCTTTCCAGGATTTTTTCCCTCCACATATCAAATCTTGACTATGGAATTCTTCACCAAGCAGACTTTCTACCAACATCTGCTGAAAGCATTATCTTTTACAGCTGTGTAGCATTGAAATAATTCCACACACACCCCACATCCATCTGTTTAATATTTTGTTGCCTGGAGCACTTGTTAGATTGAGTACACCTGTGTTCTTCTGTTACAAGAACTTTTGTAGTGCTGTAGCTACCAAGCACCTCCAACTTTAGTTAACTGTTGACAGTGGTTTTGCTTCCCACCCATCACCCTCCAACCTGATGGATGCCACAGTGAGATATTTCAAGACACTGCTTCAAAAAGCTGAAGGACAAAATAACTGGAAAACAGTTCAGTGATACCACTCAAGTTAGCCATCTTCCAATTACTTCTAGCCTAATATCTACATCAAATACCTACCCCAAAACACAAGTCAATTTAGCAGAACCGTAACTAGAAACAATCCACTGTAGTTGAACAAAAACTCTATTCTTAACTCTGCTTGTTATTCAACACACTCTTTTTCCACATAGAACAGGGTTTTCAAATGCATTTCAATACATTATGCACAAGGAGGCATTAAGAGCAGAGTAGAAGCACTAAACTGATGAACAGTCCTTGTGGTGTATAAACAGTGGCCCTGGCTTTCTTAGTCTTATCAGTATCTTGGCTCATGCTGAGGGAGAAAACTGCCATCAGAAACAGCATGTAGCAGAAGCAGCGACAGCTATTCACAAGTGGCCACTTCTGCTGCCAGGAACTCCACACAGAGTATCAGGCAGGTGAGAACTCCAGCACAGCTGAGTTTTTCACTTCTTGAGTCATCCTACATGAATTTAGCATAAAAGATCAACATGAAAAAAGAAGACAGCTGATACTTTAATATGAACAGTAGCTTATTGCTACTGCACTGAAAAGTACACAACTGCAATATCAATTATTTGCTCATTGGCAGAAGGCCCCACAATGAACACGGCTACCTGAAGTCCTCTCAGATTCCACTCATCTTCTCCAAATCAGACAATATTACATGCAAGGTAGACAACTTCATAGAATACTATAGCCTGCTTCTCACAAAAGAGAGTGGAAGATACATAAATTCCAGGTCACTTAGAATCCATATGTTCACACAATCCTTTCCCTACCTTAATATTTGTGGGGTGGAAGAAGGACAGAAGAAAACAAGCACAGGTCTGTATTCTTGTACAATTTCCAAGGATGTTTTACTGATACACAGTGGTAGTGCTGCAGGTTTTAACAGTGGCTACATTTAGCTTGAGTGAGATTGGTTTCATAATGGAAAAAAGGCAGGAAAATGCTGATTAGCCAGCAAGTAGCTATGCTCTAGCTACACCCACACAGCACAATAAGTCATAAGCACTTCCTAATCAAGGAACAGCAAAGCAGTTCAAGGAAAATATACTGCACATAACTGTTGTAAAGTGTGCTTTTAGAGGAAGAGCCACAGAGATTGCCAGCTGCTCAATGTTAAGAGTATTCCAAATGCCACTCTCTTTAATAAACTGACAACATCACCCTGGTTGACTCCAGAACATGACCTTGAGGAGAGGCTATTTTTTATTATTAAGTTGAAAGGTTGTTACAATTCATTGGTCTGAAAAGCTGTATAAAAATTCAGGCAGGCTTCTTTAGAAGAGGGTGATCAAGCATTCCTTTTATACGATTCCTGCTTGACATCTCTTGGAGAGGATGCATTTGAAGGTTTTGCCTAGATATTAGAGAGCAGCTACTGTGGCAAAACAACCTATGAACATCTGGTCATAGAACAAGGATCAAAAAAGGACATGGAAGAGTTTCATCTACTATAGCTCTGGAGGTTTTCTCCCACCCTACGATATCAACCTACTTCCAGACTTCTCATGTTTCCTTTGTGGCCATTCACATGGCTGGAGTCAGCAACTTGGGTACAGCAAGTTTCCACACATCATCACTCCCACATTTTGGTTGCATGGCTGGACCTTTGCTAGCCCCACCACAACGTATCCAGTCTACCTCACTCGACTCTGATGCATCAAAACTATTCTCAGGATTAAATCCTGAGCAACGAGCTTCTCCTGAGAAAAATGGGAATCACAAAAGCAGAGAACAAGATTTTATCACTAATTCTGTTTTGTTAGACTGAAACATTAACTTCAGTTAATGTTCTAGTTTTATAAAGACAAGGATAAGGAGTGCCACATTTCAACACCACAGTGGCTAGTTACTAGCAGTCCCACATGAGCAGTTTTAGATCCACTTATCTCCTATTTAAGAACAGTTTCTTGTTCAACTTTAGAGCTGTCTTTTGGGTTTGAAGAGGTAACAATGACTGTAGAAGACAGTAACCATTTTGGTTTTGATCTGCACAGACAATCCCAATTGTTAATTGGAATGAATGGCCAAGGTGGAATGCACTAGAAGTGCAATTTAGGATCCTTACTTTTAAGTGGCTTTAGAGGCCACTCACTTGAGGTACACATTGCACTCGAAGGACTCCAGGCAATGAAGAACACACCACTATCAAGGCAAAGAAGCTGAAGCACAACATTAGCTATTCACTCTAGAATAGCCATGTTTTCCAATTCCCCATAATCCTCCAAGTAGTTACCTGGTTTTCGCGACCACTACTGTTTCTCACAGAAGACACTGGAATGGCTGCTTAAATTTGTATTCCATTCCCTCCTGCCTCCAAGTTCTAAGAAAATTGTCCACATCATATTACAAGTTGAATATTTTTTGCAGCAAAGTGAAATAAGTGCAGAACAAGGACAGCTAGCTATTCTCAAAATATCACAGCCAGAGGCGATACCTCAACTACCTACAAACGCTCCCTCCCCTCTGCCACCACCACCTTTCACGCTCAGGAGGGTTCTTCACTGTATCTCTGCATTCTAATCCTCCTGAGATCACCCAGTATTATATAACACAGAAGAATGGACAGCAAGTAAGGTACTGTTGACACAAACAAGTTGTGACCAGTTGGCCATATACTATTAACTGCAGAAGAGGCATCCTGACACTTATATCTTCTGCAACATTACCAGCTAATAACCAGAAGCAGAAGTACAAGCATTACTGTCAAAAGTACGTGGCTATAGACAAAGCTTTTACATTTTTTATTTGCTATGCAAAAGTCCCTCTATTGCATAAAAGCACAGAAGAGCAGCTAGTCCTTTGCCTCCCCTATTGAAGTTACCATGTTACTACACAATGCCACTTACAAAAATCAGAAGAAAGCTGGAAAAGAAGCAAAAGCTATCTCTGGAAGAACAGGGATATCCAATCTAACACACTGTAACATAAACCAGACTTGCATTATGTTGCTGTATGAACAGATTTAGTCTGATCACTACAGCCACCTTCAGTCTTCTGATTCATTAGCCACATCTCCCCATTTTTCACTTCCTCTCAAGCCACATTTCCTCTCTGCACCAAAGACTGTTCTAACAAAGGTGTATATTGCCCATACCAAGTTACCCTGATCCACAGGACACTGGAGGACCTGCCTCTGGAAAAAGCCTGAACCTGGCCAAAGCTCCAACATGTTCTCCTAGAAGTGTGCCCAAAACCCGCTTTGCTACCTGAACCAATATTAATATCCTCAGAAAAAAAAGCCAAAACCCACACTTAAGCTGATAAACAAGCAACAACTCTGAACAGCTTCTACCTGGCAAAGGCAAATTGGGTCAGTGTTGGCCAACAGCACTCTCATAGCTCACCTCTTACCCAGACAGAGAGCATCACTAACATCCCCACACAGAACATCCCAGCTATCAAAGGATCCTCATTTGGCCCAGAACTGCCCTTCGGGATTTCTAGGAAAGCCTTCTGACAGCCACTGCTCTCAAGAGAGTGGTTCATGCAGAGGTGTATCCTTTTAGCTCAAACAGGGCTCTAAAGACTACTTAAAATCTAACTATGGAGCCTGTGTGTCTCCAGGCTGATTTCCACCAGGAAAAAAAGTTCAGACAACCACTATTTATTTTTTTAACAGGTTGGCTTACATAGAGGAAGAGAGAACTAAATTCTTCCCTCTCAAAAGAATGATACCGTACAGCCCCTCAGAATCAGTAAACGTTTGGCTCTACTACTATTCATGAAAAAGCCTGGGGAAAAAACATTAACTGATGATACACATTAAGTGTAAAGCAGACTTGTGAGGGCAGCCGCCCAGTAATAATACTAGGTGTCCAAATGCTATCCCAAATACCTACAGCCTGAAAGACAGGACAGGGAGAGACTGTCAAAGTAGTACTACAACTGTTGAACAGTGCAAAGAACTGAATTTCACCTTGAAAAGCACTCAGAAGAACAGCCAGTAGTTCCGCACTGCGCTGGCATTTCTGATTATTAAAATATTCCAGCTTGGGTTTGTCAGCTTCTCTATATAATGCTTACATCCCATGAAACTGAAAGCTACAGCACACCTTCCAAACCAGTGACCTGTTAAAGAGCACAGATGACAAAGCAGAATCTGATCTTGACATCTTCTACCTACACCAGCTTGTCCCTCCAACACAATTCTAGTTTAGGTCCTATACACGTAAGTCACAGCTTCCCCACAAAAAAAAGATCTTTCAACCATGCTATGAAAACAAGGTTTACCAGAGCTGAGTTTGTTCTTTTTATGAGACTCAAATCAAAGGACCCCACCCTGCCTCGGTTCTCTGTCCAGTAAATGTATTTCATAGGCAAAACTGGTAGACAGATCAGAGTCATTCAGGCCAGCAGGAACTTCATTCAGGAGGTCTCTGGTCTGACTCCCCGCCCAGAGCAGGTTCAGCCATGTGGTCAGACCAAGTTGCTCAAGGCTTTACCCTGTGTGGGATGGAAACCCTTCAAGGGAGACAGCACCATCTCCCTGGGCCCCAGCCCCACTTCCCAGCTGTTCTTGTGGGTGAAAAGCTTTCCTTTATCTCCAGCCTCTCTGACCCTATCAGCTTGCTGCCCACCAGAGCCCAGGGCCTTCTTCCCCAGTCCCACTAGCACCACTGTTGGGTTTCTGCCTGCACAGGACCGCACATTGCTCCAGCCTGAATCGCACAGGGTCCCTGGTAGTCCCTCCCTCCCACCTACCTTTGCCCTGCCCTTGAGAACATCACCTACACCCATCAGTTGCTGTCTGCAAACTTGACGAGGGTCAACTTCCTCCCTTTCCACAGGTCACTGAAGAAAATAGTAAATACAATGGCTGGCACAGAGTCCTCAAGACCTCCACTTCTAATAAGCCTCCAGGAAGATTATGAAGTTTCATCTACCGAACTTCATGCTCCACAATCTTACCAGTTTTCCACCTATTCATCCACCCACCTAGAACTTCGTATCCCAAAGCTGTTACAAGGATTCTGTGGGAAACCACATGAACAGTAATGCTAAACTCATAGATGACATCTACCACTCTTCTCCTCCTCCTAGGGCAACAAAACTGGTGAGGGGTCTGGAGAACAAGTCTTAT
>RSEF01000031.1:59845002-59861449 GCA_003993805.1 Himantopus leucocephalus
GAGGTCCCTTCCAACTCTGAAAATTCCGTGATTCCGTGACTCAAGAACTCTTCTTCATTTGATTTCTAGTAACACGATGCTGCAGCACACAGCAGAGACCAAGTCTCAGCTGTCGCTAGCCAGTGATAGGTTTTTGTCTGAAACAGTACAGTACATTGCTGTATATTCATCAAGTTTACTTGCTGTCTCGCCTCAAATGAAAGTTAGTTCCCTTCCAAACAAAGCTTGAAGGTCGCTTTTCCCAGTATACACAAGACTGACTCGTTAAACATGCACATGCTGTGCTGACTTCAGTCTGTGGTGCAAGCTTGCAGCAGCTTTTGTTTCTGTGGGCAAAGCACACTGGAAACACAATAGACTTCCCTCTCTAAAGGCAATTTAGACTCAACTCTGTGGAACTACGAGAACATACTAAACACAGCTTCACTTATGTGTGTAAATTAATCTAATAAATATAACCATATCCCATATAGGCTTTGCTTTTACAGCCTGCCCTGCAGTAGGTAACGTGTTCAAAAAATAGACACAGAGGTAACAGTCTTTCAGCACTACCATCAGATGAGGTTTTGCTATTTTAGTCCATGTCTCACGAAGAGTGCCAACTCTGAGAGTTACATACGACCAGTTGCAGCCCTGAGGTCAGCCTCATCTGTTCTGTGCCCAGGCAGCTGAGGGCATGAACAGACCAACCTGACAGTTTGCTCCTCCACAAAACAGACATAATTAGAACCAGATCTGGCCATGAAGTAGTAACTGGTGGGGGGATCATCATGAACTACACCTCCAACAAATGGCTCATCAATACACTGCCTTGATATCAGAGCTTTCTCCTCAAGGACTGCACGGAACAGGGTATATTCATTTATAAGGGACCTGTAAAATCAGTAATTATCTCAGGATATTGCAGCACAGAGTAATTATGTCAGTAGCCACATGCACTCTTGACAAAGGTTCTCCTACAACCCTGGCACGCAGGGAGAGCTACACTGACCAGGACAGCCATTTACATGTTGAAATCAACAGCTAGAACAGTATTGAAGCTCCAGTTCCTTTACAAGCTTCTTATATAAGCAGGACTAAAATACGGCATTCAAAGTGGTTACTGATGGGCACAGTAGTTCATATGAGCATGACTAGCCAACATAGGAGTACCTGTATTTCATAAAGCTCTTCCTTTGAACAAGAATAATTTTACCAAGATAATGCAAATTTGCCAAAGAGCTGTAGGCTGAAAATACCGCACCACACCTACTAAGACTCACAAATATAAACCCAACATAATTTTTGATTTGGGACAAAACAACACAGGGATATGTTTTTCTGAACTAAAGAATGACCTCTCTGCAGGTAACTTCCACTGAAATAAGTGAAGTCTTCTGACAGATGTAGTCTCTTACAGCTTTTGATAAGTAACTGCTCAGAAGAAAGTCTTCCACCTTTACATATTTACCACCTTCACTCTTAAGCATGTTAGTGCACAGCATGGACACTGGATATAAGGTCTCCAGTATCCGCGGCTTCCACCAATTTTCAGATTAGTTACTGGACAGAGAGGAGCATCACTTGTACAACAGTGAGTACTGGAGCTCAGAAAGATTTTTTTTTCTTTTTCTTTTTTTTTTTTTTTTTTTGTGTNTTTTTTTTTTTTTTTTTACTTTCATCCCTCTTTGACCACGTTTCTGTATTTGACTCTTGTCAGTCAGGAAAGAACCACCACAGCCACTGGTACTACTCACCTGCAGCACAGAACACACTTGCCCCGCTTTCCAAACAGCACAAAAGCACCAGCTCCACAACAAAGCAAGGAAACTGAGCTGCCTCCTCAGGTTATTTGTATCAGCATTAAATCTAAAGAAAAAATCTGGTTTCAATTCTGGCTCTAAGTCCCAGCTCAGCATTTTAGCTCACTCCTCTCTCTCACCTTTGAGATTTCCTCAGAATGGGACATGATTTAGTTATTATTAAAGCATAGGAAGCAGCAGGTTCAGAACAGCAAAGCAAGTTTTAAGAGGAACTCAGACCATGAGCAGTTTTCATGTGGATGAGAAGACTGATGAAGGCCTAAGACAGCAATGAGACATTGAAGACAAACAGACTGAGAAGCTAAGAAAGCTCATAATTAATTCTTGAGATGAAATTTTTTGTAAGAAAGCATGGGATTCTCCAAAGAAGCATTTTTTCCCCAGTGCCATTCCCGAGGTTATCTTGAAATGAAGTACTGAAATACCTCCTTGTGAAGACGAGGTATTTTTCCACATGCTGAAGACTCGCTATACGTAAAGCTCCTGAGCACTCATGCTGAGAGACAGTTAAGATGAACCCTTGGTCTTTCATCAGTAAGTCATCCACTCATATTCCCTGTCATCAAGCCAGCCATTACACCATAAGCTATTTAATAAAGTATGGCCAGTTCCCGTCACTAGGCAGGAGCAATTCTGATCAATAATGGTATCAAATTCAATACACATAGCAATAATAGGCCTGATCAGAGCTACAGTATCAAAGGAGAACTTAATGGGCCCTTCCCCTCCTTCAGCCTATGCTGAGAGTACCCAGCTAGGTGGATACCCTTTGCTTTGGATTAAAGGAGCCTTGATTCTAGCCCTGTCTCACACCCTTGGATAACACTGTGTTATCCAAGAGAATCATTATTCCTTTGGAAAAGCTATAGTCCTGATGTTGGAAAGTGACATCCTTACGGGCCTTCAGGCATCACCCTGTGTAGCAGTTCCCAGCAGCTAAACCTACTCCAGAAGGATTTATACCCTCGTTTCTCTTACAAGCCAGAGAAAACTAGCAACTAGAGTTCACTGCATGTCTGACAGGGCTGTCTACAAGCAACAGAAGGTTTCTCTGGGTAGTGGAGGTGCTTTAATTAGATCAGCAGGCCTGTTCTGATTTTCAGTTGCTACCAGAAAACAATCCCTTGCACCGCAATTCTCAGGAGGAACATGGCTTCTAAAAGAAGTTTCTTCCAATTTGTAAAAAGAATTTTCTGCAGACAAATATTTCAAAGATATCTGAATTTATTTCATGTAAGTGATAAATTTGTGACTCAGCAAGCAAGGACAGATCAAGTTGTTCTTGCTCTTAAGAAATGCACTGCCCTGCTATGTTGTATGTTTGTATGGTTCTACCAGCTCCCTGAAAACATTCCTCGGAAACAGTGACATAGATTAAGAATATGCCTTAACAGTCATAAAACAAACTCTGAAGTCCTTACATTTTTTCATGGCTAGACTTCAAAAAAAATTCAAAAACATGACCAAAGTTAGAGAAAGGATCTTTACGGAGCACGTCACAGTACCAAATGAGGACTTTCCAGCATTACAGAAAAAAAAAAAGCAGTCTTCCTAAATTTGTTTTAGGCCTTGCTTAGGCTAAGAGGCATCTGTAAAATGATAGCACAATGTATTTTGAATACAGTCAGCTTATGCAGAAAGCTGCATTTGTATTCTCAGAGAGGTACTGTGAGAGACAAAGTGTGACCAAGCCAAAGCAATGGTTACCATGTTCTGCAAGGATAGCTCAGTGGATTTTTAGATAGTGTCCACAGGGATTGACCTTGCAAAGGGTGAACTGGCTTTCCTTCTGTTTCCTGCTGTAAGCACTGAGGAAGATAAAAAGAGGCTGTTTACCGCAAAGGTGAAGATCAGAAAGGACAGGTATGATGACTAGGTTGGATGGGCTCTAAGCGACATTGTTTCTATTAGAACTTTAATTCTGTAATCGTCAGGTAATTCTAAACACGTGCATTCTACTGTAAGAAAAGCGTAGATGAGGAGAATAACTGAAACACAGAATTCACCACATTTGTTGATTAGCTCTTCTCCAACTTTAATTTGACATCGCATTTCACCTCCAGTTGGCAGCTTCAGTTCCTAGCTTTTGACTGTGTTCTTTTTCTGTGTTTTGTTTCTGGTTTTTGTACAGGTTTTTTCTCTTCTGTTTCTCTTTACTAGGTTTAAGGTCTACACATTTCCACTATGCTAGCAATCTAGCTATGCTGGCGCTATGACAGCCTTCTTCCAGGAAGAATTTAGAATTAAGGCCAGTATTTATATGACTGAGAGGAAGAGAACAGGAGTCTTCCTTAGGGTATAACTGACTAAGGACAGCACATTACTCAGAGGAAGACCTCATAAAAGTGCTGATGTGTGTATCACAAAGGAACACCAGAAATAGACTTTCACAAGGCTTGGTTTGGAGCCGATACATGAGACCCAAAATGCCGTTTGGTGAACAAAGGCAAATGTAGTAGTACATACATGTTAACTGCAGAAACCAACTAGAAGTCCTGCTACAGATGAAAACGGAAACAGGTTTTCCCAGAAGTGCTTGAGATACACATAAACTGTCGTACTATTACCAGAAGCTTATCATAATTATTGTGTTTCTCTTAAAGTAGTAAGTTCACTGGCCTCTTTCTACACTAAAAACGGAGATGGGAATCATGCACTACAACCATAGAATAAAGATTCTGATGTTTTCCCTTTAAAAGGACTAATAGAGAACAACATTTTAAAGTTAGCAGTTGTAATTATCATTGTCTCTTAAGTATTTCTTATTTTTAAACTTAAAATTTGAGTAGAAAGTAAAGATAAGAAACAAAAGGAGATCCAGTCTCCAAACATTTTCAGTTTCTCATTTATCTCTTCCCTAGAGCCTCCATACTTTGCATTCCTGATTCTGACCTGAATACTCCCTCCCCACTCATGCCCAACCAGTGATCATGAGCACCACAAATTTCAGACACTTCCAATTAAAAAACAAACCTCATACTTTAGAGGGCAAGAGCACACAGGATAATATACAGCCCTCCACAAGAATAATACAAACAAGAACAAAATCTCAGAACAGCAGACCCAATTCTCCTTCTGTTTTCAGAGTTCAGGAGAATCTGTTCCCCAGTTTTCCCTTTTTCTGAAGGAAACAGGTATACTTCAGCTTCTCTGTGTTTGTGTCAGTAGCAGCAGCTCCCTAGACAGAGACAAGCACATCCCTTGGGTCTCTCTTGCATTACTCATTCCACAGACACACCTTACAGAAATGCACAAAACGCATATCCATTGCCACTTACAGTTATCACTTCACTGGAATATCTTACAGCCTTTCAGGAAAAACTATTATTGCATGGATGAGACACCCAGAGTCAGTATTTATTTAGTATGTCAAAAAAACTTGAAAGCCACTACCTTAATAGAGGTCAATTTGTCTCAAGACTTACATAATTTCAAAAATACGTGCATCCATATTTTACAAGAGTAAAAGCACTCTTATGGAGAAAACAACTATTTGGATTTTAAAAAAAAAAAACAGACAGATCTCCACGCCTGGCTGCAGCATTTTGGACCCATGCAGAAAGCCATATCCTACTTAGAAGACTTTGCATAGCGTGAGGAGGGCAGAGGACAGGAAGATGTATCATTGATCTCAGTAGTAACAAGCAGTTTTTTGTTGGTTTTTGTTCCTTTTTTCACCTGCTTAGAGCTTGGCTTTTGAGCAATGCTTGCAGTCTTCCTTCAGCTCCATACAGTACTGTTGGCCCCGTTCTAACATCTCCGTTTCTGTGTCAGAAAACCCCCTCCGCAGGTTCAGAAAGGACCTTACTGCACCACTGAAGTTTTTGGCCGCAAACCTGCTTGGCAGCCTTAGGGTGAGCTGCACTGGTCTAAGGATCCCCAGCCCCACAGACAGCAGGGACAACCTCCTGCAAGAAACTCTAATCCGCTGCAACACAGCACTTGGGGTCCAAACAGAAAACAAGCTATGTAGTTGCTGAACATGAGATTAGCACATTTCATAGTTCAGTCTGACATGCTGCGTTATTTTCCTCAGAGTGGCTAGGCATTAATGAACAACTGCGTGGCCATAATGTGGTTTACTGGAAGTGACAGCAATATGCATTTAGAAGTGAATCCTCCTCTCAATATTATCCAGCAACGTGAAAAACAAGCAGCCAGCTTAAGCTGGTTAAGTAACATTCAAAGTCTGAGGGAATTTGAATTTCAGTGAAGAACAAATTTTACCTGGGGGTGAAAAGGCATGTGTGGGGTGGGTAGGGGGTTTAAAATGGAAATGCTGTCAAAGCTTTAACTGTAACATAGCTAAAAGATTGTATAATTACCATTTATATAACTCCTGCAGAAATTTAAGGGGAAAAAAACTACCTTTACCTTTGTTCCAAGACAAATTGTTCTTCTGCTTCCGATCTGCTAGAGCACTTCAATTTTACCTTGAGAATACAGTCCTGAGGTATTTAATTACCCTGTCAAGACCACTAAATGGTCTGGCACCATGCCCCCTCTCTCAGTCTTTGCTGATTGATAGCATCAGTAAAACTTACCAGCTTTAATTAAAACTCCAAATAGGATCCCCTTTTCCTACTCGCTACATCAATGTTCTTTAGTGCTAGAACAAAAAAAATCTAGAAGAGGGTTTCTCTCACCTTCACAGCTCACCTACCTCTGCTATTTTAATAAGACTTTTTACACAACTCATATTTCATTGCTCCCCAGGGAAATTAGTTAATGAAAAAGTTACTATAAAAACTGACACTACCAAAATTTTCCTATACAAGTATCAATGGTGAAGGCAGGAACAATCTCAATCTTTCACCTGCTGCACTAGCTCAGAAATCAAACTAGCATGTTTCTTTTTTCAGCATTTTGTTATTTTCTATTAAGTGTACACAGTGTTTTCAAGAGTACTATCATAGGTAGAATTTCATAAGGGAAGACAACTTGAGCAGTTAGGTTAAAGGATAATTCATTTAAAGTGAATCTTATTGTAAATCTAAGTAATGGTTCAAGGCACCAGGTGAAATTGCATTGCATAATGCCAAGTTTTAAGGACACTGAGCCTCAGAGAACACTAATGAAGTTGTGGCACATCCCTCACTTCCAGTCTTCCCTTGCTGTACTGCACTTCTTAAGGCATTTGTAAAGCTGATAGTTCAGTATTCACTCTTCAACTGAAGCCATAACTAGCTCTTCTCATTATACAGCTTTCTACAGTAGGGCAGTTAACTAGGTGATGATGGCAAAGTAGGAAATCTGTGCTTGTAGCTTAAGAATTTGTCAAACTTCATTCCAACAGGAAGTTGACAGAATGTTACATGTTAAGCCTAATTTTTTTTTTCTAATATATGCAAAGCTATAAAGGAGTGGGAAGAAAACCTACAGATTTAATACTTCAGATAAAATATTTCTTAAATCTCTATTCCCCTGACAGGTGATAATTACCCATGTAAACACCCTAATAGTCCAAAGAATTTAAAAGAGGAGGAAACCTTACTAAATGTGATTTTTAAGAAGCACTAGCTAGGTAAAATACAACTAGATAATCAACGCTATCTTCTAAAGAAGGACAACTCCTAGGCATCTAGCCTGGACAAACTATTTTCTTTCCCCTTTCCAACGCGTATTTGCATAAACATCTATGCATGTATCACCAGTATTAACGAGTAATAAAACTGTCTGCCAGCTCCTGCACGCAGAGGCTCTGCCACTTCAGGCCCTCTCGAGCTGGGGACATGACAGTGGGAAGCTCCTCAGCCCCAGTTCACCTGGTGAAGGAGGAACGAGCACTCCATTACTGCCATCTGCAGTATCCCCTTGGCAGCTACAATCCACAAAAGACCATGTCCATCACTCAAGCAGTCTAGCATCCACAGAGAAAAGCTATTCCTGTGTCCTCCTCCTAGCCCTAATAAACTAGGTAAAAAGTTGCCTCCTATTGTGGATCTTAAAACAGCTCTACACCACTTCAAAGATAGCCCATTTGTTTGACCACTCCTCATTAGACAGAATCTTATTACACTTTCTTATTCATGTACAAGTCTTTTACAGCACACTGGAAGATACTCCTATTCAGATAATCTCACAATAAATTCACCTTTATCTTTCGTTTTTAAGGCGTTTTCCCAGGAGCAATGGGAGGGGAAGCCACTGAGGATTTCCCCTCTCCCAAGCAGAAGCCAAGCCAGCAAAACATGTACAGAATTTTCTCATCGCTATGTGCCAATCAGTGACTCTTACACGCTGTTTGTTGCTCTGCATTTTCCATGTTTGGGAAGAACTGATCTTTCCAGGACAACCCAAATGAAAGAAGTCATGGACAAACAAGTGTGTAAGCAGAAAGATCACTCCAGGCACACAAATCCACTTTTTCACTGCATCTTAAAGAGAAGAGATCGAAACTGCTTCCCAGCAGAAGCTTCTTCCAGAAGAGAAGCCACAGAAAATTTTAAGATACAACTGGTTTTCATGAAGTTGCGTAATTAAGTTAAGCCCAAACATCACAGGCCACCTGGAATACAAATAAGCCTGTTTACATTGCAAATAAACCACAAATTATGCCACAGAGGGCACCATCTAATATGTGTAGGTATATTGCCTAGCAGAGTAAGGTTCAGGTATCCAGCACACCTAGACGTGCCTTCAACATCAATGCACACCCATGCCACAGTTTTAATATTCCAGTCAAATCAGAAGGCACCACAACTGGCACCAGGTTAGACAAGACTAAGACTGCTATGACTTGCTTTGGAGCTATGGATCTGAAATTTGATTAAGATACTTTACAAAGAGTTCAATAAAGTGTTCCATATAGCATTCCACATGATATTCTTTTTAAAAAGGTATCAGGCCATAGGTTTTAATATCACTACACATACAGAAAAACTTGAGCCAGCATTTTGCAAATTCGCTTTTTCAATATATTTTATTTCAAGAAAATAGTAGGTGGCACTCCCCTTTAGGGGTTAGAGAAATAGATCCCATGACTAACAGGCTAGTATAGGAGTGGATCACACGTATGTGTCATGGCCCCAATCTAGAATATCATACATCAGGATCAGAACAATTCCCTCTGAGTGGGAATGCTCTCGGTTCAGCCACAATGTGAGCAGTCCACCACCTAACCAATGAGGTTACTTCCAGTTTTATAGACTAACAGGAACCAAACCCTTTCAACCAATCTAGTGAACTACTCAACAACCAATCTAGTGAACTACTCAACATTTCTACAGAAGTCCCAAAAATGTACAGAGAGAATAAACATCTAATTTTTTTTCTTTTGAAGTCAAATATCAATTAACACTATCCTATCTCATCATTTTTCATGTGAAGTTTTATATAAAAGTCTCAATGACATCCATTTTCTAAAGCTGAAAGTAAATCTAAGGGTTGGATTCTGAGTATGCCAAACATTTTTTTTTAATTGAAGTATGAACTCTGGACAAGTAGGAACGCTGTGGTCTGTAAACTGTAAGGAGTCTCTGCAAAGATCCTGGCGCTGAGATCTCATAAGTAACTCCACCACAGATGTTGCTCCCAGAGGCAGCAAAGGCCTGAGACACCAGCTTTACTTCTGCTCAGTATTGCCTTGAGGCTGATCTGAGGAATATGTAAGCTACAAAGTGCTTCACAGTAGGTTGGGCATTTCTATCGCTCCACAGAGAAAGGCTCTTTGTAAGTCTCCTTTCAAGCCACTGCCACACAAACATCTTGATTTCTTTTACTGGTAGAAGCAACTGTCCAATGTAAAGTGCCTTAGTCTTATAACATATTAGGGATCCCCCTAGCCTCTGCCCCTTCTGCAGTGTGGAAGGAGGTCAAAACCAGCCTCTTTAAACAGCATCTTGGGAGAATCCAGTCATGAAAACTCAGCCTGAAATCCAGCTTGTGTCCAAGGAGGAAGAAGAGTAAAAGAGAAGGGAGTAAAGCAGTTTTCCCCCTCCAGTCATGCACACTAACACTGAAAGATGCTGCTGAAGTTAAACAGGGGTGAATGTAGGTAGCTAGAGTCAGAATTTTACCTGTAACATGAACATTTACAGATACTTTTTTTCTTAACTAAACAGAGGTTTTTCTTCATTTTGGTTAAGAGGTCAACCTTTTTGGCTTGTAAAAACTGAAATGTTTCAGGTTTTCTTTAGCTAAGGACATCTAAGGCACAAATCCCTGAAAACTTACACATAAGCTTTAGTCTCACCACAAGGGTCACTGTCTGGTATTGCGTATAACCTACGATTTTCCTTTCATGTCCTGGGAAGGCAGGAAAGGAAAATCGCCAGTGTCATCACCCACATCTGTCTACCCCATTTTCACCTTTTTCCCCAGACTTTTTTTTACAATCAATTTTTAGTTGCAGAAATACAGTGACTGTTTGCATTAATCACTCAACAAGGTGAAACAGGATTAAGAATTCATATACGGGCAGCATAAAGTAAGTAATGGGAAACCCTGTTAAGGGATCATTTTGATTTGGGAGACCTGGCTTGACTTGCTATAACAACATCCTTTTTTGTCTGGCTAGAACAGAACTTCCAACCAGAACCTCCAACTTATCACCCTGGACAGATGGTTTTTTATTTGTCCAATCCAAAACATTAAGTGCAAAGATACAGTCAGTGTACCTGGAATGCAAACCCAGTTCCACCCAGCAGACAGCTTCAAAAAAACAGAGCACAAAATGACTTTCCTCAATCTTCCCCCAAAGCAGAAAATGGGGAAGACTGCCTGTGAGCAAGAAGTCTGTCAGAAGCACACAAGGAGCTTTCTGCAGCAAAGCATCTATCCATGTCTTTCACCCATTGTTATAGTGAGCCACAATTCACTGTTTGTTATACAGCAGTATTTAAGTTTCAAACAGCATTCTAAACTTAATTACTGCCATCTTATTTTCGTCTCAGTCATCTTAAAGTGGCTCTGCATTGCTTTTTAAGTTCAAACCTGTTCAGAGGTGAGCTTTATTTTATAGCTCAAATATGATCCTAGTTAGAGGGCAGTCACTACCCAAGTGATCAGTCAGCAAACCCTGCTGTGTAATGAGGAAGAATGGGCTGGCTGGAACATGGATTGCCTTCAGGCACCAACGCACGTGAAACGTTCAAATATCTGCATTCCCTGAAAGTTTATTTCATCTCCTCTCTCCAGAGATTTCAGAGCCCAAACAATTGCTCAAACGAGTATCCTCACTCTTCTGATAATGAATTAAGACAGTAGATGAGAAAAAGTAACTCCTAAGATTTCTGCTTCTACAAATTTAAGAAACTGCATTTAGTAAACAAGAGGTGCAGGAGTTACTACACAAACAAAAAAACAGGAATCCCAAACACTGGAGACCTAGAGGCTAGAGCCCTAGGAGTCCAGTAGATAACCAAAATATAGTTATTTCAGCATTTTAAGGATTTGTAAACAAAACAAGACATTAGCAACGTAAGAAAGGAAGTATTAACAAGCAAATTATACCATCTTTGAGAAAGTCAGGAGGAAGCACATAGTGCAGTGTTCAGACTATATGCAATATTGCATTTCTGCAACTAAAGCATACAACACAATTTCTCCATTAAAACAATTCAAGCTTACATCTTATCAAGCACATTAAAAAAATCAAGATTTTCTATACTTAATCATAATCTAACTGTCTAAATCTAGACATACTACAAAGAACTACCCATCTGCTACATGGTGAAGTCCCAGTCTATTCTACTGACATGAGCAGAATGCTTGTTACACTTGGAAAGGGAAAACAAATCATGCATCTGATCAACATTAGGTCAAAACACTTCAGTTTCTTTAAATCATAATTAGCACTACGTACTTTTATGGTTTTGGTTTGAAGTCTCAATCCATTCAGAGTGTTGATAGCTTTCTCGGCATCCTTGGGCTCAACATAGTTGACAAAACCATAACCCAAGCTCTGTCCTGATTAAAGAGAGGAAGAAGAGTGATCATTAGTACTGCAGTACTACACAATGGATAACTAACTTAAAACCTATACAGACACACTGAGCAAAAATTGCATAGAGAACAGTATTTGCCCCACATAAAAGTTTCAAAGGCTCACAACACCTAATTTTTCCAGTAAGGTTAGTGGTTTTTAACTAGCTTCCTCTGTTCCCATGGACTGCCCTAAGTTCAATGCAGAATTGGCTACAGTCAGTTTAATGAGAGGCTATGCAAAATAGGTTCAGGAGTTTGGTATGATGTGTTAGAGACTAGAGGAAATGCAGGAGCTTCAAGGTTAAGACAACATCAAAAATCTACTACTCACTTTTGAACTTTTTAATTGAACACAGAAAATTTAGTAGCAAAATTCTGAGCCAGTGCTTGAAAATAAGTGTGTTTCGAATACACTTCAATATCAGAATCTGAGCCAAATTTGAAGCCAAACATTTCTTTGGATCATTTGGCTCATTTTGTGCCTATATTCAAAACAATTGGTACAAGTAACTGGTCATAAGCTAAATATCAAAAATGCAACATTTTCTGGTTCTTTTAGCATTGGTAATTCAGATGATAGATGGACATAAAGCCTTTTTAATCAGCTTTTAATCACTGAACCACAGCCCATTTCTAACAGCGTATTCTGTCGAAGCACTTCTTAAACACTTGAGAGTTTAGCAGTAGTCATCTCTTGACAACTTCAAAACCTAAAGTATCCTTAACCAGCATACCCCTTTAATAATATTTTTAGTGCTTAAGAATGCAAACAGGTAGAAAAAATGTAACATTAGCAAAAGGATACCACTTCATAAGAATACTATCCTTCACTAGCACAGACCTTTTCAGGAACTCTCCCATACTCGTTGACCATTCTTTTTTTAGAAACTGAATCAATGAGGTCCAAAAACCAGTCAACAAGCCAAAGGGAAGCATCCAATACATCTAATTCACAAAACTCTAGTTTGAAAGATTAGTTTGGAGATATAAACACGTAAAAGGATAAAAAAATATTACAAAAAGCACAAATGGCAAATTCATTTATTGCCAGAAAAGATATAAAAGAACCTATGCTTCACTAAGTTTTTGTTCGCAATCTATACAGCATTTATTAAATAGTATATAAAGCAAACAACTGATGGGAAGTTTGTAATTGATTAAATAAGACAAGAGAGGGTTTAGTAACAAACCTACCACTGCTAGCATTCATAATTTTGTACAAATTATTCTATCATAGCACCAAAAGTTAGAGGACACCACCACCCCACCACCCTCCAAAAGCTACCCCCATTCTTCCTAATCTCCTCCTCAAAACAGCACACACAAACAGTCTAGATGAAGCTGTGAACACAATATATGCAAATGTATTAACCAAAAAAAATCCAAAACCCAAGTGGACAAAGTCCCAAGCAACCTGTTCTAGACAACCCTGCTCTAAGCAGGAGGTTGGACTACACGATCTCTAAAAGTGCCTCCAACCTCAGCAATTCTGTGTTTCTGTAACAAACAACATGGAAATATGCAGAAGCATTTCTGTATTCATTTACAGCTCTACCTAGATATAGCTAGGTTCCTTATTGTAGAAGTGCCTTTTTCCTTATTAGTTTGATTACAGCAGAGCAATTTCTACACCTGTCACCTCCGTTACTCCCACTGTCTGCAGAAACTCTTCCCAGCACTGTTTCCAAAGAAGAGCAACTTAAAGAAACGTCTCTTTTTCTGCAAGGTTTTTATTTTAGTCTTATCTCCTAATACCGAAAGGCTGATTTTTGGCTTTATTATTAATCTCCCAGGAAGGAACCTTTTTAAACCACAACCTTAAAAGACATTAAAATCTGAAAGAGAAAGCTATTTCATCTAAGACATTCCCAGTACACTATTTACTAATTCCAGAGTGAACAGAAAAAGATGTGCAGAAATTATTTCTGCTACCCCTCTGTTCATCTGATCTATTTTCCCCATTAAAAACACCTAGACCACTGCAGGCAAAGAGCATACCCAGCTATTACAAAGGATATCATTCATGATCCATTCTTCTGTAGACATTGTATTAGTTAAGCTTGAAGAATATTAGTAGACTAGCCTAGGAAGCCAGACAAACAAAAACCAGCAATTTATTCAGGACAAGCTTGAACTCATTTATGCAGGCTGATTCTGCAATTTTGCAATTAAAAAAAGCTTTCACTGTGAGGTTTGTGAAACACTGAAGCAGGCCACCCAGAGGGGCTGTGAAGTCTCCATTCCTGGAGATACTCAAAGTCTGACTGGACATGGCCCTGGGCAACCTGCTCAGGGAGAACCTGCTTGAGGAAGGGGAGTTGACTAGATTACCTCCAGAAGTACATTCCACCCTCCCTCAATGACTCTGTGAATGATTGCTTTTATTTAGTTCAGTTTTGTTTAATTTGGGCTATCATCTAAAATTCAAAAGTGTTTAGATGTGACACTCCAAAGGCCTTAGCTATTTGAAAAGGTTAAGAAAAGGTAAAACTTCTTAAAAAGATTGAAGTTTTGCCTGAAGATTAGTGGTTCAATCACACATTATCAGTAATTCATAGTCAAAAATCACTTTCTTCACAGAAGATGAATCTTGGCTCTCAACAAGCAATACAAATATTTAGAAGTTGAACCTGATTTTTGGAATCAGATTCTTGAGGGACCACTCTTAAATCTTCCTGCTTGTGTTAAGGGAAGATGCTTGTTTAAGAGATTTGCCAGTTTGTATACAGATGGCTGAGTTTTAGTAAATCCAGACAAAGACTTCACAAAATGCAGTAGAAGCAGCTACTTCAAACAACTCAGATACCAGCTGTCAGACATAGTTTGCAATAATTGGGGTGATACTTTTCACTTGGTGTGAAAAAGTGCCAACTGGGTTACAAGAACTTAGGAAGAACTGAGCTTTAACTGTTTCACTGATGTACAGGACTTCAGTCCAGACTTAGGCTAGTACCACTGTGGCTGTACAAGCCAGAGAAGTCCCATCTCATTGTGGATTTCAGATGGAGAACAAGCAGCATACCTACTGCATACAAATTTTACTCAAATAAAATTAGAAATACCTGGCCAGTATAATTCAACCAAGTTCTCCTGTGCAGCTTTTTCTCCCTCCTCTATGTCTAAGCTTTTCTGCTTTCAAGTCAAACCAAGTAGAAGCTAGACACATGTAAAACAAATCAGCCACCACTTAGAATATCTAACAAGAGGAACTTCTTAATTTAATAATTTTAATGACTAATTTGTACTGCCTGAAGCCAAGGATTAAACTAAACACTGACAGAAAACAGCTTGGACTCTTCCATCTGTGCCTCTTCTACACCAAACTCCCATTTGCCAAGACAGAAGTCTCCTGCAGAACACACACTTGTTTCAAAGTTTAGTAACACATGCATGAGTAGATTTCTGTCTGAGTCCACAGGTTACATTTAAACCTGAGGATTCTTTATATCAAAAAGCAGCTTAGTTTCTTACTGTTTTAAGAAGGGTCAGCTCCATCTGGCTCTTGTCTCAGCTTTGTTTTCCCAACTTGTGCTTAGTGACACTATAGTCTGAAAAACCTGACACCTCTCCAAGTTAGCTGTTGTGGTGCTCTGTCTGCTAGTATGTTCATGTATTCTTAATATCCAGTTTAGCCTTTCCTAGATCTTCAAAATTGTGGCCGTCTCAACCTCACCACAGACAAGAGACTATCTCTGCACATCAGCTATTTATTCCATAACTCAGAATCTTTCCTAAAGAAAGGAGTGACGGTGAGTTTTATTTTTGTGAGTTATTACTTGTGCCAGTAAGAAAAAAAACCCACAACATTCACTGCCTTCAAGGGGGAATGAATACTCTGCTCATTTGCACGAGTGAGCAACATTTCAAGAGTTACATGCTTAAACTAGCAGTTGAGCTTTTTCTCCTCAATAGTTCTCGTAGCTATTTCACAGCACTGTTTAAAGCTGTTTCGGTACTCCTTCTAATAGATTTTAAGCTTGGGACACTATGAATATTAGACAATGCTGTGTAGAATAAAACAACAGTTAGCTAAATGATTGGTAAAAGAAGTCACCTGAAGTAGGAAAAGTCAAAATCATGAAGTGATCTGGAAGGAATGATGGAATGACTGAGGAAACAGTTTGACTTAAATTTTGCTTGAACAAAATCTGATAAAAAGCAAAACCCACACAGCAGTAGAAGTGCATCTTGCAAGCCTGTAAGATAGCAAAGGACTTAAAGCAAAGGTTATGAGTTGAAAGTTCATATTCATTAATTACATTGTTTTATGTAACTGACACTTGCAACAAAGTCAAATTTAAGCACAAGTGGTAAAAAATCCAGTCAGTCATTTCTTTGAACCTAAGCATGCTATACCCACCACTAAGTGGGTCACTGCCAAACCTCTAAAATATGTGGCCTATAAGAAAAGGTGAACTGGAAAGCACTATGTAGCACTACGCTACTCTAATAGGGGGAACAGTTCCATTTATGTTTCAAGTTTATGAGCTTCATAAATACCACTTGACCACCACATATGATGATGGTGCGAATTAAACAGTAATTTATTAGATAATGCCAAGTTACTTTTCAGCATTACAGTCAATATACAGAATGGATTTTGAGAGGAGAGGGGCAAAAAGTAATTTCAAACAGTGTAATTCTAATCAGTATTTGAAAGGACTGCTCAAGAAACTGGCCTGGACAGGTGTACTCTTCGCTGGGTAAAAATCTGGCTG
>RSEF01000031.1:59862449-59874018 GCA_003993805.1 Himantopus leucocephalus
AGGTCCCTTCCAACCTTAACAATTCTATGATTCTATGATCTACAGACCTATTAATTTCAAAGATAGTCTGTTCCACTACAATTTACCCTTGGTAAATCAACACTTGCTACACCCAATCAACTGTTTCAATTTGAAGAAATTACTTTGAAGATAGCTCACACAAATGATTTACTCAGGGACTACAGTGATACTCCCCATATAATCCTTACTGCACTCACTTTTAATAGCAGCAAAACTATTTTTTTTCCAGTCATCAGGAACCTTCCTGATCTGCCAAAAATATTAGTGGCCTCACCATGACAGCAGACAGTTGTCTCAATACCCTCAGATCCATGGACCTGAAACAGTTGAGGTTTCTCAAGAGATCCCAGACCTGATCCTCCCAGCTGCTCTTCTCCTCCTTGCGCCCCCTCCCTATACAAGAGGAGCTCAGGAGACCCCACCAGTGAAGACTGAGGCAATAAAAGCACTGGGCACCTCACAGCCTTGTCTGTCTGCTGCCATTAAATCATCCATACCATTCAGCAGCAGGCCCACAGTCTATTTTTTATTCTTCTTCTGCTGCATTATTGGTACAAACCCATCTCGTTGCCCTTGATATCCCTCACCGACTGCAGCTGAGCTCTAGCTTTTCTGACACCATCCTTTTATTCACTGGCAAAGCTCCTTCTTTATGTCTTGTCCTCACTGCCATCTCCGGTACACATCTTTTAGCACTGGAACTCAGTCATGAGTTTCCTGTACAACCAAGCCTGATATGACTATTCAGCTTCCAAAGTGCTAGAAGAGTTCCATGCATCTGACCTGCTCTTCCAGACAAAGGACAGACTGTTCTTCCCCCTCTTTCCAAGCGCGCCTGTATAACTCCATCACTGAGCAGCAGCCACCATGAGCAGTCCCACCACAGCTCAGTTCCACCAGCAGCCCCCACAGCTCTACACAAAGACCTCTGCCTCCCAGTGTTTATCATCTGGGCTGCACACAGTCATGTACAGGCACTCAAAAGTGGGCTTTGTTTTAGTCTGGTTTATCCTTCCTGAGGACTCTCTCATTCCTAATAACACTGCCCATATTTAGAGACCCAACCTACATTCTCCTCACTTAACTGCAAGCTATTACTACTGCCCACACCCAGCCACCATAGCTATTTTGAAGTCCTTTTCCCCAGGTTGGCAAACCTTTTGGCAAAGATGCTCTTGCCTTACTTTCTCAGCTGTCCCACACCTCTCACTCAGTTCTCACTCCTCAAAGAGGGACACGTTGTCCTAAGAGGCAAAACACTGTATGCAACACTAGCCACAAAGCCATTTATTAACTGCCACAAAGCCATTTATTAACTGCCACAAAGCCATTTATTAACTGCCAAATACTGTTTGCNAATACTGTTTGCTTCCACCAAAACTCTTACCCTTCAACTGCAGGATTGAGAAAACAGCCTTCAGAGGTCCCATGTCCGTTTTTGCACTCCCAGATCCCACCTGATTTCCTTCAGTCTTCCCTTGGCTGCCACTGTTGCCCACAGGGATGAGCAGCAAACAGTGGGCAATTGCCCAGGAGCTGGATGAGCCTCACCAAGCCCTCTAATGCAGCGTGAATCAGATTTCTGGCAGCAATGACCCTCCCACAACAGCATGTCTGTAAGGCAGATGTCCCTGCACCTTACTTAAGCCAATCTCTCACCAGTACCGTCAACCTCTATACACTCATGATTATTATGGCTCTGCACTGACACTGTAGATTGAGATCACTGTTTGTTCGTTTACTATGGATAGTGAAAAACAGGACAGCAATGGGGACTGACCATCAGTTTATCACTAGCTAAAAAGCAAAGACAATTGAGTAGCCAAGTGTTAATACCCAGCTGCTTGTCAAGGGGAACTGACGCACAAACTGAAGTTGCAATTACTACGCATTTGCATGTAACATCTAATACCAAAACCAACATCCTAACTCTTCCACTGCTCAAAAGAAGTCACAGAGACCTAGTAGAGAGATGACTTAAGGTCTGTCACTGCTGAGGAAGGATGACTGTGTATCTTTAATCATGGCACTGAACACAAGATATTAACAACAGTTGCCTAGACCAGAGAGGTGGTAGGACCAACTTCAACAGCCGATTTCTTTGTTTAGCAAATAAAAGAAGAATGGAGCAAGTTATGCCATGGAACTATTCCCTACCTAAAAATTAAGAAAGCCTTCAACTTCTGACTCCCTCTTGGGAAGGCAATGATCTGTGGCTGTCAGGAATATCTGTTTCACAAACATTTAAAAAACTTCATATGCCAGTATGAATGAAGACAAAAATCTGTTGTAGGTCAGGTACTCATACAGTAATGCATCTAGCAGCTATCCTGCCTAGGGACCTACAATACTTACACACAGCAACCATCTCCTCCTGCTAGTGCAAGTTGGAGTATAGAAGAAAATACAAAGCCTTTTGCTAATAACACCGCATTCCTGGGCCACTTTAAAGCCTAGTTATTCCCTGTTAACTGGCTGAAAGAGCTTTGAGAAGCCACATCTCATAGGCACACAAACATTAGAGCAGACATACCTAAATTTGGAAGCCTTTTAACACACAGCACAGCCATCTTCACCCTTACATATCATTCCGGTTAGACAACCATGTCTGGCCACCAGTACACTGCTCATTTTTCAGAGATTCATTGCCCTCTGACACAGACTAAGCCACTGACTGGTGACTTGCGTGGTGTGCTGCCAGACACCTGCCCAGCCTCCAACAGGATGGGGGAGAAAACAGAAGCTCATGGGTCAAGAAGACAAGGAAATCACTTACCGATTAGTGTCGCGGGCAAAATGGACTCAACTTGAGGAAAATTTAGTGTATTGCCAATTCAAATGGATTTAACTAGTGAAAAACAACAACAAAATTATAACGCCTTCCCCTCACCTCCACCCCCATCTTCCCTGGCTCAATTTCAATCCTTCATTCCCAATTCCTCTGCCTCCTCCCCACCACCCTCCAGTGAGTTCAAGGACAGGGGTTTACGGACATGCTTCTCCCTTGCTCCAGCAAGGGCCCGCCACAGCCAGCAGCTCCTTCAGGAAACATCCACCTGCCACACCACAGGGTCCTCCACAGGCTGCCATGCACGTATCTGCTCCAGCACAGTCTTCTCCATGGGCTGCAGAGAAAGGCCTGCTCCTCCATGGTCTCCTCCCCAGGCTGCAGGGCCATGTCTGCCCCAGGCCAGCAGCACCTCCTCCTCTGACCTCAGTGCTTACAGGGCTGGTTCCTCACACTTCCCCCGGCTCGTTCTTCTCCACCTGTGTGTTGTTTTGTCCTTTCTTAAGCACATTTTCATGGAGGCACCATAGACTCCCCCGACAGGCCTGGCAGCAGTGAGGCCATCACAGATCTGGCTGGAACCAGCCATGTCTGGTATGGGCGGCCCCGGGCCTCCTCCCAGAGAGCTCGGCCTGCCGCAAAACCCTGCCTCAGACAGCCAGAGCAGCAAGCTACCGCTCCGCAGAGGGAAAGAGAGGCAGCCAGCTCTCAGCCAAAACCAGACACAGAGCAGCATTACCCAACTAGGAAGTTCCTAGGTGGAGAAGACAGCCCTCCTCAGAGTCTTACTTCAAGTTTCCCTCATCACTGCTTTCCTAGCGAAATCCATGGAGTTCAGGGGAACCGCAGCAATTTATTAGAAGTGCTGTGTCTTCAGACAAAGCTCCTATTTCTCAGCCAGCACAGGGCTACCAAAGTAGTAACAGAAGTGTTTCGCTGGGGTGAAGCACCCCCATCTGGGTGCCTACCACCATGGGAAGTCCTCCACTGGCATGCAGCAGGATAAACTACTGCTACCCATGCTACTCTGGCTCCAAGCTTCAAACTCCTGATACAGACACTGAAACTGGTTGTTTTGCCCTCAACCCCTCAAAGAGACATCTGTTGCCCCTTGCAGGGCGTTTTCTCCTCCCTGCCTCTTCAAGCCCAGGCGAGCACAGTGAGCTTCCTCCTGGTGGCTTTGTCACTTTTCCCACCGTCTCCCAAACCACCACGGCAGGTCCCAGGGGCCTGCATCTGTTTCTGCTCCTGCAAGACACTGGCTTCACCAAACAGTCTCTATGGAAACTGACACCAGCATGTCCAAGCTCAGCAAAACCATCCCCTCAAGATTCAGGTGGATAGATATGGAGGACCTGTTTTGCTGGAGTGGGGCAAGAGTAAGGGGAGGAGAAAAACTACTTTTAGAAATCCCCACAGAAGAATAACCAAGGAAGCAACCTGCTTCATAAGCTATCTACACAGGGCGTAGAGATCCCCCTCTGCTATGGGAATAGCTTCTCACTATGTAGTCCCATTTAATTTTGAGCTACACACAAAGCATCCATTTTTGAAAAACAGCTAGCAGCAGCAAGAAAGGCTTAGACTGTCATCTAATGTCACCTGGTACAGAGAAGCCACCTGTGGGAAACTGCTCCTCAGGGAACACTTTTCTTGAGTCAGCAGCTAAAAGCCTGGTCTGACACTTTTTTTTTGTTCAAGAAGGTGTGGAAAATGACTCTTCAAGTTAGGAGACACAGTGCATGACTTCCCCGGCCAGACCTAAGACCCACAAAAAAATTACCATCTGGGATTAAGAAAAAAAACCCTTCAATGTTTGCTCATTCATCTTCAAGTCAAAGTAGGGCAGAACCTCTGTAGTGAGCAGACCATCAAGTAGCATAAGCCTTCAGGCAAACTTTTCAAAATGTTTAACATGACAGCATGATGATGCCACCAAAGCTTCGATTTGGAGGTTGCCACTGACTTAAAATCATAATGTCATAAGTGTGCAAGTAAGCTCATCATCTTCCTCAGGCCAGGAAAGAAAAAAAACAGAACTGACATGTACCACAAGGAAGAGCACATCTGGAAGCTAAGGACTCATGAGCTATACCCACTGCCTAACTACTGAGTTTTCAGAGAGCATTATAAGTTACATGGAGTCAGGCATGCCTTAGCAGATGTCCCAAAAGACTTATCAGCTGTGCAAGTTCTCAAATTTGGGTCATAGACACTGCTCAAACTATTCACCTTGCATTCAAATATGAAAGGCATCTTTACTTCTTGCTACATCCACAATAATTCAAATACTTTTATGTTTCAGGAAATTGATGCTCCCATTCCCATTCAATCCTGTTGTACAACTTCTTATTTTTCCACTGAGGATTAAATAACCCTTCAGCCCATACACATTACACATAACAAACACCTACCATCTGCATTCAAGTGTTCAGAGATGCCTAGGTAGTACTAGATGTTGTCCACATCATTCTGTACCTGAATGTACCATTTCATACCCATTTATGTAGGTCAATGGCAAGTCCTGCGTATAACACATACTGCATTTTATGGGAATTTACTCAGTTATTTGAATTTGGACTAAATACATGACTAAAATCACATGCCTACAGCTCTTCCTAATAGCCTAACAGCCAGATTTTTCAAATGTATACCTAAGAAGGCTATGCTGCTTTTGTCTGTAAGCAACTTAAGATATATAAATCAGTTTTTATAAAGGTAAGTCAACCAAATTTAACAAATAGGAGGACAGCCATTAAAATCAGGTCCCTGGTCTTGAGTACTCTGACAGTACATACACTTCTGCCAATCAATCTCACATAATCTTGGTAAGTTAAATCTGATACTGCACAGTTAACTTCAGTCAAAAAAGGAAACTGTTCCTACCGAAACTATCAACTCATTTTCTGTTTTTATGCATTGCTTTGACCAGGAAACCCAGTGCATTTGATTGCGCTATGCAATTCCTACCAAAGATGGGCAATGTGACTTCGCATTTCTTCAGGAACATTGACATCCCTTGTTTCAAAACCCCTAAACATGTTTCAAAACAGGTAATCCTTACTCCACCGGGTTACACACGTGCAATATTTGTGAAGATCAAAAAAGGCCATATCCACAGAAGAACAGGTTGTAGTTTTGCCACAGTAAAAGTACGCAGTAGCTACTCCTTCTGTAACAGCTACTTCTGAAAGACTAGCTCAAACCCAAAAATTAACAATGGAATCTACATTTCTTCTAATGTTACCCAACTTGGACAACAGTCCCCCTCGCAGACACTTTATCATAGATTCACAGAATGCTTTGGGTTGGAAGCAACCTTTAAATATCATCTAGTTCCAACACCCCTGCCATTGGCAGGGACTTCTTCCACTAGATCAGGTTGCTCAGACTTTTGTATGTGTCATACCACTCAATGTGGAAGCAGTCACCACCTCATAAACAGAGTTGTGCAAGAAGCCTTCCAGCAAAAAAAGTAACCCTACAGCCCAGTTATCATTTCAGCAAAGAAGGCATCCTTGATCATCAGAGCTATATCAAAAAAAAGCCATGGTCTCCATCAGCATAGCTAGTTTTATATCTTTCAGCTGCACTGGTTCAGAGGAATTTCACTACAAGAACCACTCTCCTTATAAAAATAGGCTTTATCAAAAGACAAGCGTGACTCCATTTAATTTTCTTTCAGTTTGCTCAACTGTTACAGAAAAAAAAGTATCAGCTACTCAGTTGGTTAATGAGGCTGTAATTCTCATTTTGCCTACCAACATCTCAACCATGGATGCAGTCCAAGGCAAGTGCTATTGCTATGCCAAGCTTCACAGTTTAGCTATCTGAATGCAAAAGCAGCTTCTAAAGTCTTCCTCACTTTATGCAGTTCACTTTGTCAGCAATTTTCCAGTACCCTTCAGAATGGGTGCTCTGGCCAGATTAGTAACAGCGGTTTTAGGTCAGGAACTCAATTTTGGGTTACAGCTCAAGGTGTAAGCACATCAAAATGAAAAAGTTAAACTCATTAATAAACTGGTATCTTCACTACTGCACGCATGCAGTACATGCATAGTTTGTTACAACAAGCATATGGTGTTTTAGAGTTATGACTTCAGCTGTCCCTCTTTTGGAAACAGAAAGCAGCTTCTAATGCATATTTGGGTAGAAAGGAACCACAGCAGGAAGTCTGATGAGATTTCTAAGCATGTTACTGGAGATAAAAATAATATCCTTAATTACAATTACCACAGATATTAAGATTTTTAGATGTAAATTTAGAAGATTTAAAAGCCCTTCTTAATTCAACTGTGATATGCAAGCAATAGCATTCACTTCTTACCTTCAACTAGTTATATTTGCTGGTTCAAAACTGGAAACGAAGAGTAGATACGGAAAAAATAAATAGACCCCAAGATCTTGCTCTGCCTCTAAACTGGGCTGATGCATATGAAATTTAATGCTAATGCATGAATAAAAACAGCAGTCACAGCATTAGTCTTCTGGCATTTCAAGAGGACAAACAAAATGGATGGCACCAAAACAGAGTCTCCATTACAAAAGTAAAACGGGAACACAGTGAAGGCATGTTTGCTGCTAGCATTCTTGCCAGGTATTACCCATTTCAGAGCAATGGCTATGCATGTATATGCTCAAAGCAAATTCGAAACTCCAAATACCCCCTAACAATGTTTTCCTCTGCCATGATGGCCACAATACCTACTCCCTCCTGCATCCAGCTTCTGCATCAGAAACACCCCTTTACTAGACCAGAGCTCCAAGGGACCACCTCCTCCTCCTCCCCACCTTGCATGCACTTCTCACATGGTCACTTGCAGCAGTGTTGCAGAAGCCTTAACTATTTCTGTAGGTAAATACATGCACCTGTGCCCCACTGGCTCCATGAGCAATCAAAAGCTATCTGGCCATTCAGCATACTCTTCTCCAAAGGTGCTGCCTAAGTCCAGGCACAGCTGTTTCTGCAGCATGTAAGGGAGGAGACAATCACTTCAATATTGTCAGGATAGCTGTGAATGGATTCTTGAAGTTAATCACAGATAAGAAGCAGAGGAGCACTCACATGCCACAAACATTTACAAAACAAAGCGCGAGCCTCACAAGGCCAAGTATAAACACTAGGCAGACAAAACGGTCCCCTTCTTCTGGTGTTTAGGTATTTAATGTCTCACTTTTGATATCCATTGCGGCAAGCCCAAAACACAGAACTGTGTTTCTTGAAGGCACTTTATAGTTCCATTATTAACAACAGACGTTTTTATCTACATTAAGTTTTATTAACAGTAAGCTTCCCATGTCATTACACAGAAACAAAACCCTACAGCCTCCTGCATGCACAGGCTGACTGTCCAAATCTCAGTAAAAGAGACAGAGCTCTACACTCAATCTCAAAACCACACTTTTTTCCCCTACCAAACTCCATTTAGAAGCCATGAATGTTAATGCTTGGAATGTATCCACTACTCACCTTGAAATTAAAGACAAGGCCAGCCTAAGGGACCCTTTCCCATGTTCAAGCCCCACGGCATGTACAGTTTGAATACCTGCAAAACAGCACTGGAACCACTACCTCACCCAGGCAATTCAGCCAGGTGGAAGTGGCATAAAGATTATCTGCCTGTTTTCTTCTGTCCTCCCTCCTCACCTACCTCACTCCAGGTAATACAGCAGAAGTCTTCAGCAAATCAATATAATAAGAAACTACAGGCAACTTAGGAAAAGCCACAGAGAAGCTGACTCCAAGTACCCCTTCTGACCATAATGCTACTTCTGAGTAAGAATAGTATTGAAAAATATTATCAGCAGGGTAAGAAGCAGGGACACTACTCGTAGAGAATCTGAATTTAAATTACTTTTCCCTTTTCATAGCCGAATCTCCTCCTCTCAACCTTTATAAGGTTAAGTGAAATATTTGAATTTCCCAGAAATTAGCTCTGTTCATCCACCCTGTAAAACAAATCCTACTAATTTAATTTCTGTCATTAAGATTTAAAGAGCAGAAGAACATCAGTACTCTAGCAAACATGCAATGGCAGTTACATTCCACAAAAATACATAAAGTTTATTCTGTTAAGTCTGAATAAGTACTTGGTTAAACAAACTCACCCTGAGCAGTCTGAAAGCAAATGCAGCTAGCACAGACCTACAGAAAGGCTGCTCAATGCATGACAGCGAGTATTCCAGGACACCTTGAACAGCCTTTCCTAACTCTGTGTAGATGGTTTTACAAAGCACTAGAATGTTTAAGTTTTCCCTATTTTACCAGTACTGAGGTATTAAGTATTCAAGAAATTCCTCATACGTGCTTTACATTGCATTCTGGCAATTCACTAAGTGTCCAGCATATAATGTTTTCTAAATCTACTCCAGCTGAACACCAGAGAAAGTGTCAGGAGTCCTTATGACAACCCTACAGTGTCCTCAGCACTTCTGTATTTTCTAGCTTCTGAGTCATTTGGTCAACCATTGCAGGTTTACTGCGATATACCTGTTTTCTGCCAAACACAGCAAACCAAGATACTCATTCTTGCAACATCTTACAGCCTCATCTAGTCCAAGCATCTGTTTGTGCAGTTTCCGATCAGCAGCAGCACCATTTGAGTCACCAGCAATGTCAGGACCGTATGAGGGAATGAAGAATCAATATCACAAATGTTTTATGAAGCGAAGCCTGGGACTGACTAAAATGATTCTCATTCTGATCCTGGGCTGGTGCACTCACAATTGTGAAGCACTGCTAAGAGATTTAAACACCTAACACTCGTTCCAACTTTCTATGAGGAAACTATAGCTTCTCCCAAACCCGCATTATGTCCAGGCTTACTATGACAACCAAAACAAATGAAAACCCCTGTTGCTTAAGTATTGGAGTACCATGAGGAACAGTGGGGCTCAAACAGAATAGAAAGCAGTGTGACACTAGTTCAAGCTCCATCTGGAAAGCTTCAGCTTGTTCCCAATTTGCATTTTTCAAATATATGCAAGTAAGACCTTCCCATTACATTTTTTTGCCGTAATTATATAATTACTGCTCCTAAAAGCCCAGATATTTTGCCAGTGAAGTCAGATTTAGACTGTGAGCTATTTCAAAAACTTGATGTGGGTTTAGAATTTTTAAATAGCTTTCTGAGAAAGCATGCTTTTCTTAATATTTCTTCCATAAACTGTTTGTAACTATTTCACTTAGTTTTAAACCTGAAAAACCGAACTCCCTACAAAAACACTGACTACTAAAGCCAAGTATTTCACTGAGTTCATCTTTCCAAGGTGTCCTTTCTACACAGCTGTACACCAAAAAGTCTACACGAAACAGCAAGTGCTTCCAAATACAGGGAAGACCAACAATTAGCTGTTCTCTAACCACAGCTTCTGTCAAATTTAGCATGATATTTAGTTGCTCAGTGCCAAAATATTAGATGCTTAGGAGCCCCTACAAACCAACAGCAATGCCTAGTGGGCAAAGGCAGCTCACTCGATATTGGCAGTTTCTCCAAGCTTCAGCAGGAATCAATCAAGGAGCCTGTCTCTTTGTGTTATTTTGCCACCAGAAACTCAGGATGACTTTTCAAATTTCAACAACAAGGATTAGGCAACAAGACACCTTGATCTGGCCCACCGGTTGTAGTAGCTAAAAGCTATGAATTCTAACTGTTACACAGCTTCTCCAGTACTAATCCTTCTGAGCAAGTCAAATTATGTAGATTCACACAGGCCAACAGATCAAAAAACATGTAGCCGCTTCCTTCAGAATTGGAACTACAGACTTCAAAACCCAAAGCACCATCACCTAATCCTGCTAGATAGTATTGTGATTTTTCAGTCGATCTGGGGGCTGCCAGGAAAAGAATGCACAAAGGACATGTTCTCTCACTTTTAAAGTCTTAGCAACAGCTGGTAACGTCCCCTGCCCTCTGTAGATACTTGCATCTATTAGAAAAGCATTACAGCAAAAGCAAAGGTATCTTTAAAAAAAGACCGAAATGTATATTCATCACAAATTGAGTTTATCCATTAGCTAACAATCAGTTTTATTGCTATGGAGACCATCAGTGGCAACAAATATAATCAAAAGCCATTATGCTGTAAGACAGCAAGAGTTTTACCTATAAAAGCAGCATTTCAACATCACTGTTACTAGGAAGGAGCTTGCGCTTGCATCCTTGTACTATTTTTACCTGCAAAGTCCATCTCTGCAATGGCACTGACTTATTTTAAGAAACACAGAAAAGCTGAAGTATTCCTTGGGCTTTTAGAACACTAGACCACATGTCACCTTTTTCCTACTTAGTCCCCAAAGTAAGCAACCTTACCTTTGTCCCGTCCCCCCCCCACACTCAAATCTATCTTACCGTTATAGGGGCTTTAATAGAATTAAACCTGGGGTTTCACTGTAGTTTGAATATGGCCATCCAGAAACCTGAGAAATAATCTGAAAGCCTTTTTTTTTTAAAGCAGATACTCCAGACCTAGCAGCTGCTTAGAACAATTTCAACTCACTAAACCTGGATCACCCAGCTCAATCTGAAGTGTGGTAGTTCACAGTTTTTGAAGAGGCAATAAATCAATGACAACAAAAACCATGCTGATAACAGGATCTTTCCCTCTCACTGAAAAACAGTGTTTAAAACAAATCCACAAAGAAGAGTATTGTGTCCAGTTCTGGGCTTCCCGGTTCAAGAAAGACAGGGAACTGGAGGAAGCCCAGCGGAGGGCTGCAAAGATGATCAAGGGAACGGAGCACCTCTCTTATGAGGAAAG
>RSEF01000031.1:59875018-59886610 GCA_003993805.1 Himantopus leucocephalus
TTAATGTGTTGACAGGTGAAGAAGGGAGAGAATTAGCATTACAGGATGAATGGATATTGCCTTTTAGATTCTGAAAACACATCGCTCCTTCCCAAACACGAGATGAGATCCACGTATCCACATTTCCAATGTGCATGGAGGAGCATGAAAGCAGCAAAAGTAATTAAGCACGATTATTAAAAATCCTGTAAAAAGGCTTACTTAATCTTTCCATCCACAATCCTCTTCCTCTTTTTCCCTGCATGGCAAATCTTGAGATTGACAAGATTTACACCAAATGTATTTATTCTAGCTAGCACTTACCCAGGGCTCCTAGCTGCTACAGTAAGACAAAAGGTAAATATCAGGTTACTCTCCAAATAATTATTTAATACTTGTTGGCTACAGATCCTCCTTAATCCTTGTAAAACATCCCTATAACTGTCATTGAGTATTCAGAACAAGAGTATAATAATTGAACTGTGAAAGTTACATCCATCTCCTCACTTTATGCCACTCAGATGTGTGCTATCTATTTGCCTTCAAATGGGATCTTATTAGTTCTCCCAGTCTTTCTTTTTATGTATTCAGATCCCCCTGTTTCTTTAGCGTCTTCAAACAGGCTAATACATCCTTGTATTTTTCTATTTTGATTGGCTGGTTCAGGGCTGAAAAGCCTACTATGCAATAACTATGCAAATGAGCATTCTGTGTCATGCAAATACATTGTGTAATGTGATGTTCAGGCAGTCACTTATTCTTTGGTATTTTCTGTTTGGAATAATTGCTTTTTTTCCATGGAAGACAAAGACAGAGGGATGAACTATGTACAGATTGTACCTGTGCAGACTCAACATAGTTTCGATATAGCGTTCATCTTAAGAGAATCAATATTTAAGTCCATACTTCGATGGTTTATTAACATGCTGCCCACTTCCACAACATGGAATAAAAAGGCTATTAAAGTCACAAGCAAAAGAATTTCTCACTACAGCCTGTTATACAGCATCACCACATAGTTTGCCATAACTTGGTGCTAACTTGTGGCAATGCTGTGGCAGCTGGTGTCTGGAAGTTGTGGGTAGAAAACAAGCAACACCACCAACTGGATGAGCTGCAAGCATGAGGTTGTGCAATGTCTTCTCTATGGAGAGAAAATTGAGGTATTCAAGAACAGGAAAATAAATGAGTGAAGAAAGTATTAGGCTGTAGGTATTTGAGTTGGGAGATACTGCCTTGTTTACACACAAGAGAGAAACTAGCAAGAAACAGAGACTCTGGGTTTGTAAGGAGCCACATAACAAATTAAACAAAGAGAGAGCTGTTACCATAGTTAAGCTTGGGGTGGGAGAGGTTTACACCAGGGAGGTGGAGAAGTGTAGACTGAATTCAGAATAGATCTTTTTCATTCCTCAGGACTGAAATTTTCCCCTGGAACTTCATCCTCAAGCTAATAAAAGAAAGAGAGGAGGCTCAGCCCTTCTTGCACCTTCAGAGCACATGAGAATAATTGATCAAGTTGTGCTGTTTGGAGACACCTTCTAACATCTCCCATCAGTTCACAGGGTTATGGGTTTCCTGGTTCTTAATAACGTTGACACAAGGAGAAACAAGGTTATTTGAAATGGCAAAGCTGGGGTTAGTCTTTATATAATAGCTGCTTCTCTGACTTTGCCTCCCATCCATTCCCTCCCCCAACTCTGCATTGTAAAGTGCTGACTCAGCCATACCCCAGTATTGTCTTGAGTAGTCAAAATGCTCTGGACAGAAAAAAAGAGAGAAATACAGGTTTTTATGCTTTCTATTTTTTCCTTAAAAACAAAGATACAAACCCAGAAAATATTTGCACAGTCCCAGTGAGTGGACAGAATATTTTCTTCCTTGCTTATAAGTTTTGCTGCTGTTGTGGAAAATTACTTTTGTCATTTCTATTTGGGTAAGGTTTAGAAATAGTGTTGTGGAGCCCTAACACTGTGGAAACTTCAGCACATTCTTTGCTCTCCTTGTTATGGTAATCTTACTGAGATAAATGGAAATATTTATAATGTGTGAAGTCAAACGTGCAGAACACTTCTCATCTATTTAACTGCCAAGAACTTGTATTACTTAACACTATACGTGTATCATTTTGCATGAGATAATTTTTGCACTGTATGTAGGAGCTGTTCTCAAATGGAATACCAATATACACCAAAAGTGCCATCTCCTTCCTTTTGCAGTTTCATATGAGAAATAAAATATTATTGTTGCTTTAGGAACTGCTTTAGTAATCATAAGTCAAATGCCTTAATGTAAATTGTAATAAAGATGTTTTCAAATTGTTTGAGTAGCAATAGACATTTTCATGAATTATTCTGATATTATGTACTGTGAAACATCTCTTTTTATTCTTACTATGCTTGCCTTAGGTTGCAGAGGAAAGAAGAAATCTTTCTAGTCTTACATTGTTTAACTCCTATTATGCTGGTAATTTTCAGTTAAGCCTTTTCTTTTTTCTTGCCTTGGTTTTATTACCATTATCTATACTAGGTTTTAATTTTATGTGCTTTTTTCTTTTTTCTTTTTTTTTTTTTACAATTCACGTAAATCTGCAAAAAAGACTTGAGAATAAAGAAACCATAGTTTAAAAATAAACCCTCCTTAACAACGTATCTAGTCAATTTGTATTCACAGCTGTAAATACTGAGGCATCGTCTTCATCAATTCCTTTATAACGTCACAGCTAATTTATTAGCATTTACTGGTTCTCTAAGAATATTTTCTATTTCTGCAAATTTCAGTTCTAAATTAAGCAAGGCAATCACACCAGAAGCAGACAATGTAGAGTTAAGATCAAGCATCTGCCATGAATAAAGCAAAACCTGAAAACTAATAAAAAGAAAGCCAAATACAAAGTACAGTTGTTTTCCACTTTAATGAGGTTCTCCTAACATGGAAAATTATATTTTGCAATTCATTACAAAATATTCTACTTTTGCACAGCTTTCTTTCAATGCTTATTTTGCATATGTTTTCAATACCTTCCATGTTAATTTGGCTTAAGATGCTTATTCTGAATCATAATGTAACATGAAGTAAATGTAAGCAAGTAATTACAGAACCTGCATAAATACTTCTGTAGAAGCAGCTGTAAAATCTAAGAACCCTTTGTAGCTAAAAGCATGTAGTGTGGCTAGTTCGTAATGAGGACTATGTCGTACCATTTGCCATCGTGAAAATGCACTGTCTACAAAGAGCTTGGTCTGAGAGTGATATGGCAGAATGCACATCATTATGCTATAAACTCACTAGTGCATAAACAGATCTTGAATAGTTTAGGAAGCAGACAGGCACTTAAGCTAATAATTAAGGTAATAAATTTAGAATCTATAGTGGTTTGTCTAATAAACCATTTATAAAAGGAATTAGTGCAAAATTCTCTTTCTCTGGTCTGCTTTCCTAAGGCCACCTCCTACTTCCTTCCTTGTTAGGCACATGACATTTTGCAAATAAAAATTTGCATTCCCAACAATAAGAAAACTGAGTTCTAAATAGACTCAAGAGTTTGATTTAATAAATTTTATAAATTCATATGAGATGAGAGAGGATGGAAAGCAAAGCAAAGAAGTAAAACTTTGAGACAGGACTCACAGCTCAGGATTTCCTGAACGCTGTTGCTCTGGGCTCAGCTCTGATTTTTAGGCAATAGTGACGTGATCAATCGCTTCTTGATAATGAATGAAAAGCAGGTGATAGGGCTGATAAGCTCATACATTAGCTGCTTTTATCATCAGTCACCTATTCTTTACTTGCCTTACGGATAGGACTGATCTCAGTGTCGCCATTCTTCTCTCAGCAAGTGATTTCATTTTCCCGAGCAGCTGCGCGAGGCAGAGAGCTGCTGCAGCCTCTGGAATCCTCCCGCCCCAGTGGGGCGAGGGAGGGAGGGAGGGAAATGCGGCTTGGTTCGGACAGAAGTGAGGAACTTGTGCTGAACGAGGGAAATGGAGAAGAACATAGATGCAGTATCAGGCCTTTGGAGGAAGTAAATGATGTTTTCCTCTGAAAGCAGTTTTCAAAAGGAAAAGCACCTCTGCTGTCACTCAGCCATACTGCTACTGTAAAACCTAATCCAGGTCCGCATGTGATAGGGGCACAACGATTTCTCCTGCCAGGAGCAGATCTTGCTGCTGTGGCTCCTGCATTACTTGGGAGACTCGACTTGGTACTATGGGATGCTCTAGCTGGAGGTGAACCTGGCCCGAAACTGTTGGTGGTACTGCATACAGCTGCTTGGGAATTGAGCAAGCTACGCTCCTGGCAGCCTGCTGCCTGCGCTCTGGGATTTGCACCGTCTGCCTTTTGGTCTCAAGGAGGTGTTGAGCATACTGCTGATGCTTACAAGGCCTCGTTAGTTCACAGGAGTGAGTGCCTGACTCCCGACGCTGTACCAACAAAACTGCAATCAGTGGATATTCCAGCTCTGTTCTCTCTATTTGAAACTGACTTTTTTTTTTTCCCTTCAGTCTGTAGGCCCTGCAAGTTTTCTCTCAGCTTAGACTGCTGTAGCCAAAATGCAGTAACATTCTGATCAAGCTAGAAAGAAACTAGTTGACAGAAGTTTTGCTTCTGTAATTGATGGAAAGGAGTTTCTCATGATTGGCCGAGTTTAACCTCTGCTTTCCTATAGGTATTTGAGAAATAAAAATCCACACTCATCGCTTTGTGAATTCCTGCTTTTTTCCTGGTCATCTCCTTGGCATAAACGTGTCATGTGGGAGACTAAAGCTGTGAAAGATTCTTGCTTTCTTTGATGAAAGAACCAGGTTTTCAGACAGCTGCTTTAGTCTGTCTTTGAAGAAGAAACTGTTGATGGCACTGTTTTTTTACAGGTCCCCTTGAGTGGTAAGCTGTGATTTATACAAAAACACTGCACTGATTGCCAGCATAAAGAAAGCAGCAGAGGACAAATGGCAACACATATGGTCAGTTGTCTTCTTGTAAATTGCATAAGCTTCACTTCAGAGAAGAGGTAGAAAAATAACCTATTTACATTTGTAAGATAAGGAAAACATTAGAAGATGCACGCAGAAATTTGAATGTGTGAGTTTTTTAACTAATTATGTGAAGTAAATAACTGGTTACATATTTCTAGGTCTTGAGAAACCTCTGTGCCTTTTTACTGCTGTTTATGCCAGTGTTCATGGACTGCCAGATATTGCAGCATCTTGGTGCAATTCACAGGGACCTGTTCCTCTCCGACATTAATCTTCACTGCAGACTTTCTCCATTAATGCTCTTCAAATGGAATTATGCTGAAATTTATTTCTGAAACAAATTCTGGAGAAACCTTTTTGTCTACCCCAGGTCATTCCAAACATCACTATGTCCGACAGATATAAAGAGTGAACCTATGATCAAAGCTTGTATCAGTTGCCTATTTATTAGCTTCGTCAGTCTCTACGCTTGTGCCTGCTCTAACCTCCTCTCCTCCTCTCCCATGTTTCTACTTACTCTGATTTCTCATTTCTCGTGAAGAGTTCAGACCAGCAGATACTTTGCAAAATAACTGTCAATCTACTTCACATTTGGCCTCCAGAAGTGGCCCCAACCGCAATAGAGACCACAGTATCTTCTGCCATCTCTGGCCTCACCTCTGACCTCTTCATCTGACACGAAGGCTCTGGTCTCCCAGTTGGAAAGCCTATTATAGTACTGGCTACATTTCAGTGTTTGAAGGGAAAAAGCCTCCCCGCTTTAACACCTCCTGTTATCTCAGTAAAGTGATGTTTAAATAACTGAACTGGCTTCAATGAACTGTAGTTGCCATTTTCCTGCTTCTTAGTGAGATAAAATGGAGATAATTATGAAGTGGATGAGCAGGTTTAATGAAAGCCAGTTTCTTTTGGTATATTCCTGAAGCAGCAATCATCATCTGTTTGGCTTTTGAAGAGCAACAATTATAATCACTTAAAATCCCAAGAGGAACAAAAATAGAACTTAGATTAGCATATAAAATATACAGCTGGATTGGGCAAGCCTATAAAAATCTGGGAAAATCATTCTAATTTGAAAGCTATTCAAAATCACAAGCAAAATGAGTTCAAGAGTATTTTACATGTTTCTTCCTTTCTTTTCCTTTTCAAAGTAGTAACATAACAACATTTATAGGATTTTCCTAAAACATGGAAATGAAAACCCAATGCCAAGAAAGAGACTAAGTAAAAATAGGTTAAAGGTGTATTTTCAAAATAACAGAAAATTAGGTATTGTAACACCATCTTTAGCAGGTATTAATCTCCCGAAGCTCTGAGATAACTGTATTGCAAAGCCATGTGCTATACTTCAGAGGTGAAAAATAAAAATATTGCTGAGACACATAGTTGCACATTTTAGCTTTATCAGACAACTGAGAAATGACAATACGTAAAGGAAACTACCAACAGACTATAAAACAAGTCGCAAACTGTGTATGCATAAAAAAATTGAAGCTTTCAGTGATCACTTCAATGGTCATTTTTACAGTTAACACAAATTCAGCAATGAGTAAAGAAAATAGTTTTCCTTACGCTGTGATGTCCAATTTCGGGCTGTTACCTAACAATTTGAGCTTCTGGAAATAAATCTTCATTTCAGTAAACTGTGAACTCAAAGGTAGAATTACTTTTTTTAATACTACTGAATATGTAGTACTTTTTAGTAATTTTGACTTGAAATACTAGGTCTACTTATTCTCAGTTCATGTTAAATAAGACAGTATGCAGCTGCAGGAATGAGATTCAAAAAAAACCCTAACTTCCAAAAATTTTTTGTGGGCAAGAACATGAGGAATTTGGATTGCTTACTATTTATGATATCAAAAAAGTGCAAGCATATATTCTCAGTATATTAAATATCTCCTAAGAAGACAGTCTTGCAAGGTCAAGCTTATACAGTAGGGTCTGATTTTCATGCCTAAGGTTCTCTAGTATAAGACACATTGTTTGCCTTTGGTTAGAAGATACTATGTGCTTAGAGATTTTGATACCAAAACCAAGTAGGTCTTGAGGGCACAACTGTTATTTCCATAAGGAGACTTCTGAAATCATATTTTAAAAAATCAAAATTAAAGGTCGCAGGATTTAGCTTCTAGTACATTGTACACAAAAATATTTAAAGGTGGCCTATGAAACTCCCAAATAAATTTAGTTTTCTGCATTGTTCAGACCTGTGATAAGCATCTTCAAGCAAACATCTGCCCTTCCTCCCTCCTCTACTGCAATTTTCCATTTTCTTCCTTTCATTATCAATCTCAATTTCAAACAATTTTTATTGTTCCATTATCCTCAAATAGATACTTATTTTTATATGTGTTACTGTGATTGAGTAAGCATTCCTTCAGAAGCTTGAACTTCCTGAATGCTGTGTTAAGGCCAAAAATTACAGCACACTTACTCATCCTGTCTCTTGCTTTAAGGTAATACCAGAGAAGGCCCAGCAGGTCTTTTTGACAGTCTTCCCAAGCCATCTGTTTCATATTCTGCATGCTTCGGACAACATAGTGTACCATGGGATGTAAAAACCCATCACAGCACGTTCAGTTTAATGTGGAATCGAATGGTCATTCATTTTTAAATAAATCATAACTGAAGGGGGGACGCTAGTCAGGGAACTAGTTTTGCTCTTGTTTCATCCCCTCCCTCCAACAAAAAAACCCAAAACTTGCCTTATAATTTTTTATTTTTTAATTTTTTTATCTCAGTTTATATACATGTATTAAATGTTCTATTTCAATACATATATTAAAAAATTTTACAACATCTGGATTTAGTATCCAAGTCTGCTTTAATGAACATTTCATAACCAGACAAAACGAACTCAACAGGCATTTAGAGCTTCATATAGCTCAGAAGAATCGAAACCTTGACTTACTGGTAAATATTGGCTAAAACTAAGTGTCCTGTACTCCCTGGGCCTCAATGCCCACTCCTGTCACTCTGTTTATAAATTATCACTTCTGCAGGTTGTCTGAATGGTCAGTAGGGCTACAGGAACAACAAAGTGTGAAATCACGCTAGAGGGAATAACCAGCTATACTTCAGACCACGCTGACCCCAGCAGGTAAGACACAATGTAGAAAAAGTAGTCACCAAAGCTGGAAATACTTTATTCAGATTAAATTGTGCTGTTGGAGAAAAAACAAATGTTTAAAATTGGAATATTTGTAGATTTGTCCCTATGCTGAGGCTGTATGTGGCCATACCATTTGACATTGTTAATGACATTAAATATTTAGAACTCATACTTGAAAACAAAGAGTTCTCAGAAACGTGCCAAATTTGCAGTTCTGTGGCCATAGATGACTGTGTGGATTTCATTTCTGGAAGTGAAATAAGTCTTAACTCCCAGACTGAACATAAGCATCAGGTGAACAGGGGAAGGGTGTCTTTCCCTCATAACCCTGAGAAAAGCATAGGGACCAACATCACAACACTGCCCAAAGACTGAGCAATACCTTGTGCATTTCACAGAAACAACGTGTCTAGCCACAAAAACTACTTACTGTGCACTCAGTAGAGTAACGCTCTGGCCATGTTAACCCCCACTTTTATACCTGTAATTTCTAACAAATACAGCTCTGTTTCTGCTAAGGTAGACTAGCCTGACATTTTTGTCACTGGGTCACCAAACAACACCCAGGGCAAGCAACACCACTTGTGAAGGCAACTTTCAAGAAAAACACAGCTTAGATGAATGACACTGTCTGCTGCCTCAGTGGTTCAATTTCAATACAGATTCTTCTTCACAGATACTTAGGCAAATTTTCTTCTAATGACAGAGGTCTCTGAATGCCTGAGATCTGAAGTACTCATCTTAATATCACCAATACATTAAGCAAAAGTTTGTTTTAAGCCTTGAGGTTTTAGAAGAATTAGTGAGTTAAAGGATAGTTCCTAAACTATATATTTTAATGTGTTTTGTACTTCTATGATGCTTAAAAAAAATCTAATTCCAAGGAGTAGGCAAAATTACAAATCTTTAGTTCTTTGCAATAAATATGAGGCATATCCCTGCAAGTATATCTGCCAATACCCTGTTATAAATATAGCATGGAAGCAGATTTGGGACACCTAACAGTATTGTTGGGAGCATCAAAGATATACACATTTCTAAAGTTTTGTTGACTTCACAGGCATGCAGAATTATTTGCAGGATTTGGGTCAACAGCTTTCCTTACACGAACTACCAAACATTCAAGTTAGGAAATGGCTTTAGTAATATTTGTCCAAAAAGACCCACATAACTTCTAAACAAAGCAGTGTGATTTTTTTATTTGTTATTTTTCTGCATGTAAAATCTTAGAAGGCAGAAGACTTAACCATGCAGTTAACTAAGCTTAAAATTTGTAAGGTGCTGCAGTGACTTCCTCAATTAGGCTGTATCAATTCTTAATTTTTTCTCACACTCCTGACTAGTAGACATCTGCATTATTTGAAGATGGAAACCCTGCAACAACTGCAACCTTATTTTTCCATGACTTCCAATCTGTGCTGTAAAAATGGGCAGAGTCTCATTTAGAACTTTGATTCCCAAAATTTCAAACTCTTTCTGAGAAGGAGAATCATTACTGAAAATTAGTAGTTGAATCAGTAAGTAGTTCAATGTGAAGTCATGTTTTGATTATATATAAGTCTGCAAAACATAAACTTGTAAAGTATCACAAATCAAGGCCTAGTAAAGTCATATAAATGCTTTGGCAGATAGGAAAGCATTTGAACTATATCATTTCACATGAAAATCTTTCTGTATAATCATTTTACAGTAACAACCCTTCAAGATAAAAAAATGAACAATTATATTAAGGTGCTAAAACAAGAGGTGCTTGTTACTTTGTTTGGTAAGTGTCTTAAGTATGAAACTATTGCTGTAATTAACTTTTTTCTTCTAACAGAATAAATATCCCATGCCTTCTGTGCATTTCTGGCACTTGATAGCTAGCAACTGACACGGACTTTCACACCTTTTAGGTGGTTTTATAAGGAAAGAATCTCAAAGCATCATTTAGGAACTCATGAGGAAGCAGAAGGTGGTGCCCAGGAACCTCCAGCCAATCTCCTTTACTTTAAATTTTCAAGAAATTCTTTACTATTTGGTGCAGTCCTGGCACTTTTGCTGTTGCCTTTCAATTTGAGTTCTCATTTTTCACGCTAAGGCTGTACTTTGAAGTAAGAAAGTGCGATATTCACATGGATCAGAAGGATTTCAACTCATTTCCCACTCGTCTGCTGTAAGGTGTGTACATGGGTTTCCCACCCCACCCTTGTAATTTCACAAAGTCATCTGTGTATATTTTGCTCACAGTCACTGCTCTAATTTTCAGTAACACTTCCATCAGAACATCCATACATACATTCTTCAGAAAGGTAACATACACAATATTTTTGCATGAGGATGAGGACTTTTTTCCTAAGTATTTCTAATCACACAGAAACATAAAGCCTTTCCTCTGCTGTCATCTACTCAGACTATGAAGTTCCTTGCCACCACCATCTAAGATTCTATCAAATCTTGCATCCCCAAACCTTCCAGTTTTCTTGGTTGTCAGAGCCTTTTACCAGCAGTTAGGGTTAAATTTGATCTATTGCATTCTTAGCCTTATTTTTTATTAATTTTTTTTAATGTCCAGTGTCACTAATGCATAACCTGTGATATCTCCACAACCAGATGCAGGTGAGGGTAAATGAAGGTACCCCCTGCACCATCACGCTGTGGCAGAATGGGTGGGCTCTGGCTGAGGAGCATGAAAAGGCTGTGTAGTTGGTGGGTGGTTGCTGCCAGCGAGGCTGAGTGCATCTATTTGAGAGGTGATGAGAAAACAGACTAATGGGCACAGCTAAATCTATCTAGTCCCTACCCATGACATTAATGGCATTTGTGGAGAACATCTGCAAGAAAAGTGAGTTCCTTTCTAGTTAAGGGAGTTTCCTGACAAATTCAACATCTTTTGCTCTCCATGCTCACCACTTTTCTCCCGCATAGTGCTTAAAGTATAATGGAAATAAAGGGTAAGTGAGCCATTAGTGAAAGACTTCAAAATTAGAAATACTTCTAGCACTTATATTCTGTGTGGTTGCTATAAAAGGAAAATATTAATACATGTGGTAGACCCAATTTCCTTGGAGAAACAGCCTTTCTGACAGAAAAGAAAAAAAAAACAAAAAAACCCCCCTGGCTACAGAAATATGTGTACAGTTTACCACCTGCAGTCTATTAGAATGGTTCAGGTAACTACAACCAGCACAGGGCCAAACTCTGCTGAAATAACTGTCCAGAACAAATATTAAACTGAATGTACTCATATGCTTATATTTCACACGTTACTGACTTCATCAGAGGAAGAACAATATTTTTGAAAAGACGACAGTTTGAGGCAAGCTAATGCTAGAATACCTGTATGTTCATCTAGCTGTATTTGGGGGAAATATTAACCTAAACATTAGTGCCTTTGGACAGACATTAATTTTTTAAAAAAAAAAGAACAAAACCTTGTTTATTAAAGATGAAATGATCTTAGGAGAATAAATCCTGTCTGGAGCTACAGCTAGAAGTCTATAGCTTCTTCTTACCCATTGCAGACTCCAATTCTCCCCCCCC
>RSEF01000031.1:59888045-59912108 GCA_003993805.1 Himantopus leucocephalus
AAACCCCCAAAAAACCAAACAAACAAAAAAAGAAGGGCAAAACCCGCCGGCATGCAGAGTGAGCCGCGCTTGCCCGCAGAGCCGGGGGGACGCCGGCGGGGGCGGCCGAGCCCCGGGGATGCTGCTGGCGGTGGCCGCCCCGTCCCCGCCGATCGCCGCCGTCCCCGGCGGCTCAGCCCGCCGCGCAGGCTGCCGGCTGTCCGGGGCGCTCACCTCGTCAGATCTGAACATCCTCGGTTATTTCAAGCTGCTCTCGAGATATTCCCTCCCTCTCCTCANCCCCCCCCCCTCCGCAACTGATTTGGTGCAACGGCATCACCAGCTGCGCTCTTTCCCGCACCGCACCGCACCGCTGCCCCAGTGGGACTGGTTTCCCGCAGCCTGGACAGCCTGTGTTACCCTCCTGGCACCCTCGCCTTTGCCTAAAGCTGTTTCTCTGCCTCAGCCCCTGCAGCTGGAGGGTGGGGAGGTGTAACACCATCAGATCAGTGAGTCTTCTTGTCCAAAATGTCTCTCTGGGAAGATACTGCTTGTGCGTGTTGGGGAGGAGGGGATTCGTGTTGTCGAATGCCATTTGGAGTATCGGTGTTCAACATGCACATCCAACACATAAACAGTCATGTTTGCAAAATACTCTGCTCTGACATACCCCACCCCACACTGTTCCTCCTTTCCTTCCCAGAAGTTGGCATCACCCCTCGGTTACAACCAGTCTGTTAGCCCATATGCCATGGAGCTGTGGAGACCATGGCCACAGACACCTTCAGCTGGAAAATATTGTGCTGCCTCCCCATCTGCCTTCCCTGCACATCCTGAACTCACACTGCTTCATCCCCCTCCTTCACTCAGCAACTTCCCTTTGTGGCCCTGGTCTGTCCACTGAAGACCTGAGATCTTTTCTAATAGTCAATCCCTGTCCTGGCATAATGGTGCACTTTATTCCTTTGCTTCGTGGAGCAAGTTTTTGGATGAGCCACTTTGGATGAATCAAATCAAAAGGAGCTGAGCATGTAAGGAATAGTGACTGTGGATGCCTGAACTGCGGAGATCTAAACCCTGTTTTGCTCTATGGTGGCCTGGGGTTATTAGCTTCACCTCCTTGTCTGAAGTGAACATTTACTAGGTGATAATTTCATTTTCCCAGCTGCCCAAATGCCTGAGACCTTCAACACAAAGCTTCTCAGAATGGAGGTGCCTTGGCCACTCCAGAGATTCATTTTAGTCTGTCCTGGTGCAGAGGACAGACAGCTCTGTAATCCTGCTCCTTGCTTTTATCCAATCTCTTCCTGATCTGATCCTTCACAACACGCAGCTGTGGTTCTGGTATTGATGCCACTGATGCTGCCCATCTGATACACAATTCTGTATCAGTCAGACAATTTGGGTAGGAAATGGGAGGAATTTGGGAATTCCTTTTTCATCTTGGGATGCTCAAAGGCACCATCTCCCAGGTTCCGCCATGGCTAGAAATATTTCCAGGAGTAGGAATTACCTACCTTTTTGTTGAAGCTGTGCCAGCGTGTTTTAAGGACTTAAAGATTCAGTGGATAAAAAGATGAGAAAGAAGAGAGAGCATAACTATATCTTTGTCAGCAGACATAGGACAAAAGTTATCTCTGGTCTCTAACCTCAGCATTATTCTGGGAAATTTTTCAACATAAAATTACAGCTGTTCAATGTTAATTTCTGAACTACTCTACTGAAACATGTTTCCCTATGTGCTGTTTAGGGACCTTGTATACTCTGGGGTTTGTGCTGCAAAGGCATATGGGTGCCATGCTGCAAAGACATATCCTGGAGCATCAAATTCTTAAATTTTTTTAAATTCTTGAAAGTCCTTTATTTGCCCTAGCTCATCTTCTCTCTGTTGTTTCCCCACCTATGATAAGCACCATGAATATACTGCTATTAATGTTGCTGAGATGCTTGTACCTACTGAAGAATATTAGACAGTCCATGTATATTAGCTGCATTTCTCTATGCCTCAGGTGAAGAGCAGAATACACAAAAAATTCTCAAATATTTTGTTTCCCAAACCAACATACACAGAAGGCATACTTAAAAAATAGCACTATTCTCATGCATAAAAACATATACAATAGGCTGACTATATGACAACCACACCTGAGAACTCAGGTTTTGGACCCCAGTTGTGCCAGAGAAAGTGGGAGATGAGAGCTGAGTTTAGTGTTTTCCTGGTAAGTCATTATGCTGACCTCTACAGGAACCCATGTGTGAGGACAGAGGTGACGGTTCATGTTTGGAGAAAGGCTCATTCCAGCTGTAACCCATATAGAAACGTTGCTCTGCTCCTGCACGAAAGGTCATTTTGAGACCCACCATGCAATGACAAGGGACGATAGCTTGTCATTAAATGCTAGGAAGAACAAAGCCCTCAACAAAGTCCCTAAGCATTTGGTGGTTACAAAGTTGTTCTGTTCAGTGTTTGTACAGGGACGTGGGAAAGGAGAGAATAGTTTATGATGGAAGAAATTATAGAAGTACAAGAAAATGGAGGTTATGCTGAGCCTTACTTCCCTTTTTATTTTCTTATTTAGAAAGTATATACTAAATATATTTGCTCCAAAAGACCATCTAGGCAAGATCCTTGCAGTACCTGCAAGGAGAACTGATTTTTTGAAACCATGTCCTTCTTTGCCTATTTTATAATGTCTCTAATCCCTCTACGGCTTTTACAAGCACCCTGCTTCATTGATAGTATGTCTTGTTAGCTATTGAAGTCAAAGGAGAGATTACTAAACCCTGCCGTGGGTGTTGAATTGAATATAACTTTTCTTTAGTCTGTGCTTAGATTCTTCTATGTATTTCAACCTTGCTTTCTATGTTCACCCAGTTTTAAGTTAGTGAAAAATTTTGGAAAATTAGTGAATTTCCTCAATATTGCCTGGAATTCATGGAGATCAGAATGATTGCATCTTCGAAAAAAGGAGTCCTTTACTGCCCTGATGAGATTTCTGTCCCTCCAAAAATGTAATGAATGAGAAAAAAAAAGTAATTAATGTAGAACATTAGAGTAGATGGGAATAATTTCCTTTTGGTTATGCTACAGATGTATTGAGAAATGTGTCTGAGAATAAAAATTCATCAGATAATATACCACCGTGTTGATTAGGAAATTTTTTGTTCTTCTTACTGGAGGTTGTTCTTGCTTGTCTGTTGTTCTGGTGGATTTTATACCAGATTGCAGGTAGCTGAACTTGAGGGAAGTATGGGTGTAAGGTTTCAGCTCTTGAGTCATTATAGTGTCTGATTATGAGACATTTCAAAGCCAAAATTCTTCTAATAGAACTGCATCTCCTGTTTGGATATCTATCTTCACTGTTTGAGCAGATTTTATGCCCTCACAATCTGTGTTTTTAGGTCGATCTTATTTATGTAACATCTGACAAACAAAGAACAATTAATTTCTCATTAGCTGCTAGGCAAATGTCATGCCCTCAGATTTTAATCAGCCAATGCAAATATCATCAGAATATAATCTATTTGCTACATTCTTCTCATTATATCCTCTAGGATAATGGCTAGTATTTTTCATTGCAGTTCATGCGTGTGAAATTATTTTTAGATCTAACTTGCTGAGTATCTATCAGTTCCATAAATACTCAAGTGTTTTATTTTATTAATAGCATTATAAAAAAAAAAAAGGTTTCATCATTCAATGTTGATTTGGGTGAAAACATGTCTTCATTCTGGACTCTGGAAAGTGAATATTAATAAATTATAAATGTTTGGCCTTGGCTTTCTGCCAAGATGCTATGGCTTAGGCTTTCTGCTCTATGTATCACCTGGCACCTGAGATGACTTTGGTCTACCATCCCCAGTGTAGCTGAATTGCCTTCTCAAGTTATAGCCACACCTGTGGCAGAAAAGAATGGGATGCTCCTAACTGAAAAGACAGGAGCTGGCTTGTTTCATTCTGTCTTTCATTTTGGGATTCTGTATAAGCAGTTTCAAATTTTCTTTTCTGCCCTGGGGCCTGGAGGTATTTAGGTACCATCTGGAAAGTGGGGTCAGATAAAGTATGTAAATTTTTTCTATTAATAGAGTAATGTCTTCTTATTCTAAACACAGAAGTACTTAACCTTTAGCAGTAGGAGATACATCTTCTCATCAAACAGTACTACAGAGAGACAGGAAACCATTGCATTGTGGCATCTTTGTGTCAATAGCTAATGATGCATCAGCATTATCAGTCATTGTCATAACATACTTACTCAGTTTAATGATACAGATGCAACGTCACTTAGTTACCGCTCCTTCTGCTTCAAGCCCAGTTGCAAAAGGCACTGAGAGATTCACCCCACTTTGTGTCTTCATGATGATTAGAGAGATGCCATCTTTCCTCGTGGTCTTCCCAGCAAAGACACTTGATTCCTCTCTATTCTGTCATGTTATGAGTGCTACTGTTGTAAACCTCCACTCCTTCAAAGTTAGTTATTCAAGGAAGTGTAGGGGAAAAAATATGCCAGCGACTCTTTTACAGAAGGTTGTACCTATTTTCACTTGGGAGCACCTGGGTAGGAAGCATGTTAACTTTTAATTTGGTCCTTGCAGCTGTTGTTCTGTCTCAGTCCTCCACAGCCATCCTTGCAGGTTTTACCTTCAGTTAGGAAATAAAAAGAACCCCACTAAATGTGAAAACACAGAAACCAACATGAAAATGTCCTTTAAAAATCAACAGAGTACTAACTCAAAAATAAATTTTCACTCAGAGGGTGAATAGACAAACTTGGGAGTTGTGACGAGAGATGATATAGCTGATGGCTGATAAAATCTCTGCACATCCAAATTGGGTACCATTTGAAGGGTTGCATTATTTATCCACTGTAGCAATTAACAAGAAGCACGTGAATAACACCACCACATCTGCGAAATAACTTTGCCTTTATTTCTCCCCTCCTTCCACACCCCATCCATTAGAAAAAAGACCTTATTGGGAATGCTTAATGAGAAATATCTGTATGTGGTTCACTCCTTTTTATCCACCTGTGTGGCAAAGAGCTTTTTCTCTCTTTCAGGAATTGCTTAACCCACTCTGGAGGCTGGTCACTGAACAGAAGCCAATGCAGGCTGGTTAGGGGGACTACGGTTAGATGTGTGCATTAATGCATGTAGAGTCATCACCAGGAGAGTCTGTGGTTGCTGGAGGTAATTTACCCTGTTTTTCACACTAACTCGATGTAGTCTTAGGGGGAATGTGTGATTCCATTATTTTCTTTTGAACAACATAAATGTGCAAATATTTTGGTGAAAGATGGATTTTCGGAAGACAAATCCTTGCCTGTAGGCAAAGAAAGATTTAAAGACAGATAAGTAGACTGACACATTCGTTTTATTTTGATAACAGAGTTCAAGTGATTTGTTTCTAAAGTAAAACTATTTTTTACTTTCAAAGTGCCTTTCACTCAAACATCTTAGAATGAATTTAATACAGTGTCTTCTTGGTCTTGTGAGATAAATATATTTTTATCATACATTTTGTAAATGGGTAAAGTGAGTCAAAATTCTATTTCCATCACCACTAGAATTCCTGTAATGAAAATGTGAAATTTCAAAAAGTGTTTCAGGCGATTTTACTATATACTTGAAAAATATGACACAACAGGTCATTGCAGCTGTACTGCATTTTAAGCACAAACTGTCTTTTCCCTCAATGCTAGCTGCTGTTGCGGATTAAAATAGGTATTGGACGTAATTAAAGGCTTCAGGAATATGCACAGAAAATAGAGAAAAATAAACAAAATGAAACATATACAAACCCCAGTGTTGGTACCGTTAATTTACCTAGTGAATTGTGTGACAGAAGTTCCTACCAAAGGTAGTACCAGGCCATCTGTGCAAAACTGTATGTGTACAAACCTTTCTATTTCATGCATGTTTTATTACTATGTGTAATAGTAATAAACTTCTAATACGTGTAGAAGTCTTTGGTGTAGCACCACAAAAGTTTAGCACTAGAATTAAAGGCTCCTAATATTCTTCAGAAAACATTACTTTTCAATTAAATGTATTTAAAATTTATGTGATTTATTAGTGATTCAATTTGATTTGGTGGTTTGGTCTGACAGAGGGCACTCTGCTGAAATCAGGCTTTTGAACACATTCTACACCAGGCTTTTGAGGAAGGGAAAATTAAGAAGGAGATAAACAGACTGTACGGGGGATACGTAGATAATCTTCTGTGCAGGATGTTTTCTTGTTAGACTAGGCATCCAGACCAGGTCGAAAGAATGCATGTAATAGGCTTCTGGTCATATGCTATGTGAAAATCTGTCTCCGTATCCCTTCAGCTTTAGTTTCACTGTATCTTCATATAAGATGGGTGGTGGCAAGAAGAGCTTGTGTGAACCCATGGCCTCAAAAACTGTTGGTGAAAATCCTGCCTGACTACCACGGCGCCAAGATTTCCCTTTGCATTTCAGACCACAATAAAGTTGGTTTGTGAGCGCAAGTGAATTCCTGCATGAAAAAACACCAGGCAGTGCTGGGTTTTATGGGAGAGTCTGGCTGCAGCAGGACTTTACAGCCAAGCAATAATGTTGTGAGTAATCTGGTGAATGGTTACAAAGTGTGAAGGATCAATAACAAGAGCTATTAATTTCCATTCTCACCTCAGACTCCAAGTCTGTGATTATATTTAATTCAAAAATCATATTTACAGGTAAAACAGAAAGGAAGAAAAATCCATTTTTTTCTCTATGGACTACAAGAATTGCTTCCTAAGCACGGATACTTAACAAAACTCAGAAAGCACTCTTCACAGCAGGATGGAAAAATAGCTTACTTTGGAAGACAATGAGCTTGCCATGCATACATAGGAGGTCCCACTCACTAACTTGCTGTGGTTTTGTGTTAACATAAATAAATACTGTACTGTTCCCTCTAGACCAAATTTTTCTTTTCCACCTCAGATCAATGGCCTAATGACACTTCAGCGCTCCGGCTGCATGGTTTGGAATTCCTAAAATAAGGAACTTTATCCAGAATTCCTTCTTTTCCCCTCTTCTTTCTTATAACTAACAGATTTATGTTTAAATATTTAACAGATAGTCTTAGTGATTTAGACTGGGAAAGCATAATGGAATTGTTAATGCACAAATTCAAAACACAATTAAATTTCCATTAAAAAGTCACAGACCTTTTGTGAGACTTCAGTATAAGCACCTAACTTTGTAATGTAGTTTTCACTAGCATTCTGCTTGGATTTGGATTCATTTTTTTTCAGCTAGTACTACTTTCTTACAAACACATTCCCCAAGCAGTTCCTGTCTTTGTAAGGTCCCCTGTTGTCTGGCTGAAATCAGCATTTACTCAGAGGTGGTCTGCATATCAGTGAGTCAGATAGATGCCCAAGGAAACATAAGAATGCAGAAAAAGGGTACAACTTAGTTATATTGTGATCATTGCACCACACACAGATTGTTGCATGGAATCACTGCTATCCTGTGAATTTCCCCCTCACATACACAGGTTGGATAGAGAATCCGTTATTATCTTTGTATAAATCTAGTTGAGATCCATGCAAAACAGAACCACTGTGGGTGTTAACTGTGCAGTGACTTGTGAGGACAGGCACACCACTGCTTCCATTTGAATTGGTACCAGTTCTAACCACATGTCCCCCTTCAGACATATGCAAGGTCTTAAAAATGAAAGAGTTATGTGAAAACCTTAATCAGGGAAAATATTTTTTAAGACTTATGGAACAAAAAACGTGTCCAAGTTTCCCTAAACTAAGATAAGAAGCAACTGATTGACTTCATATACACTTAACGAAAACAAAGCAAAAGACAACCAGCTTTCTTTGGCTAGAGATTATTTGGGTTTACATGTTTATTTAGTAGACCATAACGTTGTCTTGCACGTGGGTGGTACAATTAAGTTATCAGCTATACAAACATGCAGAATGAATGATGCGTTGAAAACATTCTGGTTATTCAAAACATCCCACCAAACATTGCAGTGACAACTGAACTAGCGTTGAAATGGAAGCAATAGATCATTATAATAGGATTTAAATATTGAATATTGTTCCAGGAATAATGAGAAGTAAAAGGAAAGAATAATGAGAAGTAAAAGGAAAGAGGAGGTAAAAACCAGTAACTATCAAGCAATAGCTAATTTCAGTGGTGCAAATCATATAATTTTGCAGAAAAGTGACACATTCTTGACTTTTCCAATGTGGACATTATATAGGCAATTTGCAACTCTCTCTTTCTAATAAATTTTATTTGATCAGTTTCTTCACTGGAGAAATTTTATGTAACTTATGAATGTTTATGGCTCTCAATAAGAATAATGTTACATGATATATTGAAGATTTTCCAATTTTGTAAACATTCTGGCACTTGTACATAGAAGTAATATCTGTTCTCTCTGATGGACAAAGTTATTTTACAATTTACTATTGCAACTCCTGACCAGAAAATATAAGAGGTTTCACTTTCTAACTTCAATTAAAATCAAATGAAGCTGTTGCTAGTGTTTTTGAGATCACAGCAGTGATGATGTGAGCTTCTATGTGTGTAAGGACTATAAACGTGTGTGCAAAACAGAAGAGTAAGAACTATGTTTCTTTAAGGACAAGTTCCAAGCAAGTATTTTGCAAGAGCTGATAATACAACAGAGACTATTTACAAATCTCTAGGCAAGAAATTAATTGTTAAAAAAGGTGGATTCAAAATGCAAAACTGGCTATTTTTCAGTCATAGGACAAGTTGTGTAATAGGTTACTTCCTCGGAGTTTCTTCCTGTATTCTTCAGCAGAGCCTCAGTTCTTGTGCATGTTTAAAATATACTGCAGAGAGTATCTGTTCAGACAGAATTCAGTTTGAGGGGGTGGGTTTGAGCGTGCTATTCAAGATTTGTCTTCCTTTTATTACTGTGAAGAGGTTCTTGATAATTGTGCTTAAGACAGTTTCCTGCATCCTACACAGATTCCTGCTTATTTATGATTTCTTTGGTATATGCATGCATTTTATAAATGATCATCAAATTAATTTATGTCAGAGTATTCTGGTCAGGAGAAAAATTAAAAGGTTTTTTTTTTTCTTCTGTGGTACATCATGAAGTCTCTCAGTAGATATTTGTTACTCTTCTGTTGTCTTTAGCACTCTATTGCTTCAGCTGATGCTTTTTATACTTTCTCCTGCACTGGAATAGAGGTTGAAGCAGTGCAATGGTCCTTGTCCATCTACTTTTTTATAAAGTTATATTGGATTACAAAAAAACCCTGAATCAATCCCATTTAAATCACTTATGTCACTTAGTGTGTTCTGAAGATGAAATATTACTATTCAGTTTAAGAAATGATCATTTCCTACTTCAGATTCAAGCAAGTACACTGTGGACAACTGTTGCCTTACGATTTCTATAGCGGTATTTATTTCCCTGGGGCAACAAAGCTTAACTCAGCCTTATACAAAGGGCCCAACGTAAATTTAGATTTGATCCCTGTGGCTGTGCAAAATCTGCCAGTGCAGAGATGTGATTACAGCTCAGTGGTTTGCTTTATCTTCTGTCATTCAACACTGCAGAACGGGTGGTGCACACAATGTGAAGAATGAATCAGCTGCTGCTTTTGCTGACTTGGTCAAGGATAATAATTCCTAGGAAAATTCTTTTGCGGAGTTTTGGGCATCATTTGCCAAAGGCTGGGAGGTTAAGGACATAGAGGGTTAAAGAGCAGTGTGGATACCCCCTGTATTTACTTGGGTTGATTGTACACTTTAGTAGATTTATGACTGTTCTTAAATAAAATAGCTTAATCTACGTAAGCCATTTAGAGCTCCTCCTGTAATGAACAGATCTGAACAGCTCAAAATGGCTTAATTAAGGGGTATATGTGTGTTTACAAACAACTTAATCAAGAAGAGTCATGCCTCCTGAAATTCCTGTTTCTCAAGTCTTAATATTGTGTTAATATTAACTGTAGCAACCGAACTTGCAGAATCTTGGAAAGCTTCTGGGCTTTTGGAAAATATCCTAAGGTGCACATAAAAAATAAAGAGTTTTTTAAAGGTCTTGATGTCCCTGTAGAAGAAGGAGATCTCTGAACAGTAACAGAGATAGGGACTCTACGTTTCTTAGTCTTTCTTTACGCTCTCCATTCTGTTTGTTTTTTACAAAAAAGTTTGCATGAGATCATCATCTGCCAGAAGCTTGACATAGGAGAACTGCATAGTACAGGGAAACTTTGCTTTAGAGGACACATTCTATTCTGTGCACCTTTACATAGCTGCTGGTTGCTGTTTGTAGACTGTTATGTATTATGGTAGTCTACAAATGGTACAAAGTTACACGAAATTTAAATTAAGAAAAATATATCTATAAACTTTTCATTACAGTTTGCTCAGTGTCTTGCCATAAAAAGGCATCCTTCCAAGTGTAGGTTACATGAGTTATAAATAACTTCTATGATTACATGTTATTCAACCTACTCTTAATGGCACTAATTAAAAGCAGATTATAAGTATCCAATTTAAAGTAAGATTATCATTTATTAAGGCACTTCAAACTTCATATGCCATCTATATACAATAAGGTATTTAATTCCTGCTACATTTAATCTCTTGTGTTTATCTAATTCTCACTGTGTGAAGTAGACATTTGGCTCAATTTGCTTTTGGTTATATTACAAAGACAGGAAAAATTTTGAGTTATGGGTACACATTTGTGATCCTGGAAGTAAATATGCACTGTACTGTTAAAGCATGGTATGCAGTATTACAGAATCTTTTTGTCTTGATTTGTCTTGATTATGTTGAAGGGAAAATGCAATTATCATGAAGTAAAATTTTCTGAGGCTAGATTTCATAATAATCCCACAATTTTTGTATGTGACCACTGCAAAAACAATATTTTTAAGTTCTGAAGGTGAAAATAAAGTGCAGAAGCCAAAGCTTTAAAACAACTGTTGTATCTGAAATGACACCTAGGACAGACAGAACAACGAAATTGCCTTTTACTCTTCCAGCTAAAGAGAACAGTGTGCCCAGGCCAAGCATGAGGTGAATTAACACAGCTCTGTGTAGGGAAGCTTGCATTATGCCTTGCTGCCTTATCTGCAGATAAAAAAAGCAATCGTTTTTGTTGCTAAGGGTAGCAATCCCATGCCTTCCATACAATCAAAAAGTAAACCATCACAATAAATAAAAGGAAATGGGCTGAAGGGCTGAAAGAAATGTTTCATCCAGTCATACTATTTATGAAAGCTGACAATTTGTAATGGGTGTTGGCAATAGAAAGGTGCAATTACTTCTCTCCTGCTGCTGGGCTGTGGCACCACTCTGCCTGCAGTGAGGCTGGGGGAGATGGGGGGNGGCTGGGGGAGATGGGGGGGGGGGTCCTGTCCTATCTGCGCTCTTCTGGCTGTTGTCAACAGGTACAAAGCAGCAGACAGAGGATGAGGTGCCACAAAACACATATTACAGAATAAATGAGATTCTCGTGTTTTGTTATGCAACTCGAGCAGCACTGCCCGCGAGACTCACAGAGGAGATGGGGTGTGGGGGGAAGAAGGTCCCTACAAAATGCCATTCATACCCCCGAAGATAACTGCAGCACTGGAAGCATCTTTACCATTGCTATAGTACTAGAGGGCTGTAGTTTTAATTTCCAGTTTAAGTTACACAGTATTGGCATATCACAGGGACTAGAGTTTCAGAAGCTTTAACTATTTTTTTAAACAACATGGTTTTCTTGGCTTACTTCAGAATCACAGAAAGGCTAAGCTTGCAAATCTTTTAATAAGGCAATTACATGCAGACAAAGATTAGATCTCATGGCACAATAGATTTTTGCTATATTATTCAGTATCTTTTTGATATTCCACTGTCACTAGACAAAAGCTCCGAATAGTAATGTGACAAGTCTATTCAGGAGACAACAATACAAGATTCCTTAATTGTGCTCACTTGTATGCCACACAAACCTGCACTTAATTTTCCTGCCTGTTTTGAAAATGTGGAAAGAAAATACTATTTAGATTCAACAGTGCTTTCAGTGCTTTATCTGTGAAATCTGCATTTTGTATTTGTAAAATGAAAATGTTGAGATAGTCAATCACTTAATTTTTCCCATACAGTGAAAATCTTATAATCTCCTAATTCAAAATGTCAATCTTAATATAGAAATGAATTTCTTCTTATTAAAAAAGGCAAAAGAACTGAGCAAAACACAGACTGCAAAAGGGAGGCTGCGCTATTTTCAATATGTGGAGTCTGTAACCTCATGTTTGTTTTCCCAATGTTTGCCTGAGAAATAAATCAAGAAAGACATTGGAGTATATTTCTTGCCATAATTTATTTTGTAAGTGGCTTTAGATTAGTAATAACATTTTACGTTTTTCCTTGGTAAAATGATGTGCATAAAAGAACTAATTATCATGATTCCCAGATTTTAGAGGCAGGCTGAGGTCGAAGTGTGATGGTTTGTGGGAGGCCATGCTGTATGCTGACAGCAAATCAAAGATTAAAACCAGTGCTGCATGGATTCCAGTGTATATCCCTATGGACGTGCGAAAAGGTCAAAGGATCTTCCAGAGATGGAAATCTCCTACCATAAGTTAAATTCTCACTTCACAAAGACAAAGTTGTATATACTAATATATATATAATAATTATAGTAATAATAATACATATTAATCACAAATCTATGAAGCCATTCTGGACACTTTTCAGAGGACCTGAGGGATGTTCACCAAACAAGTAGTGACAATGTTTTCAATTTCAGTGATACAAATGAATAAATATATGTGTAATAAATATACATAAATGCATGTATGTGTATAAATACTACATTAGCATAAAAATAAACCAACAATTAAATCTTCATTTGTTTGCTCGTCTCATAGAGGAATAAGCTCTTGCCTGCAGGAGTCTATTGTATTTGAAAGATAACTTCATTTAATTCCATGTTTAGTGTAGTAATACCTTTCTGTTTCATTGCTCTTGTTCAGAAGAAGGATGTTCATGCTTATTATTTGTTCACAACCACCACAAGACTTAATTCAGATTTTAAGAGTAGTGTTTGGCTACATTACACGGTTAGAAATTTTCAACAACAGAAAGTCCTTCATTGGTCAAATATAACCAAGACCTCAAGAAAGAAAACAATACACTTTTCCCAGGTTCATCTTCAAGCTTTATCAGGAAGTTTAAAAATTTTACTTTTGTAACAGATAGTAAAATCACAAATAGGGCACATGACCTTTATTGCAAAGGTGCTGTTATTTTTCAGTAAAAGTGTAATTTTTCTATATATCATTCTAGCTCCATGAAATCTAATGAATAAATGAATTTTTTATTGACTTTGGCTCAAACAGTAGGGCCATGTGATTGGACAAATAACTAAATGTTGGCAGAAGGAGAGTGAAAATTCAAAAGCCATCAACTGTTTAAACTAAAAATTTCAGTGTATTCGGCAGGATTTATATCAAGTCCAAACCCATCAGGACATAATTCCGGGTTTCTGTGAGCCTGGTGAGCTGTTTTCATGTATTACATTCAATTTCCCATTAGGATTTCAAAAAGTAGGTGTAAATTACAGAAACGCTTTATAAGGAATTCCAGTTTTTCACAACGGGGTACATGATCTTTCTTCATACCTTTTGCTTTTCCACCCAAAAGAGTGCTGCCTGCCTTTTTCTGAAATTTTTAACTGCCGTACTGCTAAGCCACTGTAGTCACTGCAGCTAAAGGCAGTCGTTGGGAGTCTGTTGTCCATGTTGTGTGATGGTGTTGAATGAATCAAGAAGTGGAGGGGCAGGAGCTCTGGCTGATGTCAGGCAGTTCAGGAGTAGCATCATGAAATTGAGAGCAAGGAAGCACAGCTGAAAAAGATGTAGCACTATGCACCTCTTGCACGCTGCATTTGCTACATGAGGTCATGGCAAAATAAAAAGACTTTTCAAAAAATAACTATCCCTACCAATAAAGGAAATAAATTAAACCTGGCAGATCTTGGAAGTGAATAAAAAGATGATAAATGATTCCTTTTCTGCCTCCACATGGGTACCCCGTTTACCCTTCTGTGCTTGGAAACCCCTGAGCTCCTCCTGGATTTGCAATGAAAATTTGCAGACAGTGGCATAGACTTGCCACAGGTCTTTTATTTCCAGCTGTAGAGGGGAAATAGCGCAGTAGGTGAAAATACAGAATATAATCTTGACCATGCAAATGTTCAGGGTTAGGTCATGGAGTTGGATCTGTGTAAGCTAACCCATTTGCAAGGTGTAGCAGTGTTTACTAACATGAACAAATGCATTGATTTGACTTGACTGGGGTCATGAAGACAGTGGACATTAAGACTTTTACTATGTGTTATTGCAGGACTGAGCCTTATGTCAAAAGAGTATAACAGTGCTTGTAGTTAACACACAATGTTAAATTCAGGTTTTGTGTATCAAGGAAGAAAGAGAGTACTAGAATTAGAACAGCATTAACGATTTTTTGTGTATAAGCTGCTTTTTGTCATGACTACTGAAGATTAAACTGGGTAAATTACAGAAGGATCTATTGGTTCCAAATAATAGTTACACACAAAGTTGCAGCTGTGTATTAACTACTATTTTGCATATACTCAATTCAAAATAGCCCTACAGGAACACATCCTGCTACTGAGCGGCCGTCAATATCATAAGAACGCATGGGTGACACCTGGTAACTCTACTAGTTTTTTACACTGATATGATGTGTAACTTTTTAATCTGTAGCCAATTTATTGGCTAAACCCAGGGTGTGTCCTCACCCTTCTTTTCCCTGTCTGCTTCTGCCCCCTGCTCTCCATCTTTGTGCAAAGGTTATTGTAAACACATTTTTGCTATGAATGCAGAAAGTGCATTTTTCAAGATGCTGTAAAAGTGCTGAGTGTTTCATGCAGAATCAGGGAAATGACTGGATGAGCTAGGTGCAAAGAGACATGGTTGCAGGCTTTGTACCCATGCCCAGCAGGTGGATCTAAGGGGAGTATTTCTTGGTTGTGGGGTGTCTTCACTGACCCCAGTGATCATAACTCTTGACTAAGCATCAAATGGTCTAGATAGTGCAGCCAGCAGAGGCAGCCAATAGATGCAGCGGTTGGTGCAGATCAAGCACCAAGTCCTTGCTAAAGAAGAGGCCTGTGTAAGAGCCAGCCTAAATCACAGTTGGCAGAGGCAGCAGTTTGCACAGCAGGGCACAAAGCAGAGGCCAGGAAACCTTCCCTGTCCCACATACCCATCCCTAGCCATGGTGGTCACATGCCCCAGGGCAAGGTCCCCAGCAGCCTATGGAGGCTGTTCCTTCACTGCTGGAATCCTGGACCCAGAGAGAGCTTCGGAAGAAGGATGCAGCTCTGCAAGTCTCAGGCTGCTGGAAGTGCCTGGGGCCTCTTGCTGAGGCTGTGGCACACGGTCTTCTGGCCTGCAGGAGGTGTGCAATTGCTGAGGAGCTGTGCTACCAAGGGAAATAACTATAGGAGGAGGTCAGCAGGTTACACAGCATCAGAAAGGATGAGGAAGAAAGAGATTGACTGGGTCTCCTCCAAGTCTCTGCAGCTTCAAAAGCCCAAATCTCCAGCTGTAGTGGAAGGGCACAAAGAGTCTCTGCCTATGAAATTGGAAAGTGGGAGCTCCAACCATGATGCAAGTTGAAAACTGGTGACTTCTCACATCAGGAGGAAGGCTCCTGCTCCACTTGAAGACTCGCAGTTACAGAAAGGTTGAATACCCTTGTAACTGATGAGGAACTGGAAGTGCCATCCAATGGAGCATCTCCAGTGGCTGAGCCTGAGATGCTCAGGAGCACCAAGAGGAAGCTGCAAGTGATAGTGGCCGGAGACTCCTTGCTGCAGGGCACAGAAGTCTCCATCTGCCAACCTGATTTGTCATCTAGGGAGGTTTGCTCCTTGCTGTGGGCTTGCTTTTGGGACATTGTGACTACATGTCTCTAGGGGCAGTGGTCAAGGGCATGGTGGACCAGGTAGTGTGTCCTTGATCCTGCTGGTGAGGGAGAAGGGCCTGAGGAGGACTGGGTAGATTTTGTGGGTCAACAGTTGTTTTCGCACCTGGTGTTTGCAGCAGGGTTTTGGCTTTTATAACCATGATCTTTGAAGATCAACAGCTGCTTGGAAGAGACAGGATCCACCTGAATAAGAGGAGCAAAAGTATGCCTTTCCCGACAGGTTGGATAACATGGTAAGGAGACGTTTACACTGGGAATGATGCAGGAAGGAGAGGTTCTTCAACAAACAAGTAAGGATGAGGAAGGTGAGACAGTCATGGGAAAAAAAGAGACATAGCAATCAACAAAAGGTTGCTGAAGTGGAATCCCTTTGAATATTGACATGTAAATAGCGAAGTGCCCAATGGCTAGCCTCATGTGGAAAATGCTTATGCTTTTTCTGGGAAAGCAGCATGGTTGGGTCACTGTCTGAGGTGCCTTTACTAATGCATGCAGCACAGGGAAAAGGCAGGAGGAATTAGAAGTCTGCATGCAGCTGCAGGGCTATGAAGTCACTGGGATCATGGAGATGTGGTGGGACAGCTTGCACAACTGGGGGACTTCCATACATAGATATGGGTGCTTTAGGAAGGACAGGCTGGGAGAGTGAGGAGAGAGAGTTGCCCTTCCTGTGAAAGAGCAGCAGAGATGTATGGAGCTCAGTCTTAGGATGAGTGAGGATGAGCTGAGAGCTTGTGCATGAGGATTAGTGGGCAAAGCAACATGGGTGATGTTGTCATGGGTGTCTGCTGCAGACTACCTGATCAAGAAGGAAATGAATGAGACCTTCTTCAGACTTATCCTGGAAGAGCCTCATATTTGCAGATGCTGGTTCTCCTGGAGGACCTGAACCACTCCAGTGTCTGCTGGAGTGCAGCACAGCTGGGCACAAGCAACCCAGGAGGCTTCTGGAGTACATTGACAGCAATGTCCTGACACAAGTGATCAGGGAGTCAACAAGGACAGACGCTTTACTGGACCTCAGGCATGCAAACAATGAAAACTTGTTTGGAGATGCGAAGGCTGGAGCAACTGTGAAACCTGCAGCAACCATGGGATGGTGAAGTTCGGGGTACTTGAGAGGAGGGGAAAGGAAAAAATAATGACCACAACCCTGGGCTTTAAGAGATCAGACTTCTGCCTGTTCACGGATCAGCTTGGAAGAATATTTTGGCATACAGTCCTGGAGAGAAAAGGGGTCCAGGAGAGCTCATTGGACCTTCTTCCAGCTCAAGAAAGGTCCATCCTGACAAGCAGGGACTCAAGCAGAGGCAGCAGGAGGCCTGCATGGAGGAGCGAGAGCTCAGCGTACAGGAGGTGAAAGCAGGGGCAAGTGACCCAGGAGGAATATAAAGACGGTGTCCAGTCATTCAGGGATGGGGTTAAGAAAGCCAAGGCCAACCTGGAGCTGACACTGGTGAGGGCAACAAGAAAGGTTTCTACAAGTACATAAACAGCAAAAGGAAGACCATGGAAAATGTGGGCTCACTGCTGAATGGGGCAGGGATCATGGTGACAATGGATATGGAAATGCTGAGGAACTCAAGTCCTTCTTCGCCTTAGTCTTTTCTGGTAAGACCAGCCTTGGGGAAGCCCAGGTCCCTGAGAGAAGAGCATGGTGCCTGGCAGCCTCAGCCCTTCTCTGATTCTATGCAGTGCAGTCCTACTGCCCTTGTTGCAAGTGCGAAGTGTCACAGAGCCTCACACTTCTGTTAACTATTCTTTCTCTATTATATTTTGCTGTAGTATTTGTAACCATAAACAACTGTATCTTGAGTGAGGGCAAATATTTCTTTGTGAGGGACCACTCAACAGTTTTTATTGTTGTGTTTTGTAAGCTGAATTTCAGAGAAACTGTGTAATAGTCCAGTTTAGTGTAGCATTTTTAACAATCTCATGGTTTTGCCACCCATATGGAATTTTAGATAATTTACCCTTACTCATGAGACATATTCTGAAACTTTTCTGACATTTTAAATCTTAATATATAATATGATTTCAGAATTATTTGGTGAACATAAAGCTTCTATTTTTGCACTAGATGCACAGATTAGAAATATACTGCAAAATCTGTCAGTAAAGAGTATTTTTCAAATCCAACTAATTTGTTGCTAAAGACACACTATTGATATTGAAGTAACATGTATAGGGAGTACACTGAGTTGCCTGTGTGATCTTAATCCATATAAATATAATCTTTTAAATCTCCTGAAATGTAACACTTTCAGTAAACCATAATAAATTATTATTAGCAATAGCTATTTACACAGTTTTACTTGGTGAATAAAAATATTATAAAATACATATACACAGCTGTGTATAAACATGTGTATATACATATATATACTTTTTGTATAATTACTTAGGCAAATATAGCTAGAACAATACCTAAAGTAACTAATTTCTCTAGAGGTTCCAGTTTCACTGTAAAATTGGGAGTTCTGAGCAGGGGTTGTGTTCTGCAGTGCTGTTCATAGTAGTAATCCAATGGGTAATGTAAGAATAAAAGGTAACACATGGTAGGACATAATTCTAATAATTGTTTTTAACTTCTTAAACTGAAAAGTTTGCATCCAGATTTTAGCAGATAGTGTACTGCTTAGAACAATTACATTAGAGCTATTAACAGTGTTCCTATGAATTTTGTGTGCTACAACTTCAGTTATACATTTGTTTCATTACTAGTCAGAAATGCGACATTTTAATCATAACAAAAATAATAATATAACATATTAAATTAAGAGAAAAATATTTTTTGTAGATTTTGTTTTACTCAATACAGGTGGACCCGCATGCTACCAATGTGTGCTAATGAAAGCTGATTACCTTCCTTTGCAGTTCAGGCTGCCACGGTACAATGTTTGATAGCCCTTCCACATTGCTTTCTAGAAATATATGATAGGGCTTAATGCAAGGTAACTTTAGGGCTACAAACCTCTGAGATTCTCGGCTGTTCTTTCTCCTGTGGAGGCAAACGTCCACATTGACATATCCTGGTGCTCACTGAAGCTGAGGGGAGTTTTAACCTGCCAAAGGGAATGAGGTGGTGGAGCGTATCCAGCTGGAGGGAGAAATTTGAGTTAAGTACAGTGTTATCAGTGAGGAGAACCAGTGAAGAATTCAGATTTAGCAGCCTTTTAACAACCAGTTTTGCACAGCCGTAAATGATGATATAAAGATAAAATTGTAAGAGCAGTTTAGAGCACAGATGAAATTTTAAGAGTAATTTGTGGGTAGTAAGGCCCTAAGAGTCCTAATGTGCAACTTCTTGCCTGCTCTAGGCCAAGAATGCCCACAAAGCATGTGAACAGTGAAATCGCTGATTTCAGCAAAAATCAGTAGTATAAGGACATCAAGTATCCAAAAGCAGAGTTGGCAGAAAGACCCCCCCTGCTCCCCCCTTCCCTCAGCAGTCACATGTCCCATCTGCCCCCAGAAGTCCCCTGCTCCCTCCTGTCAACTGGTCTCTTTACCCCAGGTTTTTTTTTGCCCCTGTGTGTGTGTGAGCATTTTGTAAAATACCATACCCCCTCCCCTCCATACCGTACTTCCTCTCTGCTCTGGCGAGACCCCACCTGGAGTATACTATCCAGTTCTGGGGTCCCCAGTACAAGAAAGACATGGACCTGTTGGAGCAGGTCCAGAGGAGGGCCACAAAAATGATCAGAGGTATGGAACACATATCCTGTGAAAAAAGGCTGGGACAGTTGGGGTTGTTCAGCCTGGAGAAATGAAAGTTCTGGTGATACCTTTTGCCACCTTTCAATACCTAAAGGGGGCTTGTAAGAAAGGTGGAAGACTTTTCACCAGGGCCTGTAGTGACAGGATAAGGAGCAATAGTTTTAAATTGAAAGAGGGTAGATTCAGGTTGACATAAGGAAGAAATTTTTTATGATGAGGGTGGTGAGACACTGGAACAGGTTACCCAGGGAAGTTGTGGATACCCCAACACTGGAAGTGTTCAAGGTCAGGTTGGACGGAGCTTTGAGCAGCTTGATCCAATGAAAAATGTTCCTGTCCGTGGGAGGGGGGTTGGACTAGATGACCTTTAAAGGTCCCTTCCAATCCATACCATTCTGTGATTATATGATACTCCCATGTGCTTTCATACCTGTGTGATTTCAGAGCACCCTCCTATTGGGTGCCCATTTCCTTTAGACTAGGAAGTGCTTATATATAAAAATATATAAATTTTTATATATACCTGTATTTGTGTATACGTATACTTTATGTTTATAAAGGATTAGACAAATATATATATTTTGTCTTTGTACATAGGTACACATTATGTGTGCATTTATTTATGCTCAGGTATAGTATATTTATACATATATGGAGATATATAAATTAAGTACATATTGATATAAAAAACTCTATGAAGTAAGTGTATAAAGCATTATTTAGCAAAAACTGATGAGCTTATGTGAGAAAGGCAAAGCTGAAGTGATGGGGCTCCTTCTGCTCCTTGCCTGGGAAACAGACCACCCCAGCATTTCTGCTCTGTGCTTGTGTAGAGAGGGAGGCGAGACAAGTGGGTAACCTTCCACTGCAGCACAAAGTCATTCTTTGGATTGATAGCCAGCAGGCTCAACCTGTGAAAACATTTGAGAAGGAATTTTTCTGCTAACTTTAGTAGTTTTCCATCAAATCCCCTTGCCTTCAAACCTCAAACAGACATTAAATTTTAATGCTGAGACTTCCAGCAACAGTTGTGAGGTGCCAACCAGCAAGGCAGAGTTAGGGACATGCCTCAGCCACTTGCCATAATGGTGAATGGTGATATAAACATATAAACCTGGCATCGTACACTAACAAAGGGAACAAGAAGGTGCAAAAAAATGGGTACAGACCATTTCATGAAAGCTAGTGGTGACTGGCTTTCCCACTGGAAAAAATAAACTGCCATAAAACCCAACCAACCAATCAAAACCCAGAGGGGGGAATGATGTTGTACTTTTCAAAACTTTAAAATGTTTAAAAGTTTTTTTCTTAAGAAACAGGAGCATGGGGTTCTTTAACTCCTGACACAGGACTTATTTTAAGGCTTTGTAATAATTTTAATATTTATAGCTTCAAAAGACAAGTGTCTGCCTGTCCATATTGTCAATCCAGAATAAACGCAGTAACATTTAAATGTCAAAATATTTATTGCTTTCTTATTTTCTAATTCTGGGATCTGTAGCTACAACTACAGCAGAAAAGGCGAGACTTTGCTAAAAGGGGATAGAAAATGATTGTGCTCCTTTTATAGTGATTAGTAATTCCTGGTCTAATAAATAACAAAAAGTGCAGATCAGGATTTAGATCTAATCCTGAAGTGTTTTTTGGATCTGCTTTTCACATTTTAGAGGGTTTCTGATAACTATGTGGCTTTAACATTTTTACATGGAGCTGTTCTTGAAGCTCCTGTTATTTTTCCAAATCTTAGTATCTTCCTTCAGACTTAATGACTAAACATGTGCAATAAAATTATACCCTTTTCTTATAATCCTGTAATCTAAGTGATTAAAACAGTCTTTTATGTCATTGCTACATGCAGATTAAGTAAATGCAGTCTGTACTCTGGGAGCTTATTTTATTTCCTATGAGAATTATTAAAATGGTATTTTTTTTTCTTTCTAAACAATACACAGGCTGTTGGCCAAAGCTTTAACTAGAAGACATGATTCAGTTTTTTGACCATTGGACATGAGCTGGCAAACCCAAGTGTGGGCTGACTGTGTTTGTGATGATGAGACATCTTGTGGATTGCAGAGGCTTTCCTGTCACTTGGCTCATCATTGTCTGTGGTTCTGTGTTGTGCTGCTCTCTGTTCTGCTGCACGCTGAGCCACTTTACTGGGAGTACTACTCCACACAAAATATGAGCTGATGTCTGGTTAGAGCCATGTGAACTAAAGATAAATATGAAGATGAAAAGATTGTAAGAATGCTGTGAAAATGACTAAAGCATGTGAAAGGCTTATACAGATAGGCTATTCAAAGAGAAACTCCGAGCGCATGGGAAGACTAGAGAAATTCTCCCACTGCGTTGCTGGTATTTAGACTCCAGCTGGTGGGAGCTTTAATTCAGGGCACTTTCACCATTTCTCACTGTAATAGAGGCTCCACTGTTATTAAAATCAATTGAATTTATGCTGCAGAATTCCTCCNTCCCCCCCCCCCCCCCCTTTATTTTTACTTCAGTGTCCTGAAACAATTATAAAATGGAGCAAGTTCTAAGACTTCTTTAGCTGGACTCTGCACAGGGCTGTGGAAGACACCTGGAGGTACTTCTCTATAATGGTAACTTTAGGCTAATGTTTTCATGTAGAATTTTCTGTAAGCTGTAAAGTCTGATGAGGTTTGATTCTTCATTCTCTTGGGAGAGTAATGATTTTACAGTCAGGAGGTTGATCTAATGATGCCATCAGCTTTTGCATAATTGTTGAGATTTTTAGACACCACCAGAATTACTGTTTGTACAATCATTTACAATTTTTCTAAGTGCAAAATAGGAATCTACTATGCTAAGATAGGACTGCATACAATACGGACACTGGATGAGGGTTGTAAAGTAGCAATGGAAGATGCTAGGTCAAGGGTTTTATGACTATGCTTAACCAGAGGAAGAACGATAACTGGGTGGCTGGAGCCAGCAATCAGTCCCAGAAAAATATTCAATGATTCTTACTATTATGTGAGAACCCGTACAGAAGATGGCTATCGCCATGACAGTATCGAGAAATAACATGCCTTTTTTCTTGCTCAACTTTGACAAATGACTTTGTCATTTCTAATGGCCAGTATTTCCACAGTATACATATACAAACACCACTTTTGGTGTATTTATCTGCAGATGTCTTCTCTAATGCAAAAAGATTGTTCTAGCTATATTTTATGAACATGCCTGGTATTACAGAGGAAGGAGCCTTTGGCAAAGATGTAGCCACTTCCTCTTTTCCAAAAAGAATCAGTAATATCCATCACTACTATTTCCACACCCGAGCACAACTGTGGGAAAGAAAGATGTACACGTTTCAAGGCTCTACAGTATCTGTTGCTTTGCACAGTTTTCTTTAGCATATCCAACTAACAACTACAGATATAAGACCTGAACAAAGTAGATATATCTTCAGTTTTTCGTCTACCTTGTTTTTATTTTTTTTTTTTTCATGTTGTTCCTCCATTTCTGTGACTATCCCTTCTGTGGGAGATTTCAGTTCAAGTATTTTGGAATAATATTTCCCTGGACAAATCTTTTGATCTCCTTATATCTCAGTTTCTCTGACTATGGAACAGAGAAAAAAATTCTTTGTACTTTGGCATGCAGATAGAAAATACTAGGTAAATTACTCTGATTAGTCTGTACTCTTTCATTCTCTGACAGTCAGTGTTGCTGCCAATTCAATACTTTCTACTTGCATTTTCATCTTGGACACCCTAATTGCATAAAGCTGGCATCCTCTGCTGGTTTAGACAAGAAAGGATCTTCTATCTGGAAGAACACAATACAGCCACCAACCCATCAAACTGGCTGTCTCTTTATGTCTAAGCCATCCGTTTTCATTTAGTCATTTTATAAATAGTTTCCTGTTTGACATTGAGATATCACTTATTTTCTCTGCTAAAGGACACTAGAATTTCATTTTATTCTGTGGTACCTCCTGAGATCAGCCATTATACAGAGCTGAAGCCTCCGAATTGTCCATTGCCAGTTTGACGGAGTGTATAAAAGCCAGCCTAAGTAGCTTACCAGCCCGTTGGCCTCTTGTTTTAGCCAACTGTAACAGTTTTTATTATTTTAATTGAGCTAGAAATGAGTCATTCTTCTATAGTCATGTAAAGTATGGTGACTTTCCTTTATCTTCCTGAAATGTCAGATTTTACCTTTTTTAATCCCAGGAAGACATGAGGTGATTTTCTAGCTGTTGCTATAGGCCTGTTCCTTTTCCTACTAAAATGAATATCAAACGCTTTGGGTTCCTATCTGCATTAGCTGAAGGCTAATATGAAATCCATATTCCTTGCCCTTGCTGAGTGTTATGGTTTGAGAGACCCATAACAATTTATTGTCATCTAGA
>RSEF01000031.1:59912208-59936390 GCA_003993805.1 Himantopus leucocephalus
GTAAATATTTTCACAAATTCAGACACTACAGCCTTCTAAAAGTTCAGTCTTCCCAAATATTAGAAATCAGTTCTGTGCCACTCAATCCGGGACACTGACTGATTTCTTAGCCTGACTGCTATTACAGACACACAGATCTGACCCTAACTATCCCTTCTCATAGTGTTGACAGACCTCTAACATTTCTGTGCTTCAGTGCACCCTTCTACTTCATCTTCTGAGGCAGTGCTGATCTGATGGAGGCTCACAGGATGCTGGTGCAAAATCATGCCTGTGCAGATGAAATCTCTTCCTCCTTGTCTCCAGCTTGCAGGAAGGCACCAAATCCTGCATTTGCTCTCGCACTTGACTACCTGGTACAGTGCAGTGCACATGTAAAGAGTTTGTCAAGAAATAAAAGTAAAAAAATAAACTACTTTTGTCCCAGTAAAGTCTGGCTGCTGATGCTAGACATGTTTTTCTTTCCTTCCTCTGATTTTTTAGTCTAACTCCTGCTGCTTCAGAGAGGCAGCTGTATTCATCCTCACTGGGCTGTTTCTATCAAGCTCTGGAAACAATCAGATGCAGACTCATGCTGATCACCTCTTGCAGGGTGGTCTGCACTCCTCAGAGATCACTGGGATTGCACTGGGCATGAGGGATTATCTTAATTTTATTACAACCACAAGTCAAAAAAAAATCATGTAAATTTGGAAGCTGTTTCGTAATGGCAAGGGGTGAGCTACGCCAAGCAGGTGGAGAGACCTGCTATGCTGTATCACAAAAGAGCAGGAGTACTTGAAGTCTTGTGGGGAAGGGAAAAAATTGCCTTGCCACCTCCAGCAGTACAATGAATTTATTACAGCATATTCGTTAATCTCTCAGACCATAAACTGCTGTGGCTGCAACAAAATGACAAAGCAGCTGCTGGACGAAGTCTTGCCGATAATATGAAGCCTGAGGGCAAGGTTCACAGGAACTTTCAAGGCACTGTGTCCCAGGCTCGCACTGTGCCTTCATCTTTCAGGATTGCCTACCTGAAAGATATCTAGGACAAACAGCATGAGCATCATGCCTTCTTTCACATAAAGAGAGCCAAGGAACTACAATTCATGAGAAAACATGTCTTTCCATTTACCTCTCCCTCTCTAGATTGCACAATTGTGTTAGTGTGTAATTGAATTTTTGAGTATTTTATTTTCCTTTTTTTCTGTTTTCTCTAACCTGTTGTGTTTAAGCTATTTACATACAGGCTGCTTCTCCCAAGGTCACGGTTACCTGAGGTTACAACTACAGAAAAGAGAATATTGCTAGCTAACCAAGAAGTTGAAATCAGTTTCATACATTTAGCAGTTGTTCATGGATCACTCTGATCCAAGTAGCAGCTTAGCATTGGGTGGCAAGTTACTAATTCCCAAATAAAGGCCAAAGAACAGCAGTCCAGCCACTAACATATTCTTCAGGCTTCTACCACCAATCTATACTTAATCCATAACCTGTTATATAGCATATCACATCTGCTATGAAGATGTGTTTGTGGTCAAGTGAGAAACAGTAGAAAAAAATGTGGTACAGACATATAAACATGCACACAGTGTGTGGACTTGTGAATATCATTCTTCTCCTAAAGAGGCAAATGCTTTACTGTCCAGAAAACTTTTGTTGACCTGAGTACCTTGGAGTTGATTTAATAAGAATAGTGACAAAGTCCCAGTAGTTTAAATCCTTAGAAATATAGTCAATATTTTACATCTAATAATTGCACCTGGACCATATTGTCAACTGCTTTAAAATTATGTAAGTAATGCTCTTCATGTAGAAATTTCTTTCAATTGACTGCAATGGAACTGAAATCAACCATATTGCAATCTTTCCACATTTTTTGTTATTTCTACAGTTCCTAAATGCAAAATGCACAATTTCCATTTAAAGAAAATAGTACTAAAGAAAAGTGAAAATTTTTGAAAATTTGAGAGGTTTGAGAGTATGAACATGAAAAGTATACAGCACTACGAAAGGCCTGAGGAACACAATTTTAGTGGGGGTTTTTTCCCCCTAAAAGAGCATGATTCATAAAGCCAAACAGTCTTTTGTGACTTAATTTATACTTTTAAAATGCTTTCATAGACAATACCTGGGTAGATGCTTTCAGAATCTTTTCCTAATGTATCTCATCTACGTGGTATCTTTTGCCCTTAATGTTCCAGGCAGCTGTAAGCCGAAACAGCAGAAATCTTTTATATTCTGGTACAGATAAAACCCTTTCAATAGCACATCTGTACTGCTACTGTTATTAGTACCTTACCCAATAATGTAAAGGTTAGGTAGCTGACCTTTAGGTATTTCTTATTATTGTTAGCTATTTCTTCCAAATTGGTTTGACCTTGTCTGACTGTCCAAAGGTTAATACTTATCCTGAAGTACCTGAAGCACAGATTTCTTTCATGCTACCTAAAGTTGCAAAAAGGTTGTAATTTCAAGTGTGGTCCTTTCTAATTTGATGCTACAAAACAAACCCAGGATATCATTTTTCCTCTACAGTATTTTGAACATTCTGTTTTGCAGTAGTGTACTTTTAAGCTTTGACAGGAGATAAAAGAACAAGAGTGGGGCATGCCTCATTGTGAAACAATGCAGCTTGTTTTGAAAGGAGGCAGATCAATAGAGCTATTTATTTAAGCCCACAGACCAGTTGAAACTAAAATGATTCACAATGCACATTAGAGAGATCCAGCTTCCATTCTCTCTAGAAAAGACATTGCTGCTCTCTTTATTACAAAATCCTTATCTTCAAAAGTTTAAAATGCAGTAGGTTAAAAAAAAAACAAAAACAAAAACAAAAAAGGAGTTATTTTGGCACTGCTCTGTCTGAGGACAGGGCTATTAAGTTTAAAAGATCAAACAATAGACTATCTCTCCTTAGGCCAACAAGCAATGTGTGAGCATGTGGCCCCTCTACCTCCTGTGCTGTTGCAGAACTGGACCATTGGTAACATAATAGGGAGGAGAACAAGCAACTTATGGAACTGTTTACATTCCCAGAATCCCCCAAAATGAACTTTTTATTTTTTTCTTTTTTTTAATTTTTTGTGTGTGTGTGTCCGACATGCTCTATAGCCTTAAAAAATTGTTGTCACTTTGGGGTCAAACACAGAAGCACTGAAACTTAACTTCCTTTCTCTCCCACTTAAGTCATTGCGTTTTTTCCCCTCTCTTGTTCAATTCAACTAAAAGAAGTTGTTGTCAAGAGCTTTTGCTATCAGCATTATGCAGTATGTGTGCTGTGGGAGACAACTCACAGCCTGATCCCCAGACCTTCAGGACCAGGGAAGTCTCTGGTGGTTTTGTGAAGCCTCTACAGCCTGGCTTCCCCTCACGTGTACTCAGGTTTCTTCTCTCAGTGGGATTTGGGATGCAGCTAGGGTATAACACAGAGAACGAAAACAGGAAGACTTCAAATTGGAGCACATCAGCCCTGCAGTGTAGACACAGCTGCTCAAGGTCCACAAGATAGCCTGGCCCAGAAAGTGAGTACAGGGCAGTAGCCTTTGTAGATGCTGTTCAGCAAGCAATTAAGCAAGGCTGCTCAGACACCTTTTTGTTTGACTTTTCATTTGCTCTCAGCTAGGAACATATCATCCTTTGCTGCAGAACTGTTTTCTCCAGCCAGCATACCAATTACGTCCCTCTTGGTTGAAAAGCTTGAGTGGGATTCACCACTGCTCATTTCCTGCAGCAGAAGCAGATGGGAAGGTAGGCAGAAGAGTCTGTGAGTGTGATTGTTTTTGCTTATGCCATCTCAGGATTATCACAAGACTGACTGGTCTTTAATCTTCTTCAGGCCTTGTAGCGGTCAGGGAGTGGTAAGGACATTGGAAAGCCTTTGGCAGATATCTCTTTCATCTGCAGATGCCTGTGTTACTATGTAGAGCTCACTGCAGTGGTGAGGATGGGAGGAGTGGAAGACTAAGCTGAACTATTTACAAGTAGTAATCTCAGTGGTAAGAAAGGATGAATCAAGGAAAGGAGGTAAGAGCAGGAGTTATCTCCATTGGACCTCTCAGCCTCTCTATCTCTTGCCTCAGTTTTTTGCCTGATATTTTTTGTGCATTTCTCCTGTTGGTGTCTGTGTCACAGGTTGCATTCCACATCTGGGAATCAGCAACGACAGCAAATGTAACCAACAGCATTAGAAACCAATGACTGTGTTCCAGGTTTCCCCATAAAATGTTTTTTTTCCCTCCCCATCTTCACTCAGTCATCTTAACAAGGCTCAGGAACGATGAGTCTTCCTGATAAACGATTCCCCTTGGATCTCATCACAGTCTCATTGCTGGGTCCCTTTATCAGATTAGTAGCCCTAACCTATTCATCAATATAGCAGCAGCTGAGGAAATAACTAGAAATCTGTTCTTTTCCACTCTGAATTAAAAAAGTAACATTTCAATAGTTTGCTGTGCTTATACTGTTGGACATTTGACCAAAAAGGAGAGGCAATGCAGGACTGGAAAAGGGCCCTGCTGTTTAGAAGTATGACAGATGGCATATTATAGCCTCCATAAACAAACCTTTTCACCTTCTACGTTCAGTTTTAAATAGGAATGTCTCCACTTTTGCCATTTTATACCATAACATCAAAACAAACATTCTAAAATACAATTTACTCTTTAATAAAGAAGACAAGCATGCAACACCCCTTTTCAGCTCATCTCATAGCTGCAAACCTAAACTATGGTTGTTGGTATGCAAGATATATTCTCTCGTATGCGCCAAAAAGAAGTAATTATATATACCTTTGTTGTATGGCAGAAATAGCTGATTTCATCACACTGTTACGAAAAAAAGAATGGAAATGTAATCTAAATGTGTTCTATATTAATGTATGGAGTCTGTGGGAGGAATATAAGATCTATAGTGCTGTCCACGTCCTAAGCTGGAAACATACTAAGAAAAATATTCCAGTGTGATTCCCACGACTAGGATGAGCTGTGCTAGCCATTTCAAAGTGCGTGCCATTCATACTCTGAAGCAGGGGCTAACTTGAGAGTTGAGTGTGTAGAGACGTCATGGCAGTCTCTGCAAACTCTCTGCAACAACGGTTACGCCAGAGAAGCCAGAGAAGAGGGGCTACCGCTTCCTCCTTGTTCTGCCAATCCTGAATAGGCCAGCACAACCGTGTGGCAGAAGAGGTAAAGAAGTTGTTTAGGGAAAATAAACTGAGATTTCTTGCTTTGTGAATTAACTGATATATAGCCGAACATTGACACATCCCTCTACTGCACTTTACTCAGGACAGGTAATGAAGAGCCATAATTGGTAAACATTTCCGTACTTTTACAGTGTACTTGAAGTATTGTGTACTGCAAACTCAGTTTCACCCAGTACATCTTCCTGGACAGTGGAAACTCATTTCATATTTTGCAATAAGTACATTCAGTTAAAATTACTTCTTATATGTACTGCTCTATATTTCTCAGCGTTGTGCTTCATTTGCCATTGTCCTAGCTCATTGCTGGGTTTTGTTACACCATGTAAAGGTCTCCTGTGACCTACATAGTTTTGTGCCATCTGTGAACTTTGTCATCTTACTTTTCAGAAATCTCTCTCAACCACAACGCATCCTTCATAAATCTGCATTCTAATATCAGAACGAGTCAGATTTGGTGGGAAATCCAAATCACAGGTTTCAGTTTTACAATAAACATTGAATTCTAGTTCATAAATCTCAGAACTTAATAAACCTTGTTAGTGAAAATGTTGCTCTAGACTGTTACACTCTTCAGATGGCTTCCAAAGGTTAGGAAGCGTGCTTTTTAATTATATTATCAATGCATTAAAATAGTAATCATGCACAAAGTGAGATAAGGTCCCATTTCTGTTAATTTGCAATAGAAGATTAGGGACTGCCACATTTCTGCTTGGAAAGTGTTGCATGCCACCTGTCTGCCATGAAGGCCCACTAGATGTGACTAGGATGATGATCTGTGTAGGTGCTCAGCAGGAAGCATTGGATGTGAAGAAAAGTTAGACTAGTAAGATGGCAGAAAGGGGTGACACACTGTGCTGGAAGATGGATGTGCATCAGAAAAATATCAGGAAAGTTAGTCAGAAATAATGTTTTATCTAACACATTCATTATCTTAAAAACAGAAGTTTTCATACCATCAAAGATGTCATAAAAGTAAAGCAACAAAAACTGTGAGCTTTGGTCACTTACTTGCAGATAAATCCATTCAAGAACCCAATAGCACAGTGGAAATCCTTGTTAGGATTCCAAATCCCGCCAGGAAGCCAATTGTGCATGGACTTCAGCTTCTTTTGGCAGAAACAATAGCTCTGGAAAGGGGGGTCTAAATGGTAGAGTCTATTCTGCAGTTTCTCTGTCCCCACTTTGCCTATTTTGTAGATAAAGAACATAATTTTCCAGAGATGTTAACCTGACATTACCCACAAGCTCACTGATACTATGGGGTTGGGGGTGTGTGGGAAGGGAGGAAAGAAAAGACGTTCAGCAAGAGGACGTCCTATATTTCTTAGTATTCCTAACACTCAGAGCGGCAGGCTATAGAGGCTTACATCAATTACGTCGGTCATGAAAAGAAGTGCAGTAAGAACATGAACTTAGTTGTCTTTATCTAAGCAATAATTCCAGGTCTTAAGTCCTTCCGTCTTTCTGTGGTAAACTTTAATACACTTACTGTGTTTCTGCCTCAGACTCCCATATAGACCAGATCGAATTTAACAAATGTATACAAAGAATGACAGCTGACACTAATTCAATGTGCAGGAAGTTAAATCCAATCACAACTCCTAAGGTAATGGAGATGATAAAAGTATGCAGAACTCTGAAGAAGTAAAGAGATTAAATGAGGCTACACAGCTCCTTCATCTATAACTGCTAGAAAGCTGCAATAGTACTTTAGATACATTGGCTCTAGAGCCTAAAGGGATTTTTAATAAACCAAGTAAGCACAGTAGTCTAGCTGATCCAATTGTTCTGCAATCCCTCAAGCTGCTAGGTTCTCTCATGAAAGACATTCAACAAATACTACCAAATACCCCTGTTCCCACCCGTATGTACAATGCTGGTCACACAAATCCTGTGAACTTCCCTGAATTTCAGCTAACTGTAGAAAAGAAGTACAGTCAACTATGTTTTGATTTGAAATCTTTAAAAGCATGATAAAACCAAGTTGGTGGGCGCCTGGGGAATACAGGCCGAAGATCTGAAAAACGTTTGATTTAACATCTGTAGATGAAAGCGGTGGACGAGCAGTTCCCCAGAGAGGTTACCATGGCCAGCAGCTGATGGTAACTAACAGGAGACTGCAGCTGGGGCCTTTGCTAGCTGAGCCTGTAACAACCCTTCTCTGTAGGGCGGCAGGATTAAGGATAAGGCTAAGATAATGGAATTTGTGCATGCCTGGTCTGCTTGCTCCGCCTGACCAGAGCACTGATATCACTGCGACAGCTGCCTTCTCAACACTCTCCCCTTGCAGCAAATGGTGGGCCAGTCTGTCAGCTGCATATGTATGCTTAACAGTGACATATTGGCAATTAAGGAGAGAATGATTCACATTTGTACTGTATATGGGTAAATAGTTCATGAAATACACAAGCATGAAATGTAAGGGTAGGGGAGTCTTGGTGCAATTCAAGGCAGTTTTAGCAGGATTTGTTTTCCCCTTTACTAGAGGAAAAAGAAACACTGTGTGTTTGAAATTACCACATTTATTTTAATACTTGGAGTAGGTTTGTAATGTTCACTACTTAGACTCTTGATTAAAGCAGAAACTCTGGCTGGTTAACAGTAACCAATAACCAACCATTTGTTAAAATCATAAAATACAGATGAAAGATGCTAAATTTAAGTACTAACTTTTGAAAACCTCAGCCATGGATTCTATAGTTGTAATAAAAGTCTGAAGCATTAGTGGCATTATTCAACTCTAGACCAGGGTCAGGCTGGTGGCTTGCTACCATTTGGCACATAAGGGCTTGATAAAACAATAATAAAACATTTCTTTGAAATGGGGAGTTAGTTAAACAACAGTTGTCATGGTAAATCAGGAAAAATGTTGCCTCAATCTCACATAAACTCTTTAAGAAAAATTTCAGATTTCTTTTTTTTTTTTTTTNTTTTTTTTTTTTTTTTTTTTCCCTGAAGTGTTTTTCTCTCCTAGGGATTTGGAGATTGGCTTGTGAAAACTGGTGTATGTGCTCAAACACAAGGAAGAGACAGGAAGTGTTATTTTTCTGTATCAAATAAACAGATGCTGAGATTCAAAAAAATATTTTATGGAAATTCTAAATCCAAAACAGATAAAGAAGAAGCTGAAGCAGCTACTTTTCAGTAGGAGGTAGTTCCTACCAAGTGAGAACATCCATTGGAAACATTTTACGTCATTCTGCAGACACCATTCACAATCCAGGTGAATTCAACAAACCTCAAGGTCTAGATTCAGATTTGCTTGAGTCATTTTGCACTGCTAGATCCATTTGTGCAATTCCTGGGTTCTGTTCTTGATTTTAATCACACTGCCCCTTTCTCTGCTGTTAAATGGTCTCATTCTCTATCCAGATTCCAATTTGGAAAGACCAGGAAGAACATAACAATTTTTTTTTTCTTTACCCTACTTAGGATCACCATCTGCAAAAACGTGAAAGAAGAAATTAGCTTTTAAGACGTATTCTTGTTCTCAGCCCCTTCACTGCAAATATTTCTGCAGCTTCATTCACTCAGGTTACATTCAGAGGGAAAGCGCATGGTACCACGGTGTCAGTGGCAGCAGCAGGAGTTAGTGGTATTGTTGCTACTGTGCTGCTGCTCCACCTGCCAGTCGTTCTCCGCAGGAGGCATGCTGCTTGTCCTGACACTTGTTCTTATGGGAAAAAAGCAGGAAGAGCTTCTGCCTCTTAGCTGGGGAATGGGCAGGAATTTGGGGTCTATCTATGGATTGGTATCTACCCCTGAAGATGCCAATAGCACATGTTTAGGAAGCCCTGCCTACAAAATATTACTTTTAGCTCCATTGGCTCACTAGATTTTGGTCATTTTTGTAGCCCATGACAGCAGCCTTTCCCTGATTTCAGTACATCTTTCACCTCTAGTTCTGCTNCTGCTTTTTTTTTTTTTTTTTTCTTTTTTTTTTTTTTTTTTGCTAACACTAATTACATAGCAGTTCCTTTTCAGAAATTGCTTTTTCAAGTGATATATCTTCTGTATTTATTTTCTCATGGTACTATAATACACAAAATTTTTCAGTCTTCCTTTTTGCTTTAAAAATAAAATTGAAGTTAAATTGCATCTTAAAGAGTGTACCATTTTATAAATAATTTATTCAGACCAATAGAGAAAAATGCACCAGTTTTGGCACCAGTAATAAGTGCTTTTTAATGTATAGCTTGATGTTGACTATGAATTTTCAAAAACTAGGAGTATATCAGTCTTGGTTAATACTTCCCTGGACTGTGATACACATCCTTCCCATTATAGAGGAATGGAAGAACTATTTCTTTTTCTCTGAGGCTAACTGTACCTAATGGTCAGCTGTGAATGTGTTTTTGCAGAAATTAATATTGAGGCCATAATCCTCATGTGTTTGTGCAATGACCTACAAGGTTGGGCCATATCGTTGAGAGACACAGTTCGTGGGGTTCAACTGGTTCATACTAAAACTGAATCAATACTGTTTTTCAATAAAATACTTGCAGAGAGTCTTTGTACCTTTCAGCATTTCTTGCTATCAATGTGCTGGAGTCCTCATGGAGTATATATATTACGTCCAGACATGTGAGTCAGAACCAAAGGAATTAATTGTGCCTGTGCATCTCTACTACTATTTCCTGTAGTTTTAGTAGAGAAAAAAACCAGTCAATCTTCTTGGCAAGCTTTTAAAATATCTCAGGGAAAATGTAACATGACTTGTTTGTATCAGTCAAGCCTATTTCTTCTTAAATGTTGTGTTTTCTAGTGAACTGGTGTGTTCTTAGTTTCCCCAAAGAGCTTTCATGATCTCCCTCTTAAGGTTTTAAAGGTCTTGAAGACCTTTCACAGTTGTAATTCTTTCCTCCTCCTTCCCTATCTTTTTATTCTGTAATTTTCAAATTCCACAGTTTCTAAGTGTGATACTGCAGAGACAAAATGTCATTGACATTAAGCACTCCTATTATTCACATTAAGCTTTTGTAGTTTGTAAATATGCTCTCCGGTACCTGGCTTTTGATATTCACTGACATCTTTTCAAGAGAACTATTGCATAGCAATACAGTTCTCCTTATAATTAGCTTTTCTCGTGGTACATGCTGCCCCTTTCATGACTTGCATTGCTCCAATTTTTTTTTAAGACAGAAAAAAGAAAAAAAAAAGATTTTGACATTTAAGGACTGTAAGATCTTGTTTGGTAGTGCAAGGTAGGACTTTGGCTACGGAGGGACATCTCTCCTCATTTAATTCATTATTTTCCTTGACATTTCTGACATCATGAAGCAAATTTGCTTGTGGTGCTTAACCTTTAAGTATGATATGAATTTTCAGAAGAGTCATGCAGTGTCCAAAAGCAACTGCACAAAACAATGTTTAAAGTCTTTCCCAACCTAGTAATGAAATTATGAAAATAACCTTTCTTCCTTTATCTTTCTTTCTTTTCTTCTTCTCTCTCTCAAGCCCCCCAGAGACTGGCAAAGTCAAACAAAACCATACTAAGGTTCAAAAGAATAGAGACAGGAATATCTTCTTGAAAGTGTCACATCATTTTAGCCCTCTCAGTGAAAGATTTATATATGCATGTTCTCTAAACTAACAAAAATTTATTTGGGCATTTAAAAGGATTTTTGCTGGTGTTTATGAGGGATTTTTTTTGCATTATATATGTCATATTGTACTTATGTCAGTCTGGCACTGCCATCTTGTAGAGTCTGTCTCAGACACTGGAAAAACAATGAGTACATGTGCATAAGGGATATCTGAAAGTATTTACACAAAAATAGGCATTAACTGCATTATGCAGCTTAATACTGCAACTGACCCTGAGCAGCAGCCACTTGGATACGCACAAGGTGCTTTGCTTCTAGCAGCAACTGAGTTATTCCTAAGGAAGCCTAGAGCTATATATTCGAGTTCTACCTGACTAAAGAGAGGGTAGGAAGATGAACAGCAGCAGCCAGAAAGTAAACAAGTTAAATGAAATGTGGGAAAGCAGTAATGGAAAGTGGTTATTAAACAACTGCTGTCACCATATAATCCTTGCAAAAACTGGCCCCTGATTTATCATTTCATAGAGATCTTACAGACCAGTAATTACTGAAAGTTCTTATTTAATGAAGGTGAGAGCACATGGGAAAATTCCTGCTTATACTATTCCCACTGCCCCTCTCCTAGTGGAAACGTATGGCTGTGAATTCAGATATGAATCTCAGAGAGCTAGGTAAAAAGAACAGTTGAAAACAGATGGCAGCAGTTACAACTGGCATATTCCCAGTTGGTGGCTTTAGCATTTAGAAATGAGCATCTGTTCTTCTTCCCTATTGCAAAGTGGTTTTAACTCAGAGGTGTTAAAAATACGTAAGTTGCTGTTTTATTCATTTTTGCTGTTTACTGACTTTAATGACTTATATCGAATGAAAAGTACAATGTTTACCTGTGTGGCAGGGGAATCAAAACAGAAATACAGGTCTCTGATGCAGAACTTGAGGTTGTAAAGTAAAGTATAGGGGAGAGGGGAAGAGGAAATTATGTGCTTTTATCCTATTGCTGGAAAAAAGGGGTTATTGAAAGCTGAGGCTGTGGCAATGTGAAGGTCCAACCTCTGTAACAGATTTCGGATGCTCTTTGTATCATCTACATTTTTTTAATAGTTATTAATAAACTCTTGGTATTAAAGAAAAGAATAACATACTTAACCATCTCACTACTGCATCATCTAAAAGCACTGGAAATTCCAGTTCTGGATTCAGAGAGGATCAATATCAATTTGAGGTTGATTCTTACTTTGTTAGACAGTGGACTTTTAAATAGGGTGGAGCTAGGTATCATTAAAACTGAAAAAACCCCACCATTTCAGGTTAGGCATAGTTTATATTATCTATTGTTTCTAGCATCAGATAAGATCTTTGTGAAATGCAAAAAACATTCACAAACTAGATTTGTAATACAACTCTATGAATATATGTATCCATTTTTAGCCAGAAATGGCTATGACAGGTGACAACCTTAATTTATTGTGACTATGCATAAAATCATGGCAATTACGCTTTTAAGCCTGAGCCTTTGCTATTGAGTCCGGATGAGAACGAGGGTCCATCTGGATGGATCTGACCATGGGATTAATTCTTCAGGGCACAATTCTTTGCATATCTTTTGGAACATTAATGCTTATTATAGGGACAATGCAATAGGCTTTTCTGCTACAAAGTACTAAGAATGTGCTTGCAGATCATGACAGAGGTAGAATGAATTATTTTCTGATGCCAGACTTTTTAAAATGAAAGATCACAAGATAGAGTGATAGACAGCTGACCATCTGCCTGAAGGATTCTTTCATCTAAGATATTTCAGGGCTCTGTTGCATTATGTGTTCACTCAACATATATATTGAGGAGTGGGGTCAAATAAGTTGCTTTCAAGTTGATATTCCTGTCTCTATTCTTTTGAACGTTAGTATAGTTTTGTTTGACTTTGCCAGTCTCTAGGCCACTCAGACCTGGTTCGAGTAGAAGCCAGATAATTAAAACTGAATCCTGATAAGATAAAAATTACGCTAGTTGGTGGAATGGAATTGGAAGATGTGATACACCTGATGGTTGCTGTTTGGGTTTAAGAGTTTCTGTCCCTTTTGTTTGTTCATTTCCAGGCCCAGGGATCCTGCTTAATCTTGAGCTGCTTGCAGTGCAAGGTAACATAAGAGGCACAATTTTCTCTACACTGATCAAACAAGTGTACAAGTCTTTCATCGGATGGCATCCTTGGGAGACTGATGAAAATATCTGATTCCTAGAGATGGGACTGTTGAAATATGATATTTGGGTAACCCTGCCAGATCTCACTGCAGGCTTTCCTAGGCTTTGTGATGGATGGTTAGATGTGAGACATTGAAAAGCAATTTTTGACACAGGAGATGTTTTATTCATGTTTGCTGTGTAAAGGAGTGTGTTTGGCTACTCCACCAGTAGCATATCTGTTGCTCAGGTTCCCAGGAATCAGCTAATGGGAATATACTATAACTGGGAATGTAAGGAAATAAAAATAACCATGTGACCATTTTTCATTAGAAATTGGTGTTGAAGACTCTTGCTTCCCATCTATCCCTGGTTTCAGTATTTGATAACTGATAATCTTTTCTGAGAATAATGCAGTGCATTGCTTGCTGAGTCCTGTAATTTTATTGCTTCCATTACAAATTATCTGAGCCCTTGAGTTGCATGGTAATAGTGGTTTCTGAAATAACTATTTTTATTCTTTTAATTGAAAGAGGCTCACTGTACTTTTTAAATGGCATAATTTTTTGCTGTATCTGTCTCATTCTTTCCTTCTATGAAAGAGATCCTTAATGTGTAAATGTTGTGAAAGTATTTAGTGAAGCCTATTTACTGAGAAGTACTTTGCTCATGTAAATACAACTGCAGTGAGTTACTTTACTGGTCAGGTCATTAACATTCATGTCAATAATAGGTACTGACAAAAGCCATTTATCAGCTTTGCAATGTGATGTTTTGGCTTAACAGCTGTGATTCTCTGCCTCAGTATTCATGCAAAAGTAGCATGCACCCGCTTTTATGATCAAGCACGTAGAGGACCAAGTCTACCCCAAAACACTTGTACATGGTTATGTTGAACTTCATGCACATGCATTGCTGGTTGTGAACGCCCTTGTAAAGACCCAAGGTTGAATTTGCTGGCGTGTGGCATTTGGCATTTAAAGGTATGAGCAAAACAGACATACAAGGTATAATTCTGTCTTTTAGCCTCAAAATTCTGTTATTTTGTGATGCACTTAGTGGACTGAACACAAAATTGCAGTGGAGAAGGGAATGATCAGTAATGATTATTTACAATTATGTCTTTGTAGTGGTTTATGTCTTATATTCCATGAAAGCCTGCCTTTAATTTTAGTTCCAAACTAAAAGTTAGTTCCTATCTTTGCTAACCTGTATTCTTCTTTGTCCAACACTTCTGTTGATTCAGAAGAATGTAAACTACTTATTTGGTCTACATGGTGGCAACTTCACTGTGTTTGTCTTTGAACTGGGATTTTATTATTTTTAGAAAACCTATGAGCCTCTAATGTATCATTATATATACAGTTTTATGCTGTTCTTAATTAATAAATAGAGCTGAATTAGCTGGTTGAAGCCAAGCTTTTTGTTTTTGTTAATAGAAATATTTTGTGATTAAGTTAAGCTAAATGGAAACAATCTTTTTCAAAAAAAGGATGTTTACCAATAAGCTTGCATCCATCTATTTAATTTGGCTAGAAAACCAATTAAAATTAAACTACTTCAATCTTCTGAGTGTTGGCAAGGCTCAAGGTGCATCATTGGTCTGAGTTGTCCAACCACCTCAAATGAAATTAAAAAAATGGAGTCTCTAATTGAAGTTCTCTGCCCTGTAGATGTCTGTATGCTTCACAGACTGTGTACTTTTATATCACAGGCAGTGAGAAAATTAGCATTACAAGGTAAGGCCGGTGTGCATACATACATATGAAGACTATAAGCAAACACCATTGTCAGCAGAAATTTAGTCCTGAACCTTTAGACTGCCACCTGGATTTCTACCTGATGGTACTATAGATAACTCTCTGTGTGTATTAATCGTGACAGTGGACCAAGGCCATGCTTTAGCATTGTGTTACATATTCATTTTGCAATTGCAGAGGTGTGGTATTTAACCAACATCAGGTTATGAAGATCTTGACTCTTACGCATACCCCAAGCTATCAGTATAATGGGATGAACTAGCTGCTTATGTCCAGGTTCAGCATTTTGTCTGTCACAGTGATATAATCTCTATTATCATGGTTTCCAGATCTATCTTTTCTTTCCTATCACAGGTAGCACTAAGATAGCCCATTTTCTCCACAAATTACAACAGACGCTGGAAAGTAAGCAAGACATAAAATGAAGACATAAAAATTACTATCATTAAGTGATCATTAGTGTCTATAAGTGATAACGGGAATATTTCAAAAACAGAATTAAGTAGCTATGCTATATATTTGAATGACTTTCTAGAATACTGATATAAATCATTGCGCAAATTCCTGCTTCTTTCTGCAGAGGTAAGCATATGTGAGAGCATGTATGTCCCAGTGTATACATGAGCATGTGCATAGAATTAAGCAATTTGAAATAAATTATTGTACAGAGCTAAGTGGGATTTTTGTGTTCATGTTTATGAACAAATTGCACACATTTCTAACTGTCTGTTTATATGGAAAATTCAAAACAGTACTTAAACAGTAATTACTGACTTTGTGATACTGTTTCAACAATTGACTGGAAGGGTTAAACTGTTAAAATCAGACTGTTGATATGAATGTTTATGCAAAGTGCATTTGATTTCTGTGGATATCCAAACAAGTCATTCTCATATTTGCATATGCTGTGCATTTGTACTGGCAGAAACCATTTGGATTAGTCTGCATCAAGACAGAAAATAATAACCGTCAGTACAGAGTGGTGTTGTCACAATCTTATACTTGAGAGTCTTTCAGATGGGTGCCCTTGATGCCCTCTGCTTTCTTTCCCCACTTGTGCAAGTTTGATCACTGGGATCCCTGGCCAGTGCAACCCAATTAGAAATCTAAATAGAATTAGGAAGCAGCTGCTTTCCGTTCATCACAGGCTTGCAAATGGAATAAATACTTCAAGAGCTACATACATGTCTGTAGTTGCAAATGACACTGAATCAATTCTGCCACTGACATAGTGACGGAGGTGTCCAAAGCTCCCCCAGGACCCTCCTTCTCGATCAGTTTTTTTTCTGTCTCATGCTCATATACTGCTAGTAGCAGTGTAAAGCACAGTTAAAGCTAACCCAACTTGAAATTGGTGTCTGATTTATAAAGATCCACTTTTAAGATGAGGATTTTTACTGGTAGTTTTTGAAAAAGGTTACAGAAGGAATGTCAGAAGAAAACACGTGGAACAGTAAGCAAGATTAGATGCTCTGACATCAAGCAAAACTTCTTTCAAAATCCCTGTTTTAGAAGCTTTGAACAGTTCATCTGGTTTAGGATTGTCCCTCAAATTCCCAAATTCAGTCATGTTAGGCTGACAGATCTCACTTTGTCCCGGTATGCCTAATTGTTGGTTTGCATCATAATTGGGGTGAGATGGCACTCACAGGGGTGGACCCATGGACCCATGATGCAATTCCTATATAGGTGGAACGTCGTATCAACTGACCTCTCTGAGGAAGCTCATGGGGTCCCTACAAAATATCTCAGGCTAGGTCCTGAAGAATACTGATATTTCTATTTTCTTATGCTCTTCTTGGTTCTATATCAATTACTCTCATGAGAGTACCCAAAGAGACCAGATTGATGGGAATGTGGGTATTTGAAGCAAATTTTCTGAAATCAGTCTTTTATTTTCAGTCACAAACAGAGCTGTCCTTTGGTACTTTCTTGGTGTAAGGGTATATCTGTTTCTTTTCTCCGCTATAAATGTCCTGTCACTCTGTTAATTTTTATTCCTGGATTTTCATGTAACATTTATCACAAGAGGACTAATGTACCTTTGTTAATACTTAGACCTACTTGATGTAATCATATTAGTACCTTTGCTTTTTTTTTTTTAATATCCTTATGGTGATATATCTGTCTCTGGAGACATTGTGGTAGATCTTCTAAGATGCAGAGTAGCCTCTAGAGATGTACTTTTTTGCTTGTCTGAACAAGAAGTGTGATTTTTCTATCAGAATAATCACTTAGCCCTTCTAATTCCATCATGCCTCAAGAAAACAGTCCTTGGTGGGTTTTTTTTGTGGTTACCAATCCATGTTAAGAAACAGAGGAAAAAGGAATTGCAGGGAGCCAAGTGGTCTGAAATCTGCAAAAAGTTTTGGCTAGGAGCCAAAAGAAAAAGCTACCTCTTCACCAGTGAAATCGAAATTCAGGCTAACGAAGATGAAACATACAGTGCTTAAGTTTGTTTGCATTTTTTATTTATTTGGTTGATTTATTTCCAAAGAAAATTTGATAGAATCTAAGATGGAATTTTCCATTATTCATTGTCTGGGGTTAATACAAACTTTTAATAGAGCTTGTATTAAATACAGATGAAAGGAACTTCTTGTAGTAAAGTTGATTCAGAGATTACATTATTTCTTAGCTGCAAAAACGGATCCATTAATAAGACGTCAGTATTAACCTGTGTGTTATTTGCTATATGGTCAGATTTAGATATCATCTGAAATTGGTTGGAGTAATTTTCGGCAGCTGGTTTTGCTCTTTTGAAGGCCCTTTATGGTATGCAGTATCATTATTCTGTGCAATGAATTCTGCAGCATGAATTTTTCTTCACCCAGCACTCTCCATAAAGGGCAGTGCTCATGGCTGTGCTTCTGAGTGGTGTCCTTTCCTGCTCCCCTTTGCTCTCAGACAGCAATAATTTATGCCATCCTTTATGTGGTTACAGATTGTCTCCTTTCTGTTTGTAGTAGTCAGGCTCTGTGCAGAGGAGCCACCACAGTTTGTCTCTGCTCTCCTGCTCGTGCAGGGGAATAAACCTTCTTGCAGGTCTTTGGTCCTCATGTCTGGCACCTACCCCATGATGAAAAAAGCCAGATCTTAAGGCAGGTTTATCCTCTGCCATCAGGTTGTGAGAAGGCTGGTGGCCACAATTAGTGAAGGGTCATGAGGGGCCGGTTCTGTCATCCAGCCCCCACACCATACTGCCACTGGGGGTGGGAGACATCCCGTCTCTGCTGCCGTCAGCCCGCACTGCAGCCACAGAGAAGACTTCACCTCTCAGAGGGGGCCACTTACAAGTAGACCTATTTCTTTTAGAGCTGCTGATTAAATGCCACGCAGAAAGATCCCAACGCGGAGCAGGTTTTGTTTTTGGGACACGGGCACTCTTAGCAACATCAAAGCATCTCTGAATTGTGTAGCAGAGATGCAACAAGGTTTGGAAAGCAAAAAGATCTTTGTGGGGGGTGGACTTTGAGGTTGTCATGTTACCAGTCAGACAGGTGCAACAAATCTGTGACCAATTCTGGACAAAGCTTGCAGCGAACAAGCAGGAGAGTCTCTCGCTCACCCAGCCCTATCTGTCCTACCTAGAAACCTTCACATGCTGCAAGGTGACCCTCATTCAAGGGGGTCATACAATTATATGATCATATATTATATGATATGAGGATTCAATTATATGACCCTCTCACTTAGTTCCTTCCTTCCTGCAAGTCCTGTCAAACTAATTCCTGTCCTGCCAAAAATCAGAATTTTGCATTCAAACAAATAGTGGCTTGGCAGCTGGAATATAGATATCAGCGCTTGTTGCAGCCTGGCTATCCGCACCTGCAGTGGTTCAAGGCCTCTAAACCACTACTGAACTTGTTGTATAAATCAGATCTCCAAAAGAATGGGGGAAGGGAGATTTTATTGTCCTCTGTACCATATTGTTTAGAAATGTGTCCAGAGAGGCTTAGGGAAAAAATATCCCAAACAAATAAAAGGGACTGAGTGCCCTGCGTTGTACAATCTACCGTTCTGCTTGTCTATTTGGTTTTCTTTATTTTCTTTCAACCATATGACTAGCCTCAGCTCTTTGTGTTCAGCAGCTGAACAAAATGCACAGTGCTATATTCAGAAGCACCCACTCATTCCTTACAGCTTTTATGACAAAGCTGTCCCTCCACATGTCCGTGTTGGCCTCTGACCCTACACGTTTACTTCAAGTAAACATGCCAGATGGCAGAGAAAAGTGGTAGGGCAAAGAACAACCCTCTGGGGGCCAGGAGTCATGAAATCCTTCTCCACAAAGCAAACTTAAAAGCAACAATTTCAACAAATGCCTTAGAGCAAGTTCACAGCTAGAATGAAAGGGAGACGGAGAAAAAAATAAGCAAAAAAAATCCCCAACACAACTCTCTTGTTACATATTTTGTTTTCTGTACCACCAGCTACATTAGCAATAAAAACAAATAAAAATATGGGCAATCATTAGGAAAGACAGGCAGATGGACTGAGTTTTTAGGCAGAGAGGTGGAGGCGGGCTTGCATTTGGAAATGAGTATTCAAATCTGGAGCTTGAGTGTTGCAGTGACCCCCGCAATGTTTCCCGTGTTCCTCTCCCTCTGTGGGGGCACTGTCAGAAGAAAAGGGGTGAAGTCGCTGCTGTTATGGATGAGCCTGTCGCTCTCCCTTGCACAGAGGAAAACGTTCAAATCAGGGAACACCTCGTACTCGTGGGGCCATTGCCAGCTGCCAGCGATCGTGTAACAGTGATAGGCGTTGCAGAGAAGAGTATCGTAGAGAACAAGAGGAGCAAAGTTCAAGTAGTGAGAGGTACCTCCAATCAGCCCATCTGACACAGCGGGAGGAAGCAGACACATTTTATGCTGTGGGATGTAGCTCCAACTAGCTGGCCTGGCACAAGGTACTACAAGAGTCTACCGAGAAACAGAGCTTCCCTTACACCCCTCAGTCGTCATCCCAGCAGCTTTGCTTGTGTTGCTTTTTGGACGACAGGGTGGAAATGCATTCAGTTTGTTAAGCTTTTCAACTTTGTCCCAAAGGGGATGCAGATTTGTCTCCTCATCCCACCTCTTGTTTGCAGCCTTAGGACCAAATCCTGTGCGTTTATTCCCGTTTGGATGATCAACACTGGATTCAGGCTGGGACGTGGCACTTTTTACTCCAGGTCCAGGTGATGATTTGGTTGCCTAGATATAGAATCAGGTGCTCTGTCTGTGGCATCCTTCTTTTCTGAAATATTACGGACAGCCTGACCTGTGCTCAAAAGTCAACACACCTCACTATTTGAATGCAGCCTTTATAATGAGTTCTCTGAAAATCTTTTTTCATTGTCAGCCCCAGAGCACTTGACTGTAAGAGGTAAGTTGTCATTGATTTTTCTTTTGCTTTCCAGACAGAGACACAGGAACCTGTGGAGCAGAATTACCTTGCCAAGGCCAAACCACAAGCCCTGCAGCACCTCACCTCCTTTCCTCCCAAATGCCTGTGCTGTGTCCTGAAATGCCCTGGGGAGGAAAAGGAAGCTGGGCAGGGATGCAGACTGCTCCCCACGTAGCTGGCCATGGGCTACTCCCTCTGGTTCATGCACAGTTCATCTTAGGTCCTCCTGCTGCCATCTTTTTTCCTGACTGATGCTTTGTTCTCTAATTTTAAACTGTTTGACTTCTGTCAGCAATCTTTGTTTCAAAGAGATAGCTATGAATATGACAAGACCAGGGGACCTTGTCCTGCAGCTGATCTACATGTAGTTCGACTGTTTTCCCTGAAACAGTGTCATTAAGCCCTCCTGATGATCTGTCCCACAAACATATTGTTTTAAAAAAATAACTGCACCTGCAAGATCCCTAAAGTAAGCAAAAGTGCACTTTTGGTAAGGTCTTTAAACATACTCCATACTTCAGAAGAAAAATAATTAAATTTTTAAATACAAACCCCGTGTTCTTCCCAGGATAGAAATAACTGCTGATATTTCTTAAAACTGGGAATTGCAAACTTTTAATTACCATAGGAAGTAGGCATGGAGATACCGTCACACTCCTTTAGTTGAAAGGAGATATTCTCCCTTCCCTCATTTGTTATATAAAACATTTTCATTTTTTAACCAAAATCTAGATTTAGTAATTGTTATTTTATAGGCTTATCTTAGATTAAGAAAAATCCCTTTGATAATTTGATTTCATGATTGTGCATAACTATGCAATTTTGCTTATGTACTGCACATGATTGTGCAAAAGATCTGTAATTATTTGTTGTGATAATGTGTGCTATATTTAAACACAAGTGTCAAACAAAGAAGGACAGCTGTTTAGCAGAATCAGCTGAAGCACAGAGGCAAAGAGGGCACGCACAGGTGCTAGCCTTATTGTGCCATCTTCTGCTGAAATGTCTTCCAATACAGTTGTCATGAGTGATGCAAAAGAAATAATAGGGCAAAACCTGTGGCAAGAGGACTTGGAGTCTGCAAGTCATTGTGAATCTCTTTTAGATGACATGACAATGGTGTCTGCAAAGGGCCAACAAGACACAGGATATGTTGGTGTTTCTCTGGTTTAGCTCTGTTAAAAAAACCACAGAGATGCATTTGAAAAGGTGGCTTTATCTCTTCCTTATTTTCTGTACACCCCTGTCTTTCATTAGCCCCCAAACTGAAGTCATCCTCTTTTCTTAATTGATTGCCTAATGCAGCCTTCAGACTTCTGAGCTATTAGGATGCACTTGAGATACGTGTTCAAGTTTTCCTCACAGGAAGGTTAAAAGCTTCCCTTTTTGAAAGCGAAAGCAGAGGTTCTTGTATAATTACACAACGGCATGGGCTGGATATTAAAAAAAGCATCAGCTATCATGGGACTTGAAACAGAAATGTAGCACTACCAATACTCTGGGTCCCCAAACCTTGTCTGGAAACTAGAGCAGCTAGCAGCATGCCCCACTGGCCTTCGTGGAGTGCTGCAAGAGCAGCATTAGGGCCATAGAATCATAGAATCATAGAATTATTGAGGTTGGAGAGACCTTTAAGATCATCAAGTCCAAACCATTAACCTAACCTGACAAAAACCACTTCTAAACCATATCCCCAAGTACCACGTCTACCCTTTTTTTAAACACCTCCAGGGATGGCGAATCCACCACCTCCCTGGGCAGCCTATTCCAATGTTTGATAACCCCTTCAGTGAAAAAAGTTTTCCTAATATCCATGTCACAGCCCTGACTTCAGGCTGAGGGTCAGGGTTCAGTAGCCTTTCCTGAGAAGACAGCAATGCCCCTTCTGGAGACAGAAACACATGTAAGTTACTGCAGTCATGCAACATTGACCAACCCTCGCTGTGGCATCTGACTTGAGAGAAGCTGGAGTGAACGTGGGGAAGCGAACATTTGACAGCAACCTAGAATAGTAACGTTAAGGCAAAGATCTTTCAGGCCAAGCATTTTACCATGAAGAATGCAAGTTTCTGTCCTGTTGCCAATTTACATCCACCCCTTCTCAGACAGTCTTTTTAGTGCTGGATGTTTTGTCTTCTTACTGTAAGCAAATGAAAAGGTGCCCTACTATGCAACTTACTGTTTTCTTGGATATGAAGCTTCTCATTTAGCCTTGGCTGAACAGTGTTTCTGGTTACTTGGCCACCAGCCAAATGCTATAATTAGGGATTTACTGCTCCCTTAGCTATAACAGGGCTAAGCATCAGTGTGCAGAGCACTCCTGTGCTATATTTCCTCTTGAAACGTAAGTTGCTTGCTGCTGAGTCTCCTTTTCCCCTTTTTGCAGAGACATGGAGAAGCTGAGCTGAATAGGGGCTGGCCAGTGGTGGTGGGCAGTTTTGGAGGGGTTCTTGAGTGGTGCGGGTTAGGATGAGATGAGGGAATTACACAGGCTGCCTGCATGGGAGGTGTCTCCAGGGGGCTGGTCTCCTGCTGGAAGATCTGTACCTCTCCTTACACATTTGCAGCGCATCTGTGCTAGCAGAGCAATGTGTTGGCCTGTGCACAGAGATGTGCCTAGCAGAGATGATGAGAAATCAGTTCCCCAGGCAAGAACTCAGCAACCACCAAGATGAACTTGTCCAGGGGAGCAGGAGCTTTGTGCTTTGCTTTGCAGTGAGAGGCTGTGAGGTATAGGAGTGGGGAGAGCTGAACAGTGCTGGAGGCATGTGGGTGGCTGGGTTTGAGCAGAGGGCAGAGGATGTTGTGTTCGACTGATTGGGAGGATCAATAATATGATTTTCCTCAAACATTGCAATAAAAATTAAAATTGCTCTCCCTGCAATTGTACTGTCATCCCTGGGCTAGAAACTATCATCCTCCTAGGAAGAGTGAATCTCATAAGAATATATGAAACCAAATACTGTTAGAAGTAAAAATCCTGATAAAAACAGAACCATCACAGGCATTTTATAATATTGCAGAAAACACTAATTGAGCTAAAATAAGGTGCTTGGAAACTTGAATGTTTTCCTTGTGGGAAAGGTGCCCAAACTACTCAGCCTTCCAATCCTTATACCTAAAATTACCGATGAAATTCTCATAATAAAATTAATAATTGATACACCATAATGGTTTTGTATCTTAAAACATTTGGCTGAGATTGACGCAAATGGTTGTGACTAGGGAATGCTCAACACTGCCAGTGCCCAGCAGTTGTTAGCTAAATAGAAACATCACTCCTGGGTGTCCCAGCACTTCTAAGCATCCAAATACCACGAATAAATCAGTTTCCTACTGTACACTGAGCTATATTTGGAACAAGTTTATTTGCAGAAATTGTAGCTTCAGCTGCTTGTGCACTTATGAAAAATGAATAGAAGCTTTACCACTCAATAGACATTTTAATGGCAAAAAGTTACTTAGAAATAGAGCTGGTCAAATGATATCCACAAAAAAACATATCTGCAGTTTTTTCTTCTATCAGTATTTGAATAAATTCTGGTTCTTAAAACTTGCAAAGCATTATTTTAAATAATGGTACCCCACGGTCTTTCCAATAATCTGAAAGATACAGCAGAGATCTTGCAGGACTGGAAGCTGTTGTTTGGTCTGCTTATATTGTTAGCAGGTGTTTTTGGGTAACATTCATTTATTACGAAGTCAATGTCTCAGGCCTTTGACCTTCAAAGGCTCTAGATTGTCTTTTGATATATGATGGCTCAACACTTGCAAGGCTGTGGCACCTACCTGAAAGTATCGGGTCAACACCTGCTATACGTTTAGAAATTGCTATTTTATTCCTTGTGCTTTATATATAGCTGTACCACAGAATTGACGAGCACAGCTAAGGCCATTTTACTTCTTTGCTCCTATTAACCTCTCTGAAACACAGGGAGGGAAGAGATGGGATCACAGCCCTGTCCCTTTGTGCACTGCCCTGCAATACAGGCTGCTGGCAGCAAGTGTGAATTGCAGAGTGCGCCTGCCTTTAGTGCACTGGTGGTGTCTGAATGGAACCCAGTCAGCATGGGTTCGTGAAAGGCAGGTCATGCCCGACAAACCTGATCTCCTTCTATG
>RSEF01000031.1:59936490-59956382 GCA_003993805.1 Himantopus leucocephalus
GAGGGGGAGGATAACCTCCCTTGACCTGCTGGCCACACTCTTTGTAATACACTCCAGGAGACCATTGGCTTTCCTGGCCACAAGGGCACATTGCTGGCTCATCCTCAACTTGTTGTCCACCAGGACCCCCAGGTCCCTCTCTGCAGAGCTGCTTTGCAGCAGGTCAGCCCTTAACCTGTACTGGTGCATGGGGTTATCCCTCCCCAGGTGCAGGCCCCTATGCTTGCCCTTGTTGAACTTCATTATGTTCCTCTCTGCCTAACTCTCTAGCCTGTCCAGGTCTCACTGGATGGAAGCACAGCCTTCTAGTGTATCAGCCACCACTCCCAGTTTTGTGTCATCAGCAGCCTTGTTGAGCGTACTCTCTGTCCCTTCATCCAAGTCATTGATGAAGATGTTGAACAAGACTGGATGCAGTACTGACCTCTAGGGAATACTGCTGGTTACTGGCCTCCAACTGAGCTCTGTGCCACTGTTCACAACCTTTCGAGCTATGCCATTCGGCCACTTCTCACTCTACTTCACTGTCTACTTATCTAGCACACATTTCAGTTGTATCAGGCTACATTAACCTGACATTTCTGTAAATGATGGTGATGTATTATAGCACAAGCTCTCAGCTTAAAAAAAAAAAGGACGATCATTGGTTTTATAAAAAAAATTATTTTATAACATGAAGTGGAGTGATTGATTGACTTGAGCTTATTATAGAGCAGGGGTGGTTGAGTAAGGCCTTTCTAGTCCATATCTTATAACATGTCCAGCACAGATGATACATTGAGAGTTCACACTACTTTGCCCGGAACACCCTGCAGTGTTTTAGTTATTGTGAGACTACACCAGTAATTGGGCCTTGTGTGGAAGGGAACTGTGGTCTCATAGATGGATCAAAAATATGATCAACAGTAGCATTTCTTGTCTGCTGAAGAGAAAAAAGGTGTTTCAAAAAATGTATGCCACAGTATTCCTACAGTAGGAATGGTAGCAAACATGCACGCTGAAAGCTATTTTTAAAAATGGCAGGGTGAGATAAATAGGATGGTGATTCAACACTTAATCATTTAGTGTAATTCTCCCACTTACTTCACTAAGTACTTTATTTACGTTGAGCCAATTTAGCTTTGCCAAAAAGTTAGTTTTCTTAATTTGTCTCTCATTAGTTTTAACTCACTAGAAATTGTCTTTAAATTATCTTTGTAGAGAATCAACTATATTTTAAAACATAAACATGGAATTGCTTATTGTATTCTGTGTACAGAAATTCAATGTAAACAAAACCAGAATCAAACTGAACTGATCCATTTTTTAAAGCAGGAAGTATATTATCTGGGCTTTGGCTAGTAAATGAGGTTTTTTTTCCCAGTCAAGTTAGCATTAATTTTCAGACATTATGCGTGTACAAATAATGCTATGTATTGATAGAATGTAGGTGCTATCAGAGTTTAAACAAGAAAAATTATTATTTTTCTTGTAGTGCTTCTTTCAAATACTTATCTCCCTTAGAAAATGGCTTTTGTGGTATGCAATGAAGCTAAAGCAGGTAATAGGGTGATTTGGCATCATGAATGGATTCAGGGAGCAACCAGCTGAATAGACTTTAGCTATGGAGAGTTTTTGGATAGGATAATCACAATTATCTTCTTATTAAACTGGTAAAGAACATCACATATGAAAATAAGTAATAGGATTTGGTTTTGAGGACCTTTGCCTCGTTGCTATTTGAAGTGTTGAATAATCTTTTCCCGTGATTTGAAAACTGGTTCAGCACGCTAGCACTGTGTGGTTAAGAAAAAAGTAGCACACTAGCATAGGACAGAATAGGTGATCAGAGTTGCATGCTAAAGACTCCTATAAAATAATTTTAGAAAGCCTGGTTGTTGCCCCAAATCCTGTGCTTGCAGATTTCTGATTTCACCCTGTCAACTAAGAAACCTTGCACTGAAACAAGTGCTACTCCACATTTCCATCAAAAATGGCTAAAAAGCCTTTGTTTCCTCTTCATATCAAAGTCTAAGCAAAAGGTGAAGCAAACTAATACTGTGCCTATATTTTTTGATCAAATTTATTTCTTCATCATTCATTTTTAAGCCGTAAGAAATTAAATCATTGATTCATATTTCTCTGAGAAACTCCTGGCATAATGCAAACTTCACTCATGCAGAGCCCTACTTATACACTGGGAATTAAGCCCGATACTTTATTCTAAGTCCTTATTCTTAAATTAGAGGGAATGGTTTCAAGATCCTTATTCTTTAGCTTGTCAGAAAGTTGGACAAACTCACTGCCAAAGTAATATTGGCACTGAAATTATTACCTTCTCTTTTGGTTGTCTGATTATTTTCTATCTATCCCATAACAGAAAGATGGACATATGATAAAAAAAACCAACCAAACAAAAAAACCCCCAACACATCAAAGCAACTGAAAACCAAAATAGGAACGGAATTTAAGAAATTCAGCATCAATGATTCCTGCTACAGACTTTCAGTGTGATCTTTAGGAAAATCTTCAAGAGCTCTGCCTTAACGTCCTGACCATTATGGTAGTGCTGATGAATTTACATGCAGAAGAAAGTGGTTCAGGCAGGCTAAATCTGCAAAATTTTTATAAACCACTTAAAAGATGTGACATCATCAGCTGGGAGGTTCTATATCAGAGATTCACTAAAAGGGTGTTTATCGAATGTTCATCAGTTAAACTCTCCTCTGCCCTGTTGATACAGCAAATAAGACTTTTGGAAGACTCTGATTTAAAAATAGTGAATAAGTTGCTGTTACAATACTGCAGTTTTCAGTGAACTGTACATTCCCAAATGCCAAATCTTTATTAAAGAGAGAATTACTCATGGCCATTTACCTATAAGTAACTGACATATAGACAGCAAGATTAAAGCAATGTCAAATAATAAAAACCAACAACAGTTAATGGAAAACTTCTAACATTCTGCCTAAGCTTCCAGCTCTGGATTTTAATTTTTTTTTTTTTTCAACATTTCCTGAATCTAGAAAATGTAGCCGATGAGGCAAGTGATATCAGCAAATCACATTTCATACAAAATGTCAGTGTGCTGTGCTGCTTTCCCACTTTTCATTCCTCCTGCAATGAAACAACAGCTGAATTAAATGTCAGATGTCTTGTATTCTGGTCATTCCCCTGCCACAGGTGAAGCATTTTGACAGTGTTCATTAGTGTTTCAGCCAGCTATTATTATTATACTAACTAGGAAGATGTGGAAAACAAGGCCTTCAGGAATTGTGTGATGCAACAACTGGTTTAGAATTTATCCTGCTGGGCTGCCAGTTATCTGTATCTAATTGTCCATAAATGATTGTGTAGGAAAGGTAATGCTGGAATTATACTGAGGCACTGGGACAGTTGCAATCCCAGCTAGGTGTGTGAGTAGCCATCAGTGCCAGCTCAATCATCTTCTCAGAATGGTCCAATGGCCTTTGTTGACTGATCAGTCAAGTAGAAGAAGGAAATCTGGCCTTGGAAGACCTTAGCTATACCTTTTATTCTCCCTGTGGTATATGCACATGAGGAGATACTAATTGTGGAAGAACCCTGACAGCAGGTGTGTTATGAAGAATGTCTTTCTCCAGAGTTAAAGAAAATTTCTGCACTCCTTTGCATTAGGGTATTTACAGAGCACTGCAAAGACAGGAGAAGAACAGTGTTTAATTTGAGGTAATCATAGTATAATCTGGGCCTGTATATTCATGTGAGAATGTTCCAAGTGAGATACTACCTTTTAAAGCCTAGCTGGTCATATACAGAATTTGGCAGCTGATCATTGAGATCTCAAGGCAGTCAAGAGTACTTGTATTCCAGTAGCATTTCTTCTGGGTGCAGGCCAATTTCTCCATTAGGTGTTCATCTTTGAAATGTTGTGAGTCTGGGACCATGCATATGGGCCTATAGAGTGGGTAAGTGTATGACACATTAAGGATGTTCTGTGTTGATGACTTGCAGGTCTCTGCTTCTGAAATTTGTAACAATAACTCATTTGCACTGATTACATACCAATGGAGACCCTGTGTATATCATATATATTACAAAAAACCTATTTCGACAATTTATTTTAGAAGTTTTTTAAATGAGAAAATTAGTTTTTTATATATATGTATACACAGACAGGCATACATATGTTTTTCTTTCCAACTGTAAAATTAGATGCCTTAGTTATCAAATACAGGACAAGAATAGTGAAACTTAAAAGCTTCTGAATGTGGTCTATAATAGCTTTTCTTCATGTAAAAATGAGCAATTAGGAAGTATATCAGAATTTTCCAGGGTTAAAAGCTACTCTGTAGTTGCTGTTAAAAAGCTGAAGATGTACCACTTTTTCAGTGAAAAGAGCACACATGTTTTTATCTCTGTAAATGAGATTTGACTGTAAAATGAGGACTTTTTTGTCTAAGAATATTTGTCACAGCCACAGAAGTCAACATTATCCTCAGTGAATCTTGGTTGATTTCTTTCATTTTTCTGGATATAAGAAGTAAGAAGATTTTTTTCTTACTGTCTAGCAGATTTAAAATTAGAATGGCATATATCTGAAGCTGTTCAGGGCTCTGGATGCTAAAGAAAGTCCCAGGAGATAGACTAGTGTGTAGAGGGCAGGTAAGGCGATCAAAGGTACATGACAAATTCATTTATCACATGGCTCTGTAATTTATCACCTGATTGTGCCATTTATCACATGGCTTTCACCCCTACAAAAGGGCTATAAGTTTTTGTATGTATAAGGCAGTGGGAATGGCCTGTCTGTGTAAGGGGAAATTCTTCATTGTATATCCACTTAAATGCTTTCTTCCATTTCTAGAAGATTTCACTCCAAAGTAGAGTTTTAATTGTGTTGGCTGTAACTGAATGTAAACTAAGTTAGTATTGAACCAGCAGATGGAAAAGTCCTTATTGCAGAACAATGAAACAAGCTGAATTTTTTCCTTCTGCCACCTGGTATCTACGCTCACATTTGAAAAATTAACCATTCACAGAACAGTTGTTTGACAGTTCCAATAGTTAAGCTCTTTCTCTGAAGACCGGTGCTTTATCCTCTTGAAGATAAAGCCACAAAATACAAATGAAGACATGAAACTAAAACTGACAGCTTCGTAAGTGCTGCAAAATAGCAGAAACTAAAATGTTCCGCACAGAAATGTTTCACCATTTCTTCCATAATCCAATCACGCAAAGGTTAATGTAAAGTATGAGGCATGAGATATGTTTCTTTGTAAGCAATTCTTCCATTGTTTTAGTTAATGGAAAGAGGAGAAACTCAGTTGTTACATAAAAAGTGAACAAACCAAGTACTGTCTGCAAATGAGTCTATATATTGTGGTTTCATCAACTAATTGCCTGTGATAAAGCAGTATTTGAAGTGGCAAAGGAATCTGATGGAGAAAAAACCTCTTCCAAAGATATTTTAAATTAAATAGAAATGACTGAGAATCATGAATAAATGTAAAATTCTTGGAACTGCAATGAGGTAATAAGTTTGTGACCTCAAACAGACAGGGTTGTGTAGGAACTTAAGAATTCCTAGCCTGAGATGGACACATTATGCTGTGTCCTTTTGTATTTCTGTTGCCCATTTTTTTCTAGATACTTGTGAAAATGATAAACATTCTCCTAATGCTTCTCACCAGCTATGCAATAGAAAATATCAGGCACTGAAAGGTGTGGCTTTGACAACCTTTGATAGATCCTGTTTGGGGAGTATCACTGCTAATACTAAACTATATTACTTATAAAAATATATATTTTCAGTATTTCTTAAAAGAAGATGTCTAAGCTATTGACATCATTAATATCTGAAGATGCTATAATGATACAACTATCATATTCGTATAATAGTTACAGTGGTATATTTATTATATTCATTCTCATAAGAAGTACTCTAGAGATAGCTACAGGGAATGTGGTTTTGAAATTTGCTTCAGAAATTCAGTGCCTAAATACTCTCAAGAAGTAGTGATATTGTATTGATTGTAGGTTCTTGGTACAAAATGACCATTAAAAATATCCCAAAGTGACCAAAGAGTGAGTGTGGGGGGATTTCATAAGTGCAATTTCACTACCTGTTTTTAGGGGTAGGAGTAAAGAGAGAATGGAGTTACTCATTCTGAGCTGACTTAATAAGGTGTGTGAAGGCCCAGTAAACACACCTGCACATAAAATGTGCCATTAGCCAACAAATTTTAAATGAAAGTGTTTGAAATATGCAGCACAATGCTTTTACATGTACTAATAAAAAGAATTAGAAGAGGAATAAAGAAATGTTTTTAGGAGGGCAGTGTAAGAGACTAGGGCAGCTGGAAATAGAAAGTTTACTCAGTGGTTCATGTAACTGAAAATGCAATTATGCCATTAATCTTTAAAACTAGCAAGAATTGTCCCCACATAGTATTGTAAGAGAAATATCAACACTTCCATTTAATCATACAGTTGGTCCTTTACCCCTATGTTTACCCCACTAAAATTTTTAAATTGTGTGCAAGTACAATTGGACGCTGGATGCATTTTGGTCTTTGATAGATGTATAGAGTTGCAGTAAGTTCTTGGTTTATCTAGCCCAAATATGGTATTGCAAAAGAAGAACTACCAAAAAAATAGAGCTGTTTGTTAGATAAAAAAATAATTAAGTGTTATGTATGTTGTTCTTCAAATAATATGACACAGGTACACTGAAGATCTAGATCAGGAATTAGTCAGGCTGAAAAAAACTTTTACTAAACACTGCCAAGAACTCAGAAAATTAATGGAAGAGATTAGTTAAATGGCTTGAAATTACTGAAGAAAATGAATGCCTTACTTGAGTCTATAAAATTTTAGGAAGTGTAATTTTTTAAAACATGAGCATTTTCTTTTTCTAGTTGTACATGTGTTACAAAGGATGAGTGTGTAGCTCACCTGTTGCTCCCAAGGTCTCAACTATATTTTCCTTCCGTAAAAAAGTACATTTTAGTCCCTGCACGACTTTTAGTCTCTGAGTTTAATCAGAAGTAGCATCTTGTGCTATTGACAGCTGACTGGTGAAGTAGCACCAAGGTCCTTCCAAACGTACCTGGGATCTTGACAGGTATTGTTAGAACATGAACTCCAAAGTGACCCCTGAATGCAGAACTTCAGCTGCTAAGGCCAAGAGTGTGCAACAGCTTTTCAGCTCCTGCAGGCAGCTTTTGTTTTGTCAAACCTGGAAAAGATACTGAATAAGAAAAGATGCTACTTTATCCTGTGCTGTTACTGCAAACCAACAGGGCATTTTCCACACCTCTGCAGTTCCTGTCACTTTTAACTTTAAAATAGACATCATACCTCAGTTGATTCTTCATAAATATAAGGGTGCAGACTGCCACAGTCTTCAAGCCCAGGCTTGTAGAAACAAAACTTGTGCAGTTAAGTCACCAGTTACTGATTCTTTTCCTTTTCTAAATGACTTAAGCGGGTCACTCACGGAACCAGTGTTTCTTCACTAACTTCATGAAAGTGGAACACCTAGCTTTAAATCTAATGCAGCTAAACAGAACTAGCAATAAGTGACTAATGTGCACCTGAGAACTGCTCCACATGCAAGGACTGTTCCTCTAAGTACATTGGATAGGGCATGTAAAAAAATCTTCTAGCTTCATTAATTGGCTCTGTATGTGGCAATTTACAGTTTATGTGGAGGTGATTTTTCCTCATGAAAAAGCTGATTACATTACAGCTCATTAACAAGAATACCTTTGTTACTGAAAGTTTCTCTTAAGCATAGCTAAGGCTCCCTGTGACCTACTTCTAATGCTTTTACAGTTCTCAGATTTCTCATTTTTATTTAAGTATCTACCTTACATATGATTGGCTGCAGAATAAGATAGTCTCACAGTCTAATTTTAGGTTGGAAGATGTAGGTTTTCTTCTGTGAGAAATAAATTCAAAAATAACTTTTTAGATCATAAGATGCTATCAAGTTTATGGAAATAGTCGACATTATCATTCTTGCAGTTGAGAAAGGGGAGCAGCAATCCTGAACATTTATAACTCTGTTCTGATTCTTTGTATTCAGATGAATACATACTATCTCTATTTCTGGCCCCAAAGGAGTTCCTTCTCAGGAACTTTTCCATTGCTTGTATTGCCAAAAGCAGTATTTCTTTCTGGAAGATTCTGTAGAATTGAATGGAAATTAAAAAGAAAGGTTGTAGAGAAATTTAATGGGGTTTTAAAGCAATTTCTGTAGAATGCTAAATAATCTAACATAGAATTAGTTCTTATTTAGTTTTTTGCTAGCCTATAAAACCCTGTAGTATAAATATAATTTTCTGTTTAAATAGCCCAGATTTGCTGAAATATTCTGAAGAAGAGACAGCAGTATATATCCATTTCTATTGGCTTTTGCATATCTTTCTTAAGGATAAATTGACTTTATAAGTTATCAACGTGTATTATTTAGAGATTCCTAAAGTATTGCATCACCATGAAACTTTGGATTTCTGGTGATTTCTAAATGAACATTACCTTTTGCTGATATTAGTAGGAATTGATTCTATTCAGTGACTAGGCAATGGTATTTCTATGTCTACAGACCCGGAGTGGTCTAACAGTGGAATGAAAGATGTGGCCCAAAGAGCAGACATCTTTCTGACACAATGCTCTTAAAGGTCCCTTCCAACCTAGACAATTCTATATGTCTATGATTCTATGATCTTTCTTTGGTCCTTTTTGAGTTATTTTACTTGCAAATAGAAGATGGCACTTGGTGCATGATCTTCTATGTACCCTCAGCTTGCACCACAGCAGTGAGGCATACTCAGACAATAATTCAGGGATATATATTTAAATTAATTGTCTCACTTCAAGGCATGTTCTTCCTTCAGATGTCATTATTTGGGTTTTCAGCTTTGTGCTTGTATATAACTTGTAGAATACTGAATGTATGAATTACACATGGGCCTGGAGATGTGTTTTTTCTAAAAGAAAGCTGTTTGGATTGGAATAATCTGATATTTATAATTAGATACGTATCAGTCATTTTAAAGGGTTATCAGAATCCTCCACATTTACAGTAGATTTCCCTGTGAAGATGGTTGGGTGGTTAAGGGTACAGAATTTTCACTAAGACACTTGGATCCAATGAATTTACCATTCAACATATTTACAAGGCACAGATGCCTTTGCAGTCTCCTTAGGATGATGCCACATAAAACATTCAGCTAATTTGCAATAGAGACATATTATTATAATTGGACAGTGAGAAGTCTTTATACGTAGATAGGTAAAACTTTACCAAGCTCCAAGTAATATTGCTCGAGGACTTGAGCCTGGATCCTGCATGGATTTAAGTGACTATATTCTATACATGACAGTATTATTCCTTTTGACTGTGTTTTACTTGTGTCAGAGGACTCCAGCATGAAAGGACCACATGAACAGGAAGAAGCAAAAGTACAAGAGCAGTTTGCTTCAGGTTTGAGCTACAGACAGTAATAAGTTAAATGCTTTCTTCACTCATGGTCCATTTAATCACAAACCATGGCATAGCACTGATTTCTCACACAGAAATACAAAAACTGTAGCCAGGACACGGCGGGGGACGCTGGGGACCAGGAAGGTCTGGTGGTCCCACAGGGGTGGCAGGGCAGGACCTGGCAGCCAGGACCATTCCACTGTCCCACCAGAGAACAGGACAGCTGGGGGGCGGCCAGGGCTGCCCCAGCCCTGGGCATCGGGCACCTCCCTGGCGACAGGGACCGGAATGGGACTGAGGTCCTGGGCGGGGCTGAAACAGGGCATTTCATCTGTCAAGTGTTTCAAGAAGTAAAAGTTTCTATGAACCCTAATTAACTGTAATAGCAGTATATTATTAACTTCTACACTGGAGGTGTGATTGCTTGGACTTTTGTAAACCACCTGCTCTTCCCAACGCCACCGCCAAGAGAATGGCTCTGTCCAGAGCTGTGGGAAAATTCTGTCTGCTTTCTGATTTTTGAAAAAACTCGAATCCTATAACCCATTATACACACCTGGCTTTCATGGTACCATTGCCATCATAAGGACAAGCTAAGATTAAATCCATAATTGTACTCCTGAATTGGGGAAATGTTACAAAAGAAAGTTTCTGTTTGCTAGGTAATATTCCTAAATGACACATGAACAGACAAATCCTATCAAAGATGATGAGATTGTGCATGTGCTCAAAATCCAGTACCTGCAGGTGACTTGCTGAATTGGTGCCTTGGCTGTCAAATTGTTCTACAAAAATATATAACTTTTGACCATTTCAGAGATTCAGAAAATAGATTTTTTTTGTGGTAACAGAGGTGTCCTCAGAACTAAAAGGTAGTTCTTTTGAACATTAAGAAATAAAGCAAAATGGCTTGCTTAATGAAGGGATGCTAGTCCCTATGAATTCAAACATATCTGTTCTGTGGCAAAAAAGAGGTTTTTTTCTGAGGTTCAGGAAAATTTTCTAGTGAACATATTATTGCTGAAAAATTAGTGTGAAGTGTAAGTGAAATATTTAGAAAGATGTTTGCTTTTCTAAGGAAAACATTGTTTCTCAAAGTCGAGTTTTCCATATCTTAAATAATAACATTGAAAACTAAAATAATTTCATTTGATTTGTTTTCTTGTATGCTTTACTAAGAGAAGTTGTTTTGTTTATGTCTTTGCTTGTTTCCCCTCTGCAAGCTTGAGTTCTGAGCTGCATTATGTCTTCCAAGCAGCACCATGGCTGGAAAATATCTCATTGCAATTGCCTTCTTTTACCACAAGCAAGACTATGCTTGGTCACAGCATGATGGGCAGTAACAGAGACATCAGGAAGTCCGGTTTATAAAGGACCACAGGAGGGAATAAAACAAACTGCAATTCTTTTATGTCTCTAAATCTCATTACGGTTTCCATTAGCTTTCAATTTTTAGCTGGCAGCATGTCCATGGTCACTTTAGGCAAAAAAGACTTTTAAGAAATTTATTATCATTGAATTGTCCACAGAGAATAAGTCTGCCTTCAGATGTTGATGATTTTTCTTTATGCTTCACTTACAACTTAGCTGTCATTTGTTAGGCTCATGAATCAAGAATCCCATTTAGGGAGTAATATAGACTTGGATAATTAAGCTTAACATGGAGCCGGACTGGTGACTGTGACAGCTGCCCATATGGTCTGCCTACCTGGGTAACCTGAAAGTTAAAGGGCAGAGTTGCAAGGCAGAAAAGAAAGTGGTACTCATGATTTCTGCTCGTAGGAGTGAGGAAGGAAAGATGTTGTTCATACCCAGTTATGCAGATGTTCAAAATGTAAGTTTGCAGCTATCTGTGTTCTCAGATTCCCGCGTCCCGCGGTTCTTTGACAAACCCTTGACCTCCCTTGAACTCACTGGGTACAACTCCTTACTGACAAAGGAATATAAGCCATTAAACTTGCTTGTGGATTAAGAAAAATCTAAGAAAGAATCAGAGGAGGTGATGTTATATGATGGAATATAAAACTGTTGGAAGTAGAAAACTAACTCTTCAGATTGTTTTGAGAGGTTAACACTAGAGCAACAGACATAGCGATCTACAGTTTTTCAGTGTCTGGTACTTATGTTCAGGATAATCCCCAAGAGAGTAAAATTACCAGATGAGGCTTTCAAAAGTTATGGTAATACCCAGTAGAAAGAAACACCATTAAGTTAGACATAGCAACTTACATCTTTTGGGCAGTAACTGGTGAGCTGGCAGCCTGCTGAAAGGAAACGGGCAATGACATTTGCCTGCTTTCTCAGAAAGCTCTCTGGTACATTACAGCCATGACTGATATCTCATCTGTAGCTGTGAGGGGAGTTAAGCTGTCACTGGATATGAATGAATTAACTGTATACACATATGTAAGTCTGTGTATATAGGATCACATATATTGGTTTAACAGGATTTGATGCGTTCTTTTATTTTACTGCTGTTTCTAAAGGCAGATTAGCATTCATATGAAACTGCTGAGAACATTGTTTGGCCCACAATTGCTACCAGTTCTGAGACCATGGCAACAGAACAACACCTCTTCCCCAGAAACAAACAAGGAAACAGACAAAACCAAAACCAAAAAAAGCTCAACAAAATTTTCTGATTATTTTCTGAGTTTTACAAGCTGGTAGCAGGAGAATGCAAAAAAAAAGCCCCAACAAAAAAACACCACCACCACCAAAACACCAAAACCAAACCTTCACAAGGGAATTCACAAAGGCAAGCTAAAGCTGCAAATCAATAAACGTGCAAACACTATGGTGCTATTTTTTGCAGTCTCATTGTAGAGTAGAAATGCACTTTAAGATAACTCAGCCGTGTTTAACTGCTCCTTTGGTAGTGGACTTCTTCCTGGTACATCAAGTAACTATATTACACAGTGCAAAAACATTGTTGTCCTAACCTCATTGGTACAAAAAAGATGGTGTCAGTATGTTAGTCTTTTTCCACTCGCTGTCATTCAACACAATGTTAACAACAAAGTTGCCTGACAGGATTATGCGGTGTGTTTATTCACATTGATGAAATTATTATTGCAGTTTGATTCTCTGAATTTTATGTGGTCAGATTTGTGCAAAATAGGATTAAGGATTTTATATACTTTGCATAAAATGAATAAATACGTATTCTGTACAAGTATGCAGCTTGAATGTGCCATTTCCTACTGTTACAGCATAGGGACACAAGACCCAATATTGATATTATACCATAACTACGTAGTAGTAAAAAGGTGTTGTATAAGGATATGTGATGTGGCAGTTTCAAAATGACATAAGCCATGTTTACGGAGACATTTTTTACATCATTTTGCTATGTTGTTGCATAAGTTTTACTATTTAAACTGTGTTAGAAAAATTAAAATATAAAACTTCCAATACTCTGAGATTTTACTTCAGCAGTATTTGCTGTAACAAGCAGTGAACATCTATACTCACCCATATTTTTAGTAAGTTTATAACATTTTCTCATTATTAGTTTTCTGCAGAAAAAGGTAGCTAATTAAAGACACCCTTATTAGGGGTCAAGTCCATATAATGACTCCATAGTTTTCAGCTCAAAAATCTGCTTAGTGTCTTCTTTATTGCTGAGTTTTTGACCATCCAGACACAGACAAACAAAACTGCAGCTCCAAATCTGATTAATGAAATTAAGATTAATGACCAAGGACAATAAGATTTCCTGATGCTGCTGATCTAATACTGTTTATAGTTTGGTCTAAGGCTAGCATACACCTGCCATTGGTTTTTTCTCTCTTTGTAACGAGGGAGTCAATGTTGTAGGATGTAAAGTTAACTTTTTTACAGAACAGGTTTTGCTTGCACTTTTAGGAATATAGTAACTTCTTCTGAAAGTGGGAATCTCAGAACTGTAATGTTCCACTGAAAAACTGCTGTTTTTAGACAACTGTCTTCCTTTCCAATGACCAAGTGGTGCATAAATTCCTTTTCTTATCTTCATTCAAAATCTGGAAAGTTATGTAATGAGAGGCTTCACTTACATCTTTGATTACATAGCTGTACCATAGATGCTCTGTTAATGATATGAAGAATTTCAAATATTGTAAACATGAGCTAGCTTCACTTCAGAAAAACATATAGAATAAAGCCACAAAACATATCACTACAAAATTGCATGAAATTCCGAGTTCTAATTGGAAATAACACATTTGTCACATACAACATTTTTCTCTATATATTTCTTGTTTCAAGAATATGTACAACTGCATGTTGTGGAAAACTTGTAGCTACTTTAGCATTTCTAATGATTTTTCTAGAATTGAAATGTGAAAATCTTCAAATAAAGGGTTTGGGGTTTTTTTTTTCGGTACAAAGAATTTTTATTTTCCTAAAATATGCCTGGATTCTTTGAAATTTCTAGTGAAAATTCATATAGACAAGATCAGTGTGATTTCAGTTTTTGTAACTAATTGTAACTTCAGGCAACATTTCTCCAATTTATAAAGAAAAACAAGTATTTAACAATGAACTGTTTTAATCTATTTTCTGTTGTTTGTCATTTGCAGGGATGGAAATGTCATACTGCAAGACACAGAAAAGATGAGCAAGGTACCCACAGTCACATGATATGTCAATAGCATAGAGAAAAATAAAAAATTAGGTCTATAGCACTCTTCCAAGTCTTTTCCTTCACTTGCAGGGCCATGTTCTTCACTTTGAAAAGTACTTGAGTTTGAAATAATTTCTTGAATTTTTATTACATTAACAGTGGTAAAAAAGATAAATAGTACTTTTCATATGGCTCACAGAAAGATCTTCAAGGGTTCCGTGTGTTTCAGGACTAAACTACTTAGTGCAAATTAAATAATAAATATATATCTTTTCTTCTACTCATTAACAAAGTAAGTAACAGCAGAAGAGTAGAGAAAATGTGTTCCCTTGCAACATTTAAAAAGAGACTGCGAATGGGAAAATAAAAAGGATATTTGGTAAAGGTTTTATAAATCAATAATGCTTCAGCAATTACTGGTGTGGGAAAATGGACTGAAAGGGAAAAATTGAGAAAAATGCACACGTGCTAGAATGGATGAGGGCTTTTCCAAAAATTAACACGTATAAACTGCGAAAATAATTAACAAATCAGCAAAATTATCTGAGGGTGATGTTTATGTTGCTAAGGACAATTTTGATGATGGTTGCAATGAACTGCTCTTGCAGTTCTTAGAGGTTCAGACTGGATGCAAGGTGGATGTTTGCCATATAACTGAATTATTCGTAGCTAAGGAGAATACCTAGATGTAAACACTTGGTTCCACGTCAACCACACTGCATAGGTGGCTGGAACGAGTAATTACATTTCCTATTGGAAGAACTGATAGGCTGCTTGTCTTAGGGGCAGGAGAAAACTTTTAGCTAGCTGATGGACAAAATGGTATCTTTCTTAGAGAGGTTATATTGCAAACAGGTCAACCTTTGGTGAGGTTAATAACAGAGTAGATGGGTTAACTGGGAGAAGGAAAAATAGGTGCAGTTAAGATATTGATCAAAACATCAAGATTAAGTGTAGAGACAAAGCAAGTGTTTACGTGTTAGATGGTCTTTGGAGAGCTAGTGCCCTTCATGAAAGGTTTTCTTCAACTGTGATTGACAGTCTCTCCCTTTTCAGGAGATGTGACAAAGCGGTATTTAAGGCCAGAAGGAAACATTAAATAACTGCTTAAAGGCAACAGGCAAAGATGAAATGTTTGCCATAGAAGAAACTGGTAGCTATGGTTAGGACTCTTTCTTCTTCCAAATAAGTTTGCCAATTGAAAATATTTATCATGCTAGTTATTTGTAAAAATAAAAATGCTGATGAAATTTTCAGCCAATCTGCAAAAGATGGTCAGATAGCCAGGGTCTTCTTTTTTGTCCTTCTATGACAAATAAAGGACTGAAATATGTTCTTTGGGTTGTTTGGTTTGGTTTTTGTGTTTTTTTTTTTGTGTTTTTTTCCTAGAGTATTTTACTGCTTGCATTTTAGCTTTAGGAAAATGGAAAATGTCAAATCTAATTGCCACTGATTGAGTTAGAGGATCATTTGGCATCCTCTGGGATGTCTAATGGAAGGACTGAGGGAACAGATCTGAAAAGATCTCTGTATCTGCGGTCTTAATGAAACCTTACATTTAAAGTCAGCAAAAATATTCACCTTTGAGTTAAATGTTACATTTTTTGAGAAAGATGTGATTGAAATATTTCATGCATCTTCAAACTCAAACTTTTCCAGCCTTTCTTCGAAATTACTATATTTTTCTGTATTAATACTTTACTGACCTTCAAGACCAGTTTTTCTAGGCAAGAAAATTCCTATTCCATGTTAGTTCTCAAATTACAATGGCAAGTGAGATGTTCAATTCATTTCAAGCACTGCTTTCACTTGGAAAAGTGGCGATGGACAGCAGACTAAATTCTAGCAAGGACAGGCACTTTGTAGTTTTTAACTCTACTAGTCTAAGGCTTGCAGGTGTAGTCAAGGTGTGGGCACTGCACCAGAAACTTGTGTCACAAACTCATGCTGTTGTTGCTTGTTAGCTAACCTGTTATTTTATTGCAGTTAAAACAATGTGCGAAAATAAATTGATAACTTATCCAATCTTTACGATTTTAACAATTTCCCCTTTATCATTTGGAATTAGAAACAAATCATATACTTTTTTAGCAGAGAGCCTTCAGGCTGCTTTCTATTCATCATAACCTGTTTTTAAAGAGGACTCTTAACGCTATCTTTTTTTATGGAAAACCCTGCACCAAAAAGCTCATCAGATAGAATTTTTGAGACACAATTGGATAATATCAGGAAACAGATGTTATGAAATAGCAAATATCTTTTTCCTTTTTTAAGTTTTGGCATTATAGTGTTTGTTTCTTTTACTTTTAAATGGCTCATACATAAGGGTGAATAGCTGCAATTAATATTTGAAAAGGGATATAATCAAGTATTGCAACTAACTGATTGGGCTAGGTCCACAGAATAGATGAGCAGTCAGGATAGTGATATATGTTAAAAATGAATGATATGATTTGCGAAGCATAAGGGACCTATTTTCTGCCTGATGCATAGGGGTTTATATACAGAGCTCCCTTCACAACAAATAAAGGTACTTGTCTGTCCAAAACCCTGCACATGCTTCTGAAAATCTACCACATAATGTCAGTAGCAGATTTGTTGATCTCTGAAACAAAAATAAGATTTAGCGTGTTTGTGCAGTTGTGACCAGCTGGATTTTCCTTCTGTTCATATTGTAGTAGTCAGGTAGTGGTCACAGTTACAGTTAAATGACCTATTTGCAATACAAATGTACATTGTTTGCTCTTTCTATTTTTCTTCATATTATGTACAAAGGAAGACCTGTTTTTTTTGCAGAGGTTTATGTGGAATTAGATTTTGAATGTTACATCCTTGCCCACTTCATCTTCTATGTTATTTCCAGACTAAATCTGATCTTGTCTCAAAACAAGACTTCTTAGTAGGTATAATCAAAAGATGGTATGTCAGGAAGTACCAATGGGACGTAGACCAAGAGCTCAGAGAAAACAGACATAAAACCATATCATTAAGACCGTGAAAAGGGGAAAAGAAGAAACAAATCAACACCTTGAATACCTTATCCGTCTCTGGTGTGTTTTTAATTACTTTTGGTGAAGCTCTATGCATCCATAGGGATGCCAAAGCAGCATTTGAGGTCTCTGTTTCCATCCCTGCTCTTTGTGTAATTATGATCCTCCTTCAGCAGTCACCAGTATCCTCCCCATCAGGACTTTCCACCCATTCTGCCATACAGATGGACACACAGCATTGCCAGCCAGTTGGCAGCCCTCTTCTGTATCCTCTCTGACAGCCCTCAGTGAAAGGCCCAGCCACTGCAGGAATATAAATGCGATGTCAAAACCGCATGTTATTTCTCACTCAGCCCCTTTCTGATGGGTATCTTTATACGGCACTACACAAAGTTCTGTGCTAAGGCAAAAAATTAATCCCTTTCCAACACAGGAATGGAAGAAGACTATTAACTACTGGGTTTGAGCCATTTCCAAACCATCAGGAGTAAATGGGACTCCAGAGAATTCTCTAGAACAGGAAATATTTGGAGTGAAAACCATCCTCCTTCAGCCATCTGCAGAGATGCAGTCTCCGAAATTCTATACCCAACATCTCTCTAATTTCTCTTTATCTGTGTCTAAAGCTTCCTGTCTGCCTGCTGAAGGCCATTTGACAAGGGAAGCAGAGATGTGGCATTTGTAATATCTGTTTAATGTAACCAGAGGAGAATCTTATGATTTGTAATATGCATTATGAATCTTGGAAAGAAAATGTGAAGCCAGACTGCAGATTAAGCAGGCAAGTAATGTAACTAATCAAACTGTGATTCTTGTCATGTTTACTTGAGCATCATGTTCAATTCTGAATCAGAAATCCCAATCAATAAATACCACAGAATGGACAGGATCCATCTGCATCCTTGTAATTAGGTTAAATTATAGGGCAGTGCTCTGGCTTTAAGGTTGTTGTGAAACCTTATTAAATGGACAGCTTTGACTATACGGAATCTGTTGGGAATACTGCGAATTGGCCTGAATTGTAGCACATCAAGGTTTACGGTTTTAAATGTAACATGTTAAACAGTTGTGATTTGCTTTCATGATATAACTGGTTTGATCCATTACACTTTTTCCTTATCTTTTACTCCACAGTCTTTACTGCTTTCGTTTAGATTTCCTTACTATGGGTACGAAATTAGTGTGATGGACTTCATCTCGTTTGAGTGCATGGCACCTCTTTTCAACTGACTTGAGTGCAAATCATGTCATTATACCTAGAAACTTGCTGGTAGCTAGCTGAGTAATTATGAGTACTGTTGTTACTGACATGAATTGCATGCTGAAGCAAAATATTGTGATAATTGCAAAAATGTTGATAATGGAGCCGTGAGGTTTTGAACATTTCTTAGTTTAGTGTTGTGACAATACATCAAGAAATCCAGCTTCTGAGCTCCTGACATGTACCACTGGCCTCTGGGAAAGTTAGATCAGATGGAAACTGATCAAGGACCTCTAGATCTGCCTCAGTTATAATTATTGGTAACAGTAAATCAGAAGGTGCACTGCCCTGTTAAGGACCCAGGTGCCCATGGCCAGTTTGCCCTGCCAGTTGTGTCGTGGGTAGGTGCAGGTGGTCTCCGATGCAATTGGTAGGGTGAAAACTGGCTTCTGGCAGGGCAGGTGGTTGTGCTTTCCCAGAAAAGAGGCTTGGTGTCTTTCCTCTTGAAAGCCACCTGTGTGTAGCACTGAAACCTCCCAGATCAGGATTTATTTTCTGAGCAAGAGGGTACTTATGTGGCATTTCTTGATAGCAGCCTCTTGACTGGTGAACACCGCATGCTTTGGTGTGCACTTCAAGGAGAGGACACCAGTTTTGAGAAACCCCAGACAAATAAAAAAATAGACAGGAAAAGAAATTACTGCTCTAGGAGCTCTGAAAACCAGTGAAGAAGTGTGTGGAAGAAATATCTGCCTCTTCATAAATGTGGGAAAAAAAATATTCTCTTCCAGAAGAATGTCTCTGATGGGAAGGCAAGTCATAGTTTGCTGAAGGAGACAAAGGCAGAGAGAAGAAAAAGAGTGAGGCCAAGGAAGGACAGTGTTGATATAGCATGGGCAAGGGTGCTCCAGTCAAGCTGTTTGCATGGCTTATCTTCTTTCTTCCAGAAAGTCCTTTGTGAACCTGGCTTTTGCTTGTTCCGTCTGCCACTGTCAGTGGCAGCCACAGTACAAAGGCAACAATAATCTTTAGCAGGCAATACTCTTTTAGCATTGATTTCTGCCAACAGCAGTCAACAGGAGGGCTTCTCTGAGCTAATAGCTGGTAAGCAATACCTTTACATAATATTTAGTCAGTTAATGATACATTAATATTCAACAGCTGCTTTAATGAACTTTACTGGACTTCTCAAACCTAAACGGTAGTGGTGGTAACTGTGTGTTTCATGAAGGAAGGGCTTAGCTCAGTCAAATGGAATTGAGCGGAGCTACTTTCTTGTTTGCTCTGAGTATCTTAGAGGCCCCAAAATATGTATGTTAGACTTCCACACAGATGGTGTATATATGTAAATATCTATTTCTCCAGCAATGATGAGGAAAATGATGTTAGTCTGTGCATTCACCCCATGGAGGCAGGATTGCATCAACCTCAATATACATTGGTCTGATGAATTCCTGCACTGATTATGACACTTTCAAAACTCTGTCTCAGGGGGATAAACAAATGTATGAAATTGCTGAGCTAATTTCTCCCCTGCTGAGAGCACTGTACTGGTTTCTGCTATGCTCCTGAACTGTTTCGAACATTCTGATTCGACCAACCTAATAGCCTTCTATGATGTTATAACTGGTTGGCTGGATGAGG
>RSEF01000031.1:59956482-59971547 GCA_003993805.1 Himantopus leucocephalus
TGTCTTGATAGGAGAGGTGCTCCAGCCCTCTGATCATCTTTGTGGTCATCCTCTGCATCCAGGACATTGTCCTGCATGACATTCTTGTCTCTAAATTTGAGAGATATGGAACTGACAGATGAACCACTAGGTGAAAAGCAAACTGGCTGGATGATCACACTCAAACCGTTGCGGCCAATGGCTCAATATCCAAGTGGAGACCAGTGATGAGTGTGTTCCTCAGGGGTCACTACTGGGACCGGTGCTATTCAGCATCTTTGTTGGTGACACGGACAGTGGGATTGAAGTGCATCCTCAGCAAGCTCGCCAGCGACACCAAGATGTGTGGAGTGGTTGATGTGCTGGAGGGAAGGGATGCCAGCCAGAGGACCTGGACAGGCTTGAGAGGTGGGCTCATGTGAACTTCATGAAGTTCGACAAGGCCAAGTGCAAGGTCCTGCATGTGGGTCAGGGCAATCCCAAGCACAAATACAAGCTGGGCAGGGAATGGATTGAGGAGAAAGACTTGGGGATGTTGGTTGATGAGAAGATCTACATGTGCCGGCAATGTGGGCTTGCAGCCCAGAAAGCCCACAGCATTCTAGGCTGCATGAAATGAAGCATGGCCAGCAGGTTAAAGGACGTGATTCTCCCCCTCTACTCCACTCTCGTGAGACCCCACCTGGAGTACTGCATCCAGTTCTGGGGCCCCCAGCATAAGAAGGACATGTACCTGTTGGAGCGGGTCCAGAGGAGGGACACAAAGATGATCAGAGGGCTGGAGCACTTCTCCTATGAGAACCGGCTGAGAGACTTGGGGTTGTTCAGCTTGGAGAAGAGAAGGGTCCAAGGACAACTTGTAGCAGCCTTCCAATACCTAAAGGAGCCTGCAAAAAAGCTGGAGAGGGACTTTTTACAAGGACATATAATGATAGGGCAAGGGGTAATTTTTATTTTTTTTTTTAAATGGAAGAGGGCAGATTTGGATTAGATATGAGGAAGAAATTCTATACTAGGAGAGTGTTGAGACACTGTGATGGGTTGCCCAGAGCAGTTGTGGATGCCACATCCCTGGAGTTGTTCAAGGCCAGGCTGGATGGGGTTTTGAGCAACCTAGTCTAGTGGAAGGTGTCCAGTAGACAGAGGGGTTGGAACTAGGTTATCTTTAAGGTCCCTTCTAACCCTAACCATTCTATAATTCTATGATTTACTAAAGAAAACTTAAATGGGCTGATACAGGTATTTGTTTCGTGGCCAAATTTTATGAAACATTAATGAGGTAGGATACCTGAAACTCTTGTGAGTTAAATGATCATCTGATAGACTACAGGTGCTGAAGGAAATGAGAGGTGCAGTCAAGTGGGGAGCTAATGTGATTACAAAGGCATTCAACATGTCTAGAAGAAGGACTGTAGGGTTATGAAATGTGTTTCAGTTGAAAATGTGTATCGGTGGAAAGTTTTCTGAGGTGAACCCTAAATATGCCCACAGCACAGGTATGATCTGCCAGACATAGCCTTCATATAGATCAACATTCAAATACAAACTTCTGTGGTGAGAAGGTGAGTTTTGGCAGAAATGGGTGTTGTGATAAGAGTATGTAAAATGCTGATGAGACCAAAAAGGTGGACTGAGTCTTTACATCCTTTCCTCTCATCGTGAATAACCCATCATGCATAAAGGGCAAATTCCCTGATATACTTCGTGAAAAAAAACTTTCTATAAAGTTAAAGAAGATAGTTCAAGGCATCACTGAGCTGACTTCTCTTTTTGGTGGGAAAAACAGGATATTGATTCTCCTGTGACAGGTCTGAACTTACATCTCTGCATTAATCCCCCTCCACTGTGTTTTCCTTTCATGCCTTTCTATTTTCCTACATTTGGTCCCACCTTGTGGTTACAGATAGTCAGCTTATCTGAACTCTTCCATGAAGTTGGCACCTCGGGTTTTGTGTAGGGGGGTCTATGATGATGCACAGATGCTTAGGAACTACAAAAAGGGGCAAACACACCAATAGTACATTCACACTATGTTTTGTCCTCTGTTACAGAAGGGATTGAACACAGAATACCTTTCCCAACACAAAGCCTCAGAAGACAAACACACTGTGGTACACGCACGTCACATGTCAAGAGAGAAGAAAATTAAGAGGTCTGCTTAATGAAGATCCTACACAGATAATAGCAGGATTAGTCACTTGTGATTGTCTGCAGCCACTAAAGCAACTTTGAACGGAAAACTTCAACCTACCTGAAGCTAACAGTCAGCTACAGAATGTATATGGGTACAGACTGGGTCATACTGTTAAGGAAAAAAGGCACACTGGCAATTATTTTTCCTTCCTCACTGATCATACCTACAGGATTTATAGCATGTGTCATGTCTGCTCGTGTTCATTTGGTGCAGTAGTATCTAGACCTATAGCTGCATTTCCCTTGAGTATGATCTCCCTGTGTTTTTTTAGGCAAAAAGAAATGCCCATCTGCTGCTCTCTGTTCAATGGAATAGAAAAAATCATACGGGCTCTCCCCCTGGTGTGGCTGAATAAAAAGCATCCGTCTCTAGGGCTGCTGTTCCAATATCTTTTATAAACATTAAATTCAATCATAGACATGTTTTAATACAACTTTCTCGGCTGTCTGTGTTTCTGACTCTGTATTACACTGATGGCGGTTTTACATTAAATATTCTTCTCCCTATTGTTTACTTTGGTAGTTTATCCATGTCAGAACCATGTGTGATGTGCACAGAGAAGATTACAGCATTCCCCAAAGAGTTCTTCTTGCCATAGCATGCATATTTCAACAAAGCATACTCAACTTGGGATGTTTTGCTTGTGAGTGCTGAAAAGATGGCTACAGCTGTCTGGGGGAACACAAATATAGCAAGATAGGTCTGTCTTTTTATTTGCTTGTGACTTCTTTTGCAATTTAAATGCCTTACAGTTAAATATTCCAGTAATAGGTTATACCATAGTGGATAGAGGCAGATATCGATCTCTGGATATGCCTACAAGGTATTCTTTTTATGGAAGGGAATTCAGTGTCATCAGAAGCCAGATGTGCTGGCTTCTCAAGAGGTATGTAGTTGCACTGCAGAATAATGTGTGAGGAATAGTCTAGGCATGTCTTGATATCTAAGGATACTGCTACAGATACTTGGGGTTTTTTTACCCTATTTTGTTGCATTAAAATGTAACATGCAGGTAAACTTGTAAGATATATGTATTTATTAGGCATTTTTGAAGGTCTGGATTAAGTGATGAGATTTAACAATTTGTAATTTAATAGCTTATGTTTAAGCAATGCCCTCAAGTTTGCAATGTCCTTCCATACGAGAAAGCTTTTCAATCACTTCCAATTTCATTCACCTTACAGGTGCTATTCAAGGGACACTTTCAACAGTAGTATGGTAATTTTCCTGGTTTGAGGTAAAACAGAACCAATTTCAGTAATTTTACTTTTCAGCTAATCCTATTCTAGCTAACTGAACTCTCTGAAATTAATGACATAAATTTAAGACTGTGGTCTGCTTCCAGAGTGATAAGACCTGATTGTTTATAATTCATGCTAAGGAATGCTATGCAGAGAGGCTCCTGCTTATCCTTATTGCTAGAACACCCAAAGCCAGCTAACTTTGTTATTTGCCCCATGGAAGGGTCGGAAGCGGAAAAACATATAGGGTTCACACCTGTAGGGCAGAGCAGACAGGACAGGTGACCCAAAACTGACCAAACGGAGTATTCCATCCCATCTGCCTTATGCTCAGTATAAAAGCTGAGGGATCAAAGGGGTCAGCCTCTTTCTTCAATGGCTGGAGTCCAATGAGGACTCTGGCCATTCTTCTGCCTTTAATCCCAATCCGTGTGTTGCTGAATCCAGATCTGGAATCCAGTTCCAGTCCATTGCTGAGTCCAGTTTGGGACTTTCCCGGTGCCTGCTGGTGACGTGTTCATCTTTCTGGGAGCTCTATACAGTTTTGTATATATTGTATACATTCCATTATTTCCTTTTTATTATTTTATTAATATTTTCATTAAAATAGTTTAGTTTCTTTTCTAAACTCATAAGTCTCTTTATCTCTCTTCCTCCTCTTCCTGAAGGGAGATGTTGTCCTTTCTCTGAAGGGAGAGAGGTCAGAGAACATCTGTCTTTTGTTTCAGTGGCCAGTCTGGCCCAAACCACAACAGTAATTCAGGGGAGGAAATGAGTAAACGGTAAGATTTCCAGCTGTGCAGCTGGAAAGCTATGATCTGTTTGCTATCAATGAAATTTGATGAGATGAATCACATGACTGGAGTGGTGTAATCAACAACTATAAACTGTTTAGGAGGGACAAGCAGGGAAGGAAAGGCGGGAGATTGCCCTCTACATAAAAAAAAATAAAAATTGATTGATTGATTGCACAGAGCTGTCTTTGAAAAGCAGCAATGCACAAGTTGAGAACTTATGGGTGCGTAAGTTCTCAAGCCAACAAAGGAATCCTTGAGGTCTGTGTTTACTACAGGCCATCCAGGCAAGGGGAGGATGTTGATGAAGAGTTCTTATTTAAACTGCAGAAATTATCAAGCTCATAGGCCTTGATCCTGCTAGGAGACTTCAATTACCCTGACATCTGCTGCGAAAGCAGTGCATCAAGCTGCAAGCAGTCTAGGAGACTCTTGGAGTGCATTGAAGATAAATTCCTAATCCAGGTGACAGAAAGTCCAACCAGAGAAGATCCATTCCTGGACCTGCTTCTCACTAATGAAGAGGAAAGTACTGGAGAGGTGAAGATTGATGGTAGCCTCACCTGCAGTGGTCATGGTCTGGTCATGGTCTCCCAAGACCATTGAAAAATAATGGAGAGAGGTTCCATGATGACATTAGCCCATTCTTTCAGTACCCTGGGATGAATCCCATCAGGCCCCATAGACCTGTGTTCATTCAGCGGGAGCAGCAAGTCTTGAACAAGGAGTGCAACAACTCTTGCTGGGAGTTTATCATCCCCCCAGTCACGGTCTTCCATCACAGGGCGCCAGGGCTCCCGTGGCCTGTCATCAGTGTTGAAGACAGAGGTGAAGAAGACATTAAATGTCTTTGCTTTGTCTATGTCTGTATTTGTGAGGCGACTCATCAAGTAACAGACCAATGTTAGCTCTGGTCCTCCTTTTGCTGTTAAAATATTTAAAAAAGCCCTTTTTGTCATCCTTCACAGTACTGGCTAGTTTGAACTCTAATTGAGCTTTGGCCTCATGAATTTTCTCCCTACAGCAGTGAACAGCATCTCTGTAGTCCTCCCGTGTTGCCTGTTCTTACTTTCAATGTCCATCCACTTTCTTTTTCCACCTAAGTTCTAGAATATCGCTGCTCAGCCAAGCAATTCTTCTGCCTCATTTGCTTGACTTTGGAATTGCCTGCACCTGCTCTCTTAAGAGACGGCTCTTAAAAAGTGACCAGCATTCATGGACCCCAACACCTTCAAAAGCAGATTCCCAGGGGACCTAACTAACTAGCTCCTTCAGCAGCCTGAAGTCTGCTCTCCACATATTCAGGGTCCAGGTTTTGCTGGCGGTTTTTCACCTGTCACTAACAACTTGAAATTCAACTACTTTGTGGTCACTGTGACCAAGACAGCCACCAATCACCACTTCGTCAACAAGTCCCTCTCTATTTACAAAAAATACATCTAGGAAAGCACCTTTCCTAGTCAGCTCCCATAGTACCTGCACCTGGAATTTATCTTCAACATGCTTAAGAAATTTCCTGGACCTGTTTGTGTCTGCTGTATGGTATTACCAGTTGATGTCTGGGAAGCTAAAGTCATGCATAAGGACAAGGGCAGCTGATCTAGAGACATGCCTTAATTTCTTGCAGAATAATTCATTGTTGCCATCATCCTGGCTGGGTGGTCAATAGTAGACTCCTACAGCAACATCCATTTTATTTGCTTTCCCCTTCATCCTTACCCAGAGGCTCTCAACTGTGTTTTCACCATCAGTAAGCACCATACAATGCAACCCCTCCCTTATACATAGGGCCACCCCCCTGTCTTGCCTGCCTTGCCTATCCCTCCTGAAGAGTCTGTAACTGTCCATCACGGCACACCAGTCACAGGACTCATCCTACCAGGTTTCCCTTACGACAACGATGTCGTAGCTCTGGGACTGGACCAAAGCGTCTAGCTCTTTCTGTTTATTCCTTATGCTGTGCACATTAGTATAAAGACATTTCATATGTGCTCCAGTGTACTCAGTAGATCATGGAGCAGACTGAAGGACCTGGTGTTCCAGTTTGAGGTAAAACAGAACCAATTTTCTGCTCAGTAATTTTACTTTTCAGCTAATCCTCTTCTAACTAACTAAATCTCAGAAATCACTGGCATATTTTTCAGAGAGTATCCGCTTCTAGCAGATAGCGTCTGATCTTTTTACTGAATACCGAGGAATGGTATGCAGAGAGGGTCTTGCTTATACTTACTGCTAGAAAAAAACGAGGCCAGCTAACTTTGTTGTTTGCCCCATTGGAGGGTCGGAAGTGCAAAAGCGTAGAGGGGTCCCACCTGCAGGGATGAGCGGGCAGGACAGGTGACCCAAAACTGACCAAAAGAATATTCCGTGCTATCTGCCTCATGTTCAGTATAAAAGCTGAGGGATCGGAGTGGTCAGCCCTCTTTCTTCAATAGCTGGTGCCCGAGGAGGACTCTGTTTGTCTGCCTTTGATCCTGATCCATATGTTGCTGAATCCAGACCTGGAATCTAGTTCCCATCCATCACTGACTCCAGTCTGGGAGTTTCCCAGTGCCTGCTGGTGAAGTGATCATCATCCTGGGAGCTTGATATGGTTTTGTATATATTATATATATTTCATTATTTTCTTATTAATATTAACTATTCTTTTCAGTATTTTATTATTAATATTTCATTGAAATAGTTTAGTTTCTTTTTCAACCCATAAGTTCTGTCTCTCTCTCATTTTCTCTCCTCTCTTCTGAAGGGAGATGCTCTCCCTTATCTGAAGGGGGAGAGGTTAAAGAGAGCACCTATTGTTCATTTGGTGGCCAGCCCAGCCCAAACCATCACACCTGGCTAGCACACTGTCCTTCAAATATTGGCATGCAACCCCCAGGCTTATCTCTAGCAAGCCTGGTTTTATCCCTTCCCCCACTTCAAATTTATTTTAAAGCTCTTTCTTTGAGCCCTGCTAACTCTTACACAAAGATTATTTTCCCCCTTTGGGAAAGGTGCACCCCATCTTTCACTATCTAGCCTGGTGTCTTTTAGATCTTTAAAGGTCCCTTCCAACCCAAGCCATTCTCTGGTTCTATGATTCTATGATTGATTCTATGATGCTTTGATTTGGAAAACCAAACATAGCTGAAGGTTTTCAAAAGAGAGAAAATATGACTCAGTTTGCAACTGCCCACTGCAACTGCTCAGCATAGCTTGCTTTGCTCTTCCTTTGCCTTCTACCAGTCCACTAATCTTTTTTGACATGGCTGTCAACATACATGGGGGGAAAACAGACAGATTTTGATAGATCTGGTGAACAATCTTTGCCAATATCTGGGGTTAATGTTCATCTTCTTCTTTGGTTTCTATGTGGGATGGTGAGATCATGGCTCCAGTTTCAAATGAGCTTCTTACCAATACCAGGGTGATGAAGTAACTAACAAACTATCTTTGTAATCAGAGCTCTGTATGCAGTGTTAAGTTTGCGCAATCTTCATGTGTGCATCTCATTTTTGAAAACGAGCAGTCCAGAATTCTATGGATTTTTAGTGTTGCACATAGTTACTTAAGTGGCAGAAGCTTATAATTCAGTCCTAATAGTAACCTGGTTTCAGACAGTTACAGAGAAGTTGGTGTACACCTGTAGTACAGAGCATGCTTTCTTTAACAATTTCAGAAAGGCTAATGTAGGATGGCATTTATAAGGATGCAAAGGGCAGCTGCCCTTGCCTGATGGGATAAATAAGTAACGAAAATGGAAATCCACTTAGATATAAAAGGCCTCCTGCTGAATGTAGAGAAAGACACTCAGGCTGGGAACAGCTCAAAAGTGGAAGAGGTTGTACCCCTGAGAGGGACTGAAAGCCACTTATGCCTGATTTGAAGGAAAGTCTTTTTTGTTGCTTTTTAAAAAACATAACAAAAATATAGAAATATTCATTTTTTAATGGAAAATACAAAGATGACATGAAATTTTACTCCTGATTTACTATGGCCTATCAGGTCCTCGCTAGGAGGAAGAGCAAACGGTTTACAAAGAAAACAAATGGTGGAAGGATCTTACAGACTTCTACAGTTTTGGATACAAACCCCATCACATTAATTTAATGTATGTATAGAAATATGATGCAGTTAATTTAAACACTGCAGTATTTAATATCTAAGTTTAAAGTCTTGAATTAGTCTTTTGAAACATTACTTAAAGAACACAGAATATAAAAATTTCCTGAAGCATATGGCTAGCTATGCTAGCACTTAATTTCAGGGCTTAAATAGGAGGCAAAATGGTTGAGAAGGTAAATCACCAGGCACCATGTATGTTAGTTTCTGGCACATAACGGGAAGAAGATTTCGGGTCTTTACATATGAAGACATACATATAAAATACAAACTTCTACACTGTTGGGAAACAGGACACCTTAACACTGGTTGGGGAATATCTATGAAAATCATAAGCCACACCAGTCCCATTTTTGTATTGTAATCTAAAAGCATCACACTTGTTTTTTGTTCTCAGTTTTGTTTGCTCATCATTACAGGGTAGAGACTTTATAATTAAGCTCTTTGACCATAATCTTTTATAATTATGTCTTATTTATATTACTTCTACATATGAAAAACATTGTTTTTTTCCTGTAGGTCAAGCAAGTTCCGCCTGCTCCCTCAAATTCTTCCTCACATCTCACACCTTTTCATCTCATTGAAATTCAAATTACTGTTTTAGACCTGCTTGTTTGATATATGATCTCAAAAAGCAACTAAAAATATATAAACTCAGACAAGGCCTAACATTTCTCTTTTTCTCCTATGTGTAATCCTTTAGTTTGGCCTTACTGTGTTGGTCTGCTCTGTGCTCCTAATTCTGATGACATTCCTTCTCATTTTCCACTGAAACTCATGACTTTTATTGATTGTATCTGAAATTTCTCCTGTTTGGTACTGTATATTTTACAATTAAATTACTGAATTACTGAAATTATTGAAACTGAGGAGTCTACAAGCTTTGTACAGAGCTGGTATTTTTGTTTCCTGGGGAATGTGCCACACAGCCTACTGTGACTGAGATTTCACCATGTCTGGTTTCCCTGGTTTTCGTGGCTTCACTACTTCTCTATTTGCTATCATATACTTTTGCATGGCATGACCACTTAGCTGCGCACTAGAGTCAAGGCTCGTGTGCTCTGCTTCAGTGATACGAGCAAAACGTCGTTAGTTTTTCTTCTATCTGGTTTAAATAGGTAAGGAAAGGTAGTAACAGATTGCTTTCCTTCTTTTAGTACATGAGTGTACATGGTTATAACCAGTAACTTAGCCCAACATAACAATGAAAACTTCCCAATATGAGTCTGTTTACTAAATCTTTACAGTGATATGGTGCGCTGGTTTTGGCTGAGATAGAGTTACATTTCTTCATAATAGCTTGTATGGGGCTATGTTTTGGATTTGTGCTGCAAACACCATTGATAATAAATGGTTTTTGTTATTGCCGAGCAGTGCTTACACAACATCAAGGCCTTTTCTGCTCCTCACATGGCCCCACCAGCGAGTAGGCTGGAGGTGCACAAGAAGTTGCGAGGGGACACAGGTGGAACAGCTGACCCAAGCTGACCAAAAGGATATTCCATGCCATTTGATGTCACAGTCAGCAATATATATCTGGGGGAAGAAGGAAGGGGGGACGTTCAGAATGGTGGTGAGTGTCTTCCCAAGTAACCATCACACGTGATGGAGCCCCACTTTCCTGGGGATGGCTGAACACCTGCTTACCAATGGGAAGCAGTGAATGAAGTCCCTGTTTTGCTTTGCTGATGTGCACAGCTCTTGCATTACCAATTAAATTGTCTTTATTTCAGCCTGTGAGTTCTCTAATTTTTACCCTTTTGATTCTCTCACCTATCCCACTGGGGAGGAGTGAGTGAGCAGCTGTGTGGTGCTTAGCTGCCGGCTGGGGTTAAATTGCAACATATGGGAAAGGAATTTTTTTTTTTCCCAATAGAGAGCTTAGTCCGAATTCATTTTTTAGATACGTAAGCACTCCATACTATCTAGCCATAAGTAACCAAAATGGCACAAAATACATAACGTTGACACAATTCCATAATATATTTTCACTAACAGCCTAATAAAATTATTTTGCTGGGGTAGAGTCTCACTTATGTTTCTCTTTCCTTTTCTTCCCTCCTCTCTCCAAAAAACAAGAAAGGATCAGTCAATCTTTATTATCTTTGATTCCTGATTTTATGACAAACACAGGGGACATGCAAATGAAAACCCATTAAAACATCCACATCTTCAACAAATCATATACACTGCAGCTATATTTCCAGTGGCCAGCTTTAATTGTTCCTTTTTCATTTCTGCAATATAATTTTAGAGGGAAGCTATCACTGTAGTTGAAATGTTTCTAAAAAAATCAATACATCTTGAATCTACATTACACTGGGGCCTTCTATTCATGCATTGTTTTCTTGGATTTTTGAGAAGCAGCTTTTCTCTGGTACTCTTCATCCACCCGCATACTCTGGTAAGATATTTTTAAATTCCAGTCATCATATAGTCAGAATTTGCAGGTGGTTCTCAGAGAACTTTTTCCCCTCTAGCTAGCTGTGGAAAGGACAATGCAATTAATAACAGATGGTATGGAATGACCACGTCCTTGAGAGAATGCCTTATTGGCACCTCCTGCTAATTGTATCACATATAACGCAAGTAAAAGCGTAATAAATCTGAACCGGGGGACATTTTATGCAAGAGCTCTTCTCTCTTTCCAGACGGTAAATTGCTCAGCTCTTGAAATATCTATAACCTTGTGATACCCAACTTGCATTAGCTTAATTGCCTTTTTTCTTTTCTTCCTCCCTTCCCCTTCTTATTTTGTTCCCTGGGTCTGTAAGAGCAATTCTGTTTTTTCTACTCTACCTGCTTCAGTGCTGTAAGGAAAAGATCTATATTTGCTGTCTTGGACAGAATTTTGTTGGATCTGTTCTGCAGACTTATTGGTAAATTGCCCTTTTTAAAGAGCTTTGAAGCACTTTACTTGATATCAGAACATAACTAAATGTTGAAGGAGTTTAATAGAAATCTAGAAGATCACTCTCATTAATAGTGAGACAGAGGGAGCTTCAGATAGATCAACAGATATACCCTATTCTATTTCTGAATATGACTGCCATGATAAAAAAACGTCCTGATGCACAAGAAATTTTTCTTTCTTACAGTAATAAATCAGTAGCAAAGAAGTTCTGTGTGTCGTAGTTTTGGCTTCAGCCAGAGACAAAGAACCATGCGGCCACTCATGCAACGCCCACAGCCGTGAGGGAGAATCGGAAGTAAAAGGCAAAACTCATAGGTTGAGATAAAGGCAGTTTAACAGAACAGCAAAGGAAGGAGAAAAACAACAACACCACCACCGACAGAAGAATGCACAAACGTGATTATGGTACCACCACTCACCCACGGGACCCGGACTGCCCCAGCCTGCCCTGAGCTGTGACCTCCTGCCCCCTGTCCTGGCCAGCTCCCCCTATAGCCTCGGCATGGCTCATATGGTATGGAATACCTGTGTCCTGAGCCAGATCCTTGGGGAAATTAAGTCCATCCCTGCCAGAACCAGGACACTGTGGGAAAAATAAGAAAAGATCACTGAAGTTGCAAATCTCCTTGTGTCTTGTCACCATTTGGGGGTGAAGAAGGGCTACTTCTGCAGAGTTTGCCTCTGTTGGCAGTGGGGGAAGGGGAGACTGCTTCTCATGAAAGTTCTATTGGATTAGTTTTTTCTTTAATTTCGATTTACAACATTAATTTCAATCCTGGTTTTGGTCCAAGCAGAAAATAACTAATAAGAGAACAGGAACACGTATATAGAATTGTTTGCAGGAGCTGCCATTTAAGGCACAGAATGATGCTACCACCGCATACAGTGAACAGCATGTACAGTGGCAAGTGCCCTGTCAATGTGTAGTTGACTTTTAGGCCTAAGGTATCTCCCTAGCTCTCCTAGTGCCTGTATGGAGAAGGTAATGTAACAGAGAATTGGTCTTTGCCGAATATTTCAGTAAGATAGAAAAAAGTCTGCAAGGGATTATTCAAACTCCACTTGGGTCTGTCCTCAAGGTAGAAAGGTGCCAAGTCATTATAAGCCTTTCTCCAAGCACCTATCATGCCTTTCAAGTGTCTCCTGTTCCATGTCATGTGCTACAGAGCAATCTGGTGAAAGGAGGTCTTCCTTGGACAAGGGTAAGACATAGCACATCAGTGCAACTCCCAGAGGAAGACCTGTATTGGATTGGGAATGAGGACTTCCAAATCTAAGTCCCATTCCTGATACTGACTTTCTGAATGATCGTAGGCAACTTACTTCACTTTGTGTTTTTGTTCCTACTGCCTATTCTGGTCTATTTTAAACTGCAAGCTCTTGAAAGGCCCCTATCCTGAGGATTTCTAGTGCTATCGGAATACACAGTAATACTAGTAACATAATGAACTACTTTGGCAAATAATTTAAAAGCCACGTGTCAGTATCAAGACTGTTTTAGGAAAAACATAGAAATAGAAAAGGTATTCCTAAGACACTGCAGAAATCCAAGCTAAAAATTATTCTTACTATTTTGATTCTTTGTGCACTGCACCTTGAAGTGTGCCCTAAAGTATCTATGAGCTTGTTTTTTTGACAAGCTTATCTGGCACTTTCTTGTTACACAGCTAAGAGTGGTTAAATGAGTTCTCTCATATGTCCCTGTGAAGCCATTGTAGTCTGACTCTGCACCCACCTAAGTCAGTAATAAGGTTCCTACTGGTTTTCTGAGACAAGAAAATAAGCTTGAAAATTCATTGTTTTGGAGTATACGTATGCAAAAAAACAAAACAAACAAAAAAAACCCCAAAAAACCCAAAAAAAACCCTAACCCAGAAGAAAAATCATTTTGAATGAGATGTATTCTGGTGCCAAGAAGGTGGCAAAGGATTGAAGTCAAAGAGGAAAGGATTACACAGTATGAAAAAAAAAAGAATGGGCAAAAACTAGAATGACCTAGTGAATGACACAATAACAGCTTAAGTTACCAACTTTTCCAAAGTGATGTGGGTTTGGGAATTTTTGTATTTGCATTATACATTTAATATTTTATTTCATCTTGATGGTATTACTACATTCTGAACTAGAGTCGTGTAATAAATTGTAGTAACCATGGCATTGTCTGCACATCTGAATAACAACTCTTAAATTCAGAGACTTGAACTTGGAAAAAATACAGGGATTAATGTATAACAGCAAGGACGTTATTTAGTCTCCTAAGAGTAATTATGCTAATCCTGTCTTTATATGAGGAGTAAAAATTAAAAGTAACACAATGAACTTTGTAGAAACTGATGGAAATTCTTCTGTGCCCAAACAGGTTAGACCTTGTAATTACAGGTAGATAACCACTATACTTTAGTAACTATAACTATTCACTTGCACCTGTAGCATGGTTTCTAATTTCAAGTAGTGTTAATTTCCATAGAGAGCTTCAAATGGCTACATGGAGAATCACATTCATCCCCCAACTGGCAGAATGTTAAACATAATCAAAGATAATTTTCTAATTAAATCAAAAGACTGAAAATCTGGAAAACTCTGCCATCTCACTCATTGCAAAAGAGTCTTTGCATGTCGCTGTAGAAATGATTTACTTACTGTGTCTTGACTTTGCCCTCTGTACTATAAAGATGATAGTACTTATGTGCTGTTAGACTGGTTTCCGTCAGATCCTAGCATGCTTTGTTTTTCTGACTAGAAGACTCTAAGGTTACACATCCATGGCTTTACCCAGTCCAATATTTCACCACTGCTGAAATGAGAAGAACCTGTTGTAGTCTCATGGAGAGAGGTTCTGGCTTCGTACTCTGGCCTCTCTTCACACTGGCCCTGGCAACTCACAGATCTTTCTTTCAAAGAGTTCAGCCACTAAACCTGTAGAAAACCAAACTGAAAAAATGTGGACAGGGTTTTTGAAGAGTGTGTGTTGGGCGTTGAACTTAATAATCTGAGAGAATACTGGAAGAAAGCCAAAGCCAAATGAGGAAGCAAGAACAAATAATGAGGAAGGCATGGGTTAGGAGAGAGGAGGGAATCACATCTTTGTCTTTTGGTCACAGCGAGATCCTAGATTGTCTCAGCTGCAATGTGTAGTCATCCCAACAGAAGGCATCTGTGCAACTGTGTTAACGTGTTGATTGTATGCTATGTACATTGGGCAACTATATTTATCTTGCCATAATTTTCCACATGTGTTTGAGACAAAGATGTACTCATTGTTACCACTAGAAGGCCACTTCTTCCTATACACCAAACATTATGACATTTCTATAGCTGAAAGTCAGACCTGTGTAGGAAAGTGTGGCAAAGCATCCTTTGAAGCAGCTGTATTAATACATTCAGTAGGACTGGATGATCAAACTAGTATTTAGGTATTAAAACAGTTATTCTTATATATCAAATACAGTAATTCACTCATACTTTATTATTGGTGTAGCTGTGGCATTATCTTTGACAATTCTGTCATTTCCTGTCGTTCATGCCTTTATTTTTTCAATTTATACTCTAGACTTAGAAATGAAAGGTGTTTTCCTTAAAGGTCACATCACTTGCTTCAGTAAGTGCATAGTTTGGGTGGGTGGATTGGACTGAGATATAAATAACACTGTATTCAGCTGATGATAGGGGAAAGTTGTCATTTTATTTATTTTAACTGTTAAGAATTTTCTAAGTGGCTTCCCTTCCCCTTCCCCTTCCCTTTCCCCTTCCCCTTCCTTTCGCTTTCTCTCTTTCTCTCTCTCTTTCACTTTCTCTCTCTCGCTCTCGTTCTCTTTCTCTCTCTCTCTTCCTCTCTCTCTCTT
>RSEF01000031.1:59971647-60037960 GCA_003993805.1 Himantopus leucocephalus
AAAGGAAAGGAAAGGAAAGGAAAGGAAAGGAAAGGAAAGGAGTATATATTATCTATAATCTATAATAATAATTATTAATTATAATAACCTATATTAATTATATACTCTTTATTAATTATAATACTCTATAACTGTAATGCTTGTGGATAATCTTTGATCTGAAACAAACCTGAAAAAAGATCTGAGTCTGCAATTCTGATGTCGTATGACTACATGTTTTCCTGAGATTGAATCCCCCTGCAGATTACAGTCTTCTAAAAGACCTTCCTTTTCATTTTTAAATAAACAGATCTGGGGAGGTTTGGAACCATTCTCCAACGATGATGTATTTTTGGTTGACTGATGTACATCTGACTGAGAAACCTGCTGTTATTACAGGTGGCCCATTAACTCTTTCTACAACTTTGAAGGGTAGTCGAAGAATCCTTTCCTCTTATTAATTTAACTGAAATTAAGAAGAATGTCATTTCTACACACACATACCAGGAAATTTGAATACCACAGCTCTACCCTGCCCCCTCTGCCCTAGGTGCTGCTGCCCTAAATCAGAACTTTTAAAATAATTTGGAACAATTGGACTTGCTCAGTGACTAGTTCTATTACACATTTAATGCTGTCTTCCCATGATGATCCTTGAAAACCTGAGCAGAGTTCTGGCCTCTATTCCTTTAAAGGGCTGAGTAAAGCAGACAATATCGATTTTTGAAATTATTGTCAAAAACCTTGATACATAGGCTAATATTATACCCTATGGAGTGTTTAGCCATATGTATCTGCACAGTCAAGCGTTCCAGAAAACTATTGTTACACTGAATTACACATTTTAAAGTGATATGGGACAAAACTTAGATGCATTAGCCAACATATTTTTCATAAATCTTTGAACAGCAGAGCGATGATGTTGTCAATATCCGGGAATCCGACCTGTCCAAAAAGAGAGAATGGGCTTCAGTTTCTATGATAAATACAGCAACCGCCCGCAGGTGGCCTCGTGTCATAAAGGCACCTCCCTTACATTTGCTTGTTCCTCCTCTCTTAGTAGGATGCATAAACAGACCCACAATGCCATCTCCACAGTATACATGTTTTCTTGACTTTAAGGCTGAGGGTTTTAAGGAGTGAATTGAGGAAAACATCTTTCCCGTTTTGCTTTGCACAACACCACAAAACCTATTGATTTTACTAAGGTAATGTATTTGAATCCATTCTGCTAGTTATTTGGCATCTTTTGTCAGTCCCTTTGACTGATCTATGACTTCCCAATATGCCGTTTCTGTGTTCACTGACACATACGGGATTTGAGCTCAGCATCCCTCCCCTCTGTGGCCATAAATCCTTTTTGGGGGCACACTTGTAGGTTTTTGGGCTCCCGTTCTGTTTTTTACTGGTTTGCTCTTGGTTTGTGGGATCAGGGTTATAATGTGGAATCAATTTGGCTTACATCCAAGACCTGCCTTTCGAAATCCTTGCAGGTGTTTCCATCTCCAGGCATGCTCTCTTCTGCTTACTGGTCTGCAAATCTGTCAAGCTTCCAAATGCAAGAAGGATTATTAAATGCTTCTTTTAGGACTTTGAAAGGGATCAGCAAAAGCAGGCTGCCCTACAAAGGAAGAGCACAACACAAGGCAGGACAAGGCAGTGGCCTCACTGAGAAGGACAAGTCCAATTATCCCCAAGCACAGGGTGTAGCACAGGCCTGCTCATGGTCCACCAGGAGCTCAGTGACCTCTAAGGTGAGTCTGCAGAAAAGGCAGGTCTATAAGCAAGCTGGGAGAGCAAATCTGCATCAACAGGGTGCCTGGCTGCATCATGGCTGCAGCACAACCCATGAAGCGATAAAGCACAAGAGCATCACCCAGTAGATGGTTGGGACCTCCTCACTGAGCATCACTGAGACTTCTTTCAGTTATTTATTGGATAGCTTGGAGGACAGCTATTAGCCTCCTTACCTGTGAGCTGACATGAGCACAGAGAGCAAAAACGCTGGCAGGGTTGTTTAGGTGATGCATGCTCTGGGCCTTGACCGCTCAGATTTACTCTACGCTTTCTCATTCATTATCCCACCAACAACAAGTAGACAGGTAGAAACTCCACCAGTGCCACTGGATCACTACTTGCTTACTCTCCCACTGAGTCCTTGCCATTATGTTAGGTCTTACTGGGTCCAGGAATGGAGCAGACAAGTAACCGGTATAGGGTACTGAAAACAGCCCAGTGTCTGCTGTCTGAATCACTGATCCAGAAGGAAACAGAAGGTTCATTGCCATCTGACAAAAAAACCTTCACCTCCTTGTGGAGCCTCTTCACATACTAAAGCTTGCATTGCGTATATATTCGAAAACTGACAACTCTATTTCACACAAATAGATAAAAGGGACTAGTATTTCTGGTTCATTACTGACTTTTGATTGATTCTAGACATGTCAGTAACCAATTACGTTAGGGTGAATTTCCAATTACTTTAGGGTTTTGGGTGAATTGACCCTAGCCCTGTCATTGATGGATTCAGTGATGCTCAGCATCTCATTTAGTTCCCAATTATATTATATCTTTCCCCCATATGATTACAGTGTATCATTACTGACTTTTTATACACTTTCCTCTCTCTAAGGCATGTGTTTTAATAATGTTCTCGTCACCAATATTCCATCCATTTAATGGGATATTGTGGTTTTCCTTTTGAGATGGATAAAACCCTAAACAGTAATTTATTACTCCAGCATTTCACAAGCTGTTTCTTGACAAAAAGAATTTTATAGAAGTGCTGCTGTACAACATACAGACACGCCTACAAATACAGAGTTTTAGCATTCTGCATGCAATACTAGCATTTTCAAAGCGTTATTACAGTTAGCAACTCATTTCGTTGTTTTTCAGTGGGACAGACAGCTAATTCCCATAAACTCCTTTAAGCACAGGTGTTTTGTGCTATAATCAGGCCACTTCTAACACAGTGGTAGTAATACGGTAGTTATTTCTTTCTGAACTCTTCTTCAAACACTGAAAACTTTCTTAAGGGATGTGGTTTTATACAGAAATATATTCTTGTGCTTTGGGATTATAATAGATCATTAGTTTGAAAAGCGTAGTTAATAACTAAACCTTATTTTACCAGAAAAAATACATGACTGAGCTTTGAGCTAAATACTTAAATGTGCTCCCCGGAGCCTGTGTGTTACAGAGATCCTTCCTAACAAATACTTGTAACACTTTTAGACCAGAGGAATTGCATGATATAAATGTTTTCAAGGATTTTAAGAAGCAGTGATCTAGGTAATTTGCATTACCTTCTGCTTATAAAAAGAAAATGCCAAACAATAGAATTTCAAGTGGATAGCAGTTGAAGACTGAAAAAAATGAAGGCATCAATAAACTGTTTCATGAATCTCAGAAGCAGACTTCAACTCACAGAACCACATTGTGGAGGTGTATAAACATTTGACCCTCACTTAAATCTGCAAAAAGGTGTCATCTTCTAAATTCTCAATTCCTTAAAAATTGATTTTGATAACTCAAATACTGTTATCGTTCAAATACTAATAGAAACATTCCTGCTTGCAATCATTATAGCCAAGATCAAAATAAACACCCCGTGTTCAAAGTTTACTTAAAGCTTTCTGAATTATAGTCATATGATTGTGTATTTAAAGCAACAGGGCTGAATCAGCTCCCAGTGTAATAGTAGAAAAGAAGGAAAAAAAAAAAAGCAAATCTCTCAGGGAATCCAAATGAAGGTGCAAATCAACTGCTTCACCTTAAGTATCTTGATAGTAAGTAGTAGTAGACAGCTAGGGTTTCTTTTAATTTCTTTCTTTTCTGAATCAGCAGAAGCTTATCACCTGCAACCATTTACTATCAGGTTACTTAGGAGAGTAGTAGATGATTTGCACTTACTTGTTTATTTGGATTCTCTAAGAGATCCCTTATTTAATTCCATGCTGAAGATGGAATTTAAAAAAATCACATTAGTCTTTGTCACATAAATTTTAACATGTTTTGTTAGTCTAACCCATCATTGGAATGGTTTAGTGCTAGCACTAAGATTTACAGTACTATATGCAAGCTTTTCCTCCTATTAGTCACACAGGCATTGTAATGTAGAGATTAATTTTTAATAATTCATCTGTTTGTAACTCTTACATTATGATACAGATGCCAGATGTTACACACCCAATGTTAGACACCAAATTATCAGTCAAGACCACTGGCTTAGATGTCCTAACCTTCCTAGGCTCTAAAAGCAGAAATATGTCAGAAGTTAGAAACCAGATAGGAATGTAAAGACTTTTCAGGGTTGTTTTCTGTTTCTAAGCAGTATTGTACAATACCCTTTAGCAAAGCAAAGACACTGAGATAGTAGACTTTTGTGCTCCAAACCTATGCTTAAATGCATCATTACTATTATCTCATACATAGATGATAGAACTAAATAGAAGTTAAAAGCACAAATGAAAGGAGAAAACAGAATATATGGTGTGGGTGTCCTACATAATATACAGTACGTAATATGACCTTTTTGAATACTTTCTTTTGGATTTTTAAAGGAATTCCCACTATGAACTTTATTCTATTAAACAGAGTAAGTAATATGGTACAGAACAGGTGGTACATGAACACCTTTGATCATACTATAAACCACATCTTTGTTCCTTAAGAGACTATTGGAAATGTACTGAAAACATAACGAAGGCAAAGTTTTCACTTACCAACTGGTAGCATGTAGCACAGCTAATTGGACTATAGTGTAAAATGTTGCAAGACAAAGAGAAACAGGTAGGTTTATAGTTGTAAGAAATCTGCTTTATTTCCAGCCATGAAGCTACTTGAGGTGTGCCCCATATTTAACCTTTCAAAATCAAAAGTTTCACCTTATATAGCTTACATGGAAGACTGTTAGAGCTATTATTGAGAAAGTAATTAGTTTAACCTTTTCTATATGCTCCTTGAGACCTGCTGTTAGGTTTCTATGATATTTCATCCTCAACTAATTGGTACATATCAACTATGGATCATCAAATCAGTTAGAAACCAAGTAAATTCAACAAGGGTTACCTCTACTCTGTTTCATGGATTAGAAGTTGTGTGGTTCAGCAAGGATCCAAATTAGAAGTACTGAAAGAAATGTTCATCCATGTCATCCCTGGTCTCACTGGGGTAGGGAAATCAGAATTCTCTGTATTCACTCTTTTAAGACGCTTAAAAAGTCAGGGTCCCAGTAGTGTAATTCTAAATCTCTTATTCACTTCTGTGAGCATATTCCAATGTTCTGTGACTAATAATTAATCTTCAGAAGTCCAAATGGTCCAATAAAGATCAAAACTTGTTGGGAATAAAGTAAGTCTTTAATCAAGTACCAGTGAAGGTGCCTTATTTCTTCTGAAAAAAATCAAAGTGCAAAATGTGGTGATATGGCTTGAATGTTTTCTTAAATCTGGTATGAAAACTGTCTAGGGACAGCCAAAACATCAACATTATGCTCTACAGAAACAAGAAAAGTAAATGGTGAAGTGTCACTGTTTCACTGTGTTCCATGCTGCTCATGCTTTGTCTCCTAGACTCTTAAACCCATCTTTTCTCATGATAGTCTGTCTAGAATACACACCCTGTAATGTCTTGCTCTAGGACACCCTGTTAGTTTTTGGTTTCTTACCAAAACACAACATAGAACACAAAGACTCTCCTATTTTGTATGTGCTCCTTTTTGCCCTACATACTTTTTTTTTCTACAGTGTAGAAATAGAGGAACATAAGGAGATCTGATAACAGAAGTTTCTTCTTTTTTTTTTTCTTTTAATGGAATGGTATCATTTTTTAAAACAAAACACACACAAAAAAAACGGCTCATGGTATAAAAAATTAATGATAACGTTGCAGTTATAGGCCAATACCAACACAAAAGGAGTATGTCATATAGTTGATCCCATGTATACTTCTGCATGCATGTATGTATATGCATGTATAAAAACAAATTAGAAATATGCATTTATATAAATCTGTTTGCGTACGTAGCCAAACATATGAATACTTTCATGTGTGCATGTATTCTAGTGCTTGCACAAAGCTTCCTCTTAGAGGATCTCAGACTTACAGACTGAGACTCTCAGACTTCATCAAATCACTGGGAACCAAAATACAAGATGATAAGGTCTCTCCTGAGACCTTATCGACCTCTATATCTACCTCAAAGGAGGTTGCAGAGAGGTGGGTGTCAGTCTCTCTTCCCAAGTAACAAGCAATAGAACAAGAGGAAACTGCCTCAAGTTGTGCCAGGGGAGGTTTAGATTGGATATTAGGAACAATTTCTTCACCAAAAGGGTTGTCAAGCATTGGAACAGGCTGCCCAGGGAGGTGGTTGAGTTGCCATCCCTGGAGGTATTTAAAAGACATATAGTTGTGGTATTTTGGGACATGGTTTAATGGTGGACCTGGTAGTGTTAGCTTAACAGTTGAACTCGACGCTATGAAAGGTCACTTCCAACCTAAATGATTCTATGATTTTAAGATTCTATGAAGAATCCTTGGATTTCTTTAAGAAAAAAACACCTTGTTTTTGCATTCCATTCCTCATCTGACTTTCAAAGCTTCCAACCTCAAGATGAATGACATAAAATCCAATAGTTAGAAAATAAAACTATAATATTCATTACAAAGAAACTCTAAGAGGTAGGTTCTGTGAAGAAAATTTGAGTTGTAATAGAGATACTGAGATAAAACTATGGCATAGTTTATTTGTATTTATAACTACAATAAACTTGTCGTAACTACTGTAACAAAGATTATCTTGAAATAAAATATCTTCGGCCATAATTTTATATGAACATTTGTATAGTTACCACGATTTTACTACAATATGTATAATCTAAGTATAATTTTATGAAGGGGAAAAAATAAGGGCATTGTAAACAATACCTGCAAACAGGAACATTAGTTTTACTGTTGGATCAGCAGTAGTGACATTTAGTGGCTCAAGCTACTGAATGATAAACATTGTTAAAATTATTTTGAAGACTCTATACACAGAACCTCTAAGACCATTTATCTTTACCTTGCTTGAAATTGCAATTAAATGCCATGATTTCATTAAATTTATTTGGGATTTACCAAAGCAAACAAGTTCCTCAACACCCTTATCTAACACAATTTCTTTTCATTAAAACATATTAAGTAGAGTAATAACTAAACTGACATATTCTAACCACTTAAACAATAGTGCTGTATTTGTCTTCAGATTTTACACAGGTACCTAGCAGTTATTTTGTCTTTGTAGCATAAATTCCTAAGGAGATAAAAGGTTATTTTCTCAGTAAGTGCTGCTGTACTCTCAAATGCCCTTAAATCAGGCCTGTGGGCAAGAGCTACCTTCTGTTTTCAACACTCTATTGTTTTTTCTCAGTTTCAACTTTTGTGTGATTCAGGTTTTCAACCTTCTAGAAAATCTGCAGGGAACATCTTTTCCTACAGAGGTGAAGCACACCAGAATTTTTCATTCCCCAGGGTGAGGGGTCCATAACCACCTTTGCCAGCTGAGCAGCACTGCAGGACTCCTGCACTCCCATCCCTGCCCAGTCTCCTGCCCCACCAGCAGAGTGGGGAAGCACAGCGGGGGAAAAGCTACCAGAGACTGTTCTGTGGCTGCAAGGAGGCTTTGTGTGCCTTCTTGCACTCAAGTACATGGGAAATATGGAGAAAACAAGGGAGACAATACTTACATCCCTTCAAGCTCTGTGGGAGATGGGAGTGTCCCATAGTATGTTTTCCCAGTTCACATTTCCCATCAGGGATTCCAAACAGCCAGAGCAATAGATTCCCTGGACTAAAACTTGAACTTGACATCATTACATTTTTCAGCCCGACTTTACAAAGCCATCCGAAATGCCACCTTAGGCCTCTAAAATTGATATCTTGAGAATGACCTACAGGACTGCTATTAGGTAGCAATCTTTCATTCCTTAAACATCACCCCCCTTCCTTATACCAGCAAAAGACATATTTACACCAGCTACATAGTTTCCCCTTTTCTTCAATGGGACAGTCTTTCAGATATAAAGCATTTCATAAGAGCATAGCTGAATGTCTATAAAAAAAAGAGGAAGGTTTCCCACTGACTACAGAGTGAAAGTCAAGGTCTCCTTTGTGTTCCAAGAAGAGGCTTGAAACATCATCTGTAAATAAATTTAAAAAATCTGCAATTTTTAGTAAAAATTCAGCACATGTATAACCATAAAAAAGGTAAAAATTGTGGGAACAGATGGAATTTTTCAATGCAACCCGTTTAACTCTGCTCTCAGAAGCGTCAGCTGTCTACCGTCTTCACTTGCAAAAGATCTAGGAAGTGTTTTGGAAAAACGCATTTGTCAGTGGAGGTCCTTCGCAGCACAATCACTATTTTCTCTTTTGGGTGCAACTTTCACAACAAACTGGCTAATTAACGAGTACATAAAAGACGCATTCATGCCTTCACAAGTAATTCTGTGAAATTAGTTTTCTTGCGTATTTATGAAAGCACAAGTTATAAAGCAACTGGCTGTGATGTCAAAAATGCTAGTGTGTCATCATCAGATGAAATGGGGAAAGTAAAGACTGGCTAGTAGAAAATACTTGTTAATATTGGGTATTTCAGATATTATGGAAAATAGTACATAAAATAAAGATCACGTTTACTACAAAGTGAAAATTTCTTCACAAAGAAAGACCTGAGTGCTTCCAACTGCCAAAATTTAATGAGGAGGAGGATGTTGCCTAATGTAGCTGTAGAAAGTGAAAAGGTCTTGCCACCCAGAGTACAGACATTAATATCAGAACAGTCAATTACTTCTGAGAAGCTGAGCAAAGTCTGCTAACTTCTGCTAACTTGAACAATGTCACAATCCTATTTTGTTACTTCTGAGAACTCAACAAAGAAATTTTAACTGCCAGATTTACTCTCATTCACTCACACAGGTAGGAAAGATCTAGAAGATAAAAAGTCCACAAAAAAGCCAGCTTTTAAGCATTGCAGTGTGTAAGAAGAAGCAGCTTTAAAACATTTCAGAAGGTGGGAGGAAAGGAAGAAGGAATTTGGAAATCTTCTTTCAAAGTTTAATTTAAAATAACATTTTGAGATTCAAACAATTCCTTTCAGCTAGTAAATCTTGTAAACAACAACACAGTAATTTGTGTACATCAGGAAGAAAAGGTTAAACAGATTACAAATGAAAAGCAAATTACTGCGTAATATTCATCACCAAAGAAGAAGATTAAAGAGCACAAACTGTGTATTTAGGATATGAATACTTTATCTATTATTTTGTTTCTTGAGCTAAAAGGTGGAAGAAGAGATGGTAAAGGTGACTTTCCACCATTTCTGTGCTCTCCCACTCTTTGTTTGAACCTTCAAGTTATAAGACAACTCCAGTTTATGATCTGTGCCTCCTCCAATGGCACTCTAAACACAGGCAGAAGACAAGAGTATGAGGAATTATGGCTTCGTTTTCTCCAAACAGCAGAAAAAGTCTTCATTGGAGGTGGAATGCAGTACAATAAAAAGACAGGGCACCATGTGTCCAAGTAGAAACTTGTTCTGAATCTAGCACAGATAGCAGTATTCCATGTTTTTCATTATAGGCCAGTGAGAACCGAACCAATTCTCTTTTAAATAGACTAAACAAGAATGTTTTACTAGAAATGAGCCACTGGGAAGCAAAATACGTCTGACTTCTGTGAATATCCTATCCTTCCTCTTACGGAATAAAAGAAACCACTTTTTTAGCGGTGGGAAGTGATAGAGATGGACAGGTTATAATAGCTGCTAGAAAGGCAAAAAGGGAAGAAAGTCAAAAGAGGGGGGAGAACCAGGAAAACAAGATTTATGAATCAGTTCATCCTGGTGTCATCGAAGGAGCCAAATAAAATGGATAATTCTTTGAGGTTTTCTAAAGCAGTTGTAGAGCTATTAAAAATATTTGTACTCTCACTACCTAATAGAAGAATTTTGGGTGAAAGCTATTCCAAGAATGTATTTAATGACTCAGTTATATATAAAGGTCCACAAAGGTATGGCTTTCTTAGGCTAGAACATCTACAAATAAAGTTTGTCAGAGATGTCTGATTAGGAACCCCTCAGCAGGGAAGACTATGTATTTAGTCAAGCCTTGAACTGCAAAATGACCCTTCTATATCTAATACATCCACTGACTTAACACTGTATCAGACCCACGATTTTAACCTGACAGTGCCCCTTTAATTGGCTTATCACTAATTTAAATTGGTCATTAATCTGTCACATTGTGTCTCCTCTTTATTGTCGGAGCTTCACTTGTTTATGCAATGCATTTTCCAGCAACTCCTTTGATTTTGCCACACTGCTATTTCTTTACATAAATCATTTTTATCTGAACACGCTTTTTCAGCATAGCCAGGAAAAATTTCACTAAGAGAAAATCATTTTGACACTGCAGTAAATGGGTGACTCCTCAGGTATTTATTATCTTTGGTTAGCCCTTTGACACTTATTGTCAGTGGAGCAGCAAAGCAGTCCCAGTCCCTTAGGTAATTAGTTCATACTAGTGAATCAAAGCTCCCTAATTATTTCTGTTCCCAGGATCAACAAAAGGAGCAAGTGTGAGGGGGGTGTGCGTGCGTGCGTGTGTGTGTGTGTTTTGGGGAATATGTGCTTGTGCGTGCATGAGAGAGAAGGGAAAAAAACTGGCAACCCCAACACTGCACATATTATCATGTGATGTGCCTCATTTTGCTCTATCCATCTTGCCTTATTGGAAGCTTCTTAATTGACGAATGAGGACTTTATCAAGCCTGGCAGGAGTCGTTATGTCTGTGATTTTCCTTGAAATGTACCTGTCATGCAGCTCAAAATTAAATCGCCAGTTTGGGGCCTAACCAGAGACAGGGCAGTGACTCAAAGCACTCAGAAGGGAATGAATGATTAATGCAGTTTATAGACAGAATAGCACTTTCTCTGTCTCATGTGCTTTTTGTATGTAATCTCTAGTGGTTCAGCTTCGGATGGATCTAATGAAAAAGGACTGGATGTTTTCCACCTTCTCTTCAGAGCATGCTGTACGATTTATCCACTGACAAAATGTGCTAATGAAATGTCACCTTGGACAGCTTGCTAAAGGATTGATGGGCTGCAAGTTTTGCACTTTATTTAACTTTTGCAGGAAAAATGAATAAGTCCTCCAAACTCTGTATGATATAGAGATCCATTATGGTTTCCCACTCAAGAAGGAGTTGCTGCACTGGGATGGAAAAGGAGGCTCTGGCAAAGAGGTGAGAATAATGTGAAACAAATAATTACCTAAAAAGCTGGGGTGTATGGCTTCATTGCACTCAAAGACATAAATTGTATTTGAGCAGCATAACTTTTTAAAACTTCTTTCTTCAGTATTACCTCTGCCCTTTATGAAATAAGGTCAGCCTCACAAATCTAGTCATTCTCTTTAACTGATTGAAGTATCATTAAAAAAAACAGTGATTCCAACCTTCTGGTACACACCAGCCTTTTACATTCCTTCACCTTGGGGCCATATCCAATGCTTTTAAAATGCCGCAAGACCAATGAATAATGAGTTACTATATGAATTTTACTATAACCTTTCTAGTATGTGCGATATTCTGACTTTTCCAGAGAATAATAATTTAAAAAACCAAAAACAAACAAAAAAACCCACCAGACCCAAGAACACTACCTGAATGCTAAATGCTCATAACTGATATCTAAGAAGTCCCTTTATATTTTTTACCTTATACCCCTTCCACTTCCTCTTTTCCTGGAAGTTTGTATAACTTGCCTAGCCAGAGAAAAGGTCCTACACCAGGTGTACAACCAGTGTGATACAATAAAGGAACTGCTACCTTCCCTATCCAGACCTACGAATATTCTTCCACTTCGGTCTTGGTTCATATTATATACTAAATGTTTTGGGTCAGGACTCAGATCCTTTCATTAGCAATGCAATCAATGTACTTTATGCCACTAAAAAAGTATTGATGTTGCTATTTTATATTAATTACAACTCACAGATATTTGTACCAAACATTTTTCCAACACACATGAGTTCATGTATTCTTCAAAACTTTAGTCTTTCAAGGGGCAAACAGAATGAACCGACAAAGCCAGAATCAGCCAGTTGTAAATTTGTTGTCTCCCTCCTGAAGCCAATTACTATTAATCCAGGATGTGTGTGTCTTGTTCTCAGGATTAGGCAAGCTGCCATATGCCCACCTCACTGTGACCCAACTCAGAAGACACAAATTGAATCTTGTAAATTTTTCCACACAGAAATGCTGCAGAGGAGCATGCAAACAGCATGCAAACAGGATTCTGCCATCAAACCATTCTTCACTCTAGCATTAACATCAGGCTTTTTCCTCATCTCCATCACCCTTGCTCTTACCCCAAGCAGAAGTGATCTTCTGTGACATTTCTCTTAACCTCTCTTTCTCCTGAGCACTTTGCCTCTTAGACACAGAAAAAAAGCAGGAGAAATAATCCAAGGGCAAGCCAAAGAGTTCTGAGACCTTTATTACTTTCTCTGTCCCTCTGTTTCACTGATTGCAGTCAGTTTCCTGCCTCACAGGAATACGCTGAAGGTTTAAGGTACCCAAAAACCACACTGAAAAAGGAACGTCCCTTACATCCACTACAGCTGGTAACCCTGTGCAAAGGAGGCTTCCTTACCTGGACAGAACAAGCTTTAAAGAAATGTTAGGATAAGTATTATATTAAGTTGTCCCTCTGTGTTTACTCAAGATCCTCAAGGCTAGCTAACAGAGGGTCGCCTTCTCAGGACAGTGACATACCTCACACCTGCTTCCTGACACCGAGCTGTTTCCAGCCATTTTCCCACAAAGACCTTAAGTCATGGAAGACAAAAGCTGAACACAATATTTGCATATTCTTTTCCCAGAGAGAAATGTTCGACTTAGGACACACCAACTGTGCTCTCTAAGACAGTGGCTGCTGTACAGTATTTAGGGAAAGAAGTCTGACATTTCCCATAAGTATTTTTGTTAACATCAGAAAAAATGTACTAAATATGTGACATTTCATATAGATACCACGTCCCATAAGCACCATCTGAGAAGTAAAAAATTGAGTTTCATTGCAGTTAGAAATAAGGCTTATACAGTGTCGTGGTTTAGGAATGACCATGGAATAAACACCCCCACACAAAAGGACTGTCTGCTCTGTGTTGGTCCATGCTCCTGCTGTTCCTGGGCCACTCCAACACCCACCTCTTCTACTCCTCAAACCTTTTACCAGACTGTGTATGCATTGCCATTCAGATCCACGGTAAAAGCCACTGAACACAGGGGGGTATCTTCTATAAAGAAACACTCAGTTTAGCTGTATTGCCTATAAAAAACAGTTACTAAAAAAGGAACTAATGAAAACACTGAAATATGTGCTAACCGCACAGTCTACATGTGTCCTCTGTCAGTCCTTTACCAGTCACTTAAGATTTATTCCTAATAAGGAAAGAGGATGCAAACATGAAACTTCACAAAGCAAACTATTTTCTTGCCTTGCTTCCCCTTGCTCCCCTCATGCCATGCAAGCATATTCCCAGACGCTCCAGAGCTTATTATTTTTAATTTAGTATTGCATAAAAGTACCATTATCATTAAAAATATATCCATATACGCAGTAAAGAGCTTTGAACAAAAGGTAATAAATTCTTTGCCACAGTGGTAGCATGGCAGCTGTTTATTACCTTAATCATAGTGGATTTGTTAATACAGTTAGTTTCCTAGCCGTCCATTTCTTGCCTCCTTTTGTTGCTGCTCTGATTATAGGCTCTCTGAGGCAGACACTAACCGTATTTCTGATGTGCACATCAAGAACAAGAGATACCATGACTAGGTCCTCTTGGCACTATCACAATAAAAAAGTACAGTAATTAGAGCAATACAAATAAATTTAGAATTTCCAATTGCAAATTCTAACAGTTGGTTTGGAAATGAATCTCTATTTGCCTTTGATTTGCAAATTATATGCCATAATCAGCTTTCCCACACCATTAACTACATGTGCAGTAATACCACTCAGCAGAATTTCCTTTAATGTTTTATCACATATATGTGTGTCAAAAGCAAACTAAACCTCTGATGGGTTACCTGTTCTGCAAAGGAGTGTTATACATATTTGCCTCTGTTTGGCAAATATCCTGCTATTGCCAACTGTTTTTAAACAACAGAAGAAAAGAAAGTCTGTGTTGAACTGTTCAGCTTGCTACCTGAAACACAAAGGTAAGGATAAGAATAGCTCATCTCGTGCTGCTATGCCCATGGTACTGCAAAGCTTTTAGATGATAGTATTATCTTACATATTACTAATGTATAAAGTCTTAGAATATTCATGTACAACTGGGTGAGTTAAGGACTAAATTAAAGAAAAGCATCTCCTCTGAAGGCTCTTGCATGACAAGTTAAATAGAATCTTTAATTTTACTTTACAGCAGTCTTTACAGCATTGTTTCTCTAATATGTATTGTGGTTAAAAAAAAAGGATTAGAAGTCAAAATATCAAAAAATATTCCCCAACAGTATCTTATGTAGTTCATGGAGTTATGTAGTCTCTATTCTACTGCACATACAAAGAAAAATTTAATAAACAATTGTGTAACTATAGACTATATCCAATGCAAACACACAGAAGCAGGATTAGGGTTGCCCCAAGTATAGCCTTGTTATTATTAAAGTAAATCAAATTATGCCAGGCAGTAAAATAGACATGAACAATATCAACAGAATTTTAGAATTTACATATTTTGAACACTGCTTGCAAATTATAAACCTTAGGAAACAATGTGTGTCATATCAGCCTTGGGTTATGTCCTACAATCCCTACTTGTCCCTGTGCTGCCAGAGAGAGCTTTTGTGTGGCATGGTCTGCTTCAGCACACCCCTGTGCAGACTGCTGCGGAGCTCCTACAGAAACTTAATGGAAACGTTCATTGCTCTGCTCTAGCAGAGAAAAGAGGCCATAGAGAAACTAAAGCTCTTCTCAGTCAAGGGCTGAATACTTCTCTGAACATGACAGTTCTGATTTATGTGAGGTAAAAACTCTTTTGATATCAGATTAATTTAACCAACCAGCTTCTCATTAACAGCACTGTCAATATGTAAGAAAGTCTCTGTTACTTCCCATGAAGACATTTCATGAAATAAAAGTGAACAAATAGCAAGTGTTGTTACGGACACTTTAGCAGGATACTTTATTACCTTTACAGAAAGAATTATTCTATTTCCAAGCCAATCATCCTACAGCGTAACACAGCAAACACTATGTTCAGCATTAATGGAATAATAATAAGTTCACAATGATAAACACCTGGAATATTGACATTTTAGAACTAAAATTGACTGTACAACCTTGATTCACACCACTGGACATACACCTTTCAGTTTTAACTAAACACACACAGTTTCCAGTTTGAATATTGCATTCTTTTTTTTTAATTTTTTGAAGACCGTTTTACTCCACTGAGAAGTTGGTGCTCATTTATGTAAACACTGATTCCCTATTTTTCTCCTTATTTTTTCATTCATGCTTTACTTGGAGTCCAGTACTAAATGCTGTCCTATCACCTAGCACTACATACATACAGTAATAAGATTTCTGTACTGCATGTAAGCATCCCATATGTATGCTTCCGTTCTGTGACAGAAAAAGGCGAACCTCTAAAATTTAGTGTTGAAGTCTAGCAAGATTAGAGTCAAAGGTACCCATAAACTCTGACTGTCCAAGTCAAAACATCTATAACTTGGGGTTTTTTTGAGAATTCAATAGTGTATAGCACTTAACATATTTAAAATATAGCTTGCCTTGGTTTCCATTTTAGCTGCACTCACTCAGCATTTCTGCAAATCATACTTCAGGACTCCAGTCAGACATTCAACAAAACGAGACAGACCAAATCAGTTTGGTTTAATATTGTGATAGGGAAGGAATCCAATTTCTCAGTGTAGGTTTCAGTTGCCTTGACTATTGCTTATCTCCCTACTGCTCTTCCCTCATTCAGCTTCCATCTCTGCAATAACTGAAGAAGTATCCTAAAAGACCCAGTCCTTCCACATGAGTTAAAGCACATAAAGTTAGACTAGGTTAATTTTTTGGGACAATTCAGATGTATTAGAAATGACTTACACACACATTCACAAAAATCAAAGACTTCTAGAGTGTTCCAGAGAGTGTTCCACTTACACACACATTCACAAAAATCAAAGACTTCTAGAGTGTTCCAGAGAGTGGGAAATGGAGATAAGGAGACAAGGCAGAAATTTCATGTCAAGGAGATAGGCACCACATGTTCTTAATGTGCTTCTGGTTTTCCAACACCGCATGAATTGAAGAGGTTCCAAAAGATTAAACATGTGATACCAGTCTATTAAGTTTAATGACAGACATTATCTCCCCAAAGACCCGAGTTCCTAGATCTACCAAAAAAAAAGCTTAGTTGGACAACAATTCAGCTACTTGTGCATACTTCTATGTTTAAAATTACAAACCAACCAACCCCACTGAAGCCCATGAGATCAATCAGATGAAAAAGTTGGGCAGATAGTGCCTTTTTGCTAAGCAAAAGTCTCGACCAAACATATACAGGATCTTTCTTGGTTCATGCTTGTACTGTACAAAAACAATTCAAGGTAATCAGGCATGTAATTATATTTGTACTTTGTATCTTTCTATTTCCTGAGGTTGTGTGGCTTAAAAGAATTTACCACTTGGAAATACCAGTGCATATCTATAGTAGCTTTTCCACATTTTCCATTAGAAATATAGCTACCTCTATACATATGGAATGAATCCTGACGTGGTAACTTCTAGAGCCACTTCTCAGAGTCATGAAAGATACAGATTACCTCATGTCCCTGGGCTGCACTGTCTCCAAATAAGATGCATATTATCTAACACACTCAGTCGGCACAAGCAGTTATCTATTGCAGTAGTTCCTAAACAAGGAGCAGAGTCAAGATGTGGGCACAGGAAACCTGAGAATGTGTATTTGTGATGCACATTCACTGGACAGATCTTAACCTGACAAAGGGTAGAGATTTTACTCCTTCCAGAGCTGACTGCTCCAGAGAGCTAGCAGCAGTGTCTCCACTGGCAGATCTCTGGTGGGAATCCTGTCTCCTTATCTTAAAACTGACATTTGGGTGGGCTTTCAAGGGGAAAATAAAAAATAACAAAAAATAAAAGAGTCAATAAATATAATTTCAGCCTGAACAGTTAGGAAGTGGAATACACAGATTTATAATGGGAATTATCAATAAACTTTAGCACTAAAATGCTAGCTGCATTTTCATACAGCAGGACCAATTTCTCTATAATAGCAAATATATTACTGAAATAGAAGATACTGAAATTTCCCGTGAGTAATGCAGGTACAGAACGATCTATGAAGTCTATGAATCAATTCCTGCCTGCTTCTTACTCTTTCACTGACATTTTTTCAGGTAGTATCACAGCCCTGCAAATTTGGTAAGAAGAAATCTGTCTTCAATGTTATAACTCAAAGGCAATGCAAATGAAGGCTTGAGTACAGGTGCTAAATTAACAAGGTTTGTGATAATTACCTCATTTCAGTCTGTTCATGCTGGGTATTCTAATACCTAATACATATATTATCAAGCACACTCAACGCGGCTCACCTTGGTGAATATTAATAGCATTATTAAAACACAATTACAAAACACCATACATAGTTGATAATAGCTACTAACACTTCGTTTTATGGAATTTGTTCAAGGTCTTGAAATCATTTAGTACACAAAATATCAATTTCAAGAGTCAAACATTGTTGAGCCTTACACATGCACTAGAGCTGATGAAAATTTTCCTCTCTGATGTTTTTTCATAGATGAAGATTATTTAATTATACTTTCAAGAATTGAGATTTTGTGGAAAATAACAATTCTCTTGCACTGAGAAGGGCATTCTTCTGGCACTTGCACTCTGAAAATGTTCAATATGAAACTCTTCAGACATTATCTTTGGGTTGCCAGAGACAGACAAACACTATCAGTTTTCATATTTTTTATGTAAGCCAGTAACTTACAAAAAAAACCCAAGGAAGAAAACTTCATAACTGAATTGGGACCAATATCTCACTCCCTACTCACACCACCTCGTTCACTGACGCAATTAACCGGGACAGAATCAACTAGTAAATGATGTGCTTATGATTCATGGTAATGGCACTTCTAAACAGATTGATAATAAGTCTCTGATGCATTTTACTGAAGTCCAGATCCTGAGAATATCACTCAAATTTTAAATCTTTACACTCGCAATCTCTTCTAAAGCCAAAATGCTGCCTACGTGTGATTTGCAAAAGCATGAACAAAGATTAAATTTGCGAAGGAGTAAAAACATGATTACCACCAAGACTGTCAGAAAAAATCCCTCTGAGATAAAAACCTGAATTATTAGGGTTGTATAATAGTTATTATGAAGAAACATAGTTGTTGTTTTTGCACAATACTTGATCTTTCAGAAGAAGACTGCGAAACGTCTTCTGGGGTGAAAAAATTGTGAACATGCTAGTAGATAGTAATCTAAGCAACTCCTAGGAGACAAGGGTTTCACTGTATGTAGAAAGCTCTTTACAGTAGTATCTGACCTTACTCAAAGGATTCCCTTGAAGTGTTATGTATAAACCATGGGAAGAAAAAGAGGACTAAGCAGAAGTCTGCAGTTTGTTTAAACATTGGTTACACTCAATCTAGCATCAGGAAAGAGACAGCAGGAAACTTAAATCAGCACAAATAACTGAGGAAACACTGCCTTAACTGCTTTAACAGATAATTTCATGTTTGAAATCATAAGAGGAAAGGTTGCTATTAAAGTGACCAGAAGGCACTATAAAATGGAAAGCATGACAGAATACAGTCGTAGCAACAGAGGCATGAGCTATGCAGAGCTATTACTCTCAGGACTCTCAGAACAGCAGAGGAAAATGCGTTTCAAATACTAGCAGAGCGGGGTTGGCAACCTCTGGCTAAAAACAGCACACCAACGCACTGAAAATGTTACACCATACTCCCACATGAACTCAGGCTTAAGATTTAGTCTCTTTGGTGAGACTTTTGGGGAGATGTACAACTAGAAGGAAAATCCCATGAAAATACACCCAATTCCCAACTTTTACAAGTGCCTGTATCAGCTAATACATTTAATGAAATTATCAAGCCTTAGCTGAAACTCCACCAGATTTTCATCCTGTTTATTTTTCTGCTCTTTTCAAGTTTATAATCACCTTTTCAATAGATCATTTTGGAAATAAACAGCTTTGGAGCATGAACTAGTGGCCATTAAAGGGGGGAAAAAAAGGTTAATCTTTTGCAAGATCTCCAGTAAGAATTAGGATGAGTTACTGGGATGTTGTTTGAAAGGTTCAGAAGCCGTATGGACACAGTGCAGGAGAGTGCCTTCTGTAGAAGCAGCTGTGAGGATGCTATCAATGTCACTGGGGAGCAAAAGTATTACAAGCACGCACAGAAATGACAGAAAAGTCTGGGGAGTGAGAAAATGAGAATCATAAATGTGTGGAAATATTATCAGTACAACCCAGCTACGAGTGTCAGTGAGACTAGATTAAAGGTGTTTGCTGTAGGATACAAGTAGGAAAACTTTAGAGAGCTTTAATATTTTTCAGTGCAGATCAAGCACTTAAACTTAGTTTGGAAGCCTGTGTCTAGAAAGGGGCCTTAGCTCTCCAGAGACTCAATTCTGCCATTCCTACTTTCTGTATGGAAGAAATGTGACAAACAACCTCTTTTCATGCAGTCTTCACCCTTTATTTCATGCTAGGAGCCAAGAGAGTAAAATGCAAACGAGGGGTGTTTGATGTACTCCCCTGGGTTGTTTCAAGCCACCTCCTGCAAATAGTTTCCACAAAACAGCTGTAATCCCTGTTTTCAGCTAAATATCAGAGACCAAGGAACAAAGCCTCAACCATCCCAGCTCTGATTTTTATGAGTCTTCTCACTCATTACAGTGAAAGCTGGACTCTACCAAGGTCAACAGGAAGGTCATAGTGAAATTTAGTGTGTGGACAGGTGAAAACAAAATTCCTGTCTACATTTTTATTCCCTTCCTGACTTTCTCTCTGTTCGTGTTATTCTTTTTTTTTTTTTTTANTTTTTTTTTTTAATGTATTTCACAGTCTTTCAGAGTTTTGTGTTCTGTTGTTCCTGAGCCATACAATTCGCACTTGTTTTGGCACTAGCTTGAGTCACCTTTTCAAGTTACCATGTGAAAGAAGTCAACTTCAGCAAAGGTGCACCCTTTCCAATTAAAAATCTGAAAAGAAATGTTAATTAAATGCTTAGGTAAAATGTTTGATATTTTGCAACAGAGCTAATGGTCAGTCATTTGTACAGGTGAGATTTGTGTATTTTGAAGTGACACCTGAGAAAAGTAGATGTTCCAAAGAACTGGCAGAGCATTCATTCAAAAGAAAGCAAAGTATGGGTTTTCACCAAAGCCAGAAGAACTTTGGCACTGTTTCTAACATGAGAAGCAGCAAATTCTTTATCATCAGTGTATTGAGGGTTCCCTGAGGGAAAAACAGTTTATGGGAGAAATACCTTGAAAACAGGGATTCTTGGCAAAGTTGAGCACAGAGGAAAAAAACAAGTCAAATTTTCAAAGAAAAACTTCAGCAAAGCAGTTTTACTGCCTACTCTCAGATCTCCCAAAACACAAATATATTACAATCCTGAGTGAAAATGCATGGTTATAGTAGAATGCAGTATGCAGACATTTCTACATGCATATATAAAACAGATGTAAGTTGCTTTTTGCATCACTGCAATTTCCTATAGCAAAATGCAACCTCTGCAAAGATCAGTGCTGACACACATTTTTATGACCACCAGAAAAGCTTCTGCAAATACATTTTGAGGGCAGAAACTACATAGCCACACAAGTTTGTGTTTCCAGTCATTTAGATCATGTATAGAAAAAACAAGCACACTAACAGCACCAAAAGGAAGATGTGAACAAGAACTGAGTAGTACAAGTTACACTGGGTACACAGGGAATGCAGGGGTGCTGCAAAATATTGTTTAAAGTAAGTATCAAAAGAATAAGAAAAAAAAACAGCAAAAATCAGTAAGATTGCTACTGAAAGCTGAAAAACTGGGAAGGGTAGAGAAGAGGAGAAGAGGAACTGTAGGTGATCCTTTCAAATATTGCTCTAGAAAAGGTGAGCATAGTATTTGGTGCTGTATTCAATATCACCTTCAATATGAAGAAGCTTCAACATCTTTAACATCAATAAGCACATCCTTTTTTTGTACGTTTCTCAGGATAACAGCTAAGCTGTGCTATTCTGGACATAGCAATTTAAAAAGTCTGAATAAAAGAGTTCCTGGATTTATATGGTTTTTCTATATATCAGTTACTGAAGATCCTTTGAGTACATTCCTGGGGCTTAGGCTGGGATCTGATGGGTACCAGCTGTGTTAATCTGCTATGTCTGATCACATACTTCTGCTATTCTTCTCTTTTTCTCAGAACCATTCTCTTTGTTTCCAGCTTCAGATTTTACTTGGCTAATGTAAATTGCTATGTACATATATTAAAGGGCTTTTGACAGCTTTAATTTGTGCATTTTCCTCTGTGCTTTGTTCCATCTTTTCTTTCCTCTGCTTTCCCCATGCAAGCTTTCTCTCTGAGTTTCACACGGTCTGTTTTGCAGACATTGTGTACTGCAGGTCTCCTGGGGCAGTACTCAGGTTCCTGTGCTGCATGGCAGCTCTTCTGTTATAGCCTTCACTTTCTCAATCTCTAAACACTGTAATGCACAAAATAAAAATCCTGCTTTGTGAAAATAAAACTGTGGTGAGCTCAGACATAACTCTACCATCTAGGACAAGCTATCTGCTTACATGCTAGAAGGCAAGAGAGTTTCCTGAGTTCAAAGGGAAGGAGAAAAAACCAAAGCTGTCTACCTCCGTGCAGTCATAAGATGAATAAAGGATATGTTCTGGAGGAGTGCTTTAGAAGAAGTCAGTTTTAGTTAAAGGACCTCGGGGTTCATAGTTTTATCTCCACAGTACTTTAGGGCCTGTTCCAGCACAGGAAAAGTCAACGGTATCCCCTTTATTTATTTCAGTGGATATGAAGGTTATATTTAAGCCCTCAAGATATACAAAAGCTCTTAAGGAGACCTTCAAAAATGGGGCATTAAGTAGAGCTCAGTATTTATTCCAGACATAATGAAACCACTCATTTGTAGGTACTTTTGGACGTAAGGCATTTGTCACTTTAAACAAGGGTCCATAAAAGATATGCTTTCATTCTTTAATTTTTCTCTTCCACAGCAAGACAAAGCAAGTATCATTTAATTTAATAAAAATTAATTTTACCAACATTCCCCCCTTATGACACCTTGCTGAGAGATGCACATCATTTCTGATTAGGCATCGTACAGATGGTCTGAGCAGTTTAGCACTCCATGTCAGAGGCTTTGAGGAGACAAAAATGTCTCCCTCTATTTTTTATCCTAGTTAGGCATCTATAAAGAAGAACATGGTTTAAACATCAAAAAATTGCTTAAATTTTCAGGGTGATACTTTTCTTTTTAATGTTGAAACACAGTTACAGAATGTTGAAACTGGGTTACAGTCTGTGATGGACCCTACTAGTGGCACCAATATCATCTCTCAACAAGATGGCCTTCACGAATTGGCAGCATATAAATGACTATTGTCATTATCACAGAGTACACGTAGGCACTTCAGTTTCTATTTTACATAATGAAATTTCTTTTTTTAACCAAGACTGGTGGTGATGAGATGACTTTCCTTTGCAGAAGATTAGATCAATCCCATCCTAAGAAGATAAGATAAAAAGCATCACTTGCTATGTACTTGTCGGCTGACACAAGGACTGGTGTTTTTAACATGATGAAACAAGACCTTGAATTGAACACTAATGAAAATGACTGTAAAAATGACAATGAAGAAATCCAAACACTTTGCATACAATTCAGATTTATATAAATATACCTCTGCTGTTGACAGTAGGATCTAGCTCTTCCACAGGTAGATCACAAACAGCTTCACAAAGGAGGGGAAAATGAATGACAAGTTATAGACATTGAAACTCATGAAGTGAGAAGTGAAAAGACTTGTTCAGACTCGTCTAGTTAGCCAGTGGCAGAAAGAGGTTTTTGAATTTCAGACTGCCGCTGTGTTAAGAACAAAAACCAGTCCCTCTGCTACATTTTTCAACATGGCAGAATTTCCTGACCAACTGTGTCAATCCTCTCAATCAAGCGTGACTCCGCAAATTAAAATTAGGAGCCCAGATTCAAAATGTCTTTTGTCTTACAACAATAAGATGAATCCTACTGCAAAAACTTGCTTGGCTGACAGATTAATCAGATGGGAGTCCTGCTCTGCTACAGCAGCAACATGACTCTCTGCAGGTTAGAGCAACTGGTGTAGCCCTTGGGAGGTCAGACCCGGTTCCCTGCTTTGCCGCTTTGTCAGATCCGGCAAGCTACGGAGCCTCGCTTTAGCCTCTACCTGTGAAATGGAAATAAAAGCAGTTTCTTGCTTTGAAAAGGTGTTGTGACGACAAGCCTGTTGAATGTTGTAAGGCACAGAAATACTATGGTAATAAAGAATATAGAAATAGATGTTATCGTGTGCACATCCATTCACAGGTGCTCCAGACAACTCTGGCAACAAATTTGTAATAATAAAGACCACCCTTCTTATATACCAAGCTGCTCCCCAGGAGCAAACTGCTCCCTGTCATTTTTAGAGAAATGTGGAGAAGTACTCCAAATGCAGGACCTTGAATGATGCCAAGTTCATAAAACTATGTTGCAAACCACCAATAATATTTTAAATAATGTGGGGGTGTAAGAAGATGGAATTTTCCGTGCTCATATGTATGTGTATGTACTTGTGTGTATGAGAGAGAGAGAGGCTGCACGAGAAAGAACACATTTCTCCATATCCTTTCTAGATACAAGTAAAAAAAAGTCTTTGAGCAAATGACAAAATAGTATCTTCAAAAACAACACAGCAGAAGAAATGAGGAAATTCATCCTAATTGTCTGTTATTCCCTTTGCAGCCCGTGGCCTTCTCTAGAAAAGAACATTTTTCTTATGACCTTTATATGATTTTTCTGGTTTATGCTAATATTCTTTTTAATTCATTAAGACAAAAAAAAGATTTTTTAAATTATTATTCTTGCTATCATTATCACAATTTTTTTTTTTTAGCAAAGAGTTCAACAATAATTTTCTTTACTACAGAGTTGTTTAGCTTAAGCACATGCAATTCATTATTGATTGGAAACCACCTGACAAAAAAAAAAATCATCAAAATGCTGCAACAGCACTCACTGTATCATATAAACTACAGCACCCCCATGTACACATTGAATTTCCTCTGACTGTGACCTTTACTGTGTTACTTGCTTCTACAGGAAAAACATTTGAATTAAACACATGATTTGTATGATTTCTTAACATAGTAATGAGCTGAGGGGATTAAACAGTATAATGGACTGTATGGTATAATGGATGCGTTCCTTGGGTGCCTGATAATTTCTCACCATGAACTGAATTAAGGTCATGCAGGGGTCATAAATTTCATGAGCCAACAGCACAAAATTGTGGAGAAATGAGTCCATGTGGTCTCATTCCAGCCTCTGATGGCTGAATCGGTCCACTCTAGACTGCTAAACAACATGCGGATGGTGTTTTGTAAAAGATGATTCTGCAGTCTTTTTTTTGTAAGAGGTGTACCAAGTCGCTCTGAAAACAATTACAGAAGACAAACTGTTGTACTAACTGTTCCATGAATAGATCACCGACATGTTGGCAGAGAATACTGGATTAGTCTTGTTTTTTTTAATTCAATCATAGTGTTGTCTTGCTATTAATTTCCCCAGTCTAGTGCATATATTAAGATGACGAATAATCCTGCAAGTAAGTCTCTGCATTACAACATTAGAATAAAATACTCAGATCACAGTCTTACCACAAGGAAAAGAAAATAAAAAGAAGAAGAAAAAGTTCTTTATATTTAACGCAGCTTGTCTTTACTCATTTGCTCTATCAGCTGCTGTCACAGGCCATGTTAGGCAGGTGAGAAGTATTAACATATTGTAATTGTGTGAACACTTCTGATTTTACAGTTCCCGAGCCTCAGCTGACAGCTTTGCCTTGGAGAACTGAAACTGGCTAGATCATTGTTCGAACTGAAGCAGGAAAAAATGGGTTTTAAGACCATCCTCCACCATTGTTAACAGCTCCTTGAACTACTAACGAAATATTCTGTGGCTTTTCCTCCGACATTTTGGCCTTTTCCTCTGTTCACATTGCCTAATTTTCAAATCTGGCTATTTCCTAGCCAGGAAAGGAGGAAGAATTCCTTATATGGGAATTACCTTTAGTGGTCATATTTGAAAACTCCTAGTCTCATTTATGTATAATGTTTTTAGAAGACCTAGAAATCATTGGGTTTTATTCTTATTGAACATCATTAGCTTGCAGAGGAATCTAGCAGAGTTTTTGACATCAGGCAACTACATTCCTGACTAATTTGGAAGATTTGTTGCAAAAACATGTGGTTCAAAATGGATTCATACATATTCATATATGCAGGAGAAGGAATATTTCAAAGATATTAACTTCTACGCTCAGTTGCACAGACATTTTGTATGCACATGTACCATATTGTACCTTGGCCCATTCATACCATTTCCATTACTGACAGAAAGTTGTGCTGACAGATTCAGGCCAAGATATGCCCTTTTGGCTGTGCTTTACACCAAACAAATACACTAGTTTCACAGCTTATTTGGAGCAGAGAGTGCTATTCTGATTTGCAAAAGAGTCTAACAGAATTAGGTAACCTGAAACTAATTATTCGTAATTCAGACTGCATAGACTCATTCCTTAAGTCCTAGTCAATGTTTTTTTAACACTGAAAATTGCAGTATCTATTAACTGATATTTGTTCTTAGTAGAGGTATATGTTACCAAGGGTAAGATACATTTTTCTTAAGGTTCCTTAAGACATACTAAAGCTTCAGTACAATGAGTGAACGATTTGAAGTCAAACACAGCCAAATGTCCCCGCATATTTTCTTTCAGGTCAACATTTGACATGGATGTGAACAGAGTGTACAATGTCGCTGGTTCCCTTCGGTAGACCAATTACTAAAATATATCCCACTGATCTTTCCAGTTATTTCCATTAGTAGAAAAAATATTTCTCCACAATTAAAAAATACACTCTAGATGTTAAGGTATACATTTAAAAGTCGAGCTTACTCTAGAAACTAATCAGTCATAAGAAGTTTTACAGTTCCCTTGAGAATGACTTGTGACAACTGCGCAGGGCTATTTCCCTAGCTCACCAATGCTGATTTTTTAATTCTTCTACTGAAATGTTTCCTGCTAATCTATTAGCAGATGGATTAGCATATTGATTTCTCAAGTTTTCATTATGATACACATTCTCCAGGTTTATGCTTTTAGCTCACCCACATAGTTTGCATTTCCCACAAGTCTTCTACAATGGCCTATGCTCAGCTGTGCAAGTCTACTACTTGGCATAATCAGATCTTGAAGGAAATTCAAGAAGAAAGAACTTCAGCTCATGCAGAAGGGAGACACAGAAGTCATTGGCACCACATGTAGTAGACAAAGATTTGATGCAGACCTTTGCAGATCAGCTGCAGACCTTCTGAATTTGTGTTTAAATGCAAGTATTCCTCTCTCAAATTTCCAAAGATTTTCTTAAGCATGCTCAACAGAATAACCTTTAAAATACCAACTAAAAAAAAAAAAAAAAACCAANAAAAAAACCAAAACCAAAACCACCACAGGATGCATTTTAAAATATGATAAACACAGGTTTCTAAATTTAAACAAGAATAACCTGCTGCACAAATAGAGATGGGAGAACAAGCCTCTAGGTAACAAGTTTACAGAAAGGAATCTAAAAGTTATCCTGCATCACAAATATATTACCAACCACAATCTTTTTAATATCATGAAAAAAGCAATAATCAATGTGGACCATATAAACTGGAATATAGATTGCAATGGAAATAACATACTCTTACAGTTTTCTCAGCTATTGGGAAATCCATTTGGAAGACTTCGACTGATATCAAATTTTGGGCACAGAATCACTGGAGAAATTCCTGAGGAAGGAAAGTATATACATCTAGAATATAGGAACTCGGGGAACATTTAAAAATGTACTTCCTTAAAGAACCAAATGAAAGGAAAACAGGATTGTAACTTTCACATGTATATAAGGTAGCTGCATAAAAAAAGGGACCAGCAATCTGCTCTCCACATTGAGAGAACAGAAAGTAAGAGGATCCAACATTGTCCTAGTCATGTCTAGATGACTCCAACTTATGGGGCTACATGGGTCACCAGTAACACAAGAATCTATGCATCAGGGTCCCTTGCATAACTTCAACTTATCCCCTGAGGCCAGATTTCTGAAAAAAAGTTAATATTAGAACCTGGACATTCTAAAGAATTGATCCCAGTTTTAGGAAAACCATATACATTACATAATTGGCACCCTGTAATTGTACAGAGTTAGCCCCACAGGTCTCCTTTCAACACCAAAAAATTATATTCTCTTCCCAAAATGCAATCTTCCCCAAACAACACTGAGTTCAAACAAGAAAAAAAAAAAGGTTAAAAAAAGGGGATATTTTCACATTTGTTAGAATTTCAAGCTGTTCTTCTATGTTGTGTTCACTGTATTGCCATTTTTTAAGCACAGCAGTTCATTTGCATAGTAATTACAAAGTTTAACAAATAGCATTAATGGCATTAATTTAAATTAGACAGTATTACATGACACATTTTTAACTGCAATTTAAAAATGAAAGCTTTTCAGTCCTAATGTGCCATGTAAATTCCCAAAGCTCAGCAATATTTGTGTTTTAAGAAGGTAAAACCTCTTCCCCAGTCCATTGTGAAAGCACTGCTCTTTAGTGACTTCCAAAACCCTATTCATAAATACTGATTAGGCACTATTTCACCATAGGGTGCAGCATTACTAGCACAGGTCCCTAGCCAGGGCCAAATTGGAAATGTTAGTATAGTAAATCAGGCCAAATGTCCTGGTAATTCTATACGTGAAAGATCATCTTTAATAAATAGACCTTAACTAGGGACTCAGCTCATTTTATTTTTAGTTTGTAAGTGTCAAATGCCAGGGACTGATTTAAGGGGGAAAAAGCTATGGGCAAGGAATGCATAATGTGATTGCACCATTTACAGGGAAAAAAGCTTGAAGGCACAGACCATTTGCAGTGTGGCTGGCTGACAAACAGCAAAGGGAGTGGATCCAAGAGACAATTCATTCTGCTAAATAAAGGGACACACGTGTTATCTGCCACCTTCTTGAAAATGCCACAAATTAACCACTTTTACAACTTGTTATGAAAGGCTTCTGTATGCCTGCAGGTTTCTTTGGCTGCTCTTTGGACTAGTGCCTCATAACACCCTGTTAAGCATAAAGTGTATTAAATGCATTACAACTTTTGTTTTAATTGTAGAATGGTTGCAGAGCAGTGTAGAAATTAGGGAGCCCATTAGCCACCAGTCATACTTTATGCATATTTCTTATAACCACTAAATACATAATTAACCATTCCATCCATTTTGTTCTTAAACACAGTATTTCATAAGGGAAAACCCCTCCACGTGTTCACCCAGGATATTTGGGAGCAATCACACTATCAGAAGCACTTCCCTGCCCCTGTCATAGCCTTGCCTCAGGCAAGCGCTTTGGCTTCTCTTCCTTGATGTAAGAAGGATTCTTGAATGTTTGGCCATGCTGGAGTCTACAGTGCCCTTAGAGGCCACTGGAGGGAGGATGGCCTCACTTTGCAACCAGAGATGTGCAGCTAAGGTATCAGTTAATTACTGCATATTTTTATTTTCTGATAAGCTTTTCTTAAAAAATTGCACTTCCACAAATGACACTACAGTTGCTGGTAAACATTCCAGTTCCAACGTTGTTTCCAGAAATGTCAGTTAGACCTGCAAGAAACACAACATGAACCTGGAGAACTGCTTATTATTTCCCTTGGAGATTTATACCACCCAATAATATTTTTCCTTCCATGAGTCCAAGCAGTGGGAAAATAATGCAAGTCTTCAGTGTGTCTGACTGTACTTTTCTACTCTTGGACTTCATAAAAATTGTCTACCGTATTTGAAAGCATTATTCTGAATGCATGAGAATTTGATAGGTGAGTTAGTGTTCACTGCCGTCACAGCTGTCTCCTGCGGCCAAACCCATCTCTGACAGAAAGAGGTGAAGCCTGGAGAAGATAATCTGCCTGTATCTCAACATGCTCAAGTTCCCAGGCTCCATTGTAGGTCTTACAAAATTTCTTCACAGTAATTGACAGAGTCTTTGCTACATTAGGAACTGCACTAAAGAAGAAAACCTCCCTGTTCTAGTGAAAGTCATACCCATGTGCGATCCTGAATGAGAGAGTCTTTGGTTCTTGGAGTACCACAACTACTTGCGTCCCATATCAAGTCACTTCAGTGATAGCCCAGTGATAGCCCATAATAGCCCTGACAGAGCTATGGTTGTCCATGAAGTAAGCATGAGAACATTGACATCAGACCTGTGACCAACATGCCTAACATTAGAAATAGCACAAAGGAAAACTGCCTTGCCTAAGTTTTGTTCTTATCTTGGCAAAGAGATTGCTTTTGCAACATGTGGTGTCTTCAACACTCTGACAGGTCTCTTGTTACAACTCTCCAGAGAAATGGAGGAGGAAAGCAGCCTTCAAGAGAATCAAGAAATCAGCCTGGTGTAGTAAAAGATCACTAAACATTACCAGTCATGACAGATCGTTCAATTTCTTCCAGGAGTTTCATAGCACTGCGCTGTGCACAGAAACAAATACATTGCATTTTCCTGCACTGAAACTTTAAGGATTTGCAGTGCAGAATGCAGAAATTTCTACAGGGTAGTAAACAGAAATATTGTCTTTTCTACAGAAAATACATTTTCCCCTGTGTATTCTCTACATTTCCAACATCAGGAGCCTCAGTTTATCAGAATAGGGCTTGTTCCTTTTCTCAATGATGTAAAAGCCAAAAGGACTTTTTAGCTTTAAATATGACATTTTTTTGTTTTATCATGTGAATGTCTGTGATATCATGACAATACTAGTCAGCACTTTCACTGGAAGAAAAGCAAGACAGAGGTATTTTTTTTTTGCTGACAGCTCCAATTGCTCAAATTAACTCAGTTCAATTATGTTAGTTTTATTCGTGGGTCAAAATAGACTGTGATGATCCAGAAAGGAGAAATCGTCCTTCTTATTTAGAGATCTTCTATCCAGTGTCCATATCAGATAGGGGTGAGGGTGGGTAAAATTAATTAATATTGGAAAAGCACTGAAATGCTTTGACTCAGTTTACCAGTGTATAGCTCAAAATACGTGTCTTACCACTGTACGTATTAATTAGCAACTTGCTATTTTTGCACCATCTTGGGTAATCTCAGCTAAAAGATAAGCTAACAGTGATTTTGAGACGGCATTGCAATGCTAGAAAATAAAAAAAATACCACTACAAGGCAATAGTCAAAACACAAAAGGTAGTGTATATAACAAGAATATGTTGACTAAACCCCGGCCCTTCACAAGAAATATCATTCTTTTCTTCTTTCTGCCTATGGAGGAACACAGGTTTATTAGTGACTTAGGCACCACTCACAGCTGCATCTCTGTTTCTCCTGATTTCTAGTGTCAGTGTTAGCGAAGTGAAGTGGAAATCACTTTCAAGGCTGCAGTCTTGTTTCCCAATGGTGCATTTCATGGTTGCACACGTACACAATCATATGTAAGAAAAGGATTCACAGTTTGCTGCAGAAAGTCTCTTGTTAGAATTTAATCTTGCTCACGTAGCAACTTAGGAAGACTGTAAAACATAGTGAAGTCTCCTAATGTAGTCTAGGAAAACAAACTTACACCTGTATTTTCATAATGCTGAAATACAGGTTGTCTCATTTCATCAAAATCCTATTTTATTTAATGTTATTTGCACTGCAACATAATTATCTTTTACAAAAATATATTTTTTTAACAAGATTTCTTCCTAGGTTTGATAACAAAGGATAAATTCCTGTATACTTGATACGATTTCAAATTTCAAAGGACAGACAGTAACAGCCTTGGCATTGCTTTTGCTGGCATTTGGGTAAATTGACTGTATAATGAGTCCTTGGTTGTCCTTAACCAAAACTTTGTTGGACAGGTTCATTTACAATGCTCAAGCAGAATGACCTTCCAATCTGGCTTAGAGGCCTCTAGATTGCTGTAAATGTGACCTGACATTTCCTTACGGGTGAAATATTAGATTATAGGAAGGAATACAATAACATAATTTTATTTCAGAGTGTAAGTGAAAGTGATGGTCAAACAGATTAAGATGTAAAATTCCTTTGTAAAATTTAATTATTTATAATCTGATGCATACCCCTTGTTTTATCTGCCATATAATACAATTATTTTATCCAGTATAGTAGCTGTATTACTGGTGCTGCTGACAAAACAAAAATTGTATTGTTGCCAAGGGGGGGTCAAGAACTTCAGAGGGCAGTTATTCTGATTTCTAAAGTTTTATCTTTAAAATAAGAACATTTGCAATTTTTTCTGTTTTTTGGCCTTTAAGCTGATTTCTTTTTCACCTATAGTACTAGTCAGCACCATCAACTTTTTAGCAGTCTTTTTACAGTATCAGTGTTTGAAATGGTGAGATATTTTCATATTTACCAGCAGCTTTACCTCAATCTCTAACTGTGTGCAATTTTGTGCCGACAATCAACTGGATGTGCCAGAGATCCTAGGTGCAATTGTTTAGTAGTCTAGACATTTCATAACTAACTCTTATTCAATGATTAAATACCTAAATGCCATCAATTCAAGTCAGTGACACTGCAAGATTAAAATCAGAAGCAGTAGTTAAAATTGGCTTCTTTGCTTTTTCTGTGTAACTGTTAGGAGTCTTACCATCTTAAAATTTATAGGTAATTCCTTCAACTGCTCAGTTTTCCTGCAAAGTACTACTGGTCTGACCACATACTTGAAAGGTATGGTGAGCTCATAGCAATTCACCAAAATGAATAATATTTACAATGGAAACTTTCAATTTCTACCTTAAGCTATATAGTGCTGTTCCTTTGTTCCACTTTGTCTTTGTGATGTTTGAACTTGCGCCAACCTTCTTTATAAGAAAGCAAAAGCAAAAACAAGTTAATCAGATGGACATATAATGAATTTCCAGAAATTTACAGTTTATTTTGCCAATTCAATACCAACACAGAGAGAAATCTGAAGACTCCTGTGCTTCATGGCTGCGCTGTGTTCTTCTTTTAATGAAAGTAATGCACACAGACAAATGACTGAAGAAGAAAACCCAAGAACAAGAAACCTCAAATCCTGGCAATGTTGTGAAATGAGCCACTAAGAACAGGCCCTCTTTTGTCAGCCCAGCAGTGCTCAGTAATTGAGCCCAGTACTCAAAAAGCATTTCTGTAATCCCAAATACAAGCTCAACCAACAAAAGAGAAAAAAAAGTGTGTCTCCTTTTCATCCTGGAATATTTTGACCTTAAAATTATTTGGTATGATGGAGCACCTCCCATGTTGTAATTCTGGCCCAGAGATTGCCTTTTCTCTAAGCTGTTTTAATGAAATGGGCAAATAACTTCTAGTATCAAACACTGAAAAAAAAAAAAATCTGGCCAATATAATGGTTTGTTTAATCTCAGCTAAGCGCATAAAATTCTGTATTCTTATCTACAGTGTTACCTCCGTATTTGATCAACACTTCTGTCATGACCTTGTAGGTCACTCTGCATATATTATCTATCTTTGTGTAATGATTTTCCAAAGAAAGCTTTTGGTTTCCAGTGGTACCTCCCAACCTACTGCCAGTCTGAATTTTTCCATCAGTCTTTACATCAGACAAATCCATCATTTTCTTAAGATTGTATTTAGTAAAATATGAAAGGTGGCTGATTTTCTTAGTAGGGGTTCAGAATTTTGAAATCCATTAAAAGATGCTGCCACTTGTATCACGAACAGCTGAAGTTTCTCTCACTCCCCAGTTCATATTTTTGTGCTGTGAGACTGCATATTCCTGCATGGCACCAAACACCGAGTCCCAAAAGCTCTGCATTTTATAAAAGTTGCTCAGCAAAGCTTGCCATAACATACCAGAGATTCCCAAGACCAGCTGAGAAGTACACTGTTACAAGCAAAATACCCAAGGACCATCTGAGAAAGGAGAAATGGTATGATTTATCAGCATCACTCAGAACTTTAGACATTTGGGATGAGGTTCTTAGTCTACCTAGACAAGATAATACTGTTGTAGGTTACTTGCGTATATAAAACATGTTTGTGAGGTCACAGAACACTAAACATTTCTCTTGACTTTTATTCTCATTGTAAAACACTGTCTGTAATGTGCCTTCAATGTCAACGTTGCTCGGAAAGGTGAAGGCAACAGCAAATTATATGTATCCTTCACTTCTTCCTCCACAAAAAAAATGACCATGCATAGAAATACTGCTGAAGCTTCTAGGAGCAGAGCGACATTGCTGTTTCCTAGTCAACAAGCTCTGCATCTGAGGGAATGTCTTTCACAGAGCTGCCACCTTGGCTTCAGACTTTAAATTCCTTCTGTTGATATCAGACCTCATTTTCTGTGTAGCATTAGCCTGACCTCAGTTAGCACGAGTATGATTTTGGGAAGAGCTTTAGGGATATTATTAAGTACACAAAAATCATTCAGTTGCTTAGAGGAACTTTTCATAAGTTTATATTTATGCATCATATGTCCCTCAAGTAACAGCATTTAGCTGTATGTACACATAGAGGGTTTCTTAACTACTTTGCAATATTCCAAAACAGAGGCTGCTTTTTTTACTGAAAATCACGCCAAAGGTATATAAAAAAAAAGAAAATAATAAAGAAGAAACATTCTCTTGGTGCCTTTAAGAATCTTAAAAGGAAAAAAAAAACCCACAACCAAAAAAACCCTCCAAAACCCAGAAACTGCTTCTAGAGCAACTCTATTGTATTCTAATACAGTCTTCCCACAGCAGAGATTTGGCCACATGGAAAAGGAAGGGTAAAAAATCTTGGACTTCCATTTCAGTATTTTCAAATGAATAGGAAGTCTTAGTCACACATCTTAATTACATTTTTAAAGAGAACTTGAATTAGTTGAAAGAAACTTAACTAAAATATTTTTTTTTATAGTGAACAGAAATGCAAGAAGTGCACATTCTCCAGCACATCTATCACATTACCCTATCTCCATTTTAATAGCATATTCAAAGACAGTACAGGGCTGGCAAATTAATAAGGCACTAGAATGTTTAAGGAGTGCTGGTAGAATATAGAGTCTTTCTGGACTGTTGTTGTTTCTCCTTCTTCCCTTTTCATCCATCTTGCAGGAAATTATAGATGTTTTTGCACTTATACTGGTCAACTTTTTCACTGATTTCTTTATTACAATAGATAACCCACTTTGGGAGGATAATTACTATTGAAATGAGAAAAAAGTGTTCTAGCATAGCAGGTTCATCTTCAGCATATATATATGTACATTGAGTTTTTGGAAGCACATACACAATCCCTTTTAAAGATTGTTGCTCTTGTTGGAGAGACAACTGGACATCTTATGAATCAAATCCTCAGTCACTGCACTTTTAAAAATTAAATCCAGCTCACTCTGAAAAAAAAGCCCAACACCATGTAAACATTCGTGTTATGCTTTAACTTTTGATAGGCCACGTCTGCAACAAGTGACAACAATTGCAGAAGCAATCCAGGGCACTAACCACTGTCACTGTCCCCCCTCATCCAGTACCAGCAGGACAAGAGATCCCATCAAAATCTTCAAGCAACCCAAACTGCACCATCTGAGGTGTGAAGCCCAAGTTATGTTCAGCCATAAGTCACTCTGCATGTCAGCCAGTGCTAGATAACAGTAGAAAAGCAGTATTTGCCCCTGTGTTGGCTTGGGATAAAAGAGCACACAGAAGTGGTTACTACAGAACAGGGGACAGGCTGTAACAAACCAGTTCGTGACGAAGGAATACATTTGTTTTTTCACAGCTCCAGCAACAATGAGAACCAGGAGGGTCTGGCATTTACATGTGTAGTTTTTCCACATCTATAGATGGAAATACTTGTAATGTGTTATCTGATACTGGTTGGAGGTCTGCTGCAAGGATTCAGTGCAGAAATTTATTTGATGTGATTTTTGGTTTAACTTTCTATTTTTAAAAACCTTTTTAAGACCTTGCTGTTGAAACTATTAACAGAAACCTCTCCATTCTATCAAAAATACCCCATTTGAATGATATAATGCATAAAGCTTCAAAGGTTTTTTATATATGACTGTAATCAGTCTAAGTAATAACATTACACACAATTTTCCATTCTGATTGAAATTATCTCAAAAGAGAAAAATGGTTTTAGTATTAAAAGCATGGGTCAGCTCCCTGTTTTAGTGTAGACTGTCATTTGTAAAGGCTAAATAGTCATTAGCACGGTGACAGAGTAATAATTAAATTAGATTGCCTTTTTACAGTACGACAAAAAAGCCATAGCATCGTTTTTTGCTTCCTCTCCTTACGTTAGCAAAGGTTATTTTCTACTTATTTTCTTGGTTTTCTCTTTACATTAGGTCAGCAGACTCACAGATATAAAACAAAACCAGGACAGTTAATTAACATTTGCTGATTGAAGAAACTGTTATAATAAAATGCGTGGTGAATAACCAATACAATTCTGCAGAATTTGGACTTTCAGGATATGGGACTTGTATTAAGCAATTAATAATTTCCGTTAAGAAATGTGAAATTACAATTTAATAATTATAGTGGTAAACACAATATATTTAAAATGTAAATGAAATTATTTTGATCCAAAGAATTTTGCAAAGGGGAAGCTTTACAAAGAGTAAAATCTGTCCTACAAATACAACTTGATGACATGTAAAAGGCAAATATTTTAGATTACACATGGTAGTTCAACCCATAATGCCAAGAGGTGGAACGAACATAAGCAGACCTTTCTGTATGGTAATAAACATACCTGAATGGAAAATTGAATATTTGTCAATAAGGATAGAAAAAAAAGAATAAAAACAATATCAAGATTGCACAGTGGCTGTGTGGAAGAAGTGTGTACAGTTGTCCTGGTCCTCAAACCAGGACAACTGTTTAGAAAATTACGTTGTTAAAGGATAATCCAAAAGTCCAAGATATTATTGTTATATTATATGAACTACTCTGCGTGTAAAAAGAAATCTACAAATTTTCATCATTTTTTTTACAGCCAGCTGCTTTCAAAACTCTTTTTCAAAATCTTGACCAAAATTACTAGAAAACTTAGAAAAAATTAAGGCATATAATTAATATTTATAAACTATTAGAAATAGTCCAAGTTCTAGTCTATTGGAAGGGACTTTAATTCTAAAGTTAACACTCATGGAAACCTATTTATAGCATCTCTTATGGCAGTTAAGGCTTTTGTCTAGTCTGACATTCGTTCTTCAGCCCAGATTTGGTGCCAGTGCAAATGTTAAGGATAAAATACTAATTTACTTCCTTAGGCAAATATGCCCCTTAATGTCCTTGCCAACACCAACACCTGCATTTGTAGTTTCACTAGCTCCTTTTTTTTCATTGTACCTATTCTATGGAAAGTTACTGTTGCTGTGATAAACTGAGATTGAAAGTCCCTCTTCAGAAATGAACACCAAGTCACTGAATCATTGTGCACGAGTAGCATAAGTACCCTGTTGTGGTTTAAGTCAATTTCTTGCCAGGAAGAGCTGAACTGAAACTTTATTGCAAAACCGCGAAAGAATACCCTGTAGGTATTCTGCTAAATTCCTACAACACCCTGAATATTTGGTGCTCCCCTCTTCTGATACATGTCACATTCCCATCAAAAGCAAACTATCTTTACATGACTGAAACTACTTGCAAGTGAATGGCAGTGGCAAGAGTGTTGCAAGGAGGGAAAGAAGGATGTCAAGTCAAGCTGAACTATTTTTGTAATAAATTTGTAAATGAAAACTAGTTATGACTGAGTTGAAAAAGTCAGAGTAACAGGTACAGTGAATACATTTTAAAAAATCTGCCTTATTCCACCCTCCTAAAAAACTTTTTTCAAAATATATGCTGTGTAGCAATAACAGGAGGAAAATTATTTCCTTCTTTTGATTTGAGCAAAAAAAAGTAATAAGTGGAAATAATATTCAGGGGAGAAAACAGTGTGTTTTTCCTCACACTCTGGCTAAGAATGAGAGGAAAACAAGCTGCATATTGACAAAACCTTTCCCAAAACAGACTCCTAGAAAAACTGGGAAATGGCGACTACAGTTACAAATGAGCTCCCATGAACTTAGCCTGAAGATCTGCGTGCTCATCTCCATTACCAGCCCGCCTTCCACTCCGCCCTGAGAAGCCCCATGCTTCCCCAGCTCTGGTACACTTTTCTTGCCAATTCCTCCTCCACCAGCTTTTTGCTCCTGCTCACCGCCCTGCCTTTCTATTTGACAGCCGTCACTGGTTGTAATGCAAGCTACACAGCAGTGGCAGCATTTTACTCATTTTTCACACTACTGTAGTATTTTGGATCATTAATACAAGTTCTCTGTGGACACACCATTTAGAACAAGAGCTTTGGCAACATATTTATAAGGCGCTTACATTTTGTTCAGCTAAAACTGTTTCCTCTGCTCTCCCTCCTGCCTCAGAGGAACTATCACTCACATAAGAGTTCATCTTTTGCATACAAATTATTGACAAGAAGTAGTGGCATTACCCAAACCATTTGCCAAGTAATTATATACGCTACCTCAGAAAACACGGGGAAAAATAAAGTGAGAGTTTCCAGATGGTAAAAACTTTTTCTTTAGTCATTAAAATTAAAAAGCGAATTAAGAATATGTGTGCAAGTGAAGTTAGTATATTAATCTGTAATTTGGCCAGGATATACTGAAAGGCTCATCTTGTATTCTTTTCAACCAAGATGAGAGCCACTAACACCAAAACCTCTTTCTCATTAGAGGTGTTCTGTGTAAGTCTCCTGTAGCAAAGACATTCAGAAAAATCTGTGACTGCACAACAGAAAGTCCTGAGCAATTTTTCTGGCTTTCCCAAAACCAAGCCACTTCTATGAGTTCCAAATCAGGTATGTCATAAGCTCCAGAGATACTCAAAACCACTATCCACTCTGGAAATCTTGATCAGGGAAAGAAATAGTTAAAGGTTATTCTTATATTGTTTGCTGTGGTTGTCCTTATCTCTGACTCTTCTGTGAAGTTGAGATACTAATATGTTGCCTTTACAAAAAGACTGCAACTGACCACAGCAGGGTTTATTTTCCCATGTGCTTAACTGCATTCTTACCCTAATGGATGAACTTCCAACAACTGGGAAATTGTGTTGAGATAAGTCTCCATCTGCTCAGGGAACTTATTTTCAGAGGGGCTTAGCTTTCACACAGGATCTTAAATGAGGAGCCCAGGCTTTCAAAAGCATTCAATCATTTTTCTTCTCCGTGCCTCCACAGGAACAGCTGTACTGGAACAGCCATGGTGCTACAGCTGAATTTGCTTCCCACTATGTAACACCTGGGAAGCAGATCCAGGGCAACCCCACTGGTTACCCCATAAAGGTATTCTTGAGTACACCCTGTTTATCAGTATACACCTGAAAGTGTGCACGGAGCAGCTCATTGTCACACAGCACAGCTGCATGGTTGCCTCCAGCACATCTGTCCAGGAGCTGTCCTGGGGCCAGTGCAAGGCAGACATGCGGGTATAAAGGTTTCCCTGGAAAGAGGAACACCGTGTAGTACACTGGCGGGCAGATAATGCAGGCAGGGTGTCCTAAGGCTGAGTCTGAGCTCCTTAAAGACAACATGGCCATGAATTTCCAGGTGTCATGAGCGTGCTGACCTTCCTGTGGTCCCTGAAGAGGTAAATGTAAATACAGACAAGTCTTGTGTGATACTGAGGGACTTCACCTTTTCCCTGCTGAGCAAAAGCAGTCCCCTGCTCTGCATAAAATATTCTGTGCGTTTCATTTTCTAATCTCTAAATCTGCCATCACTACAGCCTGACACTAAGCATCAGCATGTTCAGTAGTGGTTATGAAAAGCATATTATTACTTTTGTCTGTTTATTGGTGTTCAAAACTGCATAGTACAGAAAAGAAGTTTCCAAATTCCCTTGTTGCAGCTTTTGCACCTGAAGATACTGCAGGCAGAGTATTTACTGTGAAATTCCTGTCAGAGGGCACAACCTGCTTTAGTAACAGGGATGTTTTCAGTGGGTTTTCTGTGCTCACGGACCTGAAAATCTAACTGCCTTGTCAGGATTCATACTAGGGATTCCTTTTAAAAGTCCTGTTTGTGAGATTTAAATGCTCCCTGGATTTAGTTATTGTCAATAATACCAAAATGTCAGTAATACCAAAATGTCTAGTGCATGTTTCTTTACAAAGTACTGCGTGTTCTTATTATGCACGGAGAAGCAGCACACTCAATAGCTGGGATTACCAAGCCAGAACCGAGAAATCTAGTTTTATCCTACCTCTGCCATGGTTTACTGTGTGATTCTTGGACAATCCCTTCATCTTCCCTAACTTCTGTTTCCTTCCTTTTTTTGTGTTGTAGTTGTTTAGAATACAGTATCTCCCACGACAAACAGCTTCTCCCTTACGGTGTTTGTACAGCCCTTAACACAAAGAGATACGACCCGAAGTGCAACATCTAAATTCAGATGGCTTAATCTGTACTGATGCTGCAGTAAACAAGAAGCATTAATATGAATATTCCTTTTTTTACCACAAACACGTGTAGCATTTCTTGCTTATTCCAATAATGTTAGCTGTTGCTGAATGCAGTCAGGAGTGAAAGGATAACATGCTTCACTTTTGCGTTTGATGCAAATCAGTCCTTTGGTTTGAAGACATCTGTTTTTATATTCCAGATGTGACTTCCCAGAGCAGGTCACAAATAACTCTCATTCATCCCAGGACCAAAAAAGAGATTCCAAAACTTGGGCAAACAAGACTAACAGTTTGTTGTCGTAGGTATTTTTTTCAGGTTCATTGTTTTAATTTGGGTTTGGGATGTTTTTTACTCACTGTTTGTGCTGGAAAAAAGCTCTAGAATATCCTTCCTTAAGCAATTTACTTATAACATATGCTTGTTAATGGAAATTTCGTTTTCTTTTAAAAGGCAAAAATAAAAACCTGCCTGTTTCCCCTGCAGATAAACAGTATTTTACTTTTGACTTCCAAAATAGTGACGGAATTGGGAAAATCCCTTTGAGAAAACTGCACTAGTCAAACTTCAAAGAGCAGGAGCTGCGGTGTGGTGTAGACCCACAATACCTATCCTGAGTACTGCCCACAGCAGCTGAGGCACCAACACCAAATGGAAGATAAATTAGGTTGCACTGACCTGTAGTTTGGCCAGCTCAGCTGTATCTGCAGTACCACTCAGACACTGCAGTACAGATTTAACCTTGTTTATAACACTTTAGTGTTTCCATTGAATGTTTCACTTCTGCTTTAAATACATCTTTTTGCAAATTGAATAATTTATGGAAAACTGAGCTGTTTTAATGAATGATACTAGTGTTTTTAGAGAGAGATTATTGTCTGTGTGGGCACTTTTTACCACTACAGAGGTGTTTTTCCTGCTGTAGCTACTACTGTACAGGAAGTGTAATAAACTATATGGATATAAATCAGTTCTAAATGGCTATAAATTCCCCTATTCTCAGGATTCAAGCTGTGGCAACTTTACAGTTTTAAAAAATAATTTTGTGTTTGTTTAAACCCATAATAAAAAGACAAGATTTCTTTATTTTAGCTGAATGAAAAAAAAAAAAAAACAACCACAACTCTTCCCCAACATTTTAAAAGAAAAATTACTGGATTTGTATTGCTTTTAGTCAATGTATTTTTTTACAAGATTGAAGATAAACTGCTATAAAATTTCTCCCATATATAAAGGTTTACCTCCCAGGCTAAGAAGTCCAGTCCTTTTTTTACCCCATTAGCTGCCACTATTCCCAATGCTATTAGAAGAATAAGATGAAAAATAGGACAGTATAAGCTGATTTTACTTTCCCCAAATACTTCTCTGAGAAAATCACAAAAAGTATATTGTATGTAAGTTTGTTTGTTCTCTCAGTATTTTCAGCTAATGTGTGGGCTTAGTTTTGAGTAAATTCAAGTAAGAATGGTTAAGTTCAGGAGCGTATAATCCCAAACACCAAATACTTGGTGTTTTTCACTCTTTGGCATCAGTGTCCAGGAAAGTGCATTGCAAGTTCACATACACAGGCATCAGAGTAAATACCAGCTAGGTCAGATTAAATCTAGCAGGAGGATTTGACAAGTGAACAGGGATACCGACCCTGATCCTGCTTTCTACTGTAGTTTAGACGTCCTCCAGCAACCCACTCAGCTTCTGCACTGTCCCATGCCCTTCAGGACTGTCATGACACAGGGTGTGCTGCAAAATGGATGGATTTCAATGCAGCCTGATTAGCACATGGTAAAACTTACCTTGGCCGCTACACTAAGGCTACACAAACTCCTACAGAAGCAGAGGGAATCAGCGCAGTCCCTGGCAATCCTCAGGCTCTATTTCCCCCAGAGGCTGACCCTAGGTATCCCAGACCAATAGATCTGAACTGGCCCTGGTGGCCCCTGCACACTTGTGTCCTCTCCAAGGCTTCTCTGTGCTGTTCGGTCTCTCACATGCAGCTTTGCAGCGCGCTTCATTAGTGATGGTGGAAAAACTGCCCAGGTCGGTATTTTGTCAAAGTGCTGCTGTCCCTGCGCACCTTCACCCTTGCTGCAGATGCTGCATGCTTGGGAGGTGTGTGAACAGGGTCAGGGGGGCTTCCCACACCTTTGCGGTGAACACGGCCCCTGGCTTGCACCAGCTTTTCTCCCCTGATTTTGTTGTCACATTGGCCTTGCAGAAAGCTTTGCTTAAGTGCTAATGTTTGTATAATGTGCTGCCCCTCCTGCTGATCTGTGATGAAAATGCAGGTTGCTACACTTCATCTCAAGCGAGGCACTCACTGAGTCATTGGTCCCAATGCACTAATACTGGTGTCTACCCTTGACAAAGGCATTTGTGCCATTTGCCTCATACAAGGTTTTAAAATATAAAATTAACTACAGCCTTGTGACTTAAAAGTTCTGCAGTTTAAAAACAAAGACACTAAGAAATATCAAACCTTTGAGCTTACAGAAAACAGTATCTAGCAGGGCACATTATTACACCTTTATTCAGGATTATATTGATGCTGCTGTAATTCATCAATCTACAGAATCTACATCATTATCAATCTACAGATTTATAAAGCAAATCAGGATTAGGAAGTCCTGTGTGTATGCAGAGCTGTTTATTTAACACTGCAGCAGCAAACACGGGTCAGATCTTTAAGCAGGCATAAACTATATCATTTTCTTCAGCTTCCTGTAAGAAAATTTGTATACCTCTGAAGATTTTCTCTTCCTTTTTCTCCTAAACTTTTGCAATCTGATTTACACTGTGAAATAATGTAACCTTGGAGGTGCATAAAAGTCAGTTTTGATATTTCATTCCTTTCTTGCACCTTCATTTTCAGAGTGTGAAGAGTATCCACTTGACAGGGAATATAAATATGAGGTCTATATTTCTATCTAATCCATGTTTGTTGAGGAAAATTACGTCTCTCAGCACATGATGGAAGTGTCATGTAGATGATCCATTCCCAGCAAAATTCCCATCAGTTATTCCAGCAGCAGTTTTGGCAGAATGGAGACTGGAATCGAAGTGGAGAAAAATATTGGCTGCTTATAAATTAGTAGCAAATCTGTTGTTAATGTCACTGGGACTGATGTCTCAGGCAGTGATTCCAGATCATTCATTCCTCTTGAAATCCTGGAATATTTAATGATTTCATAATAATCTTTCTAAAGAAAGTATATGATCTACTTCCCTGTTAACAGAGAGAAGAACTCAAAATACAAGCCATCTTTTTCAAAATCTAATAGGCAGATGAAAAAAATCCTTTCTTAAAATCTCATAGCTTTCAAGTCTTGCTTTTCAGGTTCTGAATGCTTGTGATGACGCATGAGCATTGCAACACACAGATGAAGAAGTCAGGAGTGGGACTTTCAGTGCAGGTTTCTTGTGTGCGGCTAGTGAAGACAGTGGTCCCTTTTTCTCTATTCTTTGCCTGTTCTGGGCACGTGGAGCAGTAGGAGCATTGTCCCACAGCCTAGACCTAACTGTGGTCTGACAGGCTTGGGGAAACATCAGCTGGAGGTTGGTCTGAGAGTTGCAGCCAATGTACACCAGGGCAGGGCTGCCACCCATAGGGACCAGAGCAGGGGGAGAGGGGAGCCAACAGGACCATATGCGCTTGGGGCAGGAGGACGGCACAGCCCTGCCCTGGGCAGGCAGAGCTCTGGCAGTGATGCCAGTGGGGCCAGGGGCAGCACTGGGGAGAAGATCCTGTAATGTCAGTGGATTAGGATTGTGTCTCAACAAATAAGCAAACTCTTGACTAAGGATGCAAAACTATGAGCATTTCTGGAGGTCTGATTTCCCTTTAAAATGTTTTAATGGAACAGAAACAAAAAAGCTTTTGAAAAGGTAAGGTGTAAAATAGGAAGCTTGTGATGCATGTCTTCAACTCATAAAGCTTTCCTTTTTGGAAAATATTTACTACAGTGTATTACAGCTAAATTAGATATGGTGAATGGATCTCTCCTAAGGGCATAAACTAAATTAAACCAGGAAGAAACCAAATCTAATTGTACTGCATTTTGTATAATCAAGCAGCAGGAATTCCTTATTCTGACTCAGTTCTTTACCTTTGGTAAGACTTACACTTCATCAATTCGAAAAATATTTCTTTCACTTTAAACTAAAATGGTGGGTGAGGAAAATAATAGAGGACACAATATCTTTCAAATCTTCCTGCATTTTATATGTGAAGGATACATAGCAAGTTAACAAAAAGTCTGAAGTTCCTGCTGGCAAATTATACTATATATTATACCCATTCTGCATCTCCTTGTTTAAATTACAGGGAAAAATATATATGATCTAGTTAACAAGATTACACTTTAGCTTTAAAAAATCCATTAAGTTATAAAACATGGGTCCCCTTACATCAGGCAGATATGAAACACTACAGTCGTTACAGTGTATCTGCACTCCAGAAATAGGCAAATAGACAGAAAAAGAGGACACAGTAAACAAGAAAAGCTATATTCAACATCACATGGGAAAAGTAAGTGATATAACAAGAAAGTTAACTCTTAAAAGAAATGGATGTTAAAAAACATTAATCTGTGCCATTCACAGATTAAAAGGCACACATTAGATATAGCACTAAGTATCCAGATGTCTTCGGTGGTTTTTGACCATTGTGTTTTGGGGAGGGTCAGTGGAACAAGACGGGAGGGTTTGCTCATTGGTCTGAAGTGCCCAGAGCCTGCCTCACTCTAACCCCACCACCCTGAAATGGTTCCAGGGTTGGGGAACGCTATGCCTCCATGGTTGGAGTCTCCACACCAGCATACTTGTGTCCTGTCTTGACACAAGTTTCTGAGATGCTCTATTGGAGCTACTCAGTAAAGGACAGGTTATTTTTTGTAACATTTTAAGCAGCAGGGACACTGAACACTGAACAGTAGCTAGTATTAAGAATTAATTAAATATAGCAAGAGTCAAGTACCTCCTTGCTAGCGTATTGACAGATAACATCACTCCAAAAGTGATCTTCAGTGTACTTACTTCTCCAAATACAAACCAACCTCCATTCAAATGGATTTTAGCTTATAAATTGTGAGATTGAAAGAATATGACGCTTTCCATGAAAATATATAATACATAATTGGATTTGCCATACTCTGGGAACTCACAGTGCCTGAAGTGAGTCTAAGAGTGACTGGTGAAAAAATAGGCAAACAGGTTATACCCATACACATCAAACTGCACACAATGCTAAAGCTGACAAGTGTGGAATAGTTCCACAGTTTCTACTTTTCTTGTTTGCTGACCAGAAAAGGCAGGATGGTCCCTCCAATTTCCCATTTATCCTGATTTATCACATCTTTACTGGAAGTGTGGGATCAGTTCACAGGCAGCTAAGGAAATTAGGCCCACTGAGGTCAGTGGGAGCAGTATTCTGGGCATGACTCAGTCTTCTGTGATATATCCAAAGCACACAAAAGAGCTGACAGTAAAATAAGTTTGTTTATTCATGCATATACTGGTAATGGACTGCACATATACACATGCAGAACATATATGTGGACAATAAAAAACTTTGGCATCATTTTAGATTATTAGTATTAGAGGAGCTTGACAGTTGACTGGAATGAGAAAGCATTTTGTCCAACATCTTCATGTCCTCAGTGCTAAACAATGGACTTGGTCAGAGCCAACACTCACAGGAAATCATTGAAAAATTTTCTAGTTTTAGTAGTCCGTAAGGATGTAAGTTCTGGTAAACTTTTTTTTTTTTTAATCTGCAAATTCTTAGATTCAATTATTCTCTCATTACTTTTTACAGAAAGAAATGCAAACAAGTTTCTTCCCACCACCACCTTTACTAGTTGCTGAGATGAGTGGAGCAGACTCAATAAGTGAGCAACAAAGGGTTTGCTTCAATGAATACACACATCAAGTTAGGAGCCTGGGAAACAAAATACATGATATAGCTCTACTAACGTGCATTAGCTGGCAAATTATGTGCTGGAGAGGTAATATAACTACACATGCTCTGCCATAAATGCAGTGTTCTGTTAATTTAATTTCAAAGCTCTTGCAGAAAATGAATATTGCCCACTCATTTTGGCATACTTTGTAGTGGAAATGTCATAACTGAGAATCCTGCTCTTGTTGGGGCAGTCTATTTTGCTTGCAGCACATAAGTCTTAAAATACCTATATCAGCCAGTTTTGTATTCAGCAGGGGAAAAAAGTGACACCTGGGTGCCAGCAAGCTTATTAAAATATATACTTTTCATCTACATATAAGGAAACCACTTCTTACGACTGTGAATTTTGGGCTGAAAGCATCAATTCTCAGTCCAAACTTATGCTTCATGAGCACTAAAAATCAGCCAATCAAAGTGTATTCATGGTCTGACAGATCTCAAGGCTGTATTGCAGCTCTGTGATTTAGAGTAACTCAGCTCAGAAGGAGGTTAAGAGGAGGAACTCCAGCAGAGGTGTAAAATCCCCAACAAACCTTACTTCATAGAGATATGACACAATGCTGTTTGTTGAAGGGCATGTCCTTCTCATCATACCGGGGTGGACAAAACTTCTGTTTCCAAGTCTGTATGACACAGATAGCAGAAAGGTTTTAACAGGAGAAAGTCTGTCAATGGGCTTTTATAGCTGCTTTGCCAAAAGGAAAAGAGGGGCCACAAAGTCTTTTATCAGACTGATGACCCTTTCCCCAAGTCCTTATTTGTCTGTTTAAGGGCTGCAAGACAGGAAATTGCATGCAAGAGATGCATTTCATAGTGCTTCAATATGTGGATCCAATTCTCAGCACCACTGAAACTGCACAGAGAGTGCAGGGTCCAGATTTGGGCTCCCCGTCAGTGTAAGACAAGCGCAATTCTGAACACAGGAAATGCTGGTTTAACATTAAGAACACTTTTTCATCATGACAGTGGACAAAAAATTGGATGTGGCTCAGAGAGGTTGTGGGGGTCTCAATCCACAGAGATGTTCCAACCTTGACGGGACATGGTCCCAAGCAACCTTTTCTCATTAGCCCTGCTTTGGGCAGGGTACAGGACTAGATATCCCCCACCCCCAGTACTTTTATATCATAAAAAGCTTATAACATTTTGTGATTCTATGATTCTTGCATGCATTGTGGGTTTATGACAACCTTTTCCTGCTTCTGAGCCTGCCTTGTTCACGAAGTCAGTAGTGCAGTGCTGTCCCCACATATCATTCAAGCAAAGTCAGGATATTCAAATAACTTTTGTACCTGTTCTTGTGAAGAGGCTTTCTGAAGAGCCCCATATATAAAAAGCAGTGAGAAAGATTCCAAGTTTCACACTCAAATTCATTTGATGTCCCCCACAAAAGAGTCAACAAAAATCCCAACAGCAGCCTGGTATTATGGCCTGCAACAAGTCTTATTTTTAAGAGCACCACAATCAAGCATATTGGCTAGGAACGCCTGGTGCACATGGACAGCCCAGCTCCACGGGTCACTTAGCAACTCATGACATACCATAAATACACAGCAGGGCAAGGAGACACAAAGGAGTAAATGGAAACTCTTATCAACTGCACTGATTTTAGCAGAAGAATCAAGTCTCTGCTAAAATGTCTTCTTTTACATCAGGTTATGAATTTGCGTTTCACATCTCTCCTTTAGGCCATTAAAGTGCTCAGGGATGTTGTTACAGCCTTGCTGCAAGTCCACCACACACAAGCAGCCTTGTTCATTCAGTGCCACAAGAGTAGTAACATTTGCCTGCTCAGACTATTTCAGAAATCCTTTAGGACTGGATCTGGGGGTTGTTTTTTGTCTTAATACACAATACAGCATATTTTATTCTGACTTTTTTTGCTGTGTGCTTCTTGGTACATTAGTTGAAAGGGTTTTCTAGCTACTCCACCAACTATGACCTAGAATCCTTCTCCAGAACTACATGTAAAATATTTCCTACCCCAAGACTAGATCAGATTTATAGCCCCAGGATACAGAAATTTATCTCCTCATTTGACTATGTATCCCTCACTGAGTTATTTGGATAACTTCTTTTACTGAGCTTTTTGGATAACTTACAGCTCTTGTTTTCATAGAAATTAAAGTCAAAATGGACTATTAGATTATGTTTCCTAACTTCCTTGGTCTGCCGCTGCTGTAAAGCCTCACATAAGAGTTGGGTACTGTAAATGCTGAGATGAATTTAGTATATTATAAATTTATTTGAAAGTTAATTATTATTTAGGACAGTTCAGAATTTTCCCTACTTAGGCACAGTGGGACCCAGCTGCTGAAATGTAAGGAAATGAGTTGGGGGGTAACCATCTATCAAAATTCTGACTGTGTCTTCCAAGAGGACCTCATCAGCAGGGTGTTAATTCAACACTAAAATAATGAAACAAGCTTCTTTCAGGCACATGAAAGACAAGAAGTTGACTGGGAACAGCCAGGATAGCTCTATCAGGGACAAATTCTGCATGACCAAGCTGGTTGCTTTCTGTGATGACTGGTGCTGTGGACAAGGGATGATGTACACCTTGACTTTACCAAGGCCACATGGTTTTTGGTAAGAACCTTGTAGCCAAATTGGCAGGATATGGCCTCATAAGAAAATGATAAATTGGGTGGAAAATAGACTGGAATTCTGGGCTCAAAGAGCTGTTTGCAGTGTTATTGGTGACCAATAGCTAGTGGCATCCAGCAAAGGACTAGAAGCAAAACTGTAAAATGTTTATATAAACAACCTAAATTGTAGGACAGAGTGCACTCTTAGCAAGTTTGCAGCTGATGCCAAACTGGGGGTGGAGCCAGCAGTGGTGGGGCTGAACAGTCAGTACCCTGGAGGGCAGGGCTGCCATTCAGGGAGACCTTAGGAAGATCGAGAAATTGGCTGATGGCAATCCCCCACCTTAAGTTTAGTGAAGGCAAATGCAAAGTCCTGCACGTTACAACAGTTCAGAATAATCCTATGGGTCATACAGTCTGTGAACAACTTGCCAAAGCAGATTTGCACAAAAGTCATAGGAGTCCTGGTGGGCAGAAAGAGTCTGCAGGGACCCTTTGCAGCAAAGGATGCCAAGGGTGGGCTCTCTTTGCTCGGGCATAGCAGCAGGGCTGGGCACTATCTTCCCCTGCTGCTCAGCACCGGTGAGACCATACTGGGAGCATGAGGTCAAGGTTTGGGCTCCTGGTGCAGGACAGACCCTGACATGCAGGATATAGTCTACTGGAAGGTCTCCACAATGGTTGGAGCTGGAGCAGAGGGTGTACAAGGGGAGGTGGAGGGTGCTGGGCTGGTTCAGCCTGGGGATGAGGAGGGGAAGGGGGTGGGGACAAGGATGGAGATAGGGGATGTTACTGCTGTATGCACCCTCAAGGGGGGCTGCAGTGGGGACAGAGCACTGAGGCAGTCCCCAGAGAGGCTGTCGAGTCTCCATCCTTGGAGATGTTCAAACCTCGATGGGATGAGGCCCAAGGTCCCTGCCCACCTACATGGCTCTATAGTGCCATGACTCCGCAAAACGCCCCACAGCGATGTGATTTCCTCCTATTTGACCCTCTGCCCTACAGAATACCCATACTCTGGTGATGAACCCACAAAGGGTTGTTACAAGCCAAGAACCAAGGAGAATTTATATGACCGGTCATTATTGTTATGTTAAATAAATTATATGGAACTATGTAAAAAACACCAAAAATCCTGACATAAATACATACTTTAAACTAAAATTAAGTACTATTTCTGGATGCAGTATTTTGGGAAGAAAAACATTTACAGTCATTAAAATCCTAGCCAGTGTTCTCCTAAAGCTTCTTATAAACCACACTCCTTTTTGAGAATGAAGCCTTTGAAAATTTCAATGTCATATAGAAAGGCTGAATTTGGAGATTTATTTATGTTGTTTTCTTCAACACACATTATTGACATGTTTTGGGGGCTAAAAAATAGAAACACTTGTATGCAACAAACTTCATCTTACATGCAATCTATTTATCATACTTAAAATAAACCACAATACATTGCTCATGTAATCTGAATTTTCTAGCTAAAAGTCTGTCTATCACTAATTTATCCAGCAGACTGTTGTGCCCCAAAATATAAGCTTCTCCTTTAATTGTACATATTTTATGAATATTCTGAAACGTACTCTTTGGGAAAAAAGGAGGAAAAAAGTCAGACAGGAATAAAATTGAAAATATTTCATTTCTTATGCTAGATGTGAGGATAATTTGGACTATACCACAGTTTTTCTAATCAGTAACATGTATTTCTATGTCTGATTTTTCATGACTTAAATTTCAACACTCTGTAAAACACTCAGACTGTGAGGCTTGCACCTCCTTCAGCAAGAACAAGGCAGGTTTTTCCTTCCCAGCTCACCCAGCCTAGTGCCCTGTGTTGCTATGACAAAGGGTGAAGAAGGAAGTTTACAGTATGTGGAAGAAGGGACTGACCACTTCGGAAGAGTTCAAGAATGCCGCCAGAATATGCAGGGATGAATCCAGGAAAGCCAAGGCAGCCTTGGAATTGAACGTGGCAAGGGATGTCAAGGCCAATAGGAAGGCTTTCTTTAAGTACATCAGAGGCAAAAGGAAAGCTAGGGAAAATGTGGGCCTGCTGTTGAATGAGACAGGGGCCATGGTGACAGATGGTGCAGAGAAGGAGGAGTTGTTGAATGACTTCTTTGCTTCAGTCTTTACTGCCCGGGCCAGCCCCAGCCCTCGGGAGTCCCAGACTTTGCGGGTACCAGAGAAAGTCTGGAGGAAGGAAGACTTTCCATGTGAAGGGCAGCGTCTTGCCTTTCACCATGTGGATAGTCATAGCTAAGTGCTTGATCCCAGGCCATGTGTCTTGAATGAAGTATCACAGCCTTCATCGGCAGGGATTAAGGGACAGCAGGCAAGGGGAAGCATCAATATGCATGAAATACATACATACATACATACCGCAGGTGAAAAGGGTACCACAGGGCCGGGGTCTCCCTACGCCCAGGCATCTCTCCTTTGAGAATACAAATCATAGGAGGAGACAGTGAGAAGGGAAAAGTGGCCTCACAGCTTCAGACCACAGGTCAAACAAGCAGAGAGAGAATTTCTGCAGCAGTTTTTGCTCTGAGTGTTTTCTCCTCTCTACGCTGACTTCTCCACCCAGCCAGACTCCTCCCAGCTTAGCCCTGGTGAAGTCACTTGCACGCAAGGACAGACTGCGAAGCCTCAGAGCTACCTGGATGCTTGGGACATCTCTCAAGGATGTGCCAAGGCAGGCACCAAGCAAAGCAGGCTTGTGAGCCGTGATCCCGTCAGACCAACCCTGCTAGCAGCTCGCAGAAGTTCTGGTACTGCTAGGACTATCAGTCAGCACCACCATTTCTGCAGGGCGGTCAGTCTTCTGTTCTCACCTACTGATTAAGCCACTGCTTGAGAGACGTCTGTCTGCAGCAAAATTTAAATGTTTCAAGTTGTTATTAAACATTTAATGCCCTGTTTATGTTGATCCAGTTTCTCTCATAAGAAAGTCAATGGCAATGCCAACAGCAGACATGAAAAAAAGCACTTTTATTTAATACCATTTGTCTTCATGTTCATCTGCTAGTTCAAGTCAAATGTACCTTAACTGTTTGTGTTGTACCTTGACATAAGCCTTGATGGCATCAATTATTTATGCAGCATGCCATATGTATGAAGGTTATTCTAAGACATGATGGATGCAGACTTTTTTTTAATCTGAACAGTTCCATTGCCTCACTATGCAGAGTAAAAGGACAGAAAGTACCTGACTGAAAGAAGTCCTGCTAAGAAATTAACTATTTTAATACTTTGCTGAAAAGTATTGCCATGAGCAAATATTGTTGGTTTCTTACTTTTATTCAGAAGAGAATGAATTAAGAATATTAATAAAACTTAAATAAAACAATTTAATTAGGCATCTGATCCTTAAGGGTGAAATTCATTACTCACCACACAAACCCACATAATTGGGTAACATGGATAGGGTTAATTACATACATTTTACAGAGCTCTATAAAAGTGATACGGAGTACAACTCTCATATTAAAAAATAAGGAAATGTGACTGTAAACGTATTAGTGTAATGCTGTGACAGAGATTTTTAAATGTGCAAGGGTTGGAAAATTCTAAATTACACCTCCCACAGCAACTGTATCTCAGCAATAATGCATATATAAAAATGTCAAGTCTAATGCTATGTACTGTACAGTATTAAAAAAATGTCTCTATAACTGAGTAGATTTATTTGGGGCTATTCTGGCATTCAGAAGCTCCACAGAATATCTCAGGGACATTCATTCCCTAATTCAGCAAAGTATTTAAGCAAACATCTAATATTCGGCATGCAGCCAGTCTTTTCAGTCTTTTTGATCACACCCTCAATCACAAAGTTATAGCCAGCAATAAAGTTAGTGTTTCGCTGAAACAGAGCTATGTAAAACCTATAAGACATGTTTTATGTAGCCGAAATCTGACTCTGGCTGTCAGCTGGGAGAAGCTGTATAATGCTAAGCATGTTATATACATCAAGGTTATTTCTTCTCAATGGTGTTTATGTAAGCCCTGCCATATTTATCTGTATTTGTTGCTGACCCACAGAGAAAAGCTGTATTCAAGCTGCACCGAATATGAAGCCTGATTCTGCATTTTAATCAGCCTCTGCTGCCTCCAACATCAAGTGCAAGCTCATAATGGGCCAGATAGTGTTAATCTGCACTATATGAGGCATAAGGCACAGTTGTCAAGCTATAGATTTCTGAGAAATGCATGATTAGTACAGGAAAAAATGACTCTGAAGATAGACAAACACACATATTTTAGTAAGCACTGTGACAGCCATAGATATCTTTTGTTAACACTCTGTGAGAAGACCCCACCTAGCCACACTTGCAGGTCATCAGAAACTCCAAATTAGGGAGAGGCAGATGAAGCCATAACTTGGCTTCATCTTAATGACTGTCAGTAACTTCATAGTTACTGGATGAAGAAATTCTGATGAGAGTGTGGTGTGACTAAAAGAAACATTTCGGGAAAAATATGCATAGAGAGAAAGTTAAATGTGAGTATGTAACTAAAACAATCTTTCTGGAAAGACTGCCCTGCAGAGATAGTTTGCACCAATTATGTTCTATGCCATCTTGGTCGAGAAATATCTGCATATCTTGAAGGCTGACAAATATAGACAGGAGGGGGAAAAAAAATCACAACAAAAGTAAGGTTTTCATACAGATCTAAGAATAGACAACTATGTGTGATAACTTTTTTTCTTATGCATGTATCTCTAACAGCCTCTGAAATAGTTCTGAAAATATTTAGATCATTTAGCTAAAATTGTATTATATTTTTCCTAGTGATAATTAAGATAAGATATGCCTTAACATGGCTGCATATTAACGAGCAGTCATTTTTAAAGGAAAGGCATGCCTTACTGTCTATCTTTAACGCTGAACCCCATCTACCTCATTTGGTCATTTTCAGTGACACCCAAAAAAATAACAGTCAACCCTTTCAGAGCCTGAAGAGTGGGTTAAAAAAAGAGGAGCTCAGTGCAGAAGAAAATTGCTGTGTTGGCCAGATTTAGCGAGGAGCTCTTTTGCAAGAGGTTTGCAGCAGCACGGGTGATACAGATGGTGTAGGCAGACCTTGGTTTCCAGCGGCACCACTCATGCTGCCAGTCCTGCTTCCAGACCCCAGGTGCTGCCAGCCCTGGGCTGCTCACGTGCCTTGCCTAAAACTCGTTGCAGCTCCCTTTGGCTAAGGTGCTCTAAACCAAAGTCCCAACCTTGGACCCAGCCATATTCCTGTGTCACTACTGCTTCCATACTTTGACTCCTAAACGTCACACTGCAAGAAACCTGAAGAGTAAAACTTTTTCCTGTAAAGGTTTTCACCTGTCCCTCGTGGCATCTCAGTGTGCTTTGCCTGCCCTAATGTACGCTGATGGTCCAAAGAGGAGATACTGAAGTAATCAGTGTCCTCACTGAGAGGTGTTGAGCATTCTCTCTTCCCTGTTGGGGGTTTGGTGGGGTGTTTTGAGTGCTCGGCACCTTGCAGGTTCCAAAAGTTTGTCAGCTACAGAAAGCCTGAGGGTTGTAGCACTCTTGTTCTTTGAACTACATCTGCAGCTGCAATTTTGAGTTTACAACAAATGTTGAAGCATTTGTGGGGGCAGAGAGAGGGGACATTTTCCTCAGCCAGAGGATCATTTTCAAGGGAAAGTAAGTGAACAATTGCCGACTGCAAGAGGATTGGAAAAGGTTTGGGTTTTTTTTTGTTATTGTTGTTGTTTTAAATCATATGCAGACAAAGCCTAGGCTGTACTTTGTTGATGTTTGTAGGAGGAGGTTAATTAGTGCTGGCAGAAGTCTCAGCAGCAATGTATAGCTAGTCATATGGTACTGTCTCTTCCCAGCCTTATAGAAGAGAGACAAACAGCTAAAAAGGCAGGGGGAGGAAGGAACTGTTTTTTATCCACAATCCTTGACGAAAAAACCATTTAGCAAAACAAACATAAAATAATTGGATTCTTTTTCTTTGCTTTCTTTGCCTCTTCTCCAGCTAAGTGTTTGATTTAGCTGCTTTCTTTACTCTTTCCAAGTCTTACATGTGTTGAGTAGCAATAAAGGTGGTTGTGCCTCTTTTCTGAGCCAACTACAAAAGCATGTTGGGAGTTATTTCAGCAGTCTGTATGGTGCAGAGAACGCCTGTGAAATTTTGATAATATAGATCAAGAGGACAAATTAGTCAGATTAGTCTGGATTTCCTCTTTAATAAATCTGTCACACCATACAGTATTCTTTGTCCCCAGATTCTTGTGCTTTGCTTTTTCCACAATAAAGACTTTTTATCAAAAAACTCTTGAGTATCTTTTCTGTTTCTTCAGGGAAAAAAATATCTTCTGGAGTGCAGTTGCGTTAGAACAGGGATTTTTAAGTGCTAAGTGTATGGACTTGTACTATTATTTTTCATGATTTTGAAAATATGTTTGATTTCCTTAGATGTCTAAAGAGTAACTGAACAAAAATTTATTTTTATGTAGTCAATATTTGGAAACAGTGTGCTCCCTATGTTTCCTATTGATTTCCAAGTCATACAGATTTTGCCCTACAGATGTGAATCAGCAGCACTTTTAGATGTGAAAATATCTGCCAAGATAAGGCACTTCATTGAAAGGCAGAACCTACAGCATCATTTATGTAAAATGTAATTGCTTATCGGTCAGTCTCACCCAGATCAGTATGAGAGATTTGTATTTAGCTAATTTCTACGAACTGCCCTGTTGTTTACTTACCAGAAAGGACTCCTGACTACATAAAAATCCTGCAGAAAAAAAGTAAACAGTGGCCTTTTGGTAATGAGTTCATTTTAAGGTCCTATAGACACCCAAATAAGCCCCTCCAGACCCCAGCTGTCAGATCATAAATTACTGCAATGCCTCATGCCCGTGTTTTGGTGGATAGGCACTTAAATCTACACTGCTCCAGGCCGTACTCCCTGTTTCATAAAGAAGTGGAACTAGAACCTTTAGAATTAGCTTTTTATCTCCACTTCTCATGTCAAAAAAAATGCAACAGAGTTTAGCTTTCCAATATAAAAGAGGAAGAAAAAAAATGCTGTTATTAATGTTTCCTATGCTTTAAAAACAGCAGTTCTGAACAAATGTGGGACTCCCCAAATTATACCCAAGAAAACAGAAACATATGTGGCTAAGGGTAAGTGGAACAAGAAGATTAAAAAAGAGTAAGAACTATGAGTTTTCATGGTGTGTAGCAGTGCTCTAATGAGCATTAACCTTTATAACGAATAGGCTGCCTAGAATGACACTATTTCCCCAGTCTATTAGCACTGACATAAGGTTTCTCACCAGTCATTGGACTACTGCATTTCAAAATTATATTAAGTTATACTTAAATACTTTCTTTTTTTTTTCAAGTTCCTGGCATCTCCTGTTTCCGTTATCTGATATACATGCAAATTTGGTGTTTGTGCACACATAGTTCTGTATATTAGTCATGGTACTTAAAAGATTTTTAATTCAGGTTTATTAGTTTCTATTGCCTTTGCATCCAGTGGAAAAAGGTAAGACACTGAAGGCTTTTAAGTGACTTAGGAACAGCAAAAGCAGATAGAAAATGTGCTCCAAAGTGACTTTGCCCCACCCACAAAGAGCCCTTAGAAGGCTTTTACTGATTCACCTGAAGTTTTGAGATAGGGAAAACAAAGGAAAGCAAAAGTAATATTAAAGTATAGCAGAAATGCTGTGCAAAAATTACAAAAGACAAAAACCAGAAAATTTAGCTATATGCATCATACCTGACTATTCTACAGGCAACATTACATGCATTAGTGGTACACATATATCACTATACGTACATGAAGTATCACATTTAGTACAATCGTTTCTAAACGTAACGTATTACTTTATTTTTACAAATTGTACTACAGAGCATTTATGAGTCTACTACTAAATGCAATACTACCATAAATAATTTAAATCAAATTACAGTTGTCAACTAAACCAACAAAGTACCTTCAATGATACATTATCCTTGATTTTTTTATTGTGTTTGTTCCCTTGCTTGTTGACTGGTAAAAATCAGTATTCTGCAATTGATCTCCCAGTCATTAGAATGAATTAATGATGCCCTACTAGGTTTCCAATGGAAGGCAAAGATTTTTTCTTTTCATTTCCATTTCAGCTGACACCAAGGGTACTGATAGCACTGTGTACACAAGTGCTTTAACACAAATACAAATTATAAGGGGGGAAAAAGACAAACAAAATTAAAAAGCATCTCAACAATTAAAAAAAATGCAGTAAATAAAATTTTTTGACCACTGGCCTGGGCATTAGATTTATAAAAACTTCTCCAATTACCTTAGCTCACATGATAGAGGTCCTCTGCCCACGACGCCAGCATCACTTCAGGTCATGGCCAACACACCCAACAGTGCAAACCACCTATCAACACCCCCACACGCTTCACCAGCCTCAGGTTAGACATTTCACCATCTGGGAGAGAAAAGAAATTGCCAAACCGGGATGGAGGTGGGCCCAAGGCAGAAGATTACAATAGCTATTGTAAACCCTGTCATTGTTCAGGGGGTGGGCCAGGGATTGCAGCTGAAGCTGAACCATCAACGTTGGGCTCAGCTGCCCCTCAGTCACATCTGCTCTCCTGCTCACTGCTGGCAACCCTTGTGTCAGTGTGGTCAGCAGCTGGCCATGCCCAGCAGCTGTCCCCTCCAGTCTGGGAATTGATGCTGGATGCTCTTGGGATCTACGCACAGCTCAGGAGTTACAGCTTCCCCGTTTCCCTTGTTCCTCCTTAGACATACAAAAACCTCAAGCAACTTCGGGGACTTTCAAAATGGTATGAGTAGCGAAAAGTCATTCTTCACCAAGCCACTCCTTTGCTTTATGCTCCAGTGATATCAAAAGCCTAAAGTCCTGTGTGAAGGACAACCTTGCCATGAGGCTCTGAGCAGCGTACAGGAGGGACACCAGCAAAAGGGCATCAGTACATGCGTTGTGATGCGATGTATTCTTGTAATCCCCATTAGAAATAGACACCAGGCTCCTCTGATTTCTGCTTACCTGTCTTCACTGACTCCTTAATAAAGCCCTCACGTTTCTGCACAAAACTTACTGCAAGAAAAGATTACATCTCTTTGTGTTCACAGCATTTTCACTGTTTGCTGGGCAAAGCCATCTGCTCATCACAGCTCTGATACCAAAACTGCCAAAAGTAAGAAATCCTTGTCATTGTGTCTGTTCAGTTGGTTACCCTTCAGAGATTAAGAGTCTCCCAACAATAACCCAGTATTGGTATTTTTATGTTGAAAAGAAAATGTCACCAGCCAAGAGCTGGGAGGCCCTTGGAGCTAAACACTTACTGGCTAAAGCAGAGAAACTATCTGCATTCATTCATATGGCTGAAATGTACAGTTATACCAAAAGAAATTCTTAAAGATCAGTACTGAGCAACAGAAAAGCTTTAAGAAACGAAGAATCAGTTTTTCTACATTTGGTGCTCACAAATTTTATTTTTAAACATTAAAATGCACAAAAAAAAAGAGAATCTTAAAAGGAAACATTAATTTTATTATACTTTCAGGCTAATTGCTGAGACAAATATTTTGGTTTGCAGCAATTCAAATATTCCCATTTGATAGGCAAAAAGCATAAGGAGTAATAATATTGGTAATAAACTCTGAATTATTGACAATGATTATTTCTGGTAGTCATACGAGATCAAGTTTTCAGCCTGCTACTATCTAAAGCCTATTTCTAAATCTCTAAAATCTCATAAGCAAAGATATATAAATAAAATATAAAAATAAAAATACTTTAAAGACTGTTTCTTGAAAATAACTCTTCAGACATCCCACATGAAATAAGTTAAGGAAATGGAAGTGGTAGTCTGAGCACAGAAGCTTCTGGAAGGAAGGGAACAGTCCTAAGGAAGGAAGGTCTAAAGACGGCAAAATGGCACATGAAAGAGTAAACTAATTGAAATGTGAGGATGCAAGGGAGGCCATGTTTTCCTATTGTGATCCTGAGGCAGAACAGCTGTTAGAGAGACACAACCCCTATAATACTTTCATGTGTAATTGCATAATGTTAGACAGAAGTCCAAAATGAAAAAAAAACACTAGTATGAAATCTGCAGATATCTAAATCAGCCTTTGCCTCCCATTCCTAGCTGAGCACTACAACAGAAACACACATGCAAAGATGAAATGTGTTATCATCTGGTGAAAGGGTGGACCTGGCCTGTGAGCAAGTAAATGGCAACAAGAATACACATGCAGAAAGGGACAGCCGAGGGACAGAGCGATGGAGTATGAATTCACCAGAAAGACAGCTTTTGGGAAGTGCACTGGCAACAAAGACGGGTGAAATTCTGAACAAGCAAAAGGTTTTCAATGGTGTTTGTGGATTTGTAGATATTCTTAAGCAGAGGTGTATTAAAGAAACAACTTGACTCCGTTGTCCATTTTTCCTCAAAATATTTATCAAGCCATTCAGGTCAAAAGGAATAATAAATAACAAGGAGGAGGTAGTGTGTTTTTATATCCTAGTCTGAAAAACTGATTTAAATGAAAAAGAAAGTTCTAATAAATTTGGCTCGTTGGCTGGTTTTCCTACCTCCCTCCCCCGCCCTCCTCTTTCCTTTAAGGACAAGAAATAATCAAAGATTTGAAAATATGTCTATGGAGTTTGACCGAAAGACATGAAAATCAATGGGCACAACTATATTGGCTTCAGAGAACAGTGGATGAATTTAAATTATTTTGTTCTTAGTATCTTGATTTTTTCTTCACTTTTCTTCTGATTCAAAAGAACAGAACGATTCTCAGGCCAATAGCTGTGTAGTTTTTCTGAAGGGCTCAAGGCCCCAGCTCAGAGATTGATTTTTTTTCTTCTTTTTTAAAAAAGAATGATAATTGGTTAGAATTATCATTTATCTTACAATTTTGAAACAGCAGAAAAAAAATCAAGGGAATGCACTGGGAGTGGGAGAGATAGTATCTCTTTTCATTTATAAACAAATATATGCAGAAGGTGAGAATATGAACACAGATTTCTTTACTTCAAAGGACTTCCAGATGCTTTCGCCTAGCTGATATTTTCCTAAATTGGCTTATACTGTAGGGATCAGTTAAAATATCATTGCTGATAAATTGCTGCAGAGGAACTGCAAGTCTGGACATGCGTAGCCTCATTTCATGATGCAGTATGTACTCTTACGACGTACTGAGCAAAAAGATTAAATAAATGGAAAGTTTAGGAATTATTTTTCAGCATATCTGAATACATATGCAAAAAAATAAGGAAAGGGTCACTTTGAACAGGACATTAAAAGGACGGGGGTTTTTTATGCTGTCTGCCTTTATGCATCCATCTCAGGTGCATGAATCTTGGCTCCCACAAACGTAACGAAACCCCCAGAGGGTGACAGAGCACTCAGTTGCACTGTGGACTGTGTATATAAAACCAAGTTCCTCACTGATGGACATAAGTTTACCATAGACATTGTTTCTGGATATTGCAGCGCTCCCTGGTCTGGTCACCGTAACCAGCCACTTAAAACAGATTGCTATCTATTTCTGAATAAAATCAATCACAGATGAGCATCAGGTCTGTCATGAACCTCCATTATACCCCTTTGCAGCAGCATAAGCCATTTGTGGCAATACACACTGCATTGTTAAACATAAAGGTAGTTTCAAGCAGCTCTTTAGAGGTCGCATTTGATAAACAGAGCTCTGCAATGGCTACTGGGATGAAGCAAGATGAGATATTGAGAAGCATCTAGCACTTTAGAAGGAAAATTCAGGAGCTAACAGAGATTAAATGCAAAGCTATATAATGAAAAAGCATCATTCTGCATAGGAGATTTTTATTTTCTTGGATTTCTTTCTTCTTTTGTTGTTGCTTGTTATTCAGCAAGTGAGAAGCATTCTCTCATATATGCTTTTAGACCTCTCCCCATAGTGGCTGTACTAAGATATTCTGATGGGAAGCAGAAATGTGCCCCCCTGTTTCAAATCACAAGGAGCAGCACCTTGTGTGTCATAACTCATACCCTAAACCAGAGAGACTTCAAATTGATCATTTTTCATCACCACACTCCATGAAATGCCAATCAAACCATGACTAACACTGAAGAACCTGGTCAGTGCTTCCTGGTATAAGAATGCCACATTTCACCAAGATAGTTAACTTGGCTAGTTCATGTAAGTTATGAAATCAATATATGAAAAATATTAATATTTAAAATACTTCCTTAAAATACTACCCACTATATGCAGGAATATTTTTGCACCTGCAGTTTCCTGCACACTTTACTTGATTTTTTTTAATCCACTTACTACATTTCTAGCAGCGATATACTATTCAAACAAACCTACTCCATAAATTATGCAGACATCAAGAGAAACACCAGATGACTCACCACTTAGAAACCAACCCTTAAAATTCCATAGCTAATAGTCTGTAAATAGAAGAATAATACATGCTTCAACCTTGTCATTGCATTGATCTTTAATAAATGGCTGTACTTTTAAAGAAATGTTTTATTGGCAGAATTAGAGTTTAACCCAAAAGCAAACAATTACATACTGCAAAACAGGTACATCCTTTTTTCATCTCTGTGGTCAATTTCCCTTTTAGGGCCCAGTGTGTTGATCACTACTGTTTGATGAATCAGCTTTCCTGTTAACTAGAGGTGCAGAGCCATCATCTAATGAAAACACTCTGCATTTTATGGCTCCCTAGTCTGTAGTTCTGCATATTAAAATAGAATTTCAATCTCAGTGTAAGAAATAAAATCAAATCTAGCATCTGTGCTTTGAACAGGACAGATAAAAACGCTGCTCATTTAATTTCAACAATATTTTTTAGTGTTAGACAGTATAAAAAGAGGCCCTGGATGTAATTTAAAAATGCCTATAAATTAGAAATAAATTGGTAGAAATCAGCACAATCATTCAGTACATGGACCAGTTTATTAAACATACAAATTTGATGGCAAATAGTTTCAAGTCCTATTTAAAAGTAACAGAACTACTATTTTACCACCTATTAGATATTGCGTTCATCTGTTCAATAAAGGATAGATATAAGGTGAATAGATTTACCTCAAACTCTTTGGGTTTCTTAACTCTTTTCAGTGAAAGAGTCAATTTTTTGTCAGGATCTCACAACAGCACCTTAGCTTTTTTAAAGCTACTGCACGTGAAAGGCACCAATTCAGTCTGCCAGGAAGTACTGAAAATGGTGGGATTTTAGGGGACAACTGGATGTCATTTCAATCTATTCAGAGGGAAGACGCTCATCCTTTATCACAGTGATATAGGAAAGGAAATACTTAACACAAGTGTTAAGGCAAAACAGCTTTATAAATGTACCATGCATTCAGTCTACTGCAATTACACTATACCGCTGTTTGTCTGGTGTAGCTTTCCTCCCTCCCCTGAAAATCAAGCAAAATTGTCTCTTTTTTTCCCTTCCCACCCCTTCATGCCCCTTCCTGCACCTTCCCACACCTTCTCAAAATGGGTTTAGCAGAGCTCTGTAAAGGTAACTGTGATTTTGAGTTTTACAAAGGTCTATGGCTTTTGAACGGGTTAAAGTACATGCTTTCTACTGCTGCTGAACTCAGCTCTGTAAGAGACAATCTGTATCACTGTTTCTTTGCTGTCACACTTCATTTTTGCTAATAACACTTTGCCATATAAATTTTCCTATAAAGGGCCTGGGAATTTAGTAACAAAAGAGAAGAAAATGCTGCTACAAAGCATTAGAACAAATTCTGCTTTTTAAATTTCCTATTTCCTTAAATTATTCTTCTTTTTAAAAACAGCTGTATGCAAGAGTGCTATTTTCTGTAACAATACCCAATGTTGCAAGGAACAGATGGATCTCTTAGAAACCAGAAAATAAGACATAAATGCTAAACTTTGTCCAGACTACAGGAAAAATGCACATAGAGGGCACATATTAAAATAAGCTGAAATGTTTGTGATATAAGCACTATATAAATTTATTAATGGAAAATGTGAGTGCCCCAAAAGATTAAGTTACTATTAATTCTTAATTGTTACAAAGTATATTTAGGCATAAAATAAAACAACAATAAAAATAATAACAACTTTAAAAAAAAAAACCAGCAAAGTCTTCCTTTAGAGATAGCCTTTAATGAAGTATCTGTTTTCATACAACAAGTTTAGCCCTTAAACGTATTTCTACTCCATTGACTCATTCTTCTGCTGCTCCCTCCTATCACAATGTATGATATTTGGCTGCACTGGTTACTGCTTGCAGTAATATTCCTTGTTAATCTGGCGCAAGGTCAGTATGGTGTTAAGGAACATTACAAAATCAGACTCGATGTTTATTAGCAAGAGTTAAGGTTGGACCAGATGATCCTTGAGGTCCCTTCCAACCTGGTATTCTGTGATTCTATGATAACAGTAACCACAGGTTTAAATTTGATGTGATGTAAAAGGTTTCATGATGTGGTGACATCCTGTCGCTGCAAGATGTGGGATACCATGAGGTATCCCACAGTGCTAGAAATCTGTAGATTTTGTCATTTCAGTTGGATGTGTGATTTTAGAATATGGGCTTCTAAACAAATATAAATGACAACGTAATCTCTGGTAGGAAGAAAAGAGTGGAAGGACTGAAAGAGCCTACAGTTATTATTAGAGATAGCTGAACACATTTAAGCAGTGCGCTGCTTCGGATTTTATTCTGTGTTCAGGGCTAACCAGATCCTGAGTAGTTTTTCAGCTCAGGAAAATTTAGTTAAGGACTAGCTCAGATCAAACTTACTCTACAGCTGTCCACCTTCCTCTTCTGTCCTTATCCCCCTTCACTTCTCAGTGTACTTCCTCACTCTTGATTATGCTCACAAAGAAGATAGGCAGAGAACTAGTGGAATCAATACAACATTTGCTGATACACTATTGTTTGTTTCTGGTATGGTACCTTTATAACGAAAGTTACACTGACATGTACAGACAGCCAAACCCTGATTAAATAATCTTGCCCAACTTTACTCAGCCAGGCTACAGTATGTAACACAGACACACTCCTAACCATTTCTCCTCTAAGCAGGAGAAGGGCTAGGAGGCACAGTGCTCTGTGAGGACATCTCTCATCTCAGGGGAGAACAGCATTATTATCTCTTGTACTCTAGGATTACCTGGGAGATTAAGCCACGGCCAAGGGCTAGTGGCAGATCCTAGCTCAACTAAAATCCAAGTAATATTAAACTCTGTAGAGGATATCTTGGGTAGACAGAAGTTGAGGGAAAAGTTCCTCTCCATGGGGAAATGGAGTAGAGAATTAAGTTAGCAGGGCTTACGAGCAAGCGGAAAAACATCAGAAATAAAAATCTGAAGAAGTCAGTGCAAATTGTAAGGTTAGGAGAGATACTTGAGTAGGAAGCAGGTCAGAACTAAAGCAGTTTCGATGTCACTTAGCAGCACTTGTTTGTGCTTTTTGGATACAGAAAACCAAAATGTTAACCTAAGCCATGACAGGCTTCCTATAAAGGATGGGACATCTTTTAACTAGAGACAAAGACAGGGATAAAATAATACCTATTTCTCCACCATCTCCTTTTCATCACAACGCTAACAATAAAGTTTGATTTGTGCAGTGAACACCCCCTCAAGGAGTTTTACAAAGTGAGAGTGTCACAGCATCTCAGATTTAATAAAACCTATTATATACAAACGAACAACATCAATCCAGAGAAGCTACAAAAACACGTTAGCAATTGCTGAAAGTGTCATCCAGTGATCCTGATCAGTCAATACTAGGCACTTCTAAACACTGTCTCCTTTGAAATTAGCTGCTGTTATATGTGTTATGACACAGCTCTATACCTGCCCTTGATGGTGCGTATCGATTGACTGCACTGGTACTTGAACACTGCCCATCGTCTGACAGGATAGATGTCTCCAAATAGTGTGGAGGCAGGGGTAATGCTGTACCACCTAAACATCTTTGATCTACAGTTATGATTATTTACTGTCATGATTATCTGCTTTGAAAGTGATAACCGGAAAATTGCCACAGCTTTTATAAAACAGTATGGTCTCTTACATGTGAAAATTTCACTTATCAGATGTTCTTGCAGCTCACAGCTCCATATAATGGCACTTGGTTTGCAACGATGAACATAGATATGGTCCTTGTTCTCAAACACATGCTTCTTAGGGAAGTGTCTTATATTAAGTTAAGGACAATTTTTGTTGTTACAGCAGTATGTGTTTTCACTAATTAAATGTTTATAAGATGGAAAAGGAAATAAAAAATATCTTTCAAGCATTCTGGAACAGAGATTTTTGGGGTGGCATAAGAACAAACAGTGTATTTACACAAGTTTTGTAAAAAAAAGACGTCCTTTTCCACAACTGTTTTCTTTGGGATGAAGAGAGTATTTTCATACACCAAAAAATGATTTTCTGTACACAAAAAATTACATGACTTCTATTTAGCTGCAGTAAGTGTTGCTGTCTATGCAGATGGTCTGAGGATAATTTAAACCCAGAAATCCTCATCTTCTTAACTTTCTTCAGGGAGCCCCAAATCGCTCCCCTACCTTGTCTTTTTTGCCTTATTGCCTAGATCTCCCACAAGTCTCTGATTTCGAGGTGGTTATCTGAGGCTAAAATTTTTCTACATGAAAATATTATTTCATCAAATACATTTTCTTTCATTGTGCTCACACTCATATCCAGTACAGTGTCCCATGCAAACACAGCAGACCCTGAGGAGCATGTCACCTTCTCCACAAAGGTTCTTTGCACCAAGCTACTCTAGAGGACAATAATGGGAAGGAATACAGTTTTTCACCTAGTTTTTTAACTTTTCAATCGGCAATTGATAAAACTGTTGTCTTTTTCTGGACAAACTCCTACCTGTATAAGCTTTTTCAGTGCTAGTCCACTATAAAGAACAACCAGTAGTTTTGACCACTAGCATGATATTCAGGCTTGGGCTAGCAGAATACCAGTGCATGGAGTAATGATAATTAAATTAGCCTTTAGCAAAGCAATCATAGAAAAGTGTGATCATTTGTGCAGACAGAAGCAGTCCTTGGTGAATATTTACATAGGTTTGTTGCAACACTGCAATGTCTCTACTTTTAGTAAAACTGTCTCACAGGAACTTGTGTTTCTTCTACTGCTCAGGCTACTGCTTTTGCACTGGAGAAATAAAAGTGTGGTCCAAAAAACTCTGAAAGGCAGGCTTGCACTACAATTTAGTGAATTACTACTTGAAATGAGTGATGTCATTTTGCCCTTGTACTTTCATTTTAAAAGTCAAAAGATTGGTAAGTGACCTTGCACAATGAGTAAAAATAAAGTAAAATCCACATCCTGTGGTATAAACACAGGCAGTTCTCTTTACCTAGGGAGACAGGTCCCTTTCTTTCCCTGAACTCGGTCAGAAAGGCAGGTTCAGACAAAGATTTTTAAAGGCCAGTGGTAACCTCAGATCTTCTATTCTGACCTTGAGTACGATCAAGCACAGGACTGTGCATGCACAACCCCCCACACCCCCCACACCCCCCCCTTAAACTTTCATATATTACTTCAGCCGTTTTCCAAAAGCTGCCTGGCTAGAACAAAGAATAAGAAACACCATCTACCTGCCCAGGCTATCTATGAAATGTGAATAGTGTTTTGTTATTCCTCTCATATATAAGTAAGGGCACTGTTCGCATACACATGCTTATTTCCCACAAAACTTTCCATAAGATCCGTGTCTGGAATATGTATGTTTGTCAATAGATTCACATTTTCGAGGCTGACTCATTCCCAGCTTAAAAAAAAAAAACCTGACTACATTGAACCTCAACATCTTGGAATCTTAGAATCATAGACTCATAGAATTGTTAAGGTTGGAAGGGACCT
>RSEF01000031.1:60038060-60049903 GCA_003993805.1 Himantopus leucocephalus
AGGTCCTTCTCCGCCGGGCAGCTTTCGAGCCACTCCCCCCCAAATCTTGGTTATTCATTCCTTATATACGAAAGTAAGAAAAGAAACTTGTGCTTATTTCTAAAAGTCCAGATTATTTCCCAAATCCAGTTTCTCTCCAGAAGCAGGACCCCTACTTCAGTCTAGCTGATCCAAGAGTGTGAGTCTCCAGGACTTGCATTCCTGCTCAGAGCTGATAAAGGCTAGTACCGGCCCTGGTGTCTAGCCCACACCTATTCTATCAAATTAGGCAGGTTTTAGGTATGGGAAGAAGAGGACAAAGCAGAATAAGGGTGTTTTTTTCTCCATTTTCCTATAGTTTTTTGAAAAATCAATTTCTCATACTTGTTTTAAGGCCCAGTGGAGATTTTCTTTCTTTTGTTTATCAGCAGTGAACTCAACCAATCTGAAACTTCTGTCCATCTATAAAAATAGATACAGATGCTAACTTATCTTACGGAAGGGTAATACAGCTAGGCTCAAGCAATCAAGTTTTCTGGCAACTCCAGGCAATTTCTTGATGTAAGTGATCAATCAACAGGCAAGATGTGATGCTTTGTTGGACCTGCTACTCACAAACAAAAAAGAAGTGATGGAAGATGTGAAGATGAAGGGCAGCTTTGGCTGCAGTGACCACGAGACTGTGAAGTCTAAGATCCTAAGAAAAATCAACGAAACAGAATTACAACAGTGGGCTTCAGCATTGCAGATTTTGGCCTTTTCAGGCCTTCCCATGTCTCAACTGAAGCTTGCAGGAAGATGGCAGTACCCACAGGAGGGAGGATTGAGATAGGGAACTCTTAAGCCAGTTAAACATAAAGAAGCCTCTGGGACCAGAGAGGAAAAAGGCAAATGTTCACCCATCTTAAAGACAAGGAGAGGGTGGATGAGAGCAACTTACAGGCCATTTGGCCTCACCGCAGTCTCTGGAAGGGGAAGGAACAAATCCTCTTAGAAGCCCTTTCTAAACAAACAAAGGACAAGGAGGTAAGCGGGAAGAGCCAGCATGGGTTAACTGGGGGCAAATCCTGCCCAACCAACATGATTGCTTTCTGTGATGAGGTAAACAGCACTGTGGACAAAGAGAGGGCAATGAGGGCTCTATACATCGTTTAGAGCAAAACTTCTAACACAGCCTCTCGTAGTTTTCTTCTCACTAGGCTGGTAAGAGATGGGGATGGATAAGTGGATAGTAAAGCAAGTGGAAAATTTCCTGGAGTGCTTGGCTCAGAAAGCTTCTACTGCCGATGCAAAGAGCAGCTCTGAAGAAATGCCCTGGAGCCCTGGGGGGCAGCAAGATGCCAGGAGGCAGCAGTGCTCCTGGGCAGCAAAGCTGGTGCAGACCCACACTGGGTTCTGCACCAGCACGGGTGCCACAGCAGGGCCAGGCACTGATCGTGCCCTGCTGCTTGGCACTGGTGAGACGGCACCAGGAGTGCAGGGTCCAGGTCTGGACTTCTGACACAGGACAGACGCTGACGTACAGGAGCAAGTTCAGTACAGTGTCCCTGTGTTGATCAGGGCTGGAGCCACCTGAGGAGGTGGAGCGTGCTGAGCTGGTTCATCCTGGGGAAGAGGAGGGTAAAGGGAGACCTCACTGCTCCCTGCAGCTGCCTGGTGGGAAAAGACAAAGCCAGAGTCTTGTTGCAGATGTATGGTGATAGGAAGAAGCAACAGGCAAAAGTTGGAACATGAGAAAGCCTAATAAGGAAAACAAAAAGTACCATGAGGGTAGTTAAACACTGGAGAAAGTTGCCCTGAGGGGTTATGGGATGTCCCGTACTGGAAGTGCTTAAGGCTCAACCAGACAAGACGCTGAATGAGTGCTGCTTTGACCAGAGAGTTGGACTAGGTGACCTCCAGAGGTCCCCGCTGCCCTGAATTGTTCTAGGTGATTCAGTGATTCTAAATATTCAGGTTACATGCATTCAGACATAAAGAATATTTAAATGTTTCACCGCAGTAACCTTACTTTTTTGTTAAATTTTATTACAGCTCATGTTTTTCATGGTTTTGCAAGGCAGATCTAATTTGCACTTGTCAGGTTTCCTTAAAACATATCGTGAAGCTGTCTTGTAATCATATATATAGAATTCCTTACAATTTAAACAAGATCTTTCCAATAATATGATTCCTTCATCAATTAGACCACAAGTTGCTTCCTTGCCAGACTGTGTGTCATGTGGACTGTACAATCCATATATTCTGTCCTTAGCCACAAACTACCGACTCATTAAGAGAAGTCAGATATTTATTCTTTTTTTACTTCAGCGAGGAGAGATTTGGAGATCAATCAGTGAAATGCAAGTGTGTCTGAAAAAACCCAGAAAGTTTTATCACAATGTCACATTCATAGCCACACTATGCAATTAACTAAAATGTAGTATCTGCTGTGGAAGATTACTTTCTTATTGTAACACAATAAAAATTTACACTATGGGTTGTAGTCCCATATCTAGTGAATTTAATGGAAAGACTGCATTCAAATTTAACACAGTCTTGATCTTTTTCTAATGTATTTTTTCCTGTGGGTTTTTTTGGTGGATTTTTTTTTTTTTTAACTTTAGATAATACTTTGGGTTTAAAAATCATCAGAAACTTCTTCCTAACTGAACCTTAGTCTGTGACGGTTCTTATTTGCAAATGAATCACAAAATGATAAAATTGTAACTTTCTGTTACTTAAAATCATGTCCATGTTAAGATAGTTGTGGAAATCAAAACTGGGAGACAGGGATGGTTTGCCACCATGGTGATTTAAAAATATGATAACTTTTGTTTCTCACTGAAATAGCCCAGATGGGAGAGGGAGGTAGCGCCATTCCCTCCAAACCACTTACCCATAAAATGCTGAGTTTACAGATATTTTCAAATGTTACCATGTGAATAATATTCCTGTGTACATATTCTTAGTTTATGGGCACTTGCCATATGGTGTTCCTGCAATTCAGTCTTTTTTCTTTTTTTTTTTTTTTTNTTTTTTTTAAACATACAGTGTATGTGCTTGTGTCAGTCTCTCCCTATTGAATTCTGCTCATAATTACTCTCTCAGTTCACATAATCACCTCTTCTGTATATTCTCCTAGTGAAGGAAGTGAGTTCTCAGGGGTGCAACATCTTAGGCAGGGAACAAAGGCTTTACTTTCCTCTGTCCATGTTAGAGAGTGCTAATGTGATTCTCTGTAGCTGAGCTTCTTAGCAAAGACACTGAGGATTTACAGTCCTCCAGCTTTCTCCGCTAAGGGGTTCTTCAAGGCTTTCAAGAGCTGACCTTGCAACGGATTGTGTTCTTTTAATGCACTCCCTTTTAGAAGAGAGCTTACCTGTTTTTTCAGCCTGATTCAGATACTATTAAAAGGGGTTTCCATGGATACTGACATCAATAGGAAATGAAAGAGGGCTGTTCTCCTTTCTGACCCACTGGAGTTCCTCACTGTTGCTATGGCAAAGCTTACAGATGTTGCTGGTATTGTTTTGCATAATCTGATTTAAAATCTACAGTCTGGGCAAAAGTATTCTGTAGGGATGGATAAATACTTCTGAGTAGAACAAGTGAAAATTTGTGATTGATGATGGTCTTAGAAGGTTTCTCAAACTTTAGGATAATTTGTTAAACAAATTGAGTATTCTGCTAAATACCTTTCTCATGGGTCTCTGTCAAAGCCAGAAGCAGAAGTTCAAAAGAGAATTAATCTTAGCACCTTTTGAAGTTCTCTCATAGTAATTATTAATGAATTTGGAATTAAACTTTGTCATTTTACACCAGCTAGCCTATATGGTTAAAAGTAATTCTCAACTTATAAACTGGCAAAGAACTACGTTTTTGCATTTCTTCAACATGGACCTGGATCAAAGACCGGGTAAAAGGGAGTACCTCAACTGATCTGACCAGGATGTGGACCCTGCTGCAAACACCAACTTAGACATTCATGATAAATGGATACTAATATTTTAACTATCAAATAATTCTTTTGCTGTTATATGGCCTTTATTTTATTCATTTTATTCTTTGACCACGGAGGTTTTTAAGAATAATCATGCATTTCATAAAAAATTTCCTTAACAAAAACCAAACACTCTTTCCCCACTTTCTCCAAAATATACACATGCGAAATAAAATAACCTACTCCCCTTGAGATCCACAAACCTTTCAAGTGGCATAGATGGGACTTTTCTAGCAGTTAAGATTTATTGCCTGTGTCTCAACACTTGGAGATGGATATAGGATGTTCTGCCAAAAACAAGAAATTGAAAATTGGTAGAAGAAATAATGGTAGGGGCACACCAGTCAAAGAAAGGGTCTGACCTCCCCAGTAAGGCATTATTTTATCATTTTGTGGCACCTGGATTAGTCTGTTTGTTTGAATCTTCTGTGTGTATGTTTTATTGTTTTATTTCCCATCCTGGTCATAAAGGGCACCTTTATTGTTTAGTAAGCAGAATTAGGGTGTCTGCAGTTTACATAGTCAATAGCAGTCAAACACTAAGGTCACTGTCTATCACATCTTGGAAAAATTGGGGTTAGAGCAGGTGAAATTATCATTCTATTTTGTTTTTACGGCTCTAATAGAAAGCCACAGAGTCCCTGACCCCTGCTGCCACTCATGTCCTGCTCTAATAGCAATGCATAACCTTCGACTCTCAATTAAAACAGGATATAAGGTAAAAAAGGGGTCAGTATGCATATGTGGCCAATCTGAGCCTTTGGAAAAAAGGTCCAAGGTGGCTTTCAGAGAAGGAGGAAGCGGGGAAGAGGAAAAGCAGGAGGCAGAGCCAGAGGGAAAGGGGAAAGGAGGGAGGAAAAAGGGAAACCAAAGGGGAAGGCAGAAAGGGGAAGGGGGAAAAGGGAAGGGGGAAGGAAAGGAAAGCCCTTCTGCATCTGCATGATGGGTGACCGTAAGTCCTTAAGTGCATTAAAACATCCTGCTGCATCTCACACTCTGTCCCTCTATGAAAAGCACAGGTCTGTCTTCCTGGCTGGGACATGGTAGGCACCTTTCATTTCAGAATTTAGTACACAGCTCATTTCTTTAACTAATTTTGGTATATAAATAAAAAAATAAATTACCTATTTTCATCTGGTGCATGTATGTGAGCAGAAAGTAGGAGAAGAGTCACTTGATTTTGAAAACTAACCCCAAGTAACATTGCAAGCAATATGGGATCAGCTAAGATAAATGACTTGCAGATTAGTCTGATATCTGTCACTGGATCTCAGAGAAAAGGAACCCCTCTTACTTGTTCTTACTTGAGGGAATAGTTTTTTCCTAAGAATAAAAAAGCTTTAACTACAGTCTAATTCTCGATTTCTGTTGGGGACTGTATACTGATACGGATTTGTAAGGCCATATGAACCTACAGCAACCGCATCATTTTACTTGCAGTAAACCACAGAAAGCACCCTCACTAATCCGAACATCAAGTCACCAAATCTGGCTGAGTTACAATGGCACTTTCAGAAAGCTATTCAGTCTTGATTAAAATAATTCAACTAATGAACTACCCGGCATGATTCTAACTAAACTCCTTCCAAGAGTTAATAGGTCTTGCTGTTAGAAAATGCATACTTATTTTCCATTTGCATTTTCTAGCTTCAGTTTTCAATTGCTGAACTGACATTTTTTTTCCAGTAAATTATTTTTCAGTTTGCTGAACAAAAATCAAAGGAAAAAATCAATTTGGGATTGACAAAAATAAAAATTTTTGCTTTCCCTTAAAAAGCATTTAAATTGAAAACAGTTTTCAGACAGTCTGGAGATTTCTTAAAAGCTGTTTGACACTGAAATGTACATGTTTCAGAACTAAACTACCACCGTATTTTGCAGTAAAGAAAAGCAAATTGAAAAAAAGTTTGAAATTTTAAGAAAGAGGCGAGGTTTCATCAAAACTAGTTAACAGCTCTGATAAATTTTTGGGTGCAGGAGGACTTTTTTCACCATCAAAATATATTACCACATCTCTTCCCACCATGCTTTTTTTTAGTGTGAGCTGAGAGTTGTATATTGCTGTAAATCTGTTCCTTTCTCTAACCAAGGCAGAAAAGCTCTAAAAGCATTACTAAAGACTATTCCAAAGGAGTTAAAAACTGCATTTCTGGATTTGCAGTACCAGCATATGATAGTTATGACTTACTGTAGACAGACTGACTAATGTGCAAGCAACTGGTGACAAGTTTAGGTTAGGGATTTCTTTAACCTAACCAGAAACTAAGAAAAAAAATCCTCCTAAAATTAGGACATATTGTTACTGCATTTCTATTCATTCTGTTCTTGAAATTCCCATTAGAGTTTTGCAAAGACATCCAGACAGGACCATACAATGCATTTTGCCCAGAGGCCTGGAATTACATCTGGGTCCACTAATGCATTGCTACATATTTCCCACAAACGAGACCTAATTCTATGGCTCAATAATTAAAGAAAAGAAACAGGAACAACAGCAATGTCCTGTTTGACCATAATGTCTCAATTCAGCAATACACCTTAAATTAAGAGGCTTCCATAAATTCACACCAGTCTTCAAGCACACCCTTAAGTACTTTGCCAGCCCTTTAGGAATTAAATCCTTAGTTTCTGGGGTGTTTTGCAAAAAAAAAAAAAAAGTACGTCTAAGCCTAAGCTGCTACTATGTAAAGCTGATGTCTTCTTCAACACCACAAAGGCTGAAATATTTAAAACAAATGCAGAGTTACAGGTTTGTGCACAGCCAATGCAAAGGGTCACAGAAATCAAGGGGAGTCTGTTCAATGACTTTTTATCATTATTTTTCGCAGCTGTGGGTGTTACTGCAGATGTTTTATTGTGACAGATCCTGAGCAAGGAAGTAGGGCCACAGGTTCCCGTAACTTCAACAGACGTCAGCAGAAATTATGCTCCAGCTAGCTCAGTTTAAGGTTTAATGGTCTGCAGCTTTTTGAGTGTTCCTTTTCATTCCTGCTCTTTTTTTCCCCCTCTTTTTTTCATTCTTACACACACACACACACACACACACACAAGAGAGGCAAAGCCGGACTCCGGCTCCTATTACTCCCTCTGAGAGGTGAGAAACTTCCAACCAAACTTTAACGTATGTGTATTTTTCTTCTAGATAAGATCTTTTTTTAAAAAAATCCCTCCCTTGTGACTGCATTAGCTCCTCATTTCTGCATTAGAGAGACAAAAAATTCAAGAGGCACCATCCGTTCAGCTAGTCTTAAAGAAAACAGTTTTCTTCTGCATGCTTTTTTTCCATGGTTTTATTAAATATTTGTAAAACTGACTTAGTTAGCAGCAGTAAACTAATGCATCCACTTATTCAACCAAGTGCCCAGCAGCTCCCAAATTTGAAAAACATCTGGAGGTGATTTCTTGGAGACCTTGCAGTGTGGTTCTCAGACCTTGCTCTGCTCTGCTCTTCTGTGACTGACATGAAGCGCATTGAAGTCCATGCAATGCTTTCTATTGACTTCTCACAGCTTTACGTGGGCTGCCAGTGGAAATAACCTCACTTTGCAAGAGAGAATATGATTATTTTGAGAAACTTTGCACTAAATAATACTGGGAAGCATTGCATTTTGTCTAACATCTGCCTTCCTTTGTGGAAACTATGGATTGATTTAAGGACAGGCTTCCTTTGAGTTTCCCTTACTTATTGCTACAGTTAAAATTATTCTGACATATATTGCTCCATTCTACGTTCAAGAGTGAAAACAGAAGGCAAAACTAGAAACACTATCTCACTTTAACTCTAATGTCATTGCACCCCTTAGTAACAGTCTCGTATACGGCTAAGAAAAAGGGGAGAGAGATTATCTATTAATCTTACGTAATGTATAATCCAAATGAGATGTTGTTCTTATGATGTATTAGGTCATGCATCACCAGAGCGAGCTGTCAGTCCAATGATCTATTGATGTAATAAATCATAGTGGGACACACTGATAAAGTATTACTCAAAAGGGATTGCAGTCCACGTGAAAAGCAGTACTGCAAAAAAGTCAGGCAAGAAAAAAAAGTCAAAAATCAAAGCAACACAAAGCTGTGGCCTTGAACTGGATTCCCTACCACCAGACAAATGGAGGAAAGAAACTGCAATTAACTGCCAACATCAAGACCTTAAATAGAACTCTTCTTAAAGCAAACTAAATTCTACGTCCAAGCAGGATCAGGCTTTGAATGTGCTCTGAGTCACAATTTCTGGCATCAAAGAACCACTTCTGGAATATTATTTCACAGAGCTCAAAAGTAAATTCCCAAGTGGCCAGTTTAAAGTCTATAAGAGGTACCTAGCTGAAATTATTTTCGTTTGGTTATACTCATCATTCAGAAATAAAAACCTGAAGGAGAACAGAGGAAAGAGTTCTGACATGCCAAAGCATTTTGCTTTGACCCTTTCAGGCAAAACATTTTGATATTTTATTTTGAAATGTTTTGAGTTGTGCATTAGATGTTGGAACAAAAAATGTGACTTTGAACTGAAGTAGGGCATTTATTATTTTTTTTGTTAAAGTAAAATCTTTTTGATTTTTTTAAAAAGAAAACTTTTTCAATCAATTTTTTTTTGTGATCATTTTTGCTTCAATTTGCTTTGGAAACTGAAGAAGTGAAGTGGAAATTTTACCGCAGTCTAATCTCATGTGATCAAAGATCCATTTTCTCTGGTCAGTATAGAGCAAATCTGTATACGTAAATAGAGAGATGAATGGATGGATGGATGGATATCTATCACAAACACAGCTTTTGGAGAATTTTCCATAAAATTAGTCTATTTTCTTTGCAAGTACTGCAGCTCACACAACCATGCAAGGAATTAAATGCTTAGGAGCCTGTTCTGCTTTCACCAAAGGCAACAGCCCAATGCACCCAGCAGATCAAACCAGCTGTGAAGTTGTTGAGAACTACTGGCTGCGTTTTACACTGACTGTAGGATCTGGGCCTCATTGCCTTTGACAGTTGCATCGTAAAGCCTTGCAAAGTCCTACGTCTTTGAAAAATTACAGTGAATAACGTTCCTGAGATCTGTACAAAAATAGTTAATGATACTAACACAAATGATAGACTATAGTAATTTTTTCCGGATTATTTTTAAAATATAAAACTTAATATAAATGTTACTTATTTCTAAGAAGTACAAAATATTTTCCACCTTTTAGAGGTTTCATTTTTAAGATTCAATTATAAAGGAATGCAGTTTTACTTATAATATTGACCTCACCCCTTTGCCACAGTACAGCTAATTCAATTATTTCTAATTATGTGAGTGGTGAGGCCAGGCTAATTTCCAAAGACCATTCTACAAAGACAAGCTGCTGTGGAAAGCCATGTCTCTTCTCTTGCTAAAAATGACAGGCAGGCAGAGGGTCATTATGAAATTAAGATTAAGCAATTGTGGTGTTTGGCTGCACTCTGTAAACAGGGTTAAATCAGTCCCTGGCATGAGAATTGAAAGAAGTCAAAATTTTCAAGACAAAAAACAAGCTTAGGCCTTCAAAACCTCAGTGAGGTGAAGGATTTGGGGAGTTACAAGACCTGAACTCTGTAACATTTGCAGAAGTAAAATCTCCTTTACTAAATTACCCAACAAAATAATACACTGGGAATTCAAATGTAGAGCATCTCTTTGTACTAACAAGAACACTTCACTTACTTAGTAAAGTGACATTTCTATCCATTATCACACATTTTCTCTAGGTCAGTCAGCTTTCCATATAAGCCCTGCAAACCCATGCTTTCAGATTGTTCAGAAAAGTAACAGCTTTCCTTCCTCCATCAATATTACCCACTTTAGCAATATTCTCAGTCCACTGGATGTGAACTACCCGTCACATATGACATGGAAAGAAAATATCATGACTGGGAGTAGAATTTACCCTAACTTTGTATTTTCTGCCTATTTGTATATCTTTATTTGAACGGCCCAGGACACGCTTGTATATGTGAGGATCCCCTATATACCTTTAGCACCCTGTGAAATCACAAGGCTGCCTATGTTTGCCATGTTGAGGATCCAGGAACAACACAAGTGATGTCTGGTAAACTTTTGATGTAAGAGTTTTATTCTGAAGGATAAGTCAGTTCAGTTTTGCATGCACATGGAAGTAACAATTAAAAGCGGTGGTTACAAATGAGTTTTACACTGAATTTTGATGTTAGCACAGATTCCAAAGGAAAGAAGTGAGCTCACAGAGATCCAAGACATGAGAAATCATCTATACCCCCAAAATAATAAACACACACACACACAGAGATAATAAAATTTACTCAGTACCACACTCCAGTAGCAGCCTCTCAGACTGGCAAAACTTGGCTGGAAATATTGTGAGAGTGGTTTCTCATTACTGTAAGTTTTTTAACATCCTGGTTTACATTAGAAATAATGAGAACATAATTTCTTATGAAGTTGGGTGCTTCTGCTTCCTACCAGGATGGAAGTATAAAGAAGGTAGAAATAACACATAAATTAAAAAAAAAAAATTACAGCAAACAGTTTTGTACCTCAGAATAGACTGGATTCCAATCTAGAAGGGAGGTTTAAGCAAGTGTTAGTATCAAGAGAGTTTATTCATCTGTTCTTTCTGAACATACTAATAATTTGACTGTAATAGAGCTATAGCATGTACACTATGTAAGCACCATAAAACCATACACATATGCAGTTGTTAGTCAATAATTTTCCAAACATATTTTGAAATTATATAGAAGATTCAGACATTTACTGTTTGCTGATTTTAATAGGGGAGTTACTCTTCACACCGCTCAGGCACAGATCAGGCTATCGATGGTGACGCAGAATCTTAAATCTAATCTTCCATGTTCCCTTTGCTTCACTTTATTCTATTAATATATACTTCACTGAAAACAACGTAACACACTTGCAAAGAAATTTTGGTTCTACAGAGAGCAAAGTCTTAAATCTCACAGACTTCTGTAAGAAGTACAACCCCCATCCTAAGACAAGATCACACAATACAGGATTCAAGTGGTAAGACAAGACCCTTCAGGGTTTTCCTTTATCTTTGGTCATTGATGAAACTAGCCTTTATTTACTGATAGTTTTTAAATAAACTTGAAGTATGCTGTTTGCACTAAAAAACCCCAAGAAAGAACTGCTATTCAGAAAGGAGGGATAAAAGGAGTGAGATCAGTTTCTGGAATTAATTAAAAGATAATATTCACAGAGGAATGGGCCAGCGCCGCAAATAATTATCATTTGAGATTATGCAGTCAAAATGGCCAATTAAGGCACCAAATATATCTAATGAGAATTCTTAATTGATAATTTTTCACACTTTTGGATTAATCTTGTAGTTTATCCTTAGTTCATCACACATACAGAATCATTTAGTCTGCTGCCTCTGTGCTCGCTGAACAAGAACTGTCTCACACAGAGAACGGGCTTTGAACAGAAAAGACGCCTGTGTGGCCAGAGGACGCTTATGTTATGCTTTAGCCAATATTGTAATGAGGGTGGGGAAAAAACAAGCCCAAGGACTTGCTTCTCCTCTCTGTTATGTCTTTAAAAGTTAGTCCTAAGTTCCACGATACCCATGTTGTCATTGCAATATAAAGTAGATGTCAATGAGAAGATACAGCCCAAACACTCCATTAGTCACCTCTGTACATGACATACATTTCTCCCTAATTTTCATGAGGGAAACAGATGTCAACTCTAAGGAGCCTGGGATCCCTCCACTGCCATCTTCTGTTATTTGTAGAGAAATTCCTTCTGCCCCATTTATTCAGTCAATATTCCATTCAGGATTTGTAACATCAAGGCCATCTATTTTGATAATACTTTTATCAAATCAGATGTTGCTGATACTAAAAAAAAAAAAAAGAAAAAAAAAAA
>RSEF01000031.1:60049913-60083300 GCA_003993805.1 Himantopus leucocephalus
GCTTTTAGTCAGGATTTTGTTTATTTCTTATAAGACAAAAACGGGTTGGATGGAAAAAGGACGATAATTGCATTAGTTTTTTTATGTCTACTAATTAGCTGGTGAATGTTGAACATACCAAGCTATTGCTTGGTTTCCTTTCCTCCATTTTATACTCTGTCTGCAAAAGTCAAATCACATGAGTAAGTGACACACGTACTTGTTGCAGGCTCCAGTGATTATATCTTGATACAAGGTGAAACCATACCTCTTTAGTAAAAAGCATAATAGAATATTTCAGTGAAGAGTAATGCAAACTTAACCGTCTATATTTCTGTTTCAGCTAACAGGAAGAAAACTGAGCACCTGTGTCAGAGACAAGTTGTGAGGCCTAATTAGGAACTGATAAAAAGGGAAAAGAAGGAATAGGAACGACTTCAGAGTAGCAAGTCAAACCCAGCACTATTGTTGTATGACCTCTTTTTGTACACTGTCAAAGTTTTTCCCCCTTCCCACTGTTCCTTCTCCTGTACACCTTCACACCCTCTCCTCAAACACAGTTATATGCTGGGACAGATTTTGCAGAGCTTTATAATATCTGAAACTAAGAAAGTTTTTTAATTCTGTCCATGGTTTACCATAACCATTCTGTCTATATTTGTAAGTAAACCAACCCTGTTTTTTAGTGTATCCTATTGCTCTCCATTTCAGGTGTTCATTGACAGTGATCCCTTCTGTTCTTTGATATTCCTAGGCTAAGCGAATGACACTCTTTGATGCCCTTTTCCAAGCTTGACAGGTGTCTCTCCTGGTTGTCTTTTTAGTCCTTCTTCTACTCCACGTTCCTCTTTTTTTCGAGATGGGTAGCCAAAAATAAGTATGTTTTGCACAGTGGCACTTTTTCCTGAAGATGACTGATACAATACAGAAATGAATTTGCTTATATGTAGCTGTTCTTCGCTAGCAGCACACATTCAGCCTATGTCTGATGAAAACATTTTCTTTCATTTCTAGAGTGACTTTCAAGTCATGAGCACCCAGTTCACTGCTTAATCCCCCTGAGTCAGAAAGAAAGAAAGAAGTCTTTGTATCGATCCCAAGTCTCTGCATTTCAGCTTGTTTCTGCATCTCCAATCCTCCAGACTGCTTTGCTTTCCTTACTGCACCCTGATCCTTCCCTGTATTTTCAGTGCCTCCCAGATTTGCAATACACCTTTGTGTGGCCCTGCATTTTGTGCAAAAATCATTAAGGAAGTTATTATTAATGAAAAAAAGATTACTCCCACAGTGAACCACTAAAGAACTTTACTAGCGACCTGGCTCAAGTCCAGATGTTCCATTTACAGTACAAGCCATTGCTGTGTTTCATTTCATCATTTTCTTTTGCTACTGTCTGTCCTTCTACCAACAGAAGCAACTTTTTTTATGGGACACCATATCAAAAAGTCCAGCCAGATCGGAGACACCCTGTTTTCCTTTTCTAGAAGTTTATTAAGAACGATGATAACACACTTACCCTGGTAAACTGTTTAAAATATTTTCCGCAGTTCCATCTGAATAATCTCCCATTCTTTCAAAATTTGACTTGATCTTTTTTATAACATTGAGATCAAGATCAGAGGGTTTGTCTTGGGTCCTTTTTGTTTTGTTTTCTTAGACAGAGATACTATGTTTACAATGTTCTAGACGTAGTGTGCAGTCCTTAGCTTGAGTATTTATTCAGGAATCTTAATTATCAAACCAAACACTTAAATATGGAAAAGCCAAGGATAGAAGGTATTTAAGAGATCAGGCAAATGAAAACAGTAGTCTCACAAATATGTGTCTTTTGAAGACACGGCAAGGAAGAGCATTGTGGTAAAGTGATCCAGTAGAAGATGTCCTTGCTTATTGCAGGGGGCGTTGGACTAGCTAACTTTTAAAAGACCCTTCCAACCCAAACCATTCCATGATTTTATGATTCTGTGTGAGTATTAGCAGATACTGATGTTATAGAAAAGGCAGGAGTAAAGTGGAACAAAGACTTAGGAGTAAAGTGGAACACAGACCGAAGTTTTTATGATAGATTAATGACTATATTACTGGCTTGAGTTTCAGGAGAGCATTGAAGTAAGTTCTGTTCTTGGTGCACTTGGCTTGCTTTCTGGGTGATTTTGAACAAGTCACCATGTGTGTTTCCTTTTTTTGAAATGGAGAATAACAACATTTTCCAAATTTATAAATTAACTTCGGAAAAACCCTTTTCATAATGCACTCTTTTGTAGGTGGTTTAACTGACGCTGTAAATAGATATGCTAAAGCAGTATGAAAAGAGTGACTGATTTTGAATTTCTAGTTATGAAAATACAAACTAAAAAAACTCCTTAAAAGTCAAAGACACAAAAGTCTTTTTTTTTTTTTTCCCCCCCAGAAAATATTCAAATCTGGCTTCAATATTAGTCCAGCCATCTTTTGGGGAACAAGTAGAGCTGACATGAGTACTGGTACAGACAGGATCTTTCAGTCAAGAGCTGCTACAACCACATGAGAGTGCCTTTCATTAATAAATTATTACTGTAATTTGTTTAGCATTGCAGGTTTTTATATTTTGTTTTGAGCAAGTATTTTTATCTTATTTTATTAGCCCACCCAAAGCCCTAAATGGAAATCCTGCTAGAGGAGCTGAGAAATGTTACCACGGCCCACAAGTGTCTGATGCTAATAGTGGCTGTACAATGTCCATCAACAGAATTAACCATAGTTTTGCAATGGCCTAAATAGGCTGACACGCAAAAGCCATCTCCAGAATATCACTGTGATCTTGATACACTGTAAAATTTCCTGAGAGCATGATACTTTTTTAAGGACTGTGAGGCAGTCCTCTGTTGGTGTCTCTTTTCTTTACTCATGCTGAGACCAATGTGTAAGCTCATTTAGCTGATCATGAAAGCTTTTAGGGATCATTACTCAGAGCCACAAAGCAGGAGCAGAATAAATCTAGAGAAGAGAAGGAGAAAACACAGTAACAGATTGATAAAATCCTGCTCATTATAGCACTTTGAATATCACTGGATGAGTCAAACCGAATGCCATGCTGGTTTTGTGCTTTAAAGCATACAGAACATTCATTTACACTAGCCATGGTGTATCCACAGCAATTCTATATATTCACACATTGTAGTTCAACTGAAATTCAGATTTGTAGCATACAGAAGTTTTCAGAATTGCACATATTTGTTGGCCTTTTGAAATGTAGGGAACGTGCCAAAAATTATTGGAAGGCAGTGTCTTGTCAGCTGAATGCCTGCCTGGATTTGGCTTCCGCCCTTTGTGTTTGTTCTGCATTTCTGCTATACATTTCAAGAATTAAATCATCAAAGTGGAATATAATTTCTGTTAGTACAAGCAGTCTAATATTTCTACACTTGGGAATTACTATCTGCTTTCAATCAAATTTACTAAAGTGCTGCCAGAAGATCTGTCCTTACCTTGCAGATGTAATTTGATTCCATTAAAGCCTACCTTGCCTTCTTCTGGGGAAATGATCTCTTTTTCCATTAACATTTCACTGATTCTTCCTTATCATATGTCTTGGTGGATAGGTGTGCAAATTTTTAAAGCACATCTTCCGGGGGCACTGTGCTATTTCTGCACGTTAGTCCTTTCTGACATTGGACCAATGTGCAGAATGCAAACAATGTTTTAGGGTTTTGCATGTTACGCACACACGCGTATATGCATGCAGGAGAATGAGAAACATATTTCATCGCCAGATCCAAACTCCTCTGTGAGATTTATTCAGTGAACTTCTCTCAAGATCTGTTTAAATGAATCAGTGTTTTGTGGCTTAAGACAGTATGTGGGATCTGCATGAAAATTTTCAGGTAGTTATGTAGGTTTTGATAACTTAACAGCCATAATAAACCAACTGTTTACTTGGACACAATTTTCCCTTAATTAAACACTGCTTATTACCAATAATGGGAAAGTATGTAACATTTTGATTTACTCTCTTTCTTAGTGCTGTAGATTGAATTTTTAAATGCTTTATTTTTCTATTTTAAATTATCATCTTTACTATAGTGATAACAACGCTAATATCTTTTATGTGAAGGGTCATGGAAATACAAAATTAATGAGCTGCTGTTCCCCAAAATTGAATTAAAACATATCTTGCATATACATAGGCCTTCACATAGAGCTGACTGGATTCCCCTGAAAGTATTTAACATGGTAGAAAACTTTTTTATTTGCAGTATTTTGAGAGCGTATCCCCACACCCAGTTTTCACTAGTGAAATCACAACTAGAAATCTGTTTTTATCGAATAGGAGACTGTGTATTTTGTATTACTAAAATAATTCATCTTTCAGATTCTCAGATGTACTCATGTTTGCTGTTCTGTTTGCCAAGCAAAGGTTTTTCCTGGTGAAATAGATTTTAAAGCTTTTCACTCAACTGCACCACTTACTTTCTGCCACTGTATGGTGCTGCACTAGGCTGCAAATGCACGGCAGCTCTCTGCGTGTCCTTTGAAAAGTGTCTTTGTAGGTGACGGCTGGTTTGCCTAATTCACAACACAATAAGAAGGAGAGGGAACTGTTTCCCCGAGATACAAGAGTGTGCTTCAGCCCTGCTTCTCAGTGTCAGGAATGGACGACTGCAGGGAGCATTTCTGCAGCTTATACTGGGGCTTGTTCGTCCTCCCCTTCTGCTTCTCCACTCATTGGCGTACTTTGTGTGAAAAATTGGTGCTAGATGTCCTCTGAAATACCATAAGTTCATCTCAATAGGGTTTTACAACCATGCTAAAAAGATGTAAGTAAGTGACCGACAAGACAACAGTTGCTGTCAAAGTGGGTGCTAAGTCATCCTTGGTTTTCCACAAAGACATTTAGGAGGAACTGAAATACCAATCTCTTCAGCTAAGTTTCATTTTTCCTTTCTCTGGGCCGGTCATACTGCAACAGCAGGAAGTTCCAGCACCATCAGCCAAAATATTCAATGCCAAAAAACATGCGATGTATGACAAAGGGTTTTAGTTTTTATCAGCGGTAGTAGGTTTCATGCAATGGAGGCAGGACACTAACAAAGCTGGTTACTATTCTTGTGGAAATAATGTGTGATGAAAGATATTAAAATTTATATTATCCAAATTAAGATTGTTTTTGTTTTAATTAGCCTGTGAAGTTAAAGGGGAAATTGAAGAAAAGGCTGGTATTCCAACTGTAACTCACTGTATTTTTTATTTATATATAGCAGTGGCCACAAATCCCTTAAACATTTTTATTCCAAATTTTTCGCCGTTGTCAAAGCATCATTATTTAACAAAATAAATATGGTGTATGTAACTAAGTTCATTTAGAAGACTTTTTTTTTACTTTTATAAGAATTGTAAGTATGAGGGTGATGGCCTTATTGTTATTGTAAATACCTAGATTTTTCATCTTTCTACCTCATTTGATTTACTTCTTGTTTGCAGAAAAGTTTTAACTGACAAAATCGCACTTGTGTTAAAGAAGAAGAAAGGTGGATTTGGTTTAGTTTAGTCTTATCAAAGCTGGGTATTTTAAAAAAAAGATATGTTAACCTGGCAAGCACAGTGACAACCTGTAATGTTTTCCTATATTTGAAGAGATATGAATTTATGTGTCCATTGTTTTTGTCAATGTTTGTATATGAAAATGAATTCATATATATGAATTAAACATATGGGTATGAATGCTTAATGCTTTTATATTTTTGCCTGCTTTCTAATCATATGGAATCTATTTATTCTGTATAGCTGCATCACCTGTTGAAGATGATTAACTTAAGATTGCCACAATGTCATTTTAAGGAACTGGGGGTGGAATCGCATTCTTTTAGCTTATTATGAATACATAAAGAAATTTCAAAATCCATCTAAGGATTTTCTTTCATTCAATGAATATGTTTTTGCAGGACAACAAACACCAACATCTGCATTTCAAAATAAAAGTATCATCTCTAATTTGAACACCTAAAGTTTAATGACGGATGGAAGAAAAAGTAGAATCAAAGATTTCTGGGTATTTCCAGATGTAGAAAATGTGAAAATGATGAAAATGTTCTTGTAGTATTCTATTCAAAATTCAAAAAGTTTTTGCTAAAGCTCTATACTCACGTTTGGCTGGGGATATGGGAAGTGCAACCACTGGATAAACACAGCATTTTGTCTTTGAAGAATGATATCTGTATAAACTGGAGAACTAACTTGGTACATTTTAAAGCTGGGAAGGTTCTAAATAAAGATGAACGAAGAAGACAACCTAATATGGTACCTTTAAATAATGGTAGCTCCTTTTAATATTGAAGGTGCAAGAAAAACTTCAGATTCTAAAAGAATGATTTAATTTTAGGTCTCCTTATCACTCTCCCAATTTAATTCTTAAAAGCTAACATTTTATTTCTTCCTTTATGTTTCCTTGCTTTATTAGCTTAACTTCTCAGAAATATTTAAATTTGTAGGAGTATCATAAAGAAAAATTGTCAAATGTTTTTCTTTTTTTTTTCTCCTGTAATAATTTCCTGCTCTTTCCCAGCAAAATTATCATATTGCAAATGGACATGCCCTATCTTTTCATTTTAATGACAGTGAAAATGCATTAGATTATAAGGGAGAGAAAGATTTTCTTATGTGTTCAATAATATATTCTCAATCATTAATCATTCAGGAAAAAGTGTGAGTCATACTGCAGGAACATGTAAAACAATAGTTGGAAACACGCTGGCGAAACTACAGCTTGTGATATGAAAAGCCTTCTAGTTTTCTTTATACAACAACTGTACAAGAACACACAAAAATAGGTTTATTTTAGAATCTGTGTCTATCCGATGAGTGACCTAAATTGATTTTGGCAGTTATAGACTGGATTCTAAGAAATATTATTCCTGTTAATGTGTCCCTATTACATATTGGCAGTAAGCAGAGAATGTGTTGCTATTCAGCTGAAACATACAAGTATAAGTATTTAGCTCACTTGACTTTTGTTATTGACATAGGATCAAAGAAATTTGGTCAGAAATAGTGAACAGGAGAACAGAAGACTCAATCCCCCCCTCCTTGAATATTTTCAACTCTAAAGCACTTAATTCTTCAGGTATTACAGCTGTACACTAGAGTTGACTTGCAGAGGCGTTAAACACCAAACTCAGTGGTTGATGTCAATGTATAAGTGAACACTGAGCATACCTGAAAAAGCTTGAAATCTTTACCAGTCTTTCCATTGATTTTAGGACGGAGACAGCAGAAACAAGTTGTCTTGCTGGCCTTAGTGAAACACTGGTTTCCTTCTTCCTGACTTCTTCAGAAGCTAAAGCTTGTGTAAGTAAGTGCTGGAGGAGGCATAAATTACACTTTTAAAATAATCTAGTTTCCTAAATCAGTCTAAAAATTCTAGGAGTTAAAATCTACTGAAAGGAGAGATCTCCACATTCCCACAGTGCCACATTTTTTTCTGGTCACAGAAGCAGCATAATTTCTGAATATTAACCCTATTTCAGCTGCAGGCTGATAATTATAATATTTTTTAAAATGAGGGTATGAGCTACAGTCCTAACGGAAAACAGGTAAAATATAATGTTTAATGACCACCTTCCCTGCCATTCTACTGGTGTTTTTTTTCCACCCAAAACTATACCTACTTTTAGCTGCAGTCCATATGACTGAATTCTTGGGGTTTTTTTAAAAAAAAATTGTTTTCAGTGGAATATTTTAAACATAAGTCAACAGAAAATGTGAAGACCCAACATTTGTGAGAATTAAGTTTCTAAATATGTATATAGGTGCCTACATTTACGTAACAAGATTGGAACCCATGAATCATATCTTATATATATTGATTCTGAACTGATTTCTTTTATTTGTTCTCAGTTCTTGAGAGGCCAGTATCAAAACTAGAGAATTTAAATAGATTATGCTGAATACAATTATAATTTTAGATCCACAAATAATGATTCTTTCGGTCCCAAATCCATGATTTTGAATGCCAAGCTACATATTTGTATCAAAAAATGGGTTGGGCCATTCATTAATTAGCAACATTACACTAAGACTTGATATTTATTAAGTTTAATTTTTATTTGTGTCTTGTGTCCTGTTTTATAGCTTTATGCAAAAATACATTAGTTATGCACCTATCATAAAGGTACCCGTACTGGTGATAGTAGAGGATACTGAATGGCTTTCTCATCTTGGACATTTCCAGATGTCCGTGAAATGTTTAAATTAATCTGCTCAAGGGATAACAGCATGATATAGAGCTCTTTTGTTCTCTTCACACTTAAAAAATGGAACTTGAAGTGAGTAGGAATGAAAATCAGCCACAATAAAAATGGTATCAGATCAACCATGCAAGTGACTTTTGACTCAATTCTGTTCTTTTTCTTTACCTGTTCAGGGGCTTTATTCTTTTGTAGCAAAAAAAGGGTTGAGCCCAAAACTTTAGTTTGCTATAGAGCTTGATTTGATCCTGTATGTCAGACATCATTGCTGAAAACAGGCTATGGCAACGTAGATGAAACTTCGGTGAATCTGTATTTTGCAAGCTTGTCAAAAATCTAGCCATATTAAATATAAGTTGAAGGAGCACAGGTAGTAAGTGCAAGGACTTTGGAGCAGCCCATCAGAGAGGTTTAGCTAGCTTTCCAGTCAGATGAACTCATTTCAAGAAGAAATGTTTATAGATGGTCCTTAAAAACTGGAATGAAACGAGATAAATGAAACAAAAATAAAATTAACCCATGTTTCAAGCAAAAATGAAGTTTTGGTTTTTTGTTATTCATACATTTTGTTTTCAATAGCAGCCGTGATCCAGGCAACTTTTATCTGAAACATTAGCCTGGCCCAGTAGGTGTCAGATTAGATATACATTACTCCATTATCTCTGTCTACCATTCTGCATCAAGAGGGCTGTGGAGATGGGGCTCATGAGAGAGGGAGAATAAATAAAGGATATCTCTTTTTGGTTTTGAAGCAGCACTTTTACCATTAAGAAAAATCAATAACTGGACTGACTGCATTCAGTAGGGAGTACTATTGTTTCCCATAATGTATCTAATGCATATCATTACCAAAGTAATCACATTATTATCTGCCTCTGCCTTCCTACTAGCTTGGCCAGACATAAACCCAGAACTATTTGTAGTGGTGAGGTTTTTTTCCCTTCTTCAAAATTGCTGCAAAATTATATTTCTTCCCAATTCCTTTATTAGCTGTTTGAACTGCTCAGTACCGCTGAATTCAAATTGTTTCCTCCCTTCTCCATTTCTGTTTTACTCATATTTATTTAAAGCAAAGCTACAATTAACTTGAAATTTGGCTTTTCTGTTTCATATTCTGTCATAATGTCATCTTATCTTAGATATATGATCATATACAATACCGTGTAATAGCAGAGAGAGAAAGACAGAGTATGTCCTTCATTCTAGCAGACTTCTGGCAGACTTCAAATTAAGGATCCCACAATGTGGGGCTAGGGTTACCAAAGCAATACTCTAATACCCAGAGAATTCAAAGTGAAGGAAACCTTTAGAAATGTCTGCTAATGACTGGGCAAAGAGGAAAAGACCATTAAGGTGGTCACAGGAAATTGATAATAGGGATTAAAGAAGAGAAAAAAAAAAGGAAGAGAGAAATCTTAGAAGTGCAGGAAGCAATTACAGCTTGTGGAAGGCTTAGTGATGAAATCAAACCAGGATCATTTGCATTAAATGAGAAATGGGGATGTGCTTTTGGTATTAATTCAAAGGCTTGGCCCATGGTCTCCAGCCAACTGGAAGCCGTTTTTGGCACCAGATTTGTTCCAAAAGTCAGAAAGTACAATGATTTTTTCTTTCCTGAATTAGTTATTAATAGTTGCAAACTAAATCTATGTAGTCAGAAACATGATTCACTGCTAATAATTCGCTATGGATTATAGTACAGGCATGGACATTTTGGTTTGTAAGGGCTGCTTTGCTTAAGAGAGATCTGAACTTTGGCAAATAAACCCCATATGCTCAACTGGAAATGCTTTTGCAGCCACTATCATTTGCTCATATGTTGGGGGGTCTTAAGCTTGAAAGCTGTCAATAAATTAAGCTCAGAAATGTTTGTTGAACATCCTCTTAGCCAGACTTGCGGGGCCATTCAGCATACAGATGGGTCTTAAATGGAAGTCTAAAAAGTTCTTTGTTTTTTCTTCCTGTGCCATGGTAATTGCAAACCTTCCAAAGATACTGTAGTGTGTACTAATTTCTGACAACACAGGCATCACTAATACAGAATTGCATGAGACTGATGCATGATGGTCCTACCAAATTCTCAGCTGATATAAACTACCATGACTTCACTGACTCCCATAAGCACAGACTAATATACAGCTTCAGATAATCAGAACCAAAACAGCTGCAGTAACACCACGGAGTAGTCTTGAGAAGATCATTACTGCTATATACTACAACACCAGTAGTTACAGTGCTGCTAGTCTATATAGATCTGGATTTATTTTACTTACAAAATACCTGAATTTATTCAGTAAAACATACACTTGATAATAATTAGTATTCTGCCATATCTCAAGTGTAAAAATGTTTTATGGATAAATTGTAGAAAAAGGCTTTCATAAATGATCTTTTTTAAAAATAACTGAAAAAAAATTAACCCCAAACCCAGGAATTGCAAGAAGATAGGTTTTAGTGAAGTAGTATTTTGTACATAAACATTCCAATGTAAAACTTATTTAACTTGACTAGAAAACATGAAGAAAAAGCGTGAAAGATGCTGGTTTATACAGAGATAAAAAGAGATTAGTGTGAAACTTTAATGTGATTGGAGTCAGGTGGGTTTTCCTATTAATGACTAAATATTCGTTGAGTCTCTCCGCAGTCCTGTAGATTTCAGAACGTTGCTTTCCTGTTTTGCTTTCTTTAAATTTTCACTGCCTCAGAAATTTCATTTTGTACTTTGCCTTAGTTGTCAATGAACTCTTAATCAAGTCTCAAACAAATCATTATGTTTGTCTGGTTTGTACCAGTTTTTATGCTATTTTCACACAAAAAAGCACAAGTTAGCCAAAACGTGTGGAGCAGTGAAACAAATTAGAAATACAATCTACTAGAAAGCACATAGGATAGATTCAGATTCCTGGTTTGGTTGCATTCACTCTGTGAATGTCAACATTGCATTTTCTGTAATGTGACCCAGCTCTGTCATGTGGCGACTCTATACATTAAAAGAAGTCTAAAATGCTTGAGAGATGCTAAATCTTTAGCTGCGTAATAAGCATTTAATATGTGAAAAATTATGGACTGAATTGTGAGTTGAAATTGGAGACCATACCAGTTAACAAAAATCTAGAGATTATGAAATATTTTAAGTATTGGTAAAAGTAGGTATCTTGCTGGAAGAAATTCTGCCTCTAGCATTCATCAGGGACCACTGGTATGGGCTTCATCGGAGTTCATATATTTGAGTATGCTTTACTTATATATACACGTATATAGGTAAAGATTTAAAATGTTTAACACTGTTTAACAGAAAAAAACCTTATTAAGAACTATGAAGAAATTCAGAGCAAACATGATTGATATCTCTGAGCATGACAGAAGAGGAAAAATTAAGGATGATTAAAATATGTTACATTCCATCAATCACACAGTCCATCAAATAAGAAATTATGGTTGTTAGCTTGAAATATTGCTCCATTGAGTATGCAGAAAAGTACTGTAGACACCAAGTAGTACACCCATGGATGACATCATAATAGCTTCCGGATAAAGCCATGTTTTAAACTCTGCACCATATTCAGTGTCTTGCTGAAGTGGCTTGTAAGATAAATCTCTTTCTTTAGCCAATGAAATTAAAGTCTGAGACTTTTTTCAATGCCCTTGTCTCCCTCAAAAAGAACAGGAAAAGGATGTGGGAAGAAGAAACTACATATATTTGAATAAAACAGAATACTGTACAGAAATTATCATTTTTCACTTTAAAACGATGTCACAGCATACTTCATTCAATTTTAAAAGGGAGCTTGGAAGATGTAAGATAAAAAATACTTTAAAAAGACCAATCAGTGCCATGTTTCACCAACAAATAATTATGTGAAAGATATATAATTTCAAGGACCAGGTTAAAATGTGATCGGGGATATTCAGCTGCTGGTATAGAGCTACTGCATCTGCCCTGGCTAGTTTGCAGACAGAACAAATGAAAAGATCTAAAGAAATCAAACTGATGATATCTGATATACATACCATTTGACTAGTTCGGCCTGAGTATTTTTGAGCTGGTCCACCTGCAATTAGAAGAGATGCAGCATTATGTTTGCATTACAGTAATCTACATGAGAAATGTAGCTCTCTGCATTTCTGTTCCAATATTTTTAATCCCTCTAAAATTATTCCAAATTTGTACAAAGCACTTTATATGAGTGTGCAGGTATATATTTATTGATGTATTTATATGGTTCACCAGGTGAAATAGATTGGAATAAATGAAAACAAATGTAGTGTTTGGTAGAGCATGTCTTATTTGTGAGAAAAGGTAAATTCAGATGAAAGGTGTACAGAAGATACTAAATGCAAGTTTGACTTAGGAGTATTAAAGCAACATGTACATTAACAATAAAAGTGTCCTCTTGTGGTCTTCTTTTTTCTTTTTATTTTATTTTTTTTCCTTGTATAAGACAGCTCGTACAAGGGCTGAAAATATGTAAAAGAAAAAGATCACGAAAGGGGATAGTCTCCCATACACTCACACAGAAAGATGATACTGCAAAAGCTGTAAGACAAAACAACAATTCTTATTCTAAGTTCTTTCATCTGAAGTGTGGTTCATATAGTGCTATGTCATGAATACCATTGACAAAAACACTGGAATACCTTATCTGCAGTATAAACAATGTTTAATAGGTTTTCTATACTTCTTGAAGAAAATCTCTAGTTGATATGCTGGGTTTTTTCTTTTGAAGATTTGAAATACTTATGCCAAAACTCATGATGTAATTTGGATAGTAGAAATCATATGTTTGTTTTCTGGTTTTAAAAATATGTTTGTTTTTTTTTCTCAAGGAATTAATTAACTTGTCAATATACAAAAAAAAAAGTGCAGGGAAAAGAAGTGATACTGATAGCTACTCCAGGCACAGAAATCAATATAGTCAGGATGAAAATAAACATCTTAAGTCAATTCTTGTCATTTAGTACTTTAGGTTTTAACTCATGATTTTGCAAAATATTCAATGCAAACTTCTTGGATAATGGTCTAAGCTGGATTAAAAGAATTTAGTCAGAAATATTAACATGAAACCTACTTCAGTAACTCAGGATATATAGTCTAAGACTTTACAGCTCAGTGTAAGGGATGTTTATATTAGGCCTTTAGCTGAGGAGAGCTAAGATACTTAATTTTTCAGAAGTGCGTTAGTGACATTTACATTATGTGTGGGCTAAGGCCGTTGTGGTGCACTGGCACAGTAATCTTTCAACAGATACACCATTCCCTAATGGTCTGTATATGGCTATACACATGTGAAAAATATTTGAAATTACCTTGATTTTAAGAATAAGGCAAGGCACTGACTCTGCAGGTGTAATAAGAATCTTTCTGGTAAATCAAATGAGTGGATTAGGTCCTCTCATCAGATGACGGCAAATCTCTCACTTTTAGCCGTGAATACTGACTAGTTTAATCTAGCTGGAAGATCAAAGTTTTTATTTTGTTGTACAAGAGCAATAAGCAGAAGTTCACTGCAATATGGATGTGTTTTCATCTGTAATCTCATTGAACAAAACCTTTCTTACATATGCATAATTTTTTGCTTTGCACAATCAGCATTGCCCCATCAATTTTACAACTGCAGTCAAGTACTCAGATTCTTCTTTGCTTTAGGTGAGTTCATGACTGTACTCATTTCTACTGAATATATATGGTTCATTATTATATGGCTTCTGTTCAGAATCTTTTAAACTTTTTTGCACTCAGTATGATACTGTGATAGTATAAATCAGTATCTCTAAAGCAGACTGTCCACATCAACAGTAGGAAGTCCCTTTGTATTAGTTTATCTAATGTAAACAAATTAAACAAAGACAAAAGAGATCTTTTATGGCTGTGTTAACAAAGTAGAGCAGGCATGAATTCAAGTAAGACTTCAGTGCACATCTATGCACTTTTCTATTAGTTGTTCTTTTTGATTACTTCCTTTATGCTTTGCTATGACTTCAAATGTCTTGCAATTCCTTAAACTTAGGACAAATTCAAAGGCAACCAAGGTAATGATTTTTACTTTTCAGCCTGGGTTACAGTAAAATAAAGTAAGCAAGATTTAAGAGTAATTGATGGAAAAGAATTTACTTCCCCTCTGGAAGATGACATGTGGTTGTGACCTATACTTCCTCTAAATTGGCATTCTTGTGAACTTGGCCAGAACTCCATTACTCTATTTGTAAATGACTAGGCAAAATTCCTAAGTTTTTTCTTCTTCATTTTCCCCATAAATAATCAAGAGAGGGGATTAAAAGTAAGTTTAACACTCCATAAGTAAAGAGGAAAACTGAATTACTTTTCTGTCATTGTGAAGTTAATTGTGACATTATCAAATGCCTTGAAATGCTAAAATGGAAATTGTTGGGTACAGTGTACACAAACACACACGCTTCCACATGCGCACGCGTGCACACACACACGCGAACATGTATAAAACTCTCATTGTGCACAGGACAAAAGTTTACACTTGAAAAATATGGATTTACCATAGGGCATTGTACATTAATCCATAGTTTAATTGGATCAAAACATATTTGTTATGGGCTTTGTCTTAAAAACCCTTCAAGACATGTAGAATAAAGAGAAACAGCATGCTTTATGTTGTATAGTGGTTGTAGAGTTCTCTTTGCTAAAATGCATTTAACATATCTGATGTTTTCTGCATAGTATATTGTTATAGCTCAGTATATTTACAAGAAAGGATGCTCTGTGAATGTGAAATTTAATATTTGATAAGAATTTAAACAAATTTATTCAATTTTCCAATCAAACTCAATCTTTTTGCAATACAGCAGGTTTTGGAACACAAGACACATTTATTTAGGTTGGTGTGCTTCCCCGAAGCACCAACTCTTCAATTCTTGTGGATATTCAGAAAAGGATCTGAGCGTAAGTAAAGATAACTACTTTGTTGCCCCAGTTTCCAGATTCTTAAGATTTATAGAAGGATAACATTGCACAGTAGAGTTGAGGTAATCACTAGTTATTTTTTGACACTGTTTCCTAAAAATGTCTAAATTTTGAATGCAGGTAGTTCTAGAAATGCCTAGAGTCCTCCTTCTCTTCTTACTTGTCTAAGTCCTAACTATAGCTGGGTTTATTTGCTGAAGCTGGTAACTGGGTACTTACATAGGTGAGCATCTCATATCTGAAAGTTCTGAATGCCAGTAGTCTGATTTCCAGCCTAAACTGCAGACTAGAAAGGCTTATTGTGGTTGTATTAAAAAATACCTGTTGGTACATTTTTCCCCTTCTAGCATTCTTTCTCTTTCCCCAGGTCCCTCTGTGCTGACATGTAACAGATAGTACCTCCTAAACTGTATTTAATTAGTTAATTAGAACTTTGAAAAATTTTAAACTCGGTTAAATTAATGTAAGTATTTGGAGGAAACAAAAATACACTCATATAATGCTGCTACACATTAATTTTTCCTAATTCTATCTAATATACTACGTCTTCTCTCACACAGAAAAATGTTTGGCAATTAATTTCCCTAATCCTTGCATTTATTAATCTTCAGATAATGTTGTTGATCTTTCTGTTGCATTCAGTCAGGACTGAATATATATTTTTAGTGAAAGCAAGCTTTACTAAGAGTCATTGTTCTTCGGAAATGCATGCTATATTCTATTTCACAGTTTGTTATAAAATAACTGTAACTGAATTTCAATTGACAAAATAAAGGAGGAAATTACAGTATATCATGAAATAACTGAAATACAAGTCCAATTGACAAAAATGAAAGAGAAAATTGCAATGGTTTCCTTGAAAATCTTGTCAGTTTTGCATTTTCATCTACTTAGAATTTCAATAATTCATTCCTAACTGTTTGAATAGATGCTTTAAGTCCCTCTTTCCACTACAAACTCAGGTTTCATCACAGCCAGAATGTGAAAATAAGAATGTCTTTGCCCATTTACCAGGATAGTCGGTTGACATTGACGAATTGCATTTCCTTACTGAATCATTGCTATCCAAACACGTTTACAGAATGGAGATGACTTTTCTGCCCAAAGAGAGTTTTAAAAGAAAAATACAAGAAAACTCTGTCCTAAAATAAAAGGAAAATTTAAACCTTTGGCAAGCTTTGTGCAGTTAAGACAAATAAAAATTTCACATGCTGAATCAGAATTGTTCATTTTGGTGTTCTTGATTTTTTGTAATGTAAAATTTAAATATATAATTTCAAATAGAAATTAGTTTTATTTATGTAGGTCAAATAGGGGAAATTGAATCATTTAGAATCTTAGAAAGAGAAAAGAAAGGTTATTAAAATAAGACTTTAAAGTAGCAAGTATCAGCTTCAACAGATTGACATATAGTCCAAAAATTCAAATTTTATTTGATAATAGAATAACTGAAATTTTTGTATTAAAAATACTATCTTTCTTTAGAGGTAATTAAAGTACTGATCATCTCTTTTGTTACAAGTTCTACAAACATGAAGTTCTCAAGTTTTAAAAGCTATTGTGTAGATATTAGTGTCCATTTTTACCTACTACAATTAGTTAGCCTTAGCAAGCTTTATGTGTAATGTTTCAGCGTTAGGTGCAAGAAGCATTTTGGTGTGCAGTGGTATGACCAGAAATCCTTGTCTCTCTCTTGGATGCACAGAGCAGATCCAAGGAGATAATTGCTCAGCAGCAGTCTTGTAGCTAAAAAAAAAATGCAAGTTTTGTTAGTTCTCTTTCTCTGGGTCCCCAGATGGCTCTTATGCTGATAATTTCAGCAGATGTCCCAGACATGTTTAACCTCCATTCTCACCATACAGGGCACAGTTGCATGAAATTGACTTAATTCCGGTGTTCTTCAGACTTTCCATATAACAAATGAGGGTCTGGAGTCACTCCTTTCCCACATGGAACATCTTTATTGTTTTGTTTACACCTTTGTAGCTATCTTGAGGTCAGACAGACTGCATATTTGAAACTGGAATTTAAAATCCTTTAGAAAGAATGTTAAGCAATGCTTTCTTTTGAAAAAAGAGCTTCATAGCCAGGCCAATGAAGACTAATAAGTCCATGCAACAAAGAAAAACTTGAACGGTAAACAACTAATCAGTCAGAAAAGCACTGATGCTAAGAATGCATATTCAAATGTTAATCTGAACACTATTATTCAAATTGAGGTAACAATTTTTTTGTTTGTAGAAAGTTTTAAGTGCAGAGCATATGCTTTCCTTAAAACACATTCTCAGAGAAGTAACTTTTTAAAAGGGGGCTGTTTTTGCGATTTAATTCTTAGTTCTCCTGTTCCTTTATGTTCATTTCTAGATTACTAATTTCAAAAAAATAGTGATACATGTCCAATAAATTAATAAGTTCTATGATAAACACGCTCATTCAAAATGCATTTGAATAAATTCTGTACATAGAATTTCAGATAAACTGATCGGTAACATTAGCAGAATTGCTATATTTAGACAAAGTAGCTAAATTAGCAAATATTAGCACACAATCTGTGCACTTGATTGAAGTAATTTTTACTGTAAAATAGGTTATAAATTCCAACTTATTCAAAGAATCTCCATCCCTCAGAATTTCCCCATGAGAGAAATAGCCCATACAGGGAGGAGGACTTGTGAGGAGCAATTCAAGACATAAGTGGTCTCACCACATGCCCTGAGATATGATTACAGAATTCATAATAGAGGTTAATGTGAAAGCAAGCTAAAATGACCTGGTTTAATATGTACTTCTTTTTATTTTATAAAGGGTTGAATTAGAGAAATGGGGAGAAGTTGAACTAAATCTTAAAATTATACATAGTATACAGCTTCTGGGGATTTCATTCAGACCTGTTGAAAATACTGAACTTTAAATGGGCATCTCAAGGATATTGCCATAATTGATTCAAACCTTAGTGGCCATTAATTTCTCTTTAATTATTCTCAGGAGAAATACCTATTGGAGAAGGTAACTCTCCACAAGTGTACTTTCCATAACCACGTCTGTGTGTTGCAGAGAAAACACCAAGAGTATAGCCTGTATGAGTCTTAGCACTTAGTTTGACTGTATAGGTCTGGGCCTGAAAGATTCATGCCCCATCTTGGCCTAGCAGCATGAAGCAATACAAAACATCACAACTGATGTTATGATCAAACACTCCATTTTCCTATCCTCTCAAGACAGGCTGATAGGGGATTTTTTTTTACTGTTCTTTCCAGCACTGCTTCATCAAAGTAAAAAAAAAAAGGAATGAAATATTAACAGAGGTGAAAATTGTCAATGTTTATCTACTAAATTTTGAGTCTTATTTGCCTTTAACATTGGAAGTCAGCTTCATGCACTTACTAGAGGACTTGAATTCTTTTAAGAGTCGCTTTGCACAAAAAGTTCCATTATTTACACTCTGTATGTTGTTACACATATGCTAATACAAAACAAAACTAAAAGGTTGATAAATTAATGCAATAAGTAGGATTCACACTACCTTAAGGTAGGAAGTTCATTATTTAATGTTAGCTACTCTGTAAAACAATTACACTATATAAACCATGTAATAAATAAACGCAGTGAATATCAACAAATGATAGGACATAGCAATAACGAAAAATAGTTACTTGCTCCACTTAGCTTTGTAGTTTTTAAAGAAGTGATTAGCGGGCGTTATTCTTCCTTCCACTCTAATTTAAAAACTTAATGCATTCTGTTATTGCAATTATGCAGGGAAGTTAATCCATTGCCATCTGGTTTCCCTTTTTTAAGGCTTGTCTAAGTCCTAGTCTACCTGCAAGACTGAAAGGTGTTTCAATGGATAATATACTCCCTTTATGAGAAATACCATCTTCTTTACACTCCATTAAGTTCAGATGTAGACTTTATATGCTATGTACTAATTATTTCTTACCAGGAACAGCAGCATAGCTTTTCTGTGGAGGAAAACACATTATTGCAACGTGTTATTATCTCAGCATATTCCATAAAGATGTAGGTCACCACAGTTCTGACAGATGACTGGGTATTTCTAATATATAGTATATGATCTGTAACAAGAAGACAAATGTGACCTTTTTCTTCCCTATTGGAAATTCTGTGAGGATTTGGACAAGTTATTCTATGAAGACTTGTTCTGTACTGTAACTGACAAAAATGTAATGGAAAATTATTCTAAAATTGATGAGTGACTGTTTCAATGGGTGGATCATAATAGCACACTGGTAGGTAGATTTTGTTCAGATCATACCTTGTCTTGCAGACGTGGAAAATTTGCACTGAGATCAGTGGAGGTTTGGGCTCAGTTATGATTACAGAAAAAAGCTTTCTGAGTGCATAATTATCACTGAAATCAATAGCATAATGAATAAAGCAGATTAATATTGTAAGTAAATAGCAACAGAATTCACAACAGTAAATTTGGAATACTATCTAGAGGTACATTATTTGCCCTGAAATGTATGCGTGAGAAAAAGGGAAACAGTCCTAATGAAACTCTTGTTGCTAAACACCCCACTGTCACAGCAACTAGTAATAATGCACTTTTTTGGCTAGAGAAGTAATTTTTCATTTGAAAGCGATGATTCAGTATATTTACTACATATATTGCTCTGTTTGAAGATGAATTGTTCCTCTATTTTAATGACCAGATTTGTAGAAAGACTGAATTGTTTAAAAACGTCCAGCTGTTAAACTTTTATCTCAAATATTAAGAAGTTCAATACATCCTCTGCAACTTTAAAGGTTAAGTTTCAATTATCATATAACTTACCAAAACTAAGCTTGGTTTGAAAAATGGTGAGAAAATGTACACAGATGTCTGTAAATGTCACCTCTTCAGTGATGTTAAACTTTTTGTAAAGTCTTTTTAGACAATCCATCATGGAAGCTGATAAGAATTTGTCATGGTTTCAGTTGGGATGGAGTTAACTTTCTTGCTAGCAGCTGGTGTGGGGCTATGTTTTGGACTTGGGATGAAAGCCATGTTGATAGCACAGTGATGGTTTTGGTTGTTGCTAAGCAGTCACAGCCTTTTCTGCTCCTCACACCTCTCCCCCAGTGAGTAGGCTGGGGGTGCACAAGAAGTTGGGAGAGGACACAGCTGGAACAGCTGACCCCAACTGACCAAAGGGATATTCCATACCATACAATGTCGTGCTCAGTATATAAAGCTGGGGGAAGAAGAAGGAAGGGGGAAAACTGCATGAGCATCTCCATGGTCCTAGCTGCCAGCTGGGGTTAAACCATGAAAGAATTACAGAATGAGAGAATCCCATTGATTTCTGTGATAGATTAAACCTTTCATTTTGATCTATTTCTGGACAACATGTGTATATGTGGTGTTCAAATATTTGGGTATTTTTAAAATAACCTCATATGAAAGTTGAGGAATTTTGGGAGGTTCAAAAACCCCAAGATTCCTTCCAGGTCTTTATAAATTTTGTCATTCTAGAAAGTTATTAAGGTGTAAAAATCAAGATTTCCAATTCAATTAGGCTTATTCATGTCACAACACTCTCCAAATAATCACACTAAAGATAATTTTACCTTTCTAATGTTTTTATCATTATACAAGATGGAAAATACTGATATACAAAATAAGTGATTCTGTGCCCTTATACAGAGCATACTCAGACATAAAGTGCTCACGTTTTGAGATGAGTAATTTAGGGGTACTAGTAGTGTTGCCCAGTTTTAACTGACCTTGTACGCAAATGGATTCAAAACAATGTCTTTGGCTTTGCTAACTCTCTACCTAGAAAAAAGTTACATATCAGGTTTCTCAAGAAGGCATTTCTTTTCCAACCTACCAGTAGCAGCCATATGAACAGCCATATGTGGAACACAGTATTTTCAAAAGCACTGCAATGAAAAAGTACACATGAAGGAAGAAGTAAGAACAATATGAAATTAATTGATAAAAAGCCAAGCACAAAAAGAAAACATTTTTATTTACGTTGTGAGAAAGAAGGTAATGGGTTAAGAACCATACCGGTCCTGCCGCAGAGCAGAGATGAGCACACCAATAAAAATATCACTAGAAAAGATTCTATTAGCATCCTTCCATCTGGAGTCTGTAAACCACTAGAAACACAGGGTTTCAGTCTCTCTTGATTCAGAGATCAGTGGAGTCAGTGCTAATTATTTCATTTTCATACATAATTTAATTTTTCTCTCTCAAAGGTCATAAGTGTGGGCTAGTGACTAGTTTCCCTGTCCAGAGGCAAAAAAAAAAAAACCAAAAACAAACAACCACAGGTTAACTACCATAATGTAGCAACATTTGCCCACAGGTTTGCATGAGAGCATCTTAATGCAGTTCGTATTAGATGATTTGGTAATGCTAATGTTGACCTTACCAGACACTTGAGCTAGACAGATACCAATTCCTCCTTTAAGACAGAACCTTAGATTTTAAAAGTGTGGGACTAGTCTGCCATAAACTAGCTAAAGGCTTCCACAAACTGTGAGATCAATGCACATTCTTCACAAGGGGTATCTCAAGCAGTTTATCAGTAAATTTGACAAGGCAGATTTCAGCAAATGCAATGATGGGGTAAATATCTGTTTAATGACAAGGTGTGGAAATAGAACATTTAAAATTGATAAAGTGGTATTAATAAAAATGCTGACAGCTCAGGAAAAAAGGAGGGGGCGAGAATATTTATTAAGAATTGCACAACATGTTACTGGAACTGTATCAAGATGACTTTGAACTCCTGAGATTTTTAGGATGGTGTTAGTGTGAATATAATTTGTTTAAAGCTATTAGCTCTAGACATGAACTGTCAGTGCTTTTGTTTCCAGAGCTTGTCACTTCAAATATGTATTAAATAGTTGTGACGGTATATGTCTATATTTCCTTGGAAGAGATGGGATTGATTTGGGTCTTATCTGGTGAGTTTCAATGTGACTTTGAGCATTTACATTTGTATTTGTGCTAGACAATTTTGATTTGATTTTCCTTGTGTGCAATGCTTGTGTTCTGTGATAGAGCAAGTGGAACTCATTCAGTCAGGTTTCTGTCATGGATATTTCTATTTATAACTTACGTAAGTCTTCTACTCTATGTATTTGTAAGCAGTTCTCCAAAAATTTGTTAGTTTTTTTCTGAAAACCAAATACAAAGCACAAAGAAAAGTGATATAATTTTTTAATTTTTACTGAATCAATTTAGTTCCCACAGTTGTTGTCTATAGTTCAGACATATTTTAGGTAACTAATCTGAGAGATTTAAACTGAGCTAAAAAAGCAGCATTAAATAGCTTTGAAAAACTGCTTGTGCTATTTTTTATATTAATATGAAAAAAAACAGAAATAAAACACAAGCTCGGTCAGCTATGTAGATTTTTATGTCTGATTTTCCTTGACTAATATTCTTCCAAAAGCTATAAACAGTACAGGTGTCTGTTTGATATTTTGTAAATTCTTTGTTTATTCTTTGGTACAGGGTAATGGATTTTGGAAAAGAGTGATATATATGAAAAAGGGCCTCAGCAAGCAAAATACCTGCAGCAAAAGTACCCAAAGAGTCAATTAATTAATTTTAATGATGTGGAAGTAAATGTTAATCAGCGAGGTCTCCAAAGTGTTAATTGATCAGAATGCTTATTTGATAAATCTCACAAACCAAGACTATCTTAATTATCAGTGAATTTATATTATACAAAATACTGGGAAAATAAAGTAAATATCCCAGTAAGGTGTGGGGGTTTCGCCTTCTTTAATGTATTCTGTCCAGTGAGTCCCTTTCAACTTTTTTCAGCCATGTAAATTTAATAAAAATAAAACATTAGAAAGAAGAAAATATTTTGCTGTATAAAAGAAAAAAAAAAAATTTGAAGCTCCTCTTCAAGGTCAGAAGCCAGACAGTGCACCCTGGAGTCATGATGTAAGAGGAAGAATTATTTCCTTCTTGCCTTCATAGGTGTTTCTGCCCAGGGCAGATGACCTCTATCACCAGAATGAAGAATGAAGGGTGTTGATCCATTCCCAAGAGAGTGACAGGAAGACGGCAGAGGTGCAGTTCTTTTTCATTTGTAATTCTTGGGGACCCTCTGAGTTGAAATAGCTCTTATAAATCCAAAAAGCTGGTGTTATTTTTTTAATTATTTTTTCTGCTGGGAGAAAAATGCATCCATTAAACAGATTTTAGGGTTTTTTATATGAAGCTTTTTAATGCACAAAAATAATCAGTTTCCATTATAGAAATACTTTTTTTTTTTTTCTCCAACTAGTCTATTGGTACACTTTTTTAGTTAGAAAGGAACCATCAGTGTCTTAATTCATGATAGAATATCAGTTCACAGACCAATAAATTTAATCCATTTTTTTTGAAAGGAAAAAAGCTTCAGTAAGAGATAGATTTTGGGGGGATATGAAAGGTTAAGGCGTGTTTTTCTATGATTCAAAGCTTTCCATGGCTAAAGTGAATCAACAGCAAATTCCTACTTTCATTTCACTCCTTTTCATATTTCTTTTATAACTAGGAAAACATTCACCTGAACTATTGCTCAGGGTCTGGCTTGTAGCTTGAGGACATGCAGCTCTTTCGTAACATGATTTAATCGTTGATAGAAGGTCAAAAGTACAGTACCTGAGGTTTTGCTGTAATCATCATTGGTGAGTTGATTTGAAGCAAGAACATTTCTCTGTTTAGGTCTTCCAGTGCCACTGCTAACTCAAAGTTCAGTGAATCATGGGGCAATTATTACATATCTTGTACCACATTCAGACAAAGAAAAAACCAAAAGCAAAATATGAATAAAATTACTTCTGAGCTAAGTGTATGTTGCTAAATTGCCATTAAAGGGAAAGGGGTTTTAACCTTAAAACTGCACTGATATTTACCCGTTAAGTCAGTATCTGCTCAATGCAGTGTTTTGTATATGTCTCATATCTATATATACATATTGCTTTTCTCTGTGTTTATGTAAAATCAAAACCACTTGCTACTTAATAGTTAATTACAGTAAATCTAAGTTTTAACCCCTCCATTTTTTTTTCAGTTTTGTAGGGAGTACGATATTGCTGAGACATTTTCAGGAGTTTGGAAAAAGAATGGAGTTTCCTAAATTTATTTCTGAGAACATGGAATAATGTGGGGCATTTGACTGAGTGGTAGTAACCTTGATTCTACTTCTGGTTTGGTTACTAATGTGACATATTATCTTGAAAAAATAATTTTCATTAATGATACAAATCCTTCTATAAAATATTTTGGCATGCAGTAGTAGAATGTGCTGTATAAAAATTTGATATCTGTACTATACAGCTTTTTCAAACCTTTCATTTTCTTTTGATGTGTTAAATTTCACAAAAAGCTATCATGCTCTTTAGCTTGTTGCTGTGGATACATTCAGAGCAGCACTCTCTTGCATGTACGGACATTACTTCTTGCAAAACAGAAGTATTGCAAGTCAAACATGGTTGCTTTTTAGGTTTATTCTTAACCTAAAGGTAGAAGGAAAAGGACAGTTATACATTTTCCCTTTTCAATAAGTTATTTGATACTGTGTGACACATTAAATCTTTTTTCAAAATATTAATACATGTTGATTTGTGCGTAAACAGAGGTGAAAATTAGCACCAAAAATAAATTTAAAAAAAGAGACAGAAAAGAAAGGAGAAAAATTTATGGAAATTTATAGGAATGTGACAACTCAAGGTTCAGCGGACTATAAGGTCAGGACTTATTTAAAACTTCATTAATTAATGTCTTTGCCAAAGTCCAGAAGAGGGGATTAAAAGCCCAATAATGGCATTTTCCAATTATGCTGTAGTGTTTTGCTTTAGGTAGTCTCTTGGTCTATTTTTGGCTGACAGCAAACATGAAAAGTATCCTCAAACAAACACATGGTCTCTGTATTTCTTTGTTGGGAAGATTCTCACAGCAGTAGATGATTAATACAATTCTCCTTGACCCAAGCAACTTATCTATTTTTTTACTCTTGTTACTTCATATTCAAAGGACACCAAAAATAACATGCAGTGTAACTAACTTCCATAAATATTCTGCATCACTGAAAGAAAGAAGATAGATGAATAATAAAAAAAATAAAGCCAGGCCAATCATAAATTTATCTTGTTGTAAATATATATTTAGATACATTATTCCAAAACAAGCAAACAAAACCCAACAAAATTAGTATTTGGGGATGAAATGAAAACCTTAGCTCTGACACTGAATCTTATTCATATTAAAAAACTATTATCATATTTCCTAGGAAAGTGACAAAGAATTAAATTACAGCATAAATTGCCAGCCTTGTGTTTGGGAAGCAAATTCTGGACCACAGTGGCTGGAAAACTCATGCTTAGAACCATCTATTAGCAAAAGTATTTATTCTGTTAGCAAGATGACTGTATGCCAGAGTTTTGAAAATGGTTCACGAGCTGATCTAGGTAATCAGTTTTGTTGGTAGAGACTTGCTTGAATGTAACAGAGGTATGTTGTATATTGTCCCTGATAGTGCAGAATAATATCTTCCAAGCTTTAAGAGCAATGTTTTCTTTTGTAGGGACAGCAGAAATGTCCCATTGACTTTCACTTTCTTTTTATAGTTATTAGTTACCACTTTTTTGCTGAAAAGAAGCTGTGTATATGCTTGTTACATGAAATACATAAAGGCATTAGTCTATAATTATATTATTATTTTTAACATAATGCCTCACAAATATTAATAGTCTTATATAGAAATAAGATCTCCAGGGAAATGAAGAAATATTACAACATTCAATGATTTATACAAATACATAGGCCTCCTGGCCTCCTTTTTCACAGTCGGTAGTTCATAAAGACAGAAATCAAATATACTTAGTTATTCTTCAGTCCCCTGCTAAAAACATAGCATCTTGAAGATCAGAAGCTCAAAAAACCTGAATTTTATGCTATTCCTACATATGGATTGTCCCATATTACAAAACTAAATACTCATTCTTTGCCTTTTAATGCAAGATTTACAACAGAGTTTCTCAGCTGATTCCCCTATGTGCATCTTTTTCAATTTAGCAGTGATTAAAACATGAGAGTTGTCAGGCAGGTCTTTTGTGTGGTCTGAGTTGCTGGTCTTTGCTCTTTTCCATGGAAACAACTTTTCCACACCATTAAGAACCCTGGCGTTCCAACTCGAGGTATTCTATGACTCATAATTGACAAAATTGTAAAATGGTATGATAAGAAATCATGCACAGTTTTCAGTCATAAAAGAGAAACATATTCCTGAACCCTGAGACTGTGTGTCCAAATGGACACATGCTCAAAGGACCATGCTATACTATTGGGCATGCTCCCACAACAGCTTTCAAGGAAAAAAAATAGGTCTCAAATAAACCAGGTAAGTATATCACTATGGCTGAAGAACAGCCAAGTTTAAGTTTACATATGAAAAAAGATTTAAAGATTTTTTTCTAAAAAGAATTACTGAGCAATAGCAAATGTTATTAGGAAGCTGTTTCCATGCAGTGTTCTGTAGTTTTCCATCCACCAACAATTACAAACAGAAAAAAATATAATTGTATTTATGTTGATATTAATCTATTTTGATGATACTTTGGGAAGAGTAGATACTGCATGAGACTGATTTTTTTTCTTCTCCCTTTTCTGACAGCTAAGTTACACTTTGGGTCAGAGCAGTGATTCATTTAGTATCATTTAATTGATAGTAAATACCATTCATGTTCTCTTTGCACAAATACGCATCTTTTCTTTAAATGTGAAGGGCCAAGTAGCTCGAAACAAGAGGCCTCTGAGTGAAGTGACAGTAGGTGACCTAGCCCTTACTCAGGTCACGGGGTTTCCACTGTTCTGGAGTGAGTTTCTTCCACCATTTTGTCATGGCTGAAAAAGTTACACAGCCCATGGGTGTCTAGAGATCATGATGGTGGGTTTGTAGAATACCATAGTATACAGGAACATGGAGGGTTTTATCCTCAAAAATTTTCTACTTTATTACAGATTACCACAAATACCAAAAAAGTCACTACAAGGAGGTATACTACCAAAAAATCACCACAGGCAAGTATACTTATGATTGACAAAGTGAATATAATTACATATATATCAGGTTATTAGAAATTACTATCAGTAATCAACCATAGCAGCAATCAATCATATAGCAACAATCAATATTATAGCAACAACCAATAATAACAACTGCCACGTAGGTATATACTATTACAGGTTATCACAAACTTATCAGTAGTGAAGGAAACTTATCAACAATATAGCAGCAGATATACTTACAATAGACTAATGGTATGGATATATAATATCCACCCACCCACTCCCAAAAGAAGGAAAGACAAACCAAACCAAACCTACCCCAAAAGTGGGCCCAAAGGGGGACCGATATGATAACAGACGGAGTCTCACTTCAAAGATGATCCACGTCAGAGCCTGGAGTCAGCCAGGCATCCCTGAGAGAGCCCAAGATACTGTAGAAAGCTTGTGCAGGTTTCAACCTGCATAGCAAAGGAAAAGGGCATGCAGCATGGAAGTGCCTGGACAGAGAGGCTCCATTTGGGGTAAAAATCAAGTCCTTTTAATATCCTAGAGACATGAGAGGGTGTAGGGTACCACTACATTGTGCAGCCAACAGATGCTATTAATTTCTATTTTCACTGGTAACAGCCAACAGGTGATGGTATTTTCTGTTCTTTCAGACCAGTTTTATCTTCTCAGACTGTTTCCACACCCAAAAGTTGCAGTTACAATTTGGTGTTTTTCTTTAGGCTTATGAAGGGTATCTCAGGATGTCTCTGGTTTCTAGCTATCCCAGCTGAAAATTAAAGAGGCCAACTGCACTTTTCAAGGTTTCCAGGTTTCTGGTTCCAAGGCCTGGTTGCCAGGCTGGCAGCCATTTTTTCTTGGTTTTTTTTTTAAGTAATTTTTTCCTTTTAACCAGGCTGCCTTTACGGCTGCCCACATTTCATTTGCCTTTCAAGGTTTAGTCATTTTATAGGATAGAATTATTAGAAGTTTGTTTCCTTACATATTGCCTTCCTCGTGTGGCAGTCCTGTTTGTTTATAGCTCTTGTCTGCCACTCCTGAGCATTGTCTGTCTGCTGGAGGGCTCACATACTTTTGATGGTTTTGATCTATATAGGAAGATTGCATGAGTAGAGGTCTACAAAAATATGTGTTAAAAAAAAAAATGGAAAATGTTCATTTAAGATACAAATTAAAAAGACAAATTGCACCTTGAATATATATTAAAAATCTCTCATAATTACACAGCTGGTCTCCATTTTCCACATCTAGTTTTTGGCACAAGCTCAGAATACTTTCTGTGAGTGGTAATCAACACATGTGAGCAGTAGGTGCCTGGCTCAAACGGCTCCACACAACTTGTCCTGCTTTTCATTGAGCGTCTTTGGGGAAGGAAGCGTGGCATCAATTTTACTTTTGCATTTTTTTCCCTATAACAGCAGAATTAATATGGGGTGGACAACTGCAAATCCAGCATTTACTCCTCAAGCTTCTTTTGCTCAAGAGGCCAGGTTGACAATATTTTCAGGCAAGGCAATCATTACAGCTTAGCCCAAAGTTCAGTAGATGAAGCAGAAGCATGATTTAAATATGAGTTTTGTTTTTGCAACAAAAGGCATTCTCCTACTGTACAAGCAAATACTGCTGGAATGCATTAATCAGACCTTAATTAACATGGAAGAAAGGTGATAATTTACATTTATTTCAGGTTGGCACATTGTACTTTATTTAGCAAATGAGAACTGCCAAAGGACCTTAGGCTGAAGGGTGAGTTTCAAAAATGACTCTTACACCTGCCTGAGCCTTCGTAGGAGAGAGCTTTCAGAACATTTATACAGGGATCATTAGACACAGCTCATGCTAAGCTTTCATGAATCTTTGAATAAGGAACACTCAAAGGTCATCAGGTATGAAATATTTTATAATGACACATTGTCATAATATGTTTGAAATGATGCTTTATGCAAAAAAGCTGCGTTTAGGGGTGGCAAATGAAAGAGAAGCAGAGACAAATTTTGCATCTGCTTAGATAGGTCTTAAAACAGTAACTGCAGGAGAGAGAACAAATTGTGTGCACCCACTGATGTGCAATTTAAGTACTATTATCTTCCCAATGAACTGGAGGTGGAAGGGTAGTGATGAGCCAGATTAGGCCTGTGCTCTGAGAGGTGTATGAGGTTTGCATGAGTCACACAGTGTTTTCCATTTACAGGGTGCTCTTCAGCTGAGCACTAAAGGAGAGGACAGAAGATAAGTACCTGGAACAATGAGGGAAAGTAGACTTAGCAGTACATCCCGAAACAAAAGCAAGCTTATGGTCAAAAAATCTGTATTCAAAGATGCAAAAAGACAGTGCAGACACAAGGAAAACTACTCAGCCAGCAAGATGCACTGCAAATTCAGACTTAACAGAAAATATCTGTAGTGCAAAACAATCCAAAACTCTTCTGCTTTTTTGTCTGTACTTGTCAAAAAAATGGTTCAGCTCTCCTGTGCTTAGTGAGAAAGCAAAAAAGGGTAGAGTGTGCTGAACAGGCATGTGAAGTGCTTATTAGTAGTACCTTCCAAGACAAAAAATGGATTCTGGCACATAGACGCATATAGCTTGGACTGTCTGGGTCCACTGTCATTTCCCCATATTCTCCTAATACTTGATGTGGCTGGTTGGCAAGAAGATTTAGTATGCTTGGTTTCTTCAAGGAGAAAATATCGCTAAAGGTGTGTTTGGAAGTGCAGATTTTATAGCTTTGTTGTTTTGTATCGGTAGTTGCCCTTTCAGTCCTGTGGCTTTGGGGTTATACAGACGGTTCTTGTACAATGAGAGCCTGGTGCTTTTTAGGCATAAAAGAACCTAACAGCATCTTGTGGCAGTTAAACAGTGCTGGTGCTTGTGTCCTTCCTGTGCTCTGATTTTGCACTGAGGAGCCATACATAAAACCAGGGAGTGTAAGACCAAGAGGATACGAGGCAAAATGACTATGGGGTGGTTTGGTGCAAACCAGGTTGCTTTGCAAGGCTTGTCTCAGCAGTTTCGAGGTGCTTCTAACAGTAGGATACTGTGAAGGCCAGCTGGGCTGAGGGTTTCTACCAGCATTCCAGATGTAGCTCTCAAATGACGTTTCCAAGGATGCTCCACATCAAGACTATGTGGTTGGTCAGGAACACGGTTTTCAAGACAGTGTCAAAGAAGAGGCAGCAACACTGTAGGTTCAATCAATAAAATTGCTCAAATGAATCAGAGTGTGCTAATAGATCAGGACGACCACACCAGAACATGAACTTGAGTCAGTCTGCAATATATAGCGCATAACCTCACTGGTTTCTGTTAAAGCAATTTCTTAGGATTTCTGAAAGGTACTTGTATCTAACCCTTCCTTTGATTGTCTGGCTTATGCAATTCCTTTCAGGAAAAGAAAAACAAAATTCAGAAGTTCATGTTAAAAAAGGGGAGGAAGATAGACGGAACACATTTTAGCTTGTGTAGGTCAATAAACAAGTTTTTTGTAACTTTTATATATTATTTTTTATCGACCTGTACACATGAACAAAAACCATTCCTAGATTTTTTTTCTTACATTAGCCAAATCACTAAATTACCTATAGTAAGTGTCACCCATGTCTAAGCAACCCACACTTGCTGTGATCTTTTAGTCTTTGGAGGAGGCTACATCTCAGTAATCGCTCGTGCGGTGCTAGACTCCAATTATAAGGCAGGCATACAGGAATAAACAGAGGGGTAAAGGTGGCATGGGACAGTCAGAATTTGGTCATGCACAGAAGTTCAGAGCATCATGCTTATAAATGCCATGTAAAAATAGATAAAAATACAGGCTAAATGCAAGACTTGTGATCTTTCAGTAATCTCTTTTCTAGTAACAGGAAGAAGGTCACAGAAGGTAGTACATTAGTAGCTTGTATGTTATTAGCATAATGATCATCCACAGATCTCTGGCATTTAAAACACATGACTTCTATTCCTGCGCATTGGTTGTAATCTGTTTGGCCCATTTATCTTGTGCTCCTTAAAGTAAAAGAAAGCATGTAAAATGGCCTTGGTATTTCTGTTCAATGTGTAGAACTGTATGCTGTGTTTTGTTCTGCATGGGTGCATCCATGCTTTTCACTCATTTGAGAGGTCAGCATCTTTATGATATATATGGTATGGGAGATATGAACTTTGCAGGATTGGGATTCTGGACATCAAACCTGGAAAGGATATTTGTTCTGCTTTCCTCAGCTGAGAAGAAAAAATACGCTGTTTTGTCCTGTGTTGTGGAAAATAACACATTATACAGCAAACAATTTTCAGTGTCTCTGACACCTTTTGTTGTGCTTTTGTCATTTACAGGTTTCTTTGTAAGTATTCTTCCACGAGATACTTATTCATGAAGAGGATGCCCTGATGAAATAAAAATACTGTAAATAATTCTTAAAATAACATCATGATTAAAAAAAGTCTCTATAGGTGTTGATCATAAGCCATAGCTTATTTGAAAAGAAAGGCAATGTTTTGATTTGTACAAGTAAATATGTTATTAAGCAATTAACCATAAAGGCATCTATGGCTGGTAATTATTGTTGTTTAAAGAAAGACAAATTACTTTCCTAAGAACAGAATTTTGCTCTTAGTTTCTCCAATGTTTTTCAATGAAGTATAATGTATTGGTAGTTACATGTAAGAAGTAAGAGAACCAGGCTGATTGGTCATAATAATCTTAACTTAGAGGTGATTCAACTAAATGTGTCCATATTAATTTAAAAAGAAAAATCTCCCTAACAAAAAGATGAATATTTTCTTCACTAGAATTATTATTCTTTGGTAATGAACAGTGTTCTTGGAAAATGAGTATTTAATATGTAACCAATTAGTAAAAAAATTAAGTCAATTACCAAACACAATTTCTGTGTTAAATGTTAATTAAATTCAGAGGTATTTTTAATAAGATTAATATGGAGAAAACAAATTAAGAAAAAAGTCAATTTAGCCTCAGTTTAATCTATTAATCAAGAATAGTGTTTGTTTTTTATAGACATATTTATAGCAATACTTATAGTAATGGTTAATTTAGCATTCAGAAGTTCAATTCATAACCGAAGGGCTTGAAAATTCAGTTAAGACTGCTGTTTATGTAGTTGGACATAAGTAAAAGATATATTTCAATGCAAACATTAAAAATAAAATATCAGCAATACTCCTCTGATCTTAATAGAAGTGCTGAATTAAGCCCGACCCTGTATTGATTTATACTTTATGGCACTGTTTGAATAAATATACATCTTAAAATACGCAGTAGCAAAGAACTTCAGTTCTTCAAGGCACTGAAAATAGGAAAGATAAAAATAGGGCAGCAGGGAACTCAGTCCCTTCTCTTTTCTTCTTATGAGTAGCTATGGGTTATTGGAGAAGATATAACCCAAAAAAGGAATTTTATTTTAAGTGTGTGTAAAGTTTGATTTCTCATCCAAGCTTTCTATTCTAAACAAATTAATGACCAAAATGTACCGATGTTTCAGAAATTCCAAAATGAACTTTATTCCTTGAAAAATAAATTAAATGTGTTTTGGACTTTTCTATCCCATAATCTAATAAAATTTAATTTGAAAGTCATTGTGATATGGTATAGTGGTATGAGAAATTAATTCATGTTTGAAAGAAATTTTCTTTAAATTTAAATTTTCTTTACAGAGAGGTTTGAAGATAGAATTCTGGTTGGGGAACGAAAGGCAGTTTTGATGGTGTCGTTGGCTTTTTTGAGAAAAAAAAAATATCTGAATTGTAACTGTTAAACTTTAGTTATCTTGTAAGAAGTTAGACGGAGAGAAAGAATTTGTAATTTTTACAAAAATGTACTTGGATATACATATTTCCTGTATTATGCACCTGAGCTTGTAAACCTTGTCTCATAATATCACTGGGCTTATCTGTCCCTTTAATATTTTAAAAGCAGAATACCTGGCATATTTGTTATCCTCTGACAAAGACTCTGTTTGCTGAAACATAGCCTTAGCCCAGCTTCTTTGGGGAGCACAGCATTTCCAGTTGATCTGCAAAATCTCCCGCTGTGTGACTGTGGCTAAACAGCTAAGGTACACTGAAAGGGGGCAAAACATGTCTCCATAACAGGTAGTTTCAATAGTGCTTACAGCAGCTGAGGGCTTGCCATCTCCTTCTGCTGAGATCATAGAGTCATAAAATAGTTTAGGTTGGAAGGGACCTTGAAGATCATCGAGTTCCA
>RSEF01000031.1:60090383-60100698 GCA_003993805.1 Himantopus leucocephalus
TTTTTGTTACTTTTAGCTGACACAAGTCCTTTACCTTCCTTATTCAGCCTTGCTCAAAGTTCTTTCTCAGCTTGGGCCACATGTTGTTTCTGAGCATAATTCAGCCAACTTGTTGCCAACTGACAAACTTCCTTTGAGCTAGGAAGGATACAGTCATTTTTTTTTCCCCAGGGCCTAATTCTGCTACCAGCTGATTTTCACATGTGCCACAACAAAAATCTTCCCATTCTCAGGACATTACCTCCAGAAAGTATTTGTGGTTGTGTCAGCCATCTGAGTTCTTGAGAAGTGCAGCACAAACTGGGAAAGAAATCCATGTCAGAAACACATCCCTTTCTTCAACACATAAATCTATACATACACAGGCAGTGTGAAAATAGTCTTTTAAGATGAGATACTTGAATAGACCATTAGTATGATTTCACTAAGAAAGAACCTGTTGGTGAAGACTGCATTGTACCTATGACAAGATATATGAAGGAAGATGGTAGAGAAGTAAATTCGTGACATACAGGTTCATTTGGTCCTCGCTTCTGTGATAAACACCTGCAGAGTGTAACAGAGATTTTCAAAATAAACATCAAATTTTAAGTGCATCTTTTCCATACCTCTCAGTTCCCCCACATTGTTTAATAAAGATAAACCATATTCTATTCTCACCAAACTACTTCTGAACCATCCTGTGCCTCAGTATGTAACTTGATAGCTGACACCTCAAGTGAGGTTTTCTCCATATTCTCCTGTTCTGGGAAGCTAGACCAGAGCTATCAAAACTGACCAAATATTTGCCACATACATATACTAAGTGTATGTTCTAATCCAGCTTTCTATTTGCCTAAATGAAATGGGTTCTTTCAATTTTTTCTTAGGGAGAGAATCTGTGCGTAGGTAACAGGTATAAAACCATTGTTTTAAAAACAGACAGATGCCCCCCGCCAAACCACCACCGGGCACGAGAAGATACTAGCAGTTGTCTGAGTCAAAACTCACTGGAGAACAAAGTGTGGATAAACAGTAACACCCCATAATATGTCTTGTGGGTATGAGTAGAATCCGTCTAAGAGGATTATCCAGAATTACGGTGCGTGGGGGAAGTTACACAACAAATCTGGTACGATAACGGTAAATTTCTGCTGAAGAGTTTTAAGTAGTTCATGTTGATTATTTGCAACTCAAAGCCATAATACAGAACTACATAATTGTACGCTAAGGGTCTTATGGCTTGGAGGAGTTCATAAAAAACTCCCACCAATTAAAATATGCTTTAGATCAGGCCCTAGTGTAATTGTCATGTTTTATCTCATAAGATCTATTTTCAAGGTTTGTCTTTGAGGGGGAGAAGTTAATTACAATCATGCAGACACCAGGTTTGAAGTTAACAATTCTTTGAAATTTCTCTTTGAGAGCATCGGCTGCGCAATAGTAAAATTATGGAGGCTTTGTACTATCCTGCTTTAAGATTCAAAGTGTATTGTGTTGAGAACAGTGAGATTAGAAGGATTTTTCTTATTATTGTGAACAATTTTATTAATGTTTCATATTTTAAAAAAAAATATTTAAGAATGTATGCTGAAGCACTAGCAAATGTCCATGCTTGTTAAGATTAAAATGGAACAGACTTGAAGTTTTGGAAGCAAAGATAAATAAACAAATTTTTTCATTCTCAAAAAAACCATATAATTTTTGTTTGGTTTTAAAAGATTTTTATTTGTTAATGAGATTGTTTCGGGCTTTCAGAAGGGTATCCATAAACAAAAAGATGTGGTTTAGGGACATAAACCTGAACTTTCAGGGAGGAGACTTGGTTGAGGTAGGTCCTTACACGCTGCTGCAATGATAAGGCTAAACACAAAGTCTTCCTTCACCCATCATCTGTGCTAGATGGTCTTTTCTGTGGCAGCCTGTAGCACGCAACACACTGGCAGAGCTCAGGCCATGGAGAGAGGTAAACAGCTCTGCCGCAGCACTGCCATTTGTCAGTGGCAAATGCTGATCATCACCAAAATGCAAGAGGCTGTGGTAGGCCACAGCTCAGATTATGATGCAGGTAGGAATGGTCTCCAGTGACCTGCTGGGAGCTGTGATGAAGGACACTAAGCAAGGCTTTTCTGTACAGCGCCATAGCAGGGCAAAAGTATATTCCTCTATATTTGCATGCTCCAGGCTTCTCAATGACCAGGAAATGGCTGAAAGTCATGAAGAAAATATTTTCAACGTGCATAAATTCAGCACCAGAAGTTTTACATCTAAGGTTGTGAGAATCTGAACCTGACCCTCGAAAGCAGCACCAGAGGTCTAAAATTCATTTGGTAAGTGGAGCAGCTGCTTTTCTCACCTACGATGCCATAGCGGTTCACCATTCTTGTGGCCAATTAAACCTCAAACCCCACTTTGCTTCCACTAAGTAGGAATCAACTCTTCTTCCCCCAGCAATTCTCCCTGAAAAGCACAGGACGTTGAGCTTATGTGGCTGGTCAATGGCTAAGGCTATTTGGGATTGGAGTTATTTCCTTAGGGATGCCTAAGGAAACAGAAATGGACTATGGGATAACTCGCTGCAGCATGAGGCAGTTCTCTCCATTTTCAAAGGAGAAGGGAGCTCAAGGCCATCTGCGAATTCATTTCTGTCATGGGATAGTATGAAAAGAGGCTGCTTTCGGTCTAGCAATGCCTTACTTCTCTGCTGTTGTCCTGCTGTAGCAAACCCAGAGAGCAAGAGGACCTTCCAATGGGTCAGACCCACCATAAGCGATCGTTGTTTACCATGCACAGAGGGTAGGCCAAACTGACAAAATTGCTGAAGCATTCCTCTCTAATATAGACTCATCTGACATGGTCCAGTGACCAAGATAGGGTTCCATTATCATTAGTATGCTGATGGTACACTATGTTTAGAAATTATCTTGCTAATTACTTTAATATGGAAAAGGGAAGAGATTCCTAGGTGCTGCAGCTATTGAAATGCTAGTGTTGACGATATGGTACATTATTGTCATTACTCATCAGTTTGTGTCTCACTGGTAGCCCTTGAATCACGGGAGAGAAGACACCTGCCTTAATTCCAAATAATATAAAATTTAATTACTTCAAAAGGGAGGAAAAAATTGCAGCATGGGAAAGTAAAACAAACAGAGGAAAAATAAACGAAAAAATAAGAAAAACTTAAATTGCAGTATCTGAGTGAAAAACAAAATAGTCATATAAGAGATTGCTTATGCTTATGTGGTCAAGAAAAAATTGTTCAAATAAAATATTTGAAATCTTGGGATGATTTCTTTTGAAACACGATGAATTGGGTGAAAGGAATAAATGAAAGGGGAAGATGGGGGAAACATGACATGTAGTTTTTTGACCAAAGGAGTTAGCAGTAGCCAAGCTATTTGATTCGGATGGGCACAAGGTTAAAAATATGAAAATGGAATAATAAGACAGAGAGCAGAATTTAGGAATAAGAAGCAAGTTATTAAAGGAAGTGTAAGTATTGGGGTGTAAGCTGACCTGTGATTTAGGAGGTCAAAAGAGTAAGCTGATAGAGAAAACAACATGGGATCCTAGTCAACGGCCTCTGAAGTCAGCAAGGGTCCTTCCATTGACGTCAGTGGGAATTAAATCCAGGTCTCAGACAAAAAGACAAAGAAAACAAAACCAAAAAGAACATACAACCAGAAAAAAAGAAGTTGGATGAGAAAAAACAGAGCAGATGGTGTTTGCAGTACATAACGCACTAACAAATGGACATGTCTGTGTCTTTGCCTTTGACAGGCACTATTATCTTAAATGATGCGCTGAAATGATACACTGAAATGACTGATTATTTTCTTTATAAGAGTAATTTCCGTAGTCTAAAGAAATTTAAGAAAATTTCTATTAACATTAATTAGATGTTCAAGGGTCTTCCTGAGCACACTAGGTAGTCACATAAAATGCATAAAGGTTTCAAACTAATTGCTATATGAATCCTCATTTTTCTTTTACTTTTCTTTTTTTTGTTTGCTTGTTTTTGTTTAATTAAGCACAGAGACTTAAATATAAATACAGGCTAATTATTTGATCTCTAATTTCAAATCACATTTGGCCTTTAACGTGTTCATAATGTTTTTTTAATGAATGACCGCTCTAAAGTACAGGCAAATTCCTAAAGAAATTTGTATTTCCTTTATAAAATTACAAAAAAATGCCTATGCTAATTATTGTTGCTACAATATGTACCTTGGGACATAATGTATTATGAACATTAATCACACCAGCCACATGATGTGCTAGTTATTTGAAAGTGCTGCCAGCATATCGTTAATTCTAAGCTGCCCTAAAATCAAATCTTTGCCCAAAGTATAAGTGCTGTTTCCCTCGTGTTTATAAATAGCATTAAAATAAAAATAAAGCCCAGTGGCATGTTCCCCTCCAAAATCAAAAGTGAATTCATGTTATCTGTGATTTTACTTAGTGAGCAAGCAGGGTGATACTCCTAGTATTTGTCATCCTTTGAAAATATTGTATAAAAAGACATTTCACAGCAGCTGATGCATTGATGTGGCCCACTGTGTTCACTGGTGCTTCACACAGGCAGATAGCCTCAGTCATCCACGTGGCAAAAGTTGCAGAGCCGAGACCAGAAAACAAAACAGAAAAAAAAAGAGACAGAGCTTACTGATGTCAGTGGTTTCCATGGTTTCTGGACCAGTTCTAAAAAGGTTAAATATTCGCTGAAGTAAAGAGGAGTTTGTAGTTACATGGGAACTGGAAGCTGGGTTATTAAATCTGTTCTTTGTGTTCGGCGGTAGTTTTCTCTCCGAAAAGAATATTAACTCATGCCTTTTAAGAACATTCTATGTAGCTTTTACATTCAAATAACAAGATTCTATATTTTATTTTTCGTCTATTATTTAAAAAGACTGGTGCTTTATCTGAGACTTTAAATGAATACAAGAACTGTTACTGTAATTTAAGATTTTGAGGTTAAATATGAGAAAAATCCCATCTGAAGTTATTTCTGACGAAGTTAACTAGCTTATGCTGCACTACGTTTTGCATATTTTATGAATATATATGAATAATAAACTGTGGTAAGACAATGGCTACATTTAAATTAGGAAGAGAAAATAGAATTGTGTTTGATATATGACCAAATTATTGTTGCCAAGTTTACCTTTCAGAGATGATTGAAGTTATTTGATGTTGGATTGTCACCAAAGAGAATTCCTTTCCTCCATTTTTCTGAAGCTTTTCAACAGCAAGAAAATGCTAGGGAAGGAAGGTGGTCAAACTAAATGAAGGAAATGTACTCTGAAGACAAATGCAATGTGCCATTTACACTTCAAAACTTCTAATTTGTTTTACTAATAACTATGCCTCTGGTTGGATAACTGTTCAGGTCTCCAAGTGGAGTTATATATGCTTATACATATACTTGCAGGCTGGAAGTATTTATACTTGGTTGGTGTATTTTACATGTTTATGTTTAATTTTAAGAACTTTTTAATTTACTACAATACATAAATGAGAACTGCATTTGTATAATGTCGTGGAGAAAAGAGAATCTGCAAGAAGATGCAGGCATAAAAATACTGGCTTGTGAAGTTTGACAGGTTTGTGGTGAGACGTATAACCTCTTGCCATCGTACTTCCTCTAGCACCCCTTGACACACACCCCTTGACACGCCTCCCTTCCTTGATTTTCGCCAGTTCCTCTCAGGACAGGCTTTTCCGGCTTACCTACAGTTAGGGTAACATCAGGTTATATTGAAGATTAGTTATAAGATTAATGTTCTCGTTTGTTTTCCATAGGTTAACTTTTACTTCATATTCACAGGTTTGGGGTTTTTTTTTGAGTAGAGCTACTGACCAGTCTACTGGTACCACAATGCAGAGGTACCCATCATGGCCCAGCTCAGACATCCACTACACCTGCAGTTAGCTGAACACTCAGTGTGATGCTGTTTTGCTCCAGCACACTGCAGCCTGGAAAATCACTATGTTTCATTGAAAAAAATCCAACAACCGCCCTTCCAAAAATTGCCTTCTTTATTTTTTTCCAACAGTTGTGCATCAACATCAATAACATTTCATGATGGTTTTTATTACAGAAATGAATGTGCAGTACCCTCTACCACTGTTTTGTGTATTGCACATCTGGCTGTAAACCAAGAGATTGTTGAGTGGTACAAAAGAGATTTACATATTGCATTTTACTCACAGAAGCATGATAGTTAACTCCACTTTTCGATTATAAGTGCCTTCTAGCTGTACACTCACAGACCATGCAAACTAACAATTCAGCAATAACTTTTAGTGCAGAAAGTACCTGAGAATAACAAATTGGTATTTTATTCCCATTATTAATTCCTAGGTGAACACAGCTTTCCATATACTCACCATATATACTTACCTTATCATGTGAGGTAATGGGCCACAGAGCATTTCACATGTAGACCACAGGGTCAGTCATTCAAATCTTGCCTTACCAGGAGCATCCACGGTTGTTTGGTGACTGCATGAGACTCTAAGGATGTGAATACATGCAGAAATCCATAACCAAATTTGTTCACATTGTTATCACGGGTAGACTCCAGAGCCCCTTAACTTTGGAATTAAGTCTTTGTGTATAATGGTTTGTAATTTTAGGTACCTCATATAAACCATGATAGCAGAGGCCAATTACTGAAAAAGCAGGGGAAACAGTGGTATGGTCTAGATCTGGTAAATAAACCCCAAAGCTATCATTCTTCTTTAAAGGGCAACTGCAAAACCATGACACAGACCTATGGGAGCTGTTGCAGAGGACAGCAACAGAGGCAAGCCAAGTGCTAGAGAACTGGTTAATGAGTTCCTTCCTACAAGGTCACAGATTGTGAAAATCCCAAAGAGCCGTGTTGGTTATGTCTCTTCTCCTCCGTTGTTGGGTGCACTACAACTTAACCACAGATGTAAGAGAAGAGGAGTGAGGTTAACTAGCAAAAGGTTTAGCTAATCTACATGAAGAAAGTATCAAAGAGATTGTGCTTTTCCTAGATTCATTTTATTATATAATTATTATTTTAATTTTTTAATAAACCCTTATTTCCAGAAAGGCATGTGAAGAAAAATGCTGGATTTTAGGCTTTTTCAAGAACTCTGGGACAAGCATGTGACATGCCTCTAAAGAATTCATTATGTAAGTGGCTGAAGAAACTTGTCTGTTCTCCAGTATCACTTTATTTTTAAATGCTATCATGCTGGTTTTGAAAGTACCTTACAAACCTGAATGAAGCTGATTCCACAGAATGCATTTCTCATCCTTTCCACACTTCAATACATGAGGCTTCTCTTTATAAAGCTCATGACACAACACGTCAAGCCAGCCCAAGTGGCACTGAGAGAGTTTTCATTGAGTCCTCCGCTCTTCTCAGCTGTTACTTCTCTCTTCCAAATACCTCCTCTATATGCCATAGCACTCTTGTCTGTACAGTGCTCATTTTGTTGCCACTTTTACTTTGTGGCTTCAGATCAGGAGATACCCTTTACAAGCTGTCATTAAGAGAAACAAACCAACAGCAAATCCCATGTTTCTGTGTGTGTGCTAAAAATATTCTACACAACGGTAAGAACAGAAAAAGCTGAACCTGTTCCCACATATCATGAAGGAATAGAAAAGGTGCGGGAGCTTTCAGGGGAATCCTTGCAGTGCTTGCTTCCAAAATGACAGGTTGCTATTGATTCTATACAAACCCACAATTTTTAAATGGTAAAAAATCCTTTCAATCATGAAACATATTTAACGTATTTATCATGAAACGTATTTAACGTATTAATTTAAGGGAATCACAAAAAAGGAAAGTTATTGTCAAGATAACTGCAAAGATGACCAAAGCATGACTCAGGCTTTAGCAACATCAAATTAACAAACAACTGGTTATTCTGGTTGTTCCATTTCAGGTGAGAGGGATGTATTTGCTCAGTGATGCCTGCTTCTGTCCTCCCATTGAATCTTCCAAAACACCCTTTTGTGGTTATTGAAATAAGCATGTGCATTTGGCTGGATTACACTAGACACTCTGATTTTGTCCTGTTCTGCACCCTTCTGGTAGCTTGTTTCTGTTCTTTGCTTATTATCAACTTCTGCTCCAAAGCCATTAATCCCTGCTTTTTTTTTTCTGTTCTCCTATTCTCAAAATCTGCCTTTCCTGATGTCAAACTTCTGCTTCACATACAGGTGTTTAGTTACGAATTTGCATAGGTCATCTCTATTTTGAGGTACATCTCTTGCAGATTGCAAGGTCTGCCCAAACCTAAACTGCTCTGTGTGATTAGGCAGAACTTTACACAAAATGAAACCACCAAATCTTCCAAACATCCTTACCTGTTCACATAGTCAGCACTTGGCTATGCATGGGGGTTATATATCCTTTAGTGACAGCCACTGCTGCTCCCCTGAGGAGTAAGCAGATCTTAATGGTTCTGATTTTGAACTCCTGATGTGGTTAAAGGTCTTGAAAATAAGTTACATTTCCCTGACTTCCATCCTCACTTCGAGGAACAGGATTTTCACATAATCCTTGGGAACTCTTGTTAGGTTCCTCTGCATACTGGCTGATAACTTGATAATCGTTCCCGGTTTCACTTAAATGATACACAAGAGCAAGAGTTTTAGGATCTTGTTCTTACTCCATATGAAGAGACCATATGGTTAGGATAAGTAATATGAAGACAATTCATCTGTTCAGTCCTTACACACAAGGTACGTATTTCTGGAAAACTGCTATAAGCTATGTGTATGTTAGCTCTTCCTAAATATACCACACGGTGGAATTCAAAATCAGATTTTTTTTTTCTTTCGTTTTGAACCTATAAAAAATTAAGGTAGTCATACACTTGAAAGAGAAGTGTGTCCTTCAAAGGGAAAAAAGAGTGCAATCCTGTTATTTCTAAGTTTATGGGGCTGACATTTTTCTCTCCTTGGAGTTTTATAACAGTATGACTCAGTTAATTGGGTTGAAAGCCAAGGGCTGTCACAACTCAGATACAGAAATAAAGCACTACATTCATATACATTTGCAGAGACAGACAAAGATATTTATTACTACGACACTTTAAAAAAGGACTCTCTGTACAGGGAGCTTAACGGTCAGTGCAGAAGTAGGTTTAGATACAGAAAAAGCAACCATCAAATAGTTTTATTTTTACACCTTCCTTTGTGTAAAAATATGGCAGCTGTATAATATTAAAGTATCATTTTCTCCTCTGCATATTACAGTGCAAATTTAGTTCAGAAAAACCGTCCAACACATCCAACCATGATTTTGTTCAGCTGTCAAAAAAAATTTATTTGAGCAGTGACTGCCTACCTTGAACTATCTATCCATGCTCCTGTCCTTGGAATCTGCTGAAAATGTAAAAGAAACCTGTAAGTTCAAAAACAAATTACTTTTTGAGTATTGCTGGTTTATTTTGCAAAAAAGAGTTAGTTACAATATCTTTAATTCATGTACTTGTGTCAAGATGTAATGACCCAGTTGCAGAATATATTTCCAAATTTAAGACTAAAAGGAAAAGTTATCTAAAATATCTAAAGCAGAAATGCTATGCAAAGGAACAATAGAAGATCATCTGTTATTCTGACTATTGAACTCTAGCAGCTGCATATATAACACAGTAGTTGGTGAGTCAAAGCTGCGAGAAAGTGAGAGATTTGGGATATTCTTTCTTTCAGAGTAAATGAATATGAAGCCTGTGCTAGTTTTTAGCAATGTCTTCTAATTTCATACATATGACTGGGTGGTTTTCTTGCATTTCATATTGCAGTCTGGGGTCCCCAAACTCAGTTCAACAAAATGTAACCTTGCGTACAGTAGAAGGCAAACATAAGACTCACTACTCAATAAACAAATGTGACAGTAATTTGCAAGAATCATTGCACTGACAGGTCCTACATTTAAATGTGCCATAAAAAAACCATATGTTCATAGAGGATGAAACCCACATTCTATAGTGAAACATGGTCTACATTAGTGAAGTGTTTCTACCCTCACAGCTTTTTTCTTAACATACTGAACAGAAAACTATATGAACACTAACAATTAATTATCTTTTACTTTAACACACACTTTACTTTCAGATAGTAGTGTACATCTTACACTGTCTTCGGGAACCAATGTCTTGCATGCATCAAAAGGCAAGCTGTGAGTCAACTGATTTGGTGAAGATAATGTTCAGTTTAGAGAGCTGATAGAATTAGATAATCATTGTGGTTAGAATTCACCTTGCCAGTCATCAAGTCCAACTGTTAAAGTAGCACTCCCAAGTTACTACTAAACCATGTCCCTCAGCACTACATCTACAC
>RSEF01000031.1:60101698-60131545 GCA_003993805.1 Himantopus leucocephalus
CAGCACAGCACTGTCAGGGCTGCTACGGGGAAAATTAACTCCAATAGAATATGTTAAAATCAGTGGTCTCCATTTTTTTGAGATTCTGCCAGGATGTGCTCCTTCAGAATAATCCCGTGGAACAGGGTTTTTCTTGGGTTTTGTTATTTTTTTTAAAGAGAACGGTTGTCATCTTTAAAAGGTATGCATAGGGTGTTATAGTCTCATTTGTTACTCTGATTAGGGAACGGACACATGGAACAAATATCTTATGCTTTGTATGGTACTTGTAAAACATTTTTCCTGACATTAGATACAAATACCGTACTATTCTGGTACCATTTCTTGTATATAACTCTTTTGGATCTCCTGTTACCATAACAACTGAATGAAAAGAGGGAGGAGGTTAATATCGTAATCCATTTTTTCACTCTGTTTATTCCTTTATCTAAAGATTGTCTTCTTCACTTTGGAGATGCTTACATTAAAGTTCAATTGGTGAAATATAAGTAATAATTATGCAGAGGTCAATGCGAGAGTTGAGGGGAGTGGGGGGACAGTAATCAGCATTTTAAATAAGAGCTACTGATTTCTCCCTTAGGAACTGCATTTGTTCCACAAAAAGCAATTCAAGCAACCTCATCTGTCTCTCTCTGACTTTGTGTTTTTTCTCCTTCTCATGCAGATAAGGGTACAGTATGAAATTTCTTTAGGACAGTGCCTATTCCAGATAGCAAACAATCATTTCTAGTGCAAAATGTTCCTTTATGTCATTGATGTGGTAAGCAAATGTGGGCTGCAAATAAAGAAATACGTCATGTATCACCTCAGATCAGGCAGCTTCACAAGACCAGCACCTGGGAAAGCAATCACTGTGCTTGGCAGCATGTACAACAGGTCTGATGTATGCTAAGAAATTTGTAAGAAACAATACACATTGTAACTGTCCATTTGGAATAATTTTCAAGAGAATGAAACCGTCTTGCAGAGAAGGGTGTCATTCACCAGTTAAGTTTGGTTAGGAATTCAATATAAGATGCAAGTGACTCAGAAAAGACAAGACAAATGCTTGTTGTCCACACAATGTTTAATGCCGTCTTCTGTACTTAGAGTCTCCTGTGCCACTGCTCTTACAGGAAGTTACTAACCAAATCTAAAATCTCAATGAGATTCTGACCCTGTGAAATATATTTGAAATACAGGATACATACTGTAGAAATAAACTTGATGACTCTTGTTTGTATTGTGCAACACATACTTATATTAAGAACGGTCCTTTTTTTTAGAATTTTGTCAAAAGGTGGTGAAAAATTTACAGAGAACTCTGGAAAAATAAAAACACAGTAGAACTATAGGGCATGTTATTGTCTCCAAGATGGTGAAAAAATAAAACTGTAGGGGCTACTTTACAAAAGACCAAAAGGAGAATTTATAATTACATTGGGAGAGAAACTGTTTTACTTATTAATTTTTATTTCTTTTGTTCATGCTTTGTACTTTTTAAAACCATCTCCATCACAAATGACTTAAGTATAAAATGGTCATTCTGCTTTTTTCTCTTCCTTGCGGTGACAACGCTCTGTGCAGGCAGCCAGAAACTCAGACTGTACCTCAGCTCTTGTTTTCACCACTTGTTTGCTGTCCCTCTGTTTACATCACTGTGCATTAGTATCAGGATCATTTCACAGCATCTTATTTGCAGGAATCAGGGAGTCTTCTTTTCCTTCTGGTCCATAACAGCACAGAGACATGGAAAATGCTGTGGTTGTTCTACTGCTACACAAAACCAGTATAGCAAAGGTCCTATAGTGTGAGTAATTTGCCATTCAAGATAGGAGCCAACAGATAATTGTTACTTCTTAGACTGCTTTTCTGGTGGAGCTAGAAATGTTGCACTTGAATTTGCAACTCAGAATTTTTCTTATTTGAACCAGAACCATCTGTAAAATGGGTAAAAACATATTCAAAAGATATCACAAAGTACTTCACATCTGCAAAGTGATATGATGCCCATGTCTTTGTGTTACACCACATGCAAAATATTCTTTATATTCTTTATGTACTGAGAGGGCTGAAGAAAACAGCTGAGGCCAATGCACTGCCACCTTCTCTGCTCTTTCCATGCTGAGCAAATAGCAGCATTGAGCACACTAATCGCTAATCAGGGTCACATAAAAGCACTATAATATCTCCATATTCTAAATTGCTTCCAGTGTATTTAATTCTGTTTATATTCCACCCTTGTAGCCTATTTTCTTTCTCCTGTTTACAGAATAGACTACTAAGAGTATGCTACAGTAATTAATGAGTTATAAAGGGTAAAATTGTTATGAAATCCTAAATCATTTAAAGCCAATTCACAGATCACAGAAAGTTCAGACTGAGGAAAATAGAATGTGATGAGAACTGCAGTTTAATTTGTAGACATTGAACTACGCTTTTAAATATACAGTTACATTTAATATAAGAAAACTGATAGTAGTTTCCCGTTCTAGTATATGCTAATCATCATTAGACTGTATAATAAAATGTTATTAGGAAATAAATTTAAAAATTAGTAAAAAGAAAAGTGCAAAGCAATTGCAGTCCTGTTGTGCTTAAACACTGAACAGTGTTCTATCTCTCAGTGTATAATTTCTTTCTCTCCCCTGTCTTCTTTTCACGTCTTTCTGCTCTAAGCGCTCTAACATCTCTGTGTGGTCATTTGGGTTTTATTTGTTGTTCATTTAATTGCAGATTATCTGAGGGCATTAAAGCTTTATGATTCATTTACTAGAGAGAAATGCAAGTTGAGTCACTTTGCAATAATTTGTTTTGCTGTAGTATAATAGCCATGTTAGGGCATTTTTTGTTAAGACATCAGCGCATTCTGTAATCTGTGCTATTATCATGTATTACTCCACACCAATATAATTTAGAAATTGTGGAAGTAATTATTACAAATTAATTCGGTGTTAACTGAGTAGACTGCTGTGCACAGTGCTTCAGCAAAGGAGCAGAGAACGTGGGCCCAGAGTCACAGAGTCAAGCTCAGCATTGCCACACCTAATTGCCATCAGTTTATCCCCCTATGCAATATTTGCAATGCCTCAGAGTGGCATATAACAGGCACATGTCGAATGTGGTACATGACCAGCAGGAGGAGAACTGTGTCCTTACGATTTTCTGCACCTTGGCCTATTCTCTAAGGGTAGAGGTTTATTTACGGACTCTTCTTCTGGAGTTATGAGCCACAACTGTCCCTTTCTTACAGTGTCTGTTGATCATAATGTTATCTTTTATACACACAAGTAGCAGGGGACATGGAGGACATTACGTGGCAATTCCTGCCCAGTTAATAGTTCATTATAAAAATATCATTAACCACATAGTAAAGTTTTAAAAGGTTTGTTTCTTATTTTTCTAATTGATTTCTAATAATAATACAATTATTTTTATTATTATCACTATAATTAGTATGAATAATGATAACAAACACTATCATTATTATATGACAGCAACTCAAATACATCAGAAGGCAGAAAAATGGAGTCAACACTACACAAAACTGTTGAGAGGTTTTCTCTGGGACGAACAGTGAGCAAGTGGAGGCACAACTTAGCTTTTCCATTGGATAGGCCATATGGTTAGTCCTTTAAAAACTGAAATTTTAAATCTTCACCCTCCTATTTCTGTAGACAAATAAAAAAAGGTAGTTCAAAATGTAAAGATGAGACTCTTATTTGGAGAGACAAGAAGATGTAGAGCACAATGAAAGAGTCACAGTGTCAGAAGGACATGGAGAATGAATATAGATGATTAAATCATAGTGGAAATTTCAAAGTGCCCACAGGTCATAACAACATGGTTATAAAAATATAAAAGAAAAAAAGTCGCAAGAGAAAACAGCACAAACATTTTAAGCATCAATAGGTTCAAGTAAGGTTCTTAGAGGTCTTCCATCATACAAATGAGATACTGAGGAGGAGATTGTTTAGAATGCCAACTCAGAAATACTTTGTATTTTCATTTTATTTTTTTACTTTTCTCACAGGTTTGAGGCTTGCAGGGAAACACCCAGAGATGTACACTGTTGTGGGCTGACAGAGATTCTTTACGCTCACCAACAGAGCTGCCAAGCATCACCATTTCCATCTCAGTCACGGCTTTGGCAGCTGGAGAACACTTTCCCACAGGCACTGAACTACCATGAATACAGCTTTGTTACATGAGGAACCTGGAGTCCCTCCTCCTATCTTTCAGAAGCTACTGTTTGATCACTGCTGTGTGATCAAGGAGAAATTCATTTGTTGCTCAGAAAGGTCTGGGACTTTTTTTCTTTTTGCAAATACTAAAGTAACCACAGAGTATGGGTTCTGTGTGTGTGTGTAGGGGGAAAGTTGGGTGTTAAAAATCTCAATTAGCATTGAACTCTGCAAATACTTTTGCCAGAAAGGGGGAGATTTCAAAATGTCAAAATATTTTATTCTGAAAATGTGTAAGTAAAATGTTTTGACATTTTCAGAATTAAATACATCATTAAAGACATGGTGAAACATTTCATTTTGAGAAACAAACACTTCAACTTATTATTTCAAAACCCCCTTTCCATTTAAAAACTGTCTTCATTAGAAGAATAAGGTCAGAGGGAGTTTTTTAGTTTGACTCAAGCTGATTTTAATGTTTTTGTTCTGTTTCATTGAAAACCTTAAAAACTTTTCCCAGCACCCTTTTATTTTGAATGGTTCCTGCTTGTTCTCCCATCCAACCAGTGATGTGAAATGCAATAGTGATCTAGTTTTGAGCTTTCACTTTTCTGCTTGTCCTTATGTTTACTGTTTTCCTCTTGCTTATTCTTCTCTCTTTCCTGGAATAAATGATTGATTTTATTTAAAAACTACTGAAACGTCTCCTCCTTAGCTGAATACCCTTTAATCACTGTACTTGCCCATTTGCTTACACACTTGGCAGAGAGACGAGGCTCAGTTACAGTCTGCAGACCACACCAGGACAGCAGTTAAACAAGAAGGAAGAGGTTTCTGGCTCTGCCAATATCTGGAGTCAGAGTAAGATGCAGAGGACAACTTACATTTATCCTTTTTTGTTGTTGTTTTATCAGACCTGTGTGAAGTATTTCTAAAATGCCTGTTGCTGGTATTTCTCCAGCTTTCATCAGCCAACCTGCCCAGCAGCAGCCTAGTCATGATCCCAGTTTCTGATCTGTAGACACCGAGCTGTCCCATACTTCCCAGTTTCTCAGGTGGTGAGAAGCAAATTTCTTTCTGCCTAAGGAGTGGCCCATAAAGCATTCTTTATTTTTCTACCCTAATGAAGGGCCAGTAGGAATGTAAACCACTTTTAATCAGTTTTTAATCAATTGGCAGTATACTTTCTATGGTTGAAACAGGTGCTCGATAGCATTGAGCCCCCTTAGTCACTGACAGAAAATAAATTACTGCTTAAACCCCGAGAAGTACTTCCCATGATTCAGAGGGAAGGACTGTGACAGGGCACCATGGCCACCTTCATTTCAGATTTTCTGTCTAAATGAGCAAGATGACCCTAACTCCTGCAGCTGTCAGACAGTCATTCACTAGCAAGAAACTTACTGTGGAAGACTCATGTGAACAAAGAAACAGCCACAAGATGCTGAAATTTAAAAAAAAAAACCCAACTAAAACCAACAAAAAACGCCACAAACAAAAAAGATATAGTATGACAATGAAAATTACTTTTTAAAAAAATTCATGATGACAGGTGGTTTTTTTTTGTATTTTTCACAGGATGATACGTTTTCTGTCTACTATGTTCTGAAGAAACCAGAGATGTAACCTCATTTAATTCTTCTGGACATGCTGAAAAGCCACTTCGATGATAAGTTTTGCAAAACAGTTGAAATTCTGTACCCAACAGGCGGTTACAGGCAGTGTTTTCAAAATATGATTTATTCTTCGTTCATTACTTTTGGACAGGGACAGTTAGTTTGCTAACTGGTCATTGTTCACAAGTGTAAGGTGTTAATGACTCACTATGACATCATGCTTAAATTTTTTTTAATATTGGTCTCTGTTTTAATTGTAATTGAAAATCTAAACATGGAAGGTTGCATTGTGTAAAGGGTTTCTTTTCAGTTCTGTGAATTTCTGGAAGGTTTAAGGAGCAAATTTTGGGCATGATTGCCGGAAATGTGACAAACACATAGTTTTTCTGTCTTTGCACACAAAACTTTACATCAATATATAAGTACATAAAGGCTGTCTCTCACTTCCTCTCATTCCAAAACTGGAGGCATGTCCTTGTGTAGGGAGTGAGAGATGAAGCCAGCAGAACCGAGACACAGCTGGCAGTTTTAATCTGATCTAGCAGACCTGCTGTACGTACCTGCCTGCTCACTACAATGCAGTTTGTGGGGTAATTAAACTAAGTTCAGAAATATTGAATGAGGTAAGAACATGTCCCAGTGTTTGGATTCCAGGAGGCGTCGTGTGCATCTTTGGAGGTTACACGCTGCACTTGTCCTTGTGGCATTCTGTATGGCTGCTGCAGGATCAAGGTGATCTGGCATACAAGAAGGAGAAACTGGCACGCGTTGTCCTTCTTTGTCCCATGCAAGTGCATAAGGCAAAGTGCATATACTTTGTCTGAGAGTTACCAACTCCAGACATAGGAACAGCAAGATTTGTTGAAACAGCAATCTGAGCAAGGTGAAAAGGGGAGGTGCCAGCTGAAGCAAACTCTGCTTTAAGACTGTGTCAGGAGACTGCCTCAGTGCAAGACCACTGCCATGGAAATCTATCACAAGGAATGGATTTTTCAGTGGGAAAATCCATCATTGGCAATGCAGATGAATCTATTACAGGTGATGAATATTTACAGAATGGAAATTTTTATAATAACCACAATCTCTGGCTCCCAAGAACAGCCAGACAGCAAAAGAACTGAAGTAGTTCTGCCTTTTTTTCACTCGGGTAATTATTCATTAAGAGCAGGCACTTATTCTGCTTACTAAACAGTTAATAGCTGGTAGCAACCGTTTTGCAGGTGGCATAATACTAATACAGCTGAGATAGTCCAACAATATTTATTTGTTTATTTATTGACTGACTCTGTAGTTTAATAAGGAAAAATCTATTGAACTCCAGCCTTCTGTGATGAATAAATAATATTTTTGCCATTTATTTTCTATTCCAATATTTTGCTAATTTTTCTGTTTAAAATCACACGTCACAAAGTTATTGCCAAAGAGTTCTGCAAAAAGTGAATGGAAAAATTGTTTTGCACCAAGTGACTCTCTTAATCAATAGAAAAGCAAAATTATTTCCTTTTCTGATATGTTCATTAAAGGATGTGTCCAACCTCCATTTGCCTGCATTTGTGCTTCCTAGATGATGAAAGGCTGCTTTTATCATGAATTGAAATTTCAGTTTCAGTAGCCAGTACTGCTCCTCAGATGTAATTTTCCCCATATATAAGAAGTATCCTCTTCTTCTGTAGCTATTTTTCCTGTATTTTTATTTGTTTCTCTAGAGAATCAGAATGAGGAAGAAATCAATGGTCCAGTGTATTTCAATAGAAAACTAAATATCAGACTGAATAGTTTGTAGATACTGACATGAATTCGTGAAGATGAAAAGTCACTTTCAAAAGTACAGTTTTAAAGACTGCTTCCAAGCATAGAAATCAATGGAATGAAAGAGAAGCTGTAAAATCATAGAATCATACAATTGTTGAGGTTGGAAGGGACCTTTAAGATCATCAAGTCCAACCATTAACCCAACCTGACAAAAAACACTTCTAAACCATATCCCCAAGTACCTTGTCTACCCTTTTTTTTAAACACCTCCAGGAATGGGGAATCCACCACCTCCCTGGGCAGCTTATTGCAAGAGCTCGATATTGTTAGGTGACTTAGGCACTTAAAACCCTAACTGTCATTGAAAGTTAGTGGTTTTTAAACTCTTAAATCACTCTCATATTTGAAATTTGGGCTAAAATATCACACAGAAAGCTCAAAGAATTTCACCCATTTGCACTGCAGCATCTGTGCAGGAGGACATCGTCTTTTTTGAAGTGTGTGATTCCTACGTAACTGCAGCTATGGTTTTAAGAGTTTTGTGAGAACTCTGGGTTTTTTGCAACTCTTGACACTTTTCTGAAAGCTTTAAGAACAAAGCCTGAATTAGAATAATTCAGAAGGCAGTAACGCTGCCTTCTCCATCCTGTCCTCCACTTACACAAGAGGTACAGAAGACAGGGTCATTAGATAGAATCTAAATGTGTATGTCTGAGGGCAGAGCTTTGTCCAAATACCATGTCACCTTTACTTCCGTGCATCATCTGTGTCTGCAGATAGAAAATGGAAATTTCCCACATCTGTTTCCAATGCAATGTCTTGTTTTTTTAAATACAAAGCAAACCAAAAAAAGACCACAGAAAACCTAACACAGCCATTCTCAGGGGTTTGATAACATTGGGTTTTACGTTAGCTGTTATTTCAACTTGTTAACCTCTGTTTAGTTTCTGATCTTCTTCAAGGTCTTGAACTTCTTCAAGTTTTTATTTTGGAAGGCCAAGCACACCATGAACAGAAGTGGAAGAAAACATGTTCAGAAATATCTATAATTCTGCATCTGGCCATCACTGAGAAAATCCCATAGGGGGAGAAAAAAGAGAAGGAAAATGCTCCATGCATGCTCCACGCATAGAGCTGTACCAATCAAACCCAGTAATTTAGTGCTTCAAACACTCACATGGGCTAGAGTAGCCCACAATCATCGTCATAATAATAGAACAAATTTTGACTTACAAAATACACCTGGAGCAGCCAGCAGTTGCTTTCCTCCTTGAGCTATAGGGCTGTGGACAATCATCTTCCTGACAGTATTGCTGAGAGAGGATCCCTGAAGTTTTCTTCTGGTCTTGAAAACCACACTGAAGAGTGGAGCTCATGCCCAAATCTTGCCTTGCCTGAAGCTGAAATGCAGCCAAGGCATGCACCCACAACCTGGACCTGGGAACAGCTGCTGGTATCTGCATTTCAGGTACCCTCTCACTTTTTAGGTAGGAATTTTGCGTCATTAGCTAGTTCAAATTAAATATTATCAAAATTGATGTGTTTTTTAAAATGTATGTTATTTTCAGGGCCAGCATTATATCATTATCTGGGATAAAACAGAAAATCATCACATGATTATGCCTCAGGCACGTTTGTGTGGCTCTCATGGGAACAGAACATCTGCAAATACACACACACATACAGACACAGAGGTACACACACAGCGCAGGAATGGCTAAAGTGGACTATTGCCTCCAGAGATATTCTGTAGCACTTTTTTCTGATCATTGCATGACCATAACCATTATGCAGTTCTCAATCTTCCCCAAAAGTGGCTACTTTAAATTGAGCAGAAATAACTGAGAAAATCTTAAGCTGACCTTTAACTGTGTAGCCTGCAGGTATGCAGAGAATCAAATATCACGGAGAATCACAGAGAATACAAATTTATACTTGGAAAAAAAACCATTCAGGCTAACCAAAAAAGGCTTATTGTACTTTCATTAAATATGTGCTATCCCTTTTCATGAGATTAAAAAGAAGATGAGGAAAAAGATGTGAGGAAAAGTGAAAAGGAAGAAGGAAAGAATAAAGCGAGAGGAGTGTTTGTTTCAAGAATTCTTTCATATAACCTAATAGTACAGATGAATTTTTTTTAAAAGAAAAAGTTTTCAAGGACTGAAAAAATAAACGAATCCTAAAGGAAATGTCTCAAAGATGACTGGGAAAGGATGCTATCTTGAAATTACATAAACAAAAGGCTTTTCTCTGCTAAATATTCCCCATTTCTTCCTGTTTCTTTCTGCCATATACAATGGCTCCTTGTACATTTATCTCTTGCACCAAAAGACAATTGTCTGAAGGAAAGTTTGCTCTTCTGCAGCAAATGAAGGTGCTTCAGTCAGCTGACAGAGACAAATAAACAGTAGGCAGTGATCCATATTTTTGCTTCATTACTTTCAGNTTTTTTTTTTTTTTTTTTAAATGGGACTAAATCCAGGTGCCAAACAGTGAGGTACTACATTTTATGCAAAGCAAAGTAGCTAACTGATATCTGGTGTTATCTAAACGAGGTTCCCTGCAGAGCTCTGTGCTCCTTACTTTTTATTTGCTATGCTGATACATGACCTGGGAGAACATGCTATAATTTTTTTTGCTTTCAGACCATATCAGAAAGAGTAGGAGCATCAAACTTTGTCCACTGAGATGTTAATAAGCAATCAGAGAGATGGCAATGGACAGGAGGGGCAGCCTGTGGAGGAGCAGCCTGTGGATGAGCATGACCCACCTCACTGTGCGTTATGCAGCAGATTGACTGGTTCATGTAGATTCAGAATGGAACATGATTTCACTTTACAATCATCAGGCAGGGCAGCAGTGTCTGAAACCGCACTGGTACCAACAACCTCCAAAGAACTAGGGAAAGCAACCATGCTTTGATCCCTTAAAAGCAATGGAGTTACATTTTTAAATGGTTAGATGCTTACTCTATAACTTTACAAACCCTCTTCCATCAATTAGATCAATGCATTTCTTTAAATGTTTACTGCAGCCTGACTTCCAATGATGGTGTATGTACCAGGGAGTAACCTGAAATTTAGGAAGACAGCCCCGTTCTTAATAGTTTCCTCTGTGTGAGTGGCAAAATTTATTACCGCAGTGAAACCTGCCTGACCTCTGGCAGGTAGCTTACATCCCCTTAACCAGGAAAAAAAGTCCAACCCAGTATCGTGTGGTCCTATTCCTGCAGGGAACTATTGTGCACGTGTCATCCAGTTACCTGCCCATGCATTTTGTTCCTGCCACTTATCAGGACTTTTCAGCATATGCTGGGGAACAGTGGAGGTGATGCTCCTCCTTGGGAAGATTCCTCTCAATGATTCTCCTTTTGTGCTTGTAAGGAGGGTGAGGGAGGGATGTTCCTTCCTTCTTCCCCTGTCTCTTCAGCAAAGCTCACCTCAAGTTTTATACTTAGGAGACAAATTAGTAAATACGACGTACCAGTAAAACTGGGAGAGTGCCTTGAAGAGTTAGTAAAGAACACAGCAAGGTTAAAAAAATTGTCTTTGAACTTAGGTACCACTTTTATTGCCATTATGAGAAGTAAGTCAGAATCATTAACAATTACATACTGAGAATACATTCAAATTAAGAAATTTTATATTTCATCTGTGCTTGCCCTGCAATTTCTAAATGGAATGTTAGAGCATATCTATTTTCTGTGTGGTATTACGAGTACAGATTTTGCATATGTTTCCTGTCTGAAAAGTGTTGTGTGTTTGGGTAAATATATTTTCTATCTTTCCTAAATGGTGCAGACATTTGTATCAAAACCTCTGAAAATTAGGAAATTAGGTTCAAGTCCAGACTCAAACATTTGCTAAAGAAATCTTATGGTCAAAATCGTCCGTGCCCTAAACACTGGTCTCTCAAAGTGGCGTCCCAGGTCCTCCCTCCTCCAACACAGGAACCTGGTCCGTAGAGACTGAAAAGCGTGTCTTCTGCAAGGCAAAAACTCTAAATAAGCTGGCACCAGTGAATTGCCATAGCAGAGACCAACCCACCTACAAACACTTTACCCGTTTAGACTAGCTACTCCAGACATTTTTTAATCAATTTGTTAACACTTTCTTTTTGTGTGAAGACGCTTCACCTGGAACAGTATCTTTGCTCAGCCCTAAGCAAACACTGTGGGTGAGTTTCTTGTATTGAGAGAAATATACTGTTGTGATCCTTGTGAAACCTTTTTCTGAAGTTTCTGGACGTTGTAGTTTGCACAGAGTGCCCAAGTCTAGCCACCAGTCTCTAGTCTCTGCTTGGACTGCCAGACTGGCACACCAACCAGACAGCAGGTTTAACTTTCACTCTGGATACTTGTTTAAACACTGTTTTCTAAAAAAAGTCAGCGTGATCTAGACAGTGTTTCAAGTCAGCTGTAAAAGTAAGAGCAATTACGGAAAAATCAGGCTTGGTTTTCTGTCATGCACATGAAAGGTGTTATAATTATCACACAGTGGGGATTTGAGGGGCTGGAAGATGAGCCCGTACAACCACAACTTGGATCAGATACTTTACCTATTGTCTTGAAGATGTAAAGCATTTTTCAGCACAATCTGACCTCTACTGGAAAATGTCACCTGCTGCCTCTGCTTGAATACTACCAATACATAAATTATAACTCTGGTAGAGTCATTTCAGTAATATTTTATATTATGCCAATTACCAGTGTTCAGCTGATTCTGAAAAGATACTTAGTCTGCATCGCATGTTATATCCGTGGTCTCCTCCCAAGTAACATGGTTCATCATGTTTTGTGTCCAAGTAATGCTGGCAACTCTGTCCCATTTGTAAAAGTATAGACTGTTCTGTCAATGTATCTAAGCAGAGGAAGCCAGCAGTTTCCAAGCTTGCAGAACAGCCTTTATTGGTTGTTCTCTAGATCATTTCTTACAGGTTTGAAATAGGTCTCTGGTCTTTGCTTATTGGCAGAAAGATCTTTAAAGGCACAAAATACAACCGTGTCTGTGATAGTTACAGCCACACAACTCCAGCAATTTCAGAACAGTGGGCAGTTTCCATGATATATGGAGAAAGGTAGCATCCCTTACACGACTGAAAGATCACTGCTCTTGTTTTGTAACTATGGTTTTACAGAACTTCACAGGTGTGGAAGAACCAATGGAATGGTTCAATTTAAAGCCATACGTAATATTTGAAGAAAGAAGTGTCCACCAAGACCAAGTTCTTTTTGTGTCATTAAGTTCACCTATTCCATTTTACTTCTTCAAGTTTACCTACAGTGACTATGAAATACATCAAATCAGATATGTCTAACCATGTGGACTTGAATGCACACCAAAAATATCCGGTACCATGATTCAAATAGAATAGAATAGCTAGCATTCAAATAGAATGCTACCATGAACAGGAAAACACTTCCCCTTTAAGAGAAAAATTTAGTCTGGAAGAATTCCCATGGGGAATAATAGACTAGCGAGGCTGATTTGTAAAACCTGTATATACTTACGGTGTAAAAATTCTGTTATAAATTCAATAAATTTTGTCTGGAGTTATTCTTGTTATTCAAAATTTAAAAAAATAGATTAAACAGTTAAAAATCAGTAAAGACTAACAGTTGAAATGAAGACTGATACAAGGAAATAGGCAATTTGCTTACATGGGTCTATGGGCCTGTTAGAATTCACTGTGTGCCTCAAATTACTATCATGGGCATATATGTGAGGAATGAAAATAACATATCTGATATGAAATGTCTAATATGGTGATACAGACAATGCAAGCTGCTATGTATGACATTGAAGGTTAACAACAGGAAATGTTATCTGATTAAGTTCCCATGACTACAGCTTAGTCTTTATATGGATGCATGCATTTGGCACGTCATTTAATGATGCGACCACTGAAACAAGCAGACAGGGGCTACGACACAAAAAGTTCACGGCTGTCAAGCTCCGATCCGTGAGCGGCTGTGTCCTCTGCAGAAAAGCCACATCATGACTATTATACTCCCTTCCCAAACAAAGAAGCAGTGCCAGCTGAATAATGAAAAACTCACAGGATCCAAGAAACTCTTTCTTTGCTGCAAGGAGCCTTGAACAAAACAGCTGACTTGTTAAGGAGGCTTGATTAGACTATTAGGACAGCTGGACTTGCGTGAGCTCAAGGAGGTTGCAAGTCAGACAAGCTCGTTCAGAAAAGTGATTATAGAAGAGCTGCTGCAAGGAGTTAGAAGTGCTGTGGCTTTCAGGATTTAGCACAAGGCAACAAGCTTTATGCATGCTTGTTTTTCTCATTTAGGTTGTTCATTTAGCCCAGAGAGTATTAAAATGATATGCCATGAGTTTATAAAGATAGATACAAAGATAGGTCTGTTGAGCAAAGAGATAGTGTTCTTAGGGGGTACATCAGGTACACAAGGCCCCCAAAAGATATGATTTTCGTGTTGCTGTTTTGATTCTGAGGTTTTAATTCTGGTCCTGCCATACAAGTCACATGTTGGCTAGAGAATGACCTTTGTCTTTTAGACTTTTGATGCAAAGTAGCATTGATCACTTTCTGATGAGGTGAAGAAAAAGGATACAGAGACTTAGGGGGTGAAGAGTATAAAAGCCTACTCTCAAAATGAATGGAGTGAACCACAAGATTATTGTTGTTATGTATATAGACATAGGACCATAGCATAATAATTTTAAAAAACAGAAAGACTCTTTTTTAAATGGTGTTAAAGATGAATGGGAAACCACAGTGAGAGTGGGTGGTCTTATTTGCTGGAGTGAGATATCAGCTGGGACCTCTTAACATTTCAAAGGTGGGATTTTAGAAGGTTTTACAAGAAGGAACTGTAATAGTAAAGGAGGAAAAGACTAAGGCATTTATTAGGAGTCACAGTGAAGGTAAAAAGGAATTTGGCAATGAAACAGCAGTAGACAGACTTCTAGATGAAGGCCCTGATTCCCCATGTTAGTCTTTCACTACTGATCTTCATAAGCTTCAGTGAAACTATTTTTGTTTTCATCCATTCAAGCGTCAACAGGTTCAGATGTGTAGATTTGTGGTACAGAAAAGAGAGTCTTAGGTGAGAAATACTGACATGCTTTCTGACTAGAGGGTAGTATTGCACTAAAATAAGCTCTCTCTTCTAAGATGCTGTGGATTAAGGACTTTGAATTTGATGTCATCTAAATTTCTACCTGTTAAAAATTTACTAACTTGATATGGTTAGTTCTTTCCAAAAACAACTGCTTCTATAAATTAGAATAACTGGTTGCAATATCTTTTGATGGGAACAAAAGAATTTAAAAATTACCTGAACGTTATGTTCTTGGCTCTGTTTTTACTTGTCTACCCGCTATCTTTCATAAAGCTAAACCTACTAAGTGACATAGTTATAAAAGATGGCGTATGATTTGGGTTTGAACAGCTTTACATGGGGGATCCACTACCTCTGCATATATTGATGAAACAAATGAGGTGATTGACAATATCACTGTTACTAAAAACCTTGTTTCTTAAATATCAGCTGCAAAGTTCACTGAGCCATCTCAGTGATACTGCATGAGCAGTATGCATCATGGTTTAGCAAGCCTATAGACGGCACTTTTCGCTATAATTAATATGATCATCAAGTAAACATTCCAATTCTGATTCTGGCTTAATAACAGCATATGTAATCAGGGGTTTTGCTGGACTTGTGTAAACAGAGTCCTCTGAATGCATATGATGCAGTCACGCTATTAAGATTTCTGCATGATGTTTCGGATGCCTTGAGCCATACCCAGCTTCAGTGGCTGCTCTAGCAATTTTTAGGTTTGGGGTAAACCCAGAGGCCTGAAGTGCACGTGGAGACTGTTCCCTGCATGTGTGCTGCCCATGCTTTAGCTCAAAACCCCAAAGTCAACCAGAACTAAGACTTAGGAAGACTTTACAGAGCATTGTGAAGTTCAGGTGGAGATAGACCTTGCCATGCCTTACATAAGAACTTCCCTTGAGTTTCACTTAAACTAGAATCAATAGAAAAATAATGGTATGGCACAAATACCCCCAGCAGGGTTCCCCAGTGGAGTAACTTGCTTAGACTTTTTGACTCCTTCAAAAAGTGGGTTGCAGTAAAAGAAGTTTGCATGACTTTTTTCAGAGTTAGGGTCAAGTGCAGTTTTTGTAACTCAGCATGCTCTAAGATGAGAAATCCTAGCAATTGAATAAATAAAGGTCAACAGTCCAAACTAGATTAAAACTTGGGGATATATGAATCTTTAATGATTTCATTCTCCGAAAGTTCAACTGTAGGTGCTCCTTCAAATGCTTTTCTGAAAAAGATGATAGATGAAAGTCCAAGAACTTCTTAGCATTTGTCATAAGCTGCAGTTCTTAATGAAATATTGTGCTATTGCAGGCTCCCAAAGCACCACAGAGTCACAAGGAATATAGGATGTAAGACAGGAGCTCGAGACACAAGATGTATTGCAGCCCAGGCATCCTTGAGAGGCTTTCTGAAGGATACCATTTTTTTAATGTGTCTGGGAAACTCTGTGTCTTCTGTATATTATGGATTTTTCAGCTGTTGAGTCAGGGCTTCTTTCTCCCGTACTCCATACTCAGGCTCCATATGTTTATTTGTGCTCATTTTGATGACTGGAATGAATGCCATTCTAGTTCTATGACTCTAGTCTATTTTTAATGAAATATATTTCTTATGTATCAGTTCCACCTGGCACAGATAAAAGATATCTAATATCCAAGTCAACATGCCTGCTGGCTGTGATGATATTTTTTAACAATTTTTAGTTTTATTAAAGATCCAGCCTAGTGGGCTGCTATATTTAGTGTTAGTATAACAAGACTGACACAAAAATAGGAAACTGAGTGTCCAAAGCCAGCAGTGCTTTTTGAAACCTCTGGTTGGGTCTGTAGGGCAAAAGAGATTTTAAATGGATAATAACATTAAGTATGCAACAGAAAATGCATATAAACTTGTGTACTTTGAAAGAGATAAATGGATCAAATAAAGTTATTTTAATACAAATTTCTTCAGAAAGTGAAAATTTGCTGGTGGCTCACCACACTAGAACAGATTCCTAATAGAATACATATATCAACAGTGTTCCAAATATAAAGGCGAGGTGTCAGTGAGGTGAATGGAGCATTTTATCCAAATGCCAAATGTCAGATTACTGAAAAAAGCATTTTGAGCTGAAATGAAACTCAGTAAATGATCTCATGTGGACAGCTTGAAAGGTATAAATATTACCTAAAGTACAGCTCCAGAAATCTGAATATTCATTGCCACATGGGAGCATGGTGCTTGTGACAGGAAAAGTTGCAATGAGTTATGATGATGATCTAATTACATTTGAAATAATTCATATCGAAGAAACCAAAGAAGGAAAAGAGAATCCAAGGGAAACTTAAGAGAGTATAATCTTAAGGGTCAGCTTGGCATGTTGCTCTCCAGATTAAGATAAAAAAAGTTTCTTTTGCATAAGCTGAATTTTGTAGCCATAGAAAAAATACTCAGGTACGGTCACTGTAAAACACGAATTGTCAGTTGTCATTAACCGTGGTGGACAATCACTATTAATAATTGTCTAGAAAATGGTTAACATTAGGAACAGTAAAAAAATGGAACTTTTTTCTGTGCACTGGGTGAAATACAGACATGCACACACAGAGGAAATCAGAATGAAGTATACTTCATACCTGTCCTGGTTTCCGCTGGGAAAGAGTTAATTTCTCTTTCTAGTGATTGCTGTGAAAGGAATGTCAGTAATACCTATTGGGTTTAGTTGTTGCTAAGTGATGTTTACCTCATTCAAGGACTTTTTTTCAGCTTCCCATAGAAGCAGAGACAGAACGATGGAATGGCAAATAAAATATTCCGTACCATAGACTTCATGTTCAGTATATAAAAGGGAGTTAGCAGGGGGGCGGGAAGGAGCAATCACTGCTTGGGATGGTACCAATTCACCGGGCGGTGAGAGTGTCTGGTGTTATTATTATAATTCTTATTAATGTTATTATTACTGTTATTTTTCCTTTTCTGATGATGTTTTATTACAGAATCACAGAATGATCAGGCTTGGAAGGGACCTCTGGAGATCATCTAGTCCAACTAAACTGCCTTTATCTCAAACCACAGGTTTTTTCCTTTCCCCTCCTTTTCTCCTTCTTCTCCCTTTTGGGAGGAGTGGAGGGGTGGGTGAGTTGCTGCACGGTGGGGGTTAAACTGTGGCATTACCTCATAATTTCATTACTGTTATTTTTTTCTTCTTTTTTTTTGTTTGTTTTGGGGTTTTGTTTTCTTTTTTTCCCTGTTACCTTGGTGTTTAAAATAGAAAATATAGGGGGAAAAAAGTGTCTAAAAAGAATGTATAAAGTGTCCATTGGCAGTAATTTATTATGTAAGATACTTGTTGTGAAGATAGTTTTCTCTAAGAATCACTTTTTTTTTGCAAGTACTCACTGTAGCCTTACATTCTTAGGCATAGAATGAATTCACCACTACAGGTGACAGCAAATAAACTCTTAATAATCTGAGAAACATGACAAAACAACAAAGAAAAGCCACTATTTCTTTCTAATACCTGCACAAGACTTTTTTTTTTTGAGAGATCTTGCAGACCAGCTTAAAGATGGTCAGCCCGTGATAACCATACTTCCATGACTCATTCATTTCCAGAATTCCTAGTCAATCCCACTATAATAATTTCAGGTGAACTTATAATAATAATAATAGTATCAGTAGTAAAAAAATGAAAACATATATAGTGATCCATAAACAAGAACATTTACATACCAATTTCATAAGAAGCAGGAGCAGAACAAATTCTTTGGGTTAGAATTTAGCCGTGTTCAAAGAGGTTAGTTTTATGAGGATTCCCTTGGCACAAATATTACAAACTAAAGAGAAATACTCAAACACAAAAGTGACCATCTTCCCAAACTGGGAAAAGTGATTTTCATTGGAAAAAGCAAATATTTGAGACTTTATCTGCATGAGGTGTTTTCTAACCCATAATTAAGGGGTCCCCGTGCAAAAGCTTCATCATCAATACACCTAATACATCATTGGAGCCAACTGTGATGGTTAATGACAAAGATAAATCAGGCAAATGGAAATATATTAAAAAGAAACCACCAACAAGAAATGCCTAATCCAACACTCGTAAGATTTAGGAGACATGCCTTGAGTATAACACGGTCATCTATTGTAAAGGAGTAGGGGTAACGTACATAGTAAGACATACCATGAAATTTCATCTAACAGAAAATGCTTGGGTCAGCCATGTCAAATGTATAATGTATACAGTTTAAGGACAAAATTTACAACAATTGCACTGAGAGGAAGAGACATTGCTGAGTGAAAAGCATCCCCTTGTGTGCAGTCCCAGCATGACTACTGTTCTCACTGACGAGTATCTGAAGTCTAACCCTCTTCTGTTTGTCTTTAATTAGATACAGGCATAACATCCGCAACAGTGAGAGGAAGAACTGAAGAGGCATGAGAAACACTGATATTTCTGTTCATGTCTTACCCTTGCATAAGCAGGCATAGCTCAATGGAAGCCTACCTGCATTCGCACACATTATAGGGTTTTCTGTAATTCCCAGTGTCTATTAAAATTAAATTGACAATAAGCAACAATTGAGTTTCTACACTACATGCCTGTGGACTCCTCCATCAGCTATATCAATTACAAGATAGTAAAAGTTGTTTAAAATCATCTGAAGTTATTTGCTCAATGGCTGTATTACCTACACAATGAATTCTGTGAATGTTTAACCGGCTCTAATTTTATCAGTAATGAATATACTGTGTTTAAGACTACCAAAAAAAAATCTCTTTTCACCTATAAAAACTGTTATTTATATTAACTGAAAATCAAAATATACCTGAATTAGAAAGAAAAAAGCCCCATATCCTAATTCATATGGTCAGAAAACTGGATTCCCTGCAGCTTCAGACAATGACTTTGTGAGAATAACTATACAAATATACAGTAACGCTAAAGATAACTCTTTGTAGATACTCCAATGTTCTTTCTTGATCAGACTTTGCTGATCCATGGCTATTTTTTTCATATTTCCATTTTATTGAGATATAAAGTAATTCAAGATATTAGAAGGTTTAATGGAAAATGTCATGTCTAGCTCCACCCACAGAGTTCTATCCACAGACATTTTTGAAAGTGATCAAATTTGGGTCAAATCATGTGTTACACAGGTTATAACCATTTTCACTGTTTCAGGATCTATTCCGTTTGATTCTCTTTATATATCATTGCTTTTTTACAATGTCCTTTATGCTGACACTGTGTGACTTGAGGTTACCTTGTGCATCTATTCAGTTTATCTAACAAATACCAAATAACAGTTACAAGGACAAATCCTCTATCTAACTTAAAAATTCAAACTTTCTTCCAATTGCTAAGCAAAAATATGTGACATTCTTCCTCATTAGTACATTTTATGAAGCTTCTGATGTATTCTACATGTTTTTGGAAACCTACCCATAATGTTATTTACCAATAGATTATTTGAGAAAGTGTATGAGACAGCAGGAAAGTGGGCACATTTAAACTCACTTCCTTACTTTTTTAAGTCCATTGATCATTATGATGATGTTTTTATTAAACTGTTATCAAAGATGAATTTTCCATAAAAAGCAGTTGTTTTCATTTTTCTTAGTTGGAAACAGCGTGAAGTGGTGCTCATTCTAACCCAGACAAACTGAAGCAGAGAGCAACCCTCAGTTTGTCTATCTGAAGCATTAAGAACATTCTTCACTCAGACATCACAGACTAACAGAATTCTTGAGAACAAGCTGAAATTTTAAAAATATTGACTACGTAGCCAAACCTCAGAGGGTGACAGTAGCAGAATTCAGACTCCAGATTCACAGGCAATTCAGTATAAGTGTATTTAGTATACATATTACACAGCAGATACATCAATAAGGTGTACCATGTAACCTGCTGATTTTCTATTACAAATGAGCATGTGCTACAATTTCTGGAATTTACGCACAGTTTTAGGAACTCTGTTGAAGATGCTGTCTGTTGCATTAGGTATTCATCACAGGTTCATACACAACATATAGTAAATCCTTTTTCCTAGAAACCTTCGTTCACAGAACAAGAAGAATATCAGAGAGACCAAGGGCACACTCTGCCCTCAAGACATGGTGATGCCACTACCATGCTGATGCCATTCTCATGCAGTCTCTTGTTCTATCTTCTTCTTTCTAAATGAAAAGTTACTGTTTTGCTAGTTAATTTAATTACCTGTGGGATGTATCAGAAGGTGCCAGTGCAAAGCCTGAATTCCACTCCAGGTGGGTAAGAGGTACTGGAAGGGCAGAAGGATTTTTGAAGCCATAAGGCAAATATATCTGACTCCATGACTGTATAGTTTGATTAAATAACATAAGAATAAATACCAAACCCTCTGCGGTGTGAAACACTGTGAGCTCAAGTTGCTAAAATTACGGCTGAATAAAAGACAAGGATCTGCAAATCATTTCCCCCAGCCTCTCCTGGTGAGAAGCCAGTGCTAGATTCAGAGTCTGAGGTAAAACTCTAAAACTGCTCTTGCTCTTTCCAAGATGTACTGAATGAACTTGCGGCTCCCAAACTCCCCTCAGAAACATCTCCCAAAACAGCTGTTAATTGGTACAGTTAACAGTGTTTAACTGGGAACCACTTCATTGACCAGTTATATGAGGTGTTGTTGGGGGACAAGAATAAGGGAAGTGTGTATTTTTCCTTCAGATTATGGTGATTACAGTGCAAGCTGTAGCTTTGAACAGCTGCATCAGATAATATAAATCCCCGGTACTAGGATTTTTGCTTTTCAAAGTGCACCAGAATCCTGACTTTCATTGAAGAAAAAACTTGATGGGATCCACATCCTGCTATTGCCATATATTCCCTTACCTTTATAGAGGAATCACCTGTTCAAGAAAATCAAATATTGGCTTTGTATGGCTTATCTTGCCTGAAACATTACCTTGGCTGGACATATTTCTTTGTGGTAGCAGCAGCAAATAAAGCAAACAGAACAATTGATGGTTACTCAGCACAGAGTAGGGCAGAAGAGAGAAAAATCAACATATACCTGATACATTACAGCTACTTTTAAGTATGGCCTGTCTCTCCCTTGTGGCTTCATACATGTAAGAAGTTTCATGTTTGTTCAACTAATAATTTCCAAACTCTATTCTCAGACATAACTGAAAAATTGAGTGCATTTTCAGGTATCAGGCCACAAAGAAAAAAAATATATACTGCGTGTAGGTGATGATAAGATGTTTTTGATGGCTAAATTTCTTTTTGAACCGTCCTTCTTTCACTACAAATAAATAATCTGTATTCCCTTTAATTCTGCAGAAATAAGGCAGCAAGCGCTCTTTAATCAGCATCTGGCCTATTCCAGACCTGCACCTCCTCTGGGTTCTGCTACCACTGGCCCTGAGTCGTAGCAGGAGTGAAAACAATCGCCTAGCAGGAAAGTAAAAGATCTGGTGGAAGAGGCAATTGCAGTTATTCTCATTATTTTTAAGGTAACCCCCTAAAGTCACTTTGTCTTAGAATTAACAGATGCACACCTTAAAATGTGGTTTTAAACTAAGACATTGAGAGGCTTGTGCCAACATTGCTGGGTGATGAGCAACACTGGCAAGTGCTGCTGAGATTTCCAGATCATTTGCCATGGTCACCAGCAGTATAGCTGTGGCTATAGTCGAGTCTCCCTGTGGCTGCTTCCTTGCCACCCACTTTTGCAAAAATCGAACAAGCACAAAACTGTGTAAGGCATTTTAGTACTCACTCTTTAAATGTGTATTTGTAACTGAAAGAGGTACACATCTGAACCACAGATAGTTTGATCGTAAACTTCGTCTGTAATATTTGTTTCTGACTGCAAAACACATTAACAGCTGACACCATTGTGAGTCTCAGTAAGTAACTGTGTGTTTATACCGTGGCATCTATCTCCCATATTGCTTCTGCAGTTGAACTAAAAGGAAGTACTTAAATGGTCAAAAAACAGAGAAAGGAAGTTAATTTCATCTGTGTTACACACTGGCTTCTAGTTAATATTGTCAGACCAAAAAATATGCAACTGATTTGTTGACTTGCAAGCTAGGTAAAAGTTTAACTCAGAAATCCAACCAGAAAAAAGGAGAAAAGAAAAANAAAAAAAAAAAAAAAAAGAAGAAGGCAGCAGGAGATTTCACAAGAACTAAAACACAAAAAAATTGAGGGTAGATAGAATGTTTGTTCTTACCGTTACAGAAAAAGGTCTTTCATGCCTTTACCAACTCAGCCTGGATATTTAACATAAATTTAAACTTAACTCTTTAAGATTCTGAGATGTTTTGTCCTCCAACTTTTTTTTTATTTTTTGATAACTAGGATCACCATCTGAAATCCGAAAATAGAATAAAAAATATGTTACAGAGCATTTGACAGAACAAGTATAAGTCCAGTCAACACGTTTCAGATTTAAAGTTACATTTAAACTTCAGGACCATGATTTTTTAAAAGAGAACACATATACTTAAACTCTTACTTCAGGTTTTGGAATTAGCGACATCTCACATTTTGGAATTAATGACCCCTATCAGCTGCCACTAACTTTAATTAGCTTAATGTAAGACATCATTGTGATTCATATGTCTCATTCATTTCCTCTGTAGACATGGTCCTATTGGGTACAAAAGCACTGCACAGGAGCTATACACTACAGGCAGGGCTTGGGGGTATTTTAGATATTTCTGGCAAGTGCTTCCCCCAGATTAAGAGGGATTCGTAACTCAACTATGTAACTGTGATTCCTTTCTGAAAAAAAGTGGAAGAAAAGGGTAGCTCTTCAGATTAAGCTGAAGACTGTGCAGCACAATGGTAAGATTGGGATTTAATACTCTATCCACATTTTCCAAACACGCACCCTTCCACTGGCATCTTTCAGCCTGACCTCGACAGTCCTCGCTATCTTGCTGGTGTATGGACCATGAGGGCAGTAGTTTCTTCTCTGTGTTGCTCTTCAGCACCTCACTGTTCCAGATGCTCTAGAGCCAATTCAGACAACACATTTTGTAAGCCATTATAGAGAGCACATTTTATAAGCTATTATCATGGTAAGTCTGAATATTGCATTTTAAACTATTTAGCTTATAGACTGATAAATTATGCATGCATTAACTCAGTTAACTCTATTAGCACCTTAACACAAAACTAATGGAACAATTGAATTATTGATAAGCCACTTCTACATAATTATATGAAATTATAGCTAGGAGCAATGAAACTTAGGGATATGAGCTTGTCTTTCTGAATCTTGATTTTCACACATGAAAGGATCCTTAAGCATGTGCATAACTTTGAGAAAGTCTTAAGCACATATTTAGGTAACTTCCAAATCTGAGACAGATCCTGGTTAGTGCATAAGGGAGAGAAAGAGATCCTGTAGGAATAGCATTAGTGATTCAATAAGTGGCACCTCATTATCGACTGAATGATTCAGCTTAGTGCAAAGTATTGAAGGGCTCATTTTTCTACTGAGATAAAAACTAAGGGTTGCCGATGACTCCTGGCTTTTATAGCTCTCATAGCAATTTGAAGGTACTGGTACTGTGGAAAATTACGTATCAGCTGGGCTTTCATGCTGTGCTATTTGGATAATACTCTGTTTCAGTCAGTGGATAGTTCTACAGTGTAGTGGGAACAATTACATGGTCCTAAAGATGTTTCAGCTGTGGATGAGGCAACTCCCAAGCACAGTCTGTATTTTAGCACAGGCCAGAGAGCAGTCCCAATAACCACTTGAAGCTACGTGCATGAAACTACACTGATCTAGACAGAAAGCTGCCTGAACAGCAGAGGATGAGCCTTCACACTGTTCACTTTTCTTGCTGAGACACAGCTCACTAGGAGAGGAACTTTGTGATATGCGCAGCGTGGGACATTCCAGAGCACTGCTGCAAGCAGCCTTTCCAGGGAAATGGAAAAGCAGCTGCTCTGAGTACTGCGGCATCATAGCTCACAAACAGAGCCCGTATCTGCTAGGAAAATGTTATTAAACTTGCAGGCTAATAACGCTGGTTATTCTTTAAATATCAGATTTAAAGCTGTCTGTACAATCTCTGTTTAAACACATTTATGGTATCATATGCCAGGTACAGTCACACACTATTTTTCCGACAATGTGCAAGTCATTTCCTTACCATGTAACAAGCAGTGGCCCTTCATGGTCCTCCACCTTGCTCTGAGTACCAGCTCAAACTCCAAACTATTTTCTGGTTAATTAGTTTCCTCTTAGATTTCTCTTATCATGTAAGTTCAGAATACTGCTGCACTTACACTGAAACAGGATATTTTCAAGGACAGTCTCCTTGTATTTCCATTGCATCAGTGCTAATGTTTTAGACTTTTTACTGAATCTCATTATAAAAGGTTGTCTGCAGGCAAGATCTTTTTCCATCCTGAGCCCTAACAAAGGTTGTTGAGTTTGGTTCTTTAAACCTTTAACTGTTTTGGCAGTTGCGAGTGCATGCAGCTATGATGGGGGCAGGGGGAGAAAAATAAAGTCAGGTTATCCAACTGTCCTGGTTGAGGAAGTGAACCTGGAAGCAAGAAGCCAGGTACTCCTCTGCTTTCTACTCTGCACAATCATTTCACTGATGCTAGCCATTACAGAGTCAGATGGTAATATCTTATGATCATTTTGCAAACCTTGCAGTTACTCAGCAGCAGGGACTTTCAATAAAGTCAGTATAAGTCACTGAGGATGCAGTTATGCAATTGTGTGAGGCATTCTCTACAGGGCCACTGAAAAGGACAGTTCCACTCCTCTCCCACCTTTCCCTACCCACTGCACTAGTGACAAGTAACCTGGCCCAAGGAGCTATGCTGCATTAGTGTCCTTCCAATTTCATGCTGCCTAGTGGCCTCAGCTTCCTAAACACAGGAAAGCATCAGAGCAAAAGTGGAGGGGGAAAGAGTACTGTGACAATCTTGCAGCTGCCAGAGTTAGATGGGCTTGAAGGTACTGTAAAATCACATCTGAACCTACTCTATTCGGGCCATCTGCCAGTCAACCTTCTGAAAATACGGCTCTCCATTACACCTAATTCTAACCCATCGTGAGCTGCTGCCAGAAGTCCATAGCTCAGATCCCTAGATATGACGTGATGGACAGTGGGGAAACAAGGCCAAGAGGAAACAGAAAAACAGTGGCATCCCTCACAGCAGTTGTTTGCAGTGTGACTAAGGAAGGTAAACCGACAGCAACATGCCAGCAAATTTTTCTGGTTTTTGCTCCTTTTACACTATGGATTGACATCATGATATCTACAACGTGTTTAGGCCTCCAGGTCCCCTCAGCCTTCACTTCCTCCCACAACAATGCCACAAGTCATGTGGCTTTGCTTTTAGCATGATTTGGGAATGGATCCAGAGGAACAGTCATGGGTTTTTTGTGTTATCTTTCACAGCTAACGTTATACCATGGGATCAGCCACAGATTGGCAAAGGTTTATTCTGTAGAAGAAATCTTTCTGTAGAAGGGAAGAACTCATTAAAAACACCCATTGTTAAAGGCACAGAAGGAGGAACAAGGTTTTTAAATAAAAACTGCATTTTTGCTAACATAAGATACTGTCTATGAGCTAGAATAAAAAATATCTATAACAAATACAAACATAATATACTTCAAAGACTGATTTCTGATGGATCTAGTTGCAATTCTAAAAGCAACTCTGGAGACCCAGAAGTACACTGTGAAGGGCTTAGGGCTGATACTAGTCAGCGTAGTAACACAGACATGCTTTAGCTACAGTTTGTGTATTTCAAAAAATGTAGTGCATCCGTTCAGTGTAGCTGAATTAGGGGCAAAATAATAGTTTTTAATAGCTGGCAGAGATGCATTTCTTACCACTGGGTAAGTCCTGCTTGGTGCACCAGCCCTTGTCCCAGCAGCAGCAAGTGGACATTTAAGGTGCAAGTGTCTGTGTACTGATTGTTCCTGTGATGCACATCAGGATATGCTTTGACAGAGGCAGGGAGCTGCACAGGGCCGTGGTACCCTCGCTGGTGGTAGCACACTCGGGGACATGCTCCCTACTTTTCCCTCCTGTGTCCAAAGGCAGGCTTGGAGCTGCCAAGAGCGGGGTCCAAACAGTCTCTGGTTCCAGCTATGGCAAGGGAAGCGGGAAAGTCCTCATCCTCTTTCCTACAGGAAGCTGCAGTGACTGTGTCCGTGTTCATCTTTCCTGCCTCTGCTGCAGGAGCTGCTAGCTTGTCTTTCTCCCCATATTCCCTTCCCAGCTCAACCCTTCAGCCTTCTGCTTCCCTTTCCCTTCCTGGGGTAGATACAACCTCCAAAGAGTGAGTGCCTGCCTTTAGTTTTACCTGTAGTGCATGAAGTCCACAATCAGTGCCACAATTTTTAGTTATTACTGTTGGCTGAATTTCTTTCTAACTAAACATGGTATAAAGTTTCCTGTCTGAGAATGTCTTCCACTCTTATTTCCCTTGCCAACATTTTTAATATCTCAGGTGTTGATTGGCAGTGGGAAGTCAGCCTTACTGACATGCAGATCCCAAATTAACGTTATTAATGAAATTAGCTACTGTGGCTACAGTTGGCACAACACAAACAACAGGATGTGTCAAAATCTTAGCAAGACACAAGAGAAGCCAGGATAAAATGCAGGCAGAAAATGGAATTGCTCACGTACTTGATGTTGAGCACTTGAATATCTCACCGTAGTACTGCTGCATGAGTAACTGGACTGAAAAAGTATTCAGTCTCCACCCCACTGCTCAAAACATGGTATTGTGGGCTCAGAAGTGAACAAAGAAGAGAGCTACAGTCAGCGGTCCTTGGTTTCAGGCAGGACCAGAGAACTATTCCAAACCTTTCTTGAAACATGAAGGTCATGATATAGGAAAGAAAGAGATGATAGTGCGCATTGTAACCGTGGAAATATTTTGCAATATGAATACTGCCTTTGTTTATTCTGTGTTTACATTTGGCTCAGTCAGGCAACATCCAATGAAACTTATTTGTGCCTCTGAAAGTATCATTTCCAATCACAGCTTGATTCTGAAAGAACTTAAAATGAAAAATCTGAGGGAAGAGATTCCAGTGCAACCCAGTCAAATGAGCACCGTATGGTGTAAAGCAAACATGACTGGTAGGCTTGATTTCCAAGGAAAATAAAAAAGAATTTAAAGATGGTATGTATCAAAAGAAATATTGATACCAGAGAAATACTAATGCCTGGAAAAAGACTACATATTTCACTGTCATTTACCAAAAAAAGTATGTATTATTCATTTTAATGAATTAAGTTACAGTAAGTTAATGATGATTCCCAAACTCGATAACCATCACACAAAAGGACATTTTTTATAAGTATTCTGTATTAGAATTTAGAGAGCTTGTCGCAATGAAATATGAATGATGTCAAATATGCATTGAAGAATGGTGAATGAGGTTACAGGAAAGTCACAAAGCAAAGTGATGCTTCTGAAAAGACAGAGTGTTTGCAGCTGGAGACTTAAAGTATGCACGTTAACAACAGGTTCTGTTCAAGCACTGACAAGAAAAATGGTCTTTAAGGATGAGATTTTCAGGAGAGTTCAGCACCTATTAGTTCCTGAAGAAGTCATTTTGACCACATTTGGTGTTAAAGTGAATTGATGGGTGCTGAACGCTTTCCCACATCTGAAACTGGGCATGGATGTTAAAAGTAATGGCCCTCTCTCTCCCCCCACAACTCACTCTTCCAATGAAATAAACCTTACCTACTCTCCCCCTGCCAAAAAAAAAAACCCACAACAAAACCCAAAACAAAAACCACACAGAATTCCTTGATGAATTTTCTTTGCAGAAAGACAGTTGACAAAAATGCTTTGTAAAAGTGTTCGCTGTTTCAAGTCTGTTTTAGTTAGTCACCTCTAAGTTTAGTAAGATATACGGTCAGTTATCCAGAGTTCAGCAGTTAAAGTTCTTTGAATCAAAACCTATTGTGATTTAAAACCTGGCAAAGAATGTGCTAGGATAGGAAATCTGAATTACCTGAACCTCCTTGGCACTGCAGACTCTTGAAATAGAATATGTACTGTACAGGCTCTTCAAAGGCAAGTGCATAGCACTGACCTTATACTAAAGGCTTATGACCAGCAGCCACTTCTGCAGCAGTCAACAGTATTTATAAACTCAGCACTAAGTTTTGTTTTGTCCACAGGCATTTATTTTGTCATTGACCAAATTCTTATATATTTGTATTATTTTCTTCCTTATTAGCAACTTGCATAAAGGAGTAAATAATTTGTATTTCTACTCAAAAACAGACACAGACATTCACAATATCTACCCAAGAACACTTCAGACTGTTTTTGCTTCATAATTAGGCTATATTTTAAGTGAGGGCACATGAGGATGAGGCCACCTGGATACTCATGAAACCGTTCATCTAGAGTGCCAGGCCCATCGAGAAATGTTGGACAGAAGAGCAAAAGAGCATGAGTCACTTAATAGGTGCAAGTACTGGTAAATGTACATCTGGCACAATTAAATTTTGGAGGGTTTTTTATGTGTTCTCATGATACAAAGTATTTAAGTCTTCCAGGACACCTTCCAACCCTCTAGATTCTACACTCAAATTTATAATTGCAGTAACTTAGAAACCTCATGTAATTCCCTCCAGCCGTCCTCTGCCTTCAAGGTCTTTTTTTTTTTTCATGCAGGAATAGTCTATGTTGCACAAAGTAAGAGCATGGAGTTTGCCTGTTAGGTATAAGGGTATAAATACAAAGATTTCACTAGGAAATCCAGAATGCAAGTGGTATGTGTCAGTCATAGTAACATTTCTAACAAAAACTCTTATGTTACACATACTCTAACTATTCAATGGATAGGGATCAGGAAGAAAGATTGGTTTTGACACATCATCAGCATAATTGCCCAGTATGCACTAACGGGAGGACATACAACTCTAGCAGTGGAAAACAGAGAGAGAACATCTCAATTTTCTGTTAAATTTGCAGAGCTGGCAAGACAGCCTTTGACCTGTAAAACAGAAGCAAATTTTTCATGATAGCCAGCGAGAGAGGACAAATCTGGAGCTCCCCATGTCGTTTGTGGAGAGTCACTCTTCCAACTGTAAGAACACTTTTTAAGAGTTGGTCTAACCTCCCAGCTGTCCTTGGCTTTTCTGCTAGTGTCCTCTTTCTCATGTCTGCCATAAGTCACCCCTCTAAGATATAATGTAAGAGACGACTTGTAAATTCCCTGAAACAAACGGTAGA
>RSEF01000031.1:60132545-60214217 GCA_003993805.1 Himantopus leucocephalus
GGGATGGTAACGGAACCTCCCCGATATCGGATCGGGACAGCCTCGCTCACAGTTTTCCAGGGTTTCACAACACTCTTCTGGTTATTTCTGCTGGTGGAAGATACACACAAATATATAAGAAAAAATACCATCTGCAGCAAACTAAGGGCATTGTAGTAAAATGAGACTGTACTTAACTGAGATTATTGAATTGCAGTGATTATGAACTCTATCCTCTTTCTTTGATTTAAAAATGTGAACCAGAAAAAGTCATAAAGAGGAAGCTGGCAGAAAAATACTCTCTTCTTTATGTAATATGACTAGATAGTGAGTGACAGGGCAGCAGAGGGAGAGGAAAGAGACCAAGAGGGTTATGAAATGAAAGGTGCACTAGAAGCCAGATGGAGTGATGTGGAATTCAGGGCTTGCTGCTTTTTACCTACAGTTGCATTAAAAACTCAGAGACCTCAGATATACAGTATTCAAGATACAGGAAGAAAGCAAATTGAGCCCAGCAAGGCACTTGTGATGTGCCAGAATAATTATTTCCAAAACAAAAACTGATTGACTGAAGAGGTCAGGGAACTAGCAATTCAGTGATTCAGCAATTCTTTGTGGCCATGGTACAAATTTGAAAAATCAGAATTAAGGTGAAAATTAGCAGCTGAAAAGGGAGTTGGATGTACCTGGGGAGGAAATACCTCTGAAGCAGGGAATAGCCTTCCTCTCGGCAGTCAATAAGGAGAACAGATGCTTGAGAATCATCACCAATCTGGACTAGCCAGGCATAGTTCAACCTGTGTTGTTAGCATTTGTCCTCTTTGTGACTGTATCAACAATTAGCACTCAGTAAACTTGTGTGGTCAAAACCTTTGGCGTTTTAGATGTTGATAGTGTTCTAGAGGAGTGAATGAAATAATTTCAACAGAGATCAAATTCAGCAAACCGTTTAGGCCAAGGAAAGGGAATGTGGGAATTTTTTGGGGGAAAAAAAAACCCAAACACCAAAAATTCTGAAGCATGCACTATTATACTTTCAAAAAAAAAAAAAAAAGAAAAGGAAAAAAAAGAAAAGAAAACTAAACTAAACTAAACCTTTGGGCTCAGGCACACTTTATCATAACTTTTCTACTTTTTGGAGTGAATTCTGTTTTAGTTTTTTCCTTTTTTTTTTTTATTGGTGGTACTCAGTTCCTAGGAATCCAGATTACTTCATTTTGGACTAAATCAAAAGTTCCCAGTTGATTTAAAATAAATTTTTGATGAAAGTAGATTTCTGGCCAAAAAAAAAAGACAAAGACAGCCTTCTGCTTAATTCTGATCTAAGACGTATATTTGACAGGTTTATTCATTTATTTTTTCAGTTTGGATTTCCAAAGTCGGAAAACTCCACTATTAGTACTGCACTCCAAATCACACCTCTAATCTGTTTTGAGTTTGTTCTGGCACAGACCCACTTACTGGTCTTCACCAGTTGCTGAAAAGAGGGCTAGTACTCTAAAAGAAGATTTCAGGATTATGAAGTGGTAATTACTGTGCCCTACTGCATCTCTTCTGGCTTTGCAAAGATCCTCAAAGCATCATATGAGTACTCTAATGTGGCCTTAAACTGATCATTAAAACCTAAGTGGTACTTAAGGCCCCAGGAACAGGGAAAACCACTACCTGTGATACTGGAAGACATGTGTTAGATCTGTACCCACAGTGCAGAGACCTGAGATTCATTTTACTGTGGCAGTTTGGTTTTAGCATTACAATGAAACCTTTTGTTTTATCTTTTATGTTTTGTGTTTGCTTGTTCAAGATCTGCCTTTCCAATGGCTGGCGTACCCCTGGGGTATTCAACAGGCTAGGTCCTTACAAGGCAGGCAAAAACTCCCTAGAAACAAATTCCCTACCTACTGCACCGATTTAGACAGTGGTTTTTCTTTCTCTACTGAGAACAGATAAGTGCTTTTGAGACAGTTGTTACTTCTTGCCAGAACTAATTTTATTCATTTATATTCCTCAAGAAAAGAAATTTTCCCCATAAATTCACCTGAACTGGTTTGGGGCTCAGGCTGTAGGGTTTTTTTTTTCCTGTTGGTGTTTATAGAATCACTTTTTATAGTTGGCTATCATGGGAAGTTTTTGATGGCACAATATCTGGAAAGGTTTTGTATTGATAACACCTTCTAAAAGATTTTTATTGGCTATTTCATTGAGGCAGTTGAGGTTGATAGTAAAGTTTATTGGTGATATTATGTTGGTGGAAATGTTGGAAGCCTGGACAAAGTTTCCTTTGTTTCTTGTATGGTTTATAGCACTGATGATTAGATGTCACTAAAATGTCATCATCAGCATGAATTTATTCATTTGGAGCAGACTTTTATACTGGACTGATTTTCACAGCTGGTATCCTTCATCACATTTTTTTTGTTTGAGCACTATTTTTACTTTCTGTAATGGCCACAGCTACCTTTACGTAGTACTTTGGATACACTATGAAGAGTTCAGCTTCTGTGCTGTTATTTGACCAAGATAGTTTCTTCCTTTGTCTCTCAGTTTTCAAAGAGGTTTTTGATGCGTTCTTTGCCAATGATACTTCCGAATTTAGCAATGTGATCATAGTTAAATACTAAATATAAAACTGTTAGGAATTATCTACTATAAGAGCTCTGTATCAAAAAAGTCATATAAATCCACATGCTTTTTCAACTTCTGACAAATTAAGAAGCTCATCTATTTTGTCTTTTATTATCTCAAGACATAAGAAAAAGAACGTTAGTCCCAGAATATCAATTATAATCAGTCATAGCTATCAAGTAAATCCACTGATGTTAAGTATGGGGAATTTGGTTTTGTCACTCAAGCAGGCAAGTTTAGACACTTATTCAAAACAACTAGGATTTGGGGAGACACACTCTCTAATTTTAAAATATCTGTGGAAAAACAGGGGGATGAGGATGAGTTTTTTGCTTCATGTGACTTTTGCTGCTGCGATGAGAGGAATACTGCCTAAAAATACAGCATGGGCTCTGTGACTGCAAAGCCCCACAAGGCTGGCCTGCAGTCCTTGAATGACACAGAGTATTTAAGACCTTTTCATTTCAAGAATACACTGCAAAACTGCAAAACAGTTTCTGCTTTCAAGTTCCTGCATGAGACTTATTTTTTTCATTTTTCAGTCAACTCTTTTATTTAAGCAGTGGCACCTAAATTTCAGGGAATAGCCTGTAATTGACGACCAGCTGGGAAAAATTGATATCTTACGATACAGTAAAATTCTAACAGCTGGTAATTAATCCCAAAAAAAGTATCACCCACAAATATCATTATTGCTGCTATAAGCTATACATGGAGATTTCTTGGCTTCTTAGGCAATTTCACTGGATTAAAGGCTTTCAGAAAGCATGATAACACTGGACCATATGCAGATCAGATATGACCTCTGAAAACAGTGTTTGCATCATGCAAGTATTGTACTTGATTGCTTTATTTTCTTCACTACTGTTCTGGGGGTTTTTGTGCTATATTTGAGTAGTCACCTAAATCCTTAATTTCATACCTACAACTAACTTAAGAGTTTCGTTTTTTTAAGGTGCCCTAGTTCGCTAAGATTATGTTACCTAAACCATGACCACCTAAACCTAACTATAAAACTTGGCAAGCTGACCCGATATCTCCTGATGTATTTGATTAAAGGATGGTGTCATATTTACTAAATTCCTTGGTGATGGAAAAGGTGAGACTATGTGCATGTGTGTGGAAGGAAAATGGGCCGTAAAATAGATATTTTTTTAATATAGCAATACATTTCCAACAGCATTTTTACCATGGGAATATGTTTCTCTCACATTGTCTCCAAGTCTCTGAAATGGAAAACACATATTTCCTTTTTTTAATCTTCATTAAAAAGGCATTTATGCTCCAAGCAACAGTAATGAAAAAGAGGAAGAACCAAAGGGAGGACTGGTTTGTAGTGGCCTTTTCTACTCTTTGCCTACAGAAATGGAACATCGTGTAACTGCGCAATGCGAGAAACTGTTTAGCAAATAAACACTGCCCTCTGTTGGAAAAAAACAATCCCTCCTCTGCTAGACCTTTCTGCAAGTTTTTTGCAGTAAGTGCTGCCGCACTGAGTGTGTTAGCAAAATATTAGCCACTGTATGCTTATATGAGGAAATGAATGGTCTGTAAGTGTAAAACTTGTGGCATCATCTAGTACCTGACTCCAAATTTGTCTCTAAGACAATATCACAATAATACTGTCACAGGTAATATTAGAGAGCCAAAAATACAAATGAAATAGCACTTTCTTTGATTAAAAAGGTATGCCCTGACAGAAGATTACACTGAGCTCCAGAAACGTAACTCTCCTGTTTCCAGCCACAGCAAATGTTTTAGGAACCTTTCTGAATGTTCACATTTTCTGAACAGAAAACCCCTGAAAGACAGAGAATTTAATCCTGTCAAACAGCTGTTATTTTTGTGCTTTCCCTTCTGCCCCTTCCTTCCGCCCCACCCAAAGAAGAAATTTCTATACTGGTCTATACTGCGATATTTTGGGGGCAGCAAGAGCTCTGATGCACTATTCTTAGCAAGAGGAACGCAACAAAGGAAAAAACATAAGCCAGCAAACTAACCTCTCAGTTCTCTAGAGGCTATAGGACACACCTAGCAGCCTCCAGAGAATGACAATTCATCCCTAAATTACCAATCTCCCTGTCTTCGAGTCCAGTTTCATTATGCACTGGTTTTAAACAGAAGGAATGAAATTATACAATTTTGCCACCCATATGTTGAGACAAGACACATCTTTACAGACTCAAGTTGAAGCCAGGAAAAATATTTCCTACCACCCTGTAGCGCATACCTAGGTCTGTATTGCTGTCTCCTCCATCCTTGCCTGCAAGTCATCTGAAGTTATAGGGACAATAGGTCAAAAGAGCATCCACGGGTCCTGAAACCTCTCAGACCAAAGGTCATTTATGAACACTATAGGGCACTTCTGCCTTGTTCATCAAGTATTGCCAATCAGTAGCAGGCTGATGGAATACTTAGAAATAACTCTTATACCACTTTTCACTGCCATTCTGGTGATACAGAACTTGTTAGCAATGTCAACAATGCCTGACTGTGTTCTTCATGAGTGTATCTACATGAATCTTATGTCAGGTTTGATGGTTATGAAACTGTATGGGATTAGCTAAGAAAGTTGGCAAAGACAACAAACATGAGCAGACTAACTTATTAGAAGCTATGCTTCAGACCTCATGTTACAGCACTTGTAAGTCAACATTGGGAGCCTTGCATCCAGTTTTGTGTTCCTAGGAGCCAGAAAGACACTGTTGTACCAGAATGAGTCTGTCAGAGGGTCCCTGGGACAACCAGGGCTGGGAGCACACAACAAACAAGGAGGAACTGAAAAGTTTGTTTGGCCTAAGGCAGCTGTTGAGGGATCTGATATTATTTTCAACAACCTAATGCGTTGTGAGTTACAAAGAAGATGGGCCACACTCTTTCTGGAGGTGCACAGCAGAAGGATACGGGGCAACAGCCACAAGTTGTAGCAAAAGAAATTAAGTCCAAGTAGTTACAAGGAACTCTTCACCAAGAGGGTGGACAAAGACTGGAGTTCTCTACCGAGGCTGTGGGATCTCCTTCCTTGAAGACATTAAAAAACTGAATGAACAAAGAGCTCAGCAACCAAACGTAACTTCAAAATTGGACATGCATTTGAGCTGGGGTGGAAAAGGGGAGAAGAGTTAGCCAATGTGACCCCAGATGTTCCCTTCAGACTAAACCAACCCATGATTGTGAATCACCATTGATATTCCTGAAAAAATGTCCCAAGTAAGAAAAATTCTTATTGGAATTGCACAGTTAAAAAAGAACATGTTTACAGCATATAGATATCTCCACAGGAAGATGGTATTCCTGATAAACTATAACTTCCTTGATGTCCTAGGTTAAATAAAATGGACTCCTTTTTTCATTTACATAGTTTTACCATTCTTGAGCCAGAACGTTGTAGTCACGAAATATTATATTCATTGTCATCATCCTACAGAACATGATTACTGTTGTCTTTTAACAGATTTGAATAACTCACTTCAGATGTAACCCCAGTGTTTCAGATAGTTTCCAACTAACACTATTTTAATGTGTTTGCTGCTAATATTACAGAAAGTGTATTTCCATAAGAAGTAGCCATAAAGTAAGGACATGTAAGTTCTCCACATGAAAAAAAATCTTAAAATCTTGCTTCTTTTGAAGCATGGACTTCCTCTTACAAGCAACTAATTATAGGTAACTTTTGGTTTAACAGAACACTGCAGTGCCCATGCATCAGCTTGTGCTTTCCAAGACAGAAGTCTGTAAACAAACCATATAGCTCATGTACACTGAATCTGTACAAAGCACAGATAAGACATCCCGAATATATCAAACACAAAGAAATGTATGCTGTAGAGTGGATCTGCAAACAGACAGTATTTGCTTCCTGAGACATCCAGAAGTTAAAAACCTTCAGACAAAATTCCTCCTCCTCTGGAAACCATGTATTTGAATTTTCCCTGATGTAGCTTTTTATGGCATAAATATAGTAAAAAAAACCAGTGCTACTAGCCAAAATTTTAACACTATGTTCACTCAAATGTTTTCTGGATCTTTATGATCCAGACCTGATTACAATGATGATTATCTTATTTTTTCATCCTCAAAGAGTAAAATTCTGCATTGTTCATCACCAGAATGGTTTTCATAGAGAAGTTAGTAAGGAGCTCCCAAGATAAATTAATGAATTATTTAATTAGACTGCAGGAGAAGAATCTCTGGATCACCTGGCCTGCTGTGATAGAAATAGAATCCAGCAGACGATACCATTTCCTGCTCAATTTGAATTAATTGTAGTTTTATAATTTGTGTCTGAAGGGGTGAGAAAGCTACAAACTTAATGAGAAATTATAGGAACACTGCAATTAGTAACAAAACTCCTCTTGTCTTCTTTATGTCCAGTTTTGTATCTCTATTAATTAACCCGAGAAATTATTTTCTTTCTTCATGGATCACCAAGGTTGGTTCTGTTAACAAATGACTTCTCTGTGTCAAGAGTCAGGAGCTAACCTAGAGGAGGCTTTCTCTATTATCTCTTTTGGAACTATTCTTCCAGTTCCAGTTAAATTTGAGCAGAAAGACTGTGGCATAGCATTTGTAGGTGTTGGAATGTTTTCTTAATCTCCTCTGCAAGTGACATTGTTGATCAGTAGAGCTGCAGAAGCTGTGAAACACAATTGCTAAAGCAAGCTCATGTGTGCATGTCATTATGTGTGTTTCTCTCCGTTAGTGGATAAACTCAGTGCACATTTCCATATTTTAAGTGCCTGTAGTGCACAAAAATCTAGTCTAGAAGGAGCAGAGAATGGACAACAACAAAAGGGTACCTGCTTGTTTATTTAAGTAATATTATCTAAAAACATATTTGAATATTCCCTGCACTCCTGTTAAGAGGTACATGGTTAATAAATCCTTATCATGCACTTTTAATCTGGCAGGATAATTACTTCAGAAATTGTATGGCATCTTTCAAATGATCACAAATTTCCAAAGGTTCAATAAAACAGTAAAACTGTTGTTTTATATTTTTCAGCATGAATGTAAAACTGTTCATCATTAAGGTTTATAAAGTGTTTCAGGAGATTCTTTGAGTTTGCTATCAATACTTATCAGCTCTGAGGACTGCATCCTGTTTTTACTACTTTCCAAAGTGAGATAGGTAAAAAGGAGGCAACTTCACATGGAACGATTTTGAGTTCCTGTTTCCATGGTAACACCACTTCCCGTTAGGAAGCTTTTCTGAATGTTTTGGCCATTTTTCTATCTCGGCCTTAATAGATCCCTTTGCTTAATAGATCTTTACTGTTCAATTAATGCTTAATTTACCTGGCAAAATCTTTTTGCCTTTTAATAAAGCCCTGCTAAACAGAGACTAAAATCATAGAATCATAGAAACATAGAATGGTTCAGGTTGGAAGGGACTTTGAAGGTCATTGAGTTCCAACCCCCCTGCCATGGGCAGGGACACCTCCCACTAGACCAGGTTGCTGAAAGCCCCATCCAGCCTGGCCTTGAACACCTCCAGGGATGGGGCATCCACAAGTTCTCTGGGCAACCTGTTCCAGTGTCTCACCACCCTCACAGTAAAGAAATTCTTCCTGATATCTAATTTACATCTACCCTCTTTCAGTTTAAAACCATGACCCTCATCCTATGACTACACTGCTTGATCAAGAGTCCCTTCCCATATTTCCTCTAAGTCCACTTTAAAATCAAATAATATATGTGCTTATTTTGTTAGACTTCAAAATATTTCCTTGCACAGGGGGAGACATGCTCTATGTAAGGAAACCTTTCATGGCAACTTTCTTCCCCATCTCAGAGAGGAGCAACAGCATCCCAACAGGCTTTAATCCTTACCCATTTCTTGCAACTATCCTCCATTTCCATAGTTAGACAAGGAGCAGGACCGGAATAGCTGCACAGTCACAGGCCAGTGCTTGGGAAGAGCTCATGGCTGACAGTCAGATGCCGTAAATCCACTGGGCACAGTTCCCACAGGTAGTCCTGACAAAGCCACTTGACTTTCTGGCTGTTTTCTCCTGGGTCAGCCAGAGGTGAGAGCAGCTCTGAGCATGCACCATGACCCGTGAAACACCTTTTCACTTTTAGCCATCGCAACCATCCCTTGGGATTGTATGTGTGTCTTTAACGTGAACCGCTCTAAAACCAAGGACTTCTGAAATGTGACAGTTCTTAATCCATTCAGAGATCTTTAACACTCAGAATCAAAACCTAAAAATGATTCCAAATTTAAATTTTAACTTGCTTAAGCATGCACATTTGAAACACCTTAGGTTTCATGAGTGATTTTTTCTGTGAAGTGAGTGGAGCTCTACCAATGGTGTATCAGCTGTGCCTGTAACTTCTCTGTGCCTCATTTTCCCCATCTTTAAAACAGATTGTGATTCTTCTGCATCCCTGCCAAGTGTGTTGAGATGTCTGGGTAGAAAATGTCAGAGGTAAGCCAGCAAGACAAGGCTTCTGAGGAGAAGAACTGTGTTTTATTTAACAAACTGAAGTGATTTATAGTATTAAGCACATAACCTTTATTCAGATCACCTTATGGAATTAGTTATCTTGTTATGAATGCATATCATTTTTGTTCTTTGCCCTTTCAAAAAAAATTCTCATTCTTTAAGTATTCTTGAAACATAAAATAGCATACATACACCATCATTTCTATGGTATTTTGAATGTATTTTCATTTTTCTATCAATTTCAGTGTTATGAACAACCATGAAAATATTGCAAAGGAACAAAAATCTCCAGTGCCTAATAAAAGTCCTAACCATAAACATCCCAAAAAAACATCTTCATAAAGGAGTAAATCCCAGGATTTTGAAAGCATAGGAGAGAAAATAAGCTTCTGCTTATAGCTCCAGCATTGCAGTACAGGCAACTTCCACAGTTACCTGAGCACAAATTCTTAACTGATTTGCTATACCTCTGGTAAATTTAGCGGGGTGTAATGTTTCCTGTCATGATAAAAGGAGAAGAAGGTAGCTGTGTTTCTGCTGAAAAGGTAATTTCAACCTTGCAAAGATGTCTTGATCATATTGCTTGTCAATGTACCAAGAGATCTAGACAGACATCACCTTTTTATTTTAAATATAAATGAAAAAATAAAAAATACCAATTGATATAAATGCCTTTATATTATTTTCTAATGTTCTTTGCTAATATAACAGATGTCTTATTTTCTCCTTAAACTGCAGCAGAGATCCCAGAAACCTCTCCACAAGGACTTGTGGGTCTTTTCTTGGGAGAATCTAAGCTATTCAGAGCCATCAGCAAATACAGTAATGCTCAGCCTGCACCGCATAGGATTGCCTTTCCTGCAATTGCAAGCCAGTTGCTATATTCAAATTCAGCACTAGTCAGAAACCATTTCATCTCTCTTCTGTGCATTTCCACAAGAGAAACAGTCCCAGCAATCTCAAAAAGATCAGAGCTGCCATTCTCTGTATCATCTGTGACTTCAAAGAAACGGGAGCTGGGCAGCTTCCCTACAGTGACAGGGCAGCTTGGTCCTGAGTGCAGTGAAGAAAAAAGAGAGTTCACATTTTGTTCAATTAATTAACTCCCAAATGACATACACACAGAACAATAAGTCACAAGGAAGAAAAGATGGGGACATTCATAACTGCGTTCTAATTTCTGGCCAAGTCAAACCGCAAGTCTAATCACTTTCCCCCCATGAATATGTTCCTAAAACTCCCAAAGATTCCTGGGTCTGCACTGTTGCTTTTTTTTTTTTTTTTGGAAATGACTTTTTTNTTTTTTTTGGGAAATGACGTTTCTGAGTGCATGGATGTTGAAACCCTGTTTCCGCAATAGGGCAAACTTCTATTTGCAGCTCCTACTGCAATTACATGACACAACGCACTGATCCACTATAAATTTACTCCACCATTAAATAAATTCAAATATGGGTTGGTGAACTATGCAGCAAGTGGCTTTATAAGTGAAGCATCATCTGGCTATGCCATTCTAATTTAATCTGATAACCTGTCCTCTTACACTAAGCAAGAAGTCAGAGTGAACTCTGTTTAGCTGTGTTCCAGCTAAACCAAATGAAATTAAAGCACAAGATCAGAGGACTTCACTACACCAACCATAATCTTTCTCAACAGTGAAATCTGAGTGCAGAATGTTTGTTGCCTTACATTGCATTAACAGAAAATTTGTTCTAGTAACAAACATAACTTGGTAAGTCTGAATCCAGATCAGCTTTCTTAGTATTCAAAGTTCTTTCCAAACCTATATTTTTGTATTTCTGTATCTAGAAACTTTGAAATACCTACTTGACAAACATTTGTACACAGACTTATATGTCCTTTAAAGTACAGACGTCACAATAGGAAAGTTACATTAAACACCTGCACCTATGATCATAAGACATTCTCAACAACTAAGGAAGTTTCAGGAGCTGCATCTGAAGTTTCAGTGCTCCAATTCTATTAATGGGGAGATTTTTTTTTCTTGTGTGTTCCTAGAAAAGGGTATGTAGGTATCTTGATGCATTTTAAAGACCAAACAGGAAGTGTCCAAGTTAGACAAAAGCATCTACCAAATTTTATTAATAATTCATAAAAGAAAACCCCCTTATTTTTTCATGCTACCAATATCACACTAGAGAAAAATCCGTACAAAATTGTAAATGCAGCTGAGACAGTTCTGCTACATCACAGAATCAAATCCTGGTGCACAAATGTACATATTTTTTAAAAAGAATGTGTTCACTGACTTCTTTCTACATTTTCACCTATAATATTGAAGTAGGAAGACAAACTATTCATTCCAAAGATTTCCCATTATGGTTAGTCCCTATGCAAAGGTATAGCATGTAGTACAATGCAGCTATAACCTATCTGCAGTTTAACTGATAAAAAGCGGAGTCAGAAGAAGGACTAGAACCCTACTTTTCACCCTTCAGAGTGTGAATCATTCAGAGTAATTAGCGAAGAATCATCCCCTTCATATACAGAATTTTGATACGTTGCTTTGAGATATGAGGCTCCTTGAAACTAACATTACAGTGATGAATTTTAATTAGAAAAATGCAGACTCAGCTTTTATAAGAAACCTCCTTTGCAAAAGGAAAATATGCCTGCTAGCTTTATACATGATCTCCTCAGGCATTGGGTTCTAACAGTGGTTGCATTTGTGTGTCATTTATTATGGAATGGTATTCCTGCTACTGGATGGTATTTCCATTACAGTATGATATCATCCATTAGCTTCAGTTTACAAGACTATTCCCATCTGTCTGTGTTATCTTCATTCTGTATCCCTAAGGTATATCAAAAATTTCATGACTGTCCATTCATTAACATGTGTTCAGGAAGAGGGTTTAACTGCAAAAATTTCAGTTTTGGTGCTTCCTGCTTCCTTTGCTTTAAAGAAAATTATCATATTTCTTGTTCGCCTGTAATTGGGCTTTATCTTGCACTGATTTTTACTCTGATGGATATTCTTTTTTGCCTACAGGCTGGAAAATAACTTTCTTATTCATTCTGCATGACCTTGATGCAGAACTTCATTATGAAATTACTAAGATTACTAAATTAATAATTACTAAATTACTAACTTGATTACTAAATACTCTTGGATACCTCCATAAGAATGTGAAGGAAACACCTTGAATGAACTTATTTATAGCTATGAATTTTATAAACAGAGTTTAAAAGAAAGACACTCACAGAAGGAATATATTTATGAATGTCAACCATCTTCCTAAACAGCTGCCCTACTTTACACACAGAAACACTCAAAATATTTTCACAGATTATGTAAAAGACCTGTTGCACCAGTTGTCAAGGACTTTATTACACTGACGACAAACTATACAGCAATATTTAAGGATACCCTCAAATCTTCATATATGAGATTAGGGAAAAACTGGTACTGTCAGCAAAGTACCCTGACATCTCAACAGCACTTTTGTGCCTTATTTTCAAAAGTGCTTGAAGAGGTAGATAGCCACGGTGTGGGATTTTCAGTAGCTGAAAACCCATCTGTCTTTGAAAGCAAGGGTCATGATGCTCCCACGCTCTGCTGGAAACATCACTGGCCTTTGTTAATGCTACAATGCATTTAAATTTTGGCCCTGTGACCATTGGAGATGACCATTCTCAGTTGTTGATTTTCCAGTTGGAATAAATTTCAAGAAATGAATCAGAATTACATCTTCCTTGCCTTATCTGAATGTGTGTCTGTAGGCAAAAATCCAATGTGATACTTCAGTATGGTATGTAGTATTTTTCTCATTGTAGGGCCTACAGGCCTAGTCACATGAGGACATCTTTATGCTTTTACCACCGAACGGAGTAGGAGATAGTCCATGCCTTGAAGACAATCAAAATAGGCAAACCAGACGATAAGTCTTGAGTACCAAGTCTGAATTAGGATTATAGTTTCCCAGGAAGGAAAAGAGAAGTCACAGTATATTTGTAAGGTGATCGGGAAGACCTGGGACAAATTTACCAGTTTCTCCAGAATCGCGGACCAATGTTTTGGCCACAAACAAAAAATACAAAATGTATAAGGAACAGTCTGCTTTCACCACTACACTTTTTTTGAAAGCCGATTTTGAGATAGCTGTTGTCTTTAATTTACTCAGATAGGAAGATGGAAGCAGAAATAGTCAACAAGTCAGAGGGCTTGACTAAAGTCTCTGGCTAGATGTCAGGACTGAATAGTCCCTTGCACATTCTTCAGTGTTAAATCCAGTTATTTTTATCACCTATAATTCCTAAAGTAGAAGCCTAAAAAATATCTTAGTGAGACTACCATAGGTGTACATAATGAGACTCCAGCCAGATTTGGCCCTTAACATTTTTTTTCTTTAGAATCCTCAACACCATGGATAGCTGTTGAGAAATAGCTCCTGATTGTTCCCTCAGAGCATTTGATTAGATGGCTTTTGATAGAAATGCCTAATCCAGCTCAAAATTTATATCCTTACTTTCTCTGTTAGGGTATTGGTAAGATGGGACTTCATTGTGGAAGCCGTGAATGTTTTTAGATTTTCTGTAAATATCCTATTTAACGGCTGTTGCTATTTCTGTCATTTCTTGAAGACTGCATTACCACTCCACAAAAAACATGGTTGTCTTTGAAAGTGACTGCCAGCCTGAGCCACCAGCTACACAGTGGAAGCATCTCTCTTCCATAGGCTTGTCTGTTGTTGCTCATGTCGACATTTCTCCGTAATTCAGAATAGTTGCTGGTGTCAATCAAACATCTGGACTGATAGCCTCAGGAACACACGCAAGTATTAGTATATCACTGAAGTGTTTTTAGGAGGTGGTTTATTCGCCATAAAGGTGTGCTGTATGCTCTGTTAACATTATCTCTCTGTTATCATTCAACCTCCATGCTGTCTCTCTCAACCAGGTTTTTTAAGATACCTTCATTCAAGACTGATGACTTTAAAATACATAGTAGTTTTCAGCACCCTCACTTTCATCTGTGGGTGATGCAAATACATACCTTGCAACCTTTCCAAATGCAAGGAAGCATTTACACCTTTCCTACCTGATTTTGAGGAATTCTATTAATTTTTGTCTCTAACCTCCTGTATTAATGTGGGGTTTTCTTTACTTCTGACAGGGTTTAAAAAAAAACAACCCTTTTTCTCTTTTCTCACTTTTTCCATATGTATTTAGATATGCTTTATCAATTTTCTCTAGTTCTTATTAATTGCCCTTATTCTTCTGTATCTTCTATACTGCTTTTTTTGGCTTTTTGTTTGGTTTTTTTTCTGATTGCTGCTTTCCTCTCACCTTTGAACCTGAGGGATGCTTTAGCCAGAGCTGACCTTTAGAAGCTGACTTTGTCACAACTATGCATCTGAATACAGAGGGACAACTATTGCTAATGATATTCTCAACTCTCACACAGAAGACCTTTATTCCTACATAGGTCCACTAGTGGTCTCCTTCCTGCCATGCTCCAGTGGTGTCATTAGACAGCAACGCCTTATCTAAGCAAGACAGGAAATAAAAAAAAACTCTGTTCTCACAAACTTAGCCACTGCAAGGAGAAGAGGTAAAGTGGCTGGATGGCTGTGAAGAGTTCAGTAACAGTGTATGTGTGTGGACACAGTAATTACAGAAGACACTATCTGGGTGCACTGTTCATCTGCAGTCTGACAAGTAAAGGGAAATTAAACAGCAGTGGTTTAAAATTTCAGGCAAACATGAATTGTTTCTGATATAAGTGAATTCCATATGTATTCACTTTATCCATTGCATGAAACAACTATTTCACTCTTTCATACTCATGTTTGGGTTTTGATGTGTGTTTTGATATGAAAACCTTAATTCCCCCTAAATTATAAACACCACAAATAAAGATGTTTCCTTGAAAACTGATGTAAAAAAATTTTTAAGAGACCTTAAGATATTACAGAAACACTGATTAAATGCAAGAGGTGTGTATTAAAGAGCCTATGGATCTCATCAAAAAGTTTTATCTTCTTACGAGGAGACATCTTTCTGCACCAATATCATTAATATTAGTAGTTCTGATCAAAGGATAACAGAAAACTCATGTAGTCTTATGTTATTAAGAAATTGAATAGGCTAGACTAAGCCTAGGCCAAACCAAAGGAAACCAGCTTTTTGAAGTGTCCCTCTCATGTCACAGATGCTGTAGAAAAAATAGCTTGAGAACTAACCAAATACGCTATGTGAAACATGAGTGAAACAGAAAAGAGAAATCCATTTAAGTAACTTTTGAACTTTATTGATCTTTCATAAGCTCAATGATCTGAGCATCCTAACAAATAGGAAAGCCAGCAAGTTACTTCCGCTTGCACCAATACCTGTTTGCTGGCGGGGAGCCACCCTGCAGGAAGCCACAAGAGTGGCGACGTATGAAAAGCATCAGGAGAGCAACAAAGAACATTTGGGAAGAGCCAGAATGAAAAATAAACATCCTACCCATGTTTATCTGTACTAAAATACAGACATCTTTGCAATTCCTAAAGTCTTCCTATAGTCACGTAAGATCCATCACCAGCTCAGTGCTTCAAACTTGAGGGTGACTGGAGTCTAAACTGTGAAATTCAACAAGCTGCTAAGATCATAAGCAAGCAGACCTGTGGTTTCAGCCTTGTAACAGTCTTCTCTAGTGTTGCACAGAGTTGAAGAAGACATAAAAATCCACTCAGCTTTGAGTAGGGAAGAGCTAAGTGCTCTGAAAATAAAATAATATTCCCTTCAGCTGTAATGTAAAACAGAGGTTACTTTAAAGCAAAGCTGTCAGATAATACTCAGGCTTGGCTTAATAAAGAGTTTGCAAAACATGATGTTAAAAGCAGTCTGTTCTTAACTGCTCCTTAATCATTAGAAATCTATTCTACATTTCTGGAAATAACAGGAGTATGCTCATCTATGAGAATCACAGAGTGAAAATGGCTATAATTAATGTATTTCCACTTTTTTGGAGGGTGGGTAAATGGATATGTTCCTGGGTCTATACCTCACATATGCGAGAATAATTTATATCATACCCGAGGCAGAAGACAAAAGAGCCCTGGAGCTACAGTTTTATTTCCTTGTACCTACCTCCAATGCAAGCTGGCATCACTTCCAGATGTGACACCCAAGTATCACTCTGTGATGGGAAGCTCTTTATTCCTAGTTTTGGAAAACTCCATGTTACCTTTTTAACACTGACCTTGACATATCCTAAGATGAATCTGGATCTAGATTATTAAAAAGAAATATTTTAAATGTGTCACTTCCTTTTTTTTTAAGAAAATGCCCTATTGGGATGTATTCAAATTAATAGGTATTACTGAAGCTATTCAGTCCTCACCAAGGATAGTCATTAGTTATCTTCCACAGCTCTAAGAATAGTTTAAATTTAACTAAAGCAAAACACTAGGGTTTTTTTAGTTATAAATATGCATAATGCTTGGTAGCATCCACATTCAAAAATGAATAAAAGCTGAGCAATATCATTGGGAGGACAAAATACTCCACTCAACCATGTTAGTACTAAAGCACTGAGCTTAGCAGTGCATTTAGCATTTCCAAACAATCAAACAACAAGAATTGCCCTTAAAATCAACTGCTGCAGCTGATGAGTAGAAACATCTTTTACAGACAGAAGTCATGGTTCCCTCGTGAGAGGCATGCAGGTTGGCTGTAGATACCCGACTGACTCCAAGGGAGCCACATGTGACAGTAACAGCAACAGAGTCTGCAATTCTTTGCAATTCAGTACTGAACTTTTGTTTGAAAAGACTCATCTATAGCTTTCTTCTTAAAAGAATAGGTGCATCCTACATACATACAGGACCTGTGCAGAAAAGTCAGTTTATTTCTTTTGCTGACTCTGTAACACTATTGAATTAATAAATATTCAAAGAAGCAAAAAAAAAGTTAATTTCAACTATGATTAGAAATAGAAACAAATGAAGTTATGTTTGCCAAATGAAAATCAACTAAGTTTTTAAGTTAAAAGTTATTATTTCGCAGCTTCTAAGGAAACATTACCAACAAAGCAAAGCAAATAACAAAATTTAAATTATTCAAAAAACACTTGCAACTGTGCCTTCAAAGGGAGATAAATTATGTTGCCATTAAACTTTAAGGGCTCTTCCCAAAAGGACTAGATGTGTAGTTCTCTTAGCTGGAGTTTTGCCAAGTCTTAGCTGGAGTTTTGCCAAGTCTTCATGTGATTACAGTAATAAATGCTGGGGAAAAATAAATTTGGGAGAAATGCAATACGTCAAAATGAATTTATAGGAAATAGTAAAAGAAATAAAGAATGTACAAAAAATATTATTTATGATTTGCACACATGTATCTGAAATGAATAGTTATCAACAAAAGTCTTCATTTGGACTAAATAAAAGTTTAATAAATGTGCATATTTGAATTTTTGAAGATGCATTCGTGCAGCAAACCTGTATAAACTGATAAAATAAGTCTTGCGGGTTTATGCGCTCTGAAAAAAAGGGAAAAACAAATGTTTCTTCCAATTAATTGTTGAAGTCTGGTTCAGTGCTGATTATTTCTGTCACACAGTGGGAAATCATGAAAACTGAAGAAGCATTGGTTACAAAAGTACTAGAAAAGGAAAATTAAAAGAGGCATAAAATTTAAAGAATTGTTGTTTACTTGTGAAGCAAACTTCAGAAGTGCCTTAAAGAAACTGTTTCCTTTTTAAGATTTCATTTCAGACTTTTATATGAAAAGTATAAAAGAAACTTCAAATGAAATAAATCTTTATAAATTCACACAGTGATTCAAGCACTTGTATACATCATTCACATTTATGTTGGTATATTCTGTAAGTAGAGCTGGGAAAGTTATATAAACATATATACAAGAAACAAACACCAACTCTCACTTGTATAGTGCACAATAATCCCTGAATCACTTAAACCTTAACAAAATGGCTCAAGTGGCAAGAAGACGACCTATCATCTGCATCCTGTAAATGTCATGGAGAGCTCAGAACTAACAGAATTAAGGCTGCAGGGTGGAAGAAGTACAACAAATATTTTTATGTCCTTTGCAGTAGAAATAGTAGAATTTAATAAAGATGAGCAAGTGAATTTTGAATATAAGTTGCATGTAGTTATTACTAACTCACTCCAATATGTACATATCCCACTAAAGCATCATTTGGGGACATAGCCAATGATGGACTACAGTTCTATTTAGTTTTGGATAAACAGGTGAGAAATAATTTTTATGCTGTAAAACAATATTGCTTCCAGAGCTTTGAGGAAACAGACATGTATTTCAGTAGGGTTTTTTGTGCTTGTTGCCTTGCACTCATTTATCTATTCTCTGAAGCAAACAAAGCAGAAATATGGAAGAACCTTGCACCTATATCTTCTTTTTTCCTCTTTTCACAGTTTTTTTGATTTTTCCTATGCCTTATGATACTGTTTCTCTCTGTCACTCCCCAGAGGAAATTTTCAAGTTTTTGAGTGGTGCTATAAAGGCAGAATGTGTAGCTTTGCTCCAGCAATACTCTCTTCTATGTGTAAGATTATAGGGTACTCAGATTACTGTTAGTCTTCGAGAAACATTAAATTATATCAACTGGATCCTACAGGAGTCCCTAACCTAAGCCTCTTTCAGTATTACTGTGCAGTTGTCTCTTTTTAGGCACCTGGTACAGGGTGTGCTATGCTTGGACTACATTTACTGTTTCAGTTTTAAAAGAGTAGGAGGCCAGAAAGGGGACAGAATAAGAGACAGGCTGATTCAAAGAAAAGAACAGAGAAATACTTCAAGTTTCATGAACATGTTTCTCAAGAAAAACTATATGAGACCTCAGGCAAGGTCAAAAATTACCTTGTTAGGTAGTGACGGCATAAATCTAGGTAAAATATTTAACTATATAAAAGCTACTCTTCCACCCACAACACACATGGCTATGTAGAAACCACTTCTATGCACTTATGAATCACATCTTTGATGACCAACATTGAAAGAGTTCTCCTGTATAGACCAGCTCAGCAAATAAAGCCCTTATGTCCTTACCTTCATGGCCCTACTGCTTTTGTGCATGAATTTATTTCAAAGGGATCCCCTTTAATTTTGCTAGAGGTATTATCACAGCACATTTTATCAGATGGATTTTTTTCAATTTCACAATCAAAAAGGTAAAGAAAAGGTTCAGATTAGTAAACGCAGAATACTATAAACATCTCAGTGGCAGTACTCCCACTGAAACTTTTTGTTGCAATGGATGTACATGAAATATTTAGAACTTGCTAGAGCTCTAGTAGGAAGTCTTTTATTCCAGCAAAAGGGAACGTAGCCAGGAGCTGCCTGCTGGCTATACACTCTGGGATGCTCTGTTTGTTGTGGGCCATGGCTCCCCTTCCTCTGTACTTCTCACGAGCTGTCACACACCAGCCCTCCCCTGAAAGTTCCTCTTGTTGATGTCTAACGAAAATGGAATCATAATTGTCTTTCTTCTGGGCACTAGAGGCTGTTGGATAGTGGTTTTTTAGTGTCTGGGACACATCACGACACATCATTCTGTGTATCACAGGCATAGAAGCAGGGCTGTTGCAAAAGAATAGGAGACAGGAGCAGGAAAAAATAAATAAGAAACTCTGATGGACTTATGTATTTTCTGTCTTGTCTCCTGCATCGGCATTTCAGTTTAGTCTGTGACTTCTTTTTTTAAGCTGTCAGAGTAGATTTTGTGACATGTCAGGAAAAAAATCCAATGACTTTTATTTTCTATTTCCTCTGAGCCAGGATGGAGCACTGAGGCAGTGTTGTCATGTTCCTGCAAAGCAAGAACACAGCCCTCTATGAATAGGATGCTGAGAAAATGAAAGTACATAAGTGTGCAATTCCAGTGACTTGTGTAGTAAATTGGAAAGAATATCAATCATGAACAATTTAATTGTATCTTTCTAAAGCCTGCTGCCTCTGTAATGCTCATTGCTGGTCAATAAAAAAAGAGAACGCCCCAACATTTATATCAATATAAACACGCAAACAGCAATTTTTTAACAGAGTTGCCTCTGTGGTGAGAATGCATTTGTTATACATAAACTACGCAAATATCAGATATGCTCAGTGTTTTCAGCAAAAAACTTAGGAACTTCTTTTAAACTTCTATGTAAGTATGGGTTCATATTACAGAAAAATACAACAAAGGAAATGCCTCTGATTGCACATACAGAAGTGGTCTGGTTTGAAAGAAGGGGAAAAAAGGCATAAAAGAGAAAGTGTTAGATTATTTTCTCATTTTCTTCTGAAAATCTGTATGCTTTCCAAACTTTCCAATAGTAAAAAAGCAGTTCAGTAAAACATTCTAGCATACAGACACTTGGGAAATGCAAAATTATCCTTAGCTAGTTAACGCCTTTTTCTGTGTAACTCTGGTTCAAATTTGTTCATTTCCCATGTCTTTTTAAAAGAAATCTATACAAAATAGATGACTGCAGCTCCAAGTCAGAACAACTTTAAGTGTGATTTAAGTGTTGCTATTCCTATAACTCCAAGACTAACTCGGATATATCTTTCTACCCTTAGCATTTGAACAAGTGACAGCATTTTTTTTATCAGCACCTGAATGAACATCAGACACCAGCAAAGCTCATCCAACAGTCTCATACACATATAAATGAATTAGTTAATGCTAATATTAAAGTAAATATCACATGAAAGCCTCTCAAAGATTAAAAAAAAAAAAAACAAGCAGCCCCCCTCCCCCAGAAAACCATGAGTTCTTCAAACAATTTTTTGTTTGTTTGTTTAATAGGGACCTTACAACCTAATCAGACAGCATCCCTTATGACCAATGTTTTCCTCCCCACTCTTTCGTTCTAACATGATTACACAGTGCAAAATCCCATGGGCTGCTACAGCTGCCCAAATACAGCAGGACTTAAGTGCGTCATAACAGATATAATCCAGCTAGACAGCAAGGCTTTCAAGGGTTAGTGCAGGATTCTTTGTAAATAGGAGCTCTTTGTTATTTAAAAAATTTCATTTTCTACCCAAGGTTGCAGGAAAGATCTGGAAGGGCCACTGTGCAACTGTCCAGAAGACCCCCACAGGTTCATGTGCCTGGGCTGGTAGGGAGATGAGCCTGATCACAGTTTTCATCATCCATCCAATGCGCCATGATGGAAAGTCAAGCCAGCAGCTGCCAGAAAAGTAGGCAAATTCCTAGTGGATTTGATAAGATGTAGCTTCCTGCAGAATCTTGACAAGATTCCACCAGACCTTCCTCAAAACCAAGTCACCTTATGAATATTGCAAATATTTTGAAAATTATAATTGAAGAAAACATTATTACATTTTAATTTTTCTTTTCTTTCAAAAATACTGTAATGTTTTTAGCTAAATATATCTAAGTAGAGTGTCAGCAATTTGATTTTTTACACCAAAAGTCCATTTCAAGGCACAGAAATCATTACCCAAATAAGATGTCTCTAAATCACTGGGACTTCCTTGAAAATTTGCTCAAGACAAGTTTTCTGTGATTTGAGTTTTAATGACTTATCCCATGTGAAATGCTAACAAGCAGACACCTGGCACATCCCTCCAACTGTGACGAGGTTAGTTGTTTTGCTAGCTGCAAAAGTTTACTTCAGAACCTGAGGGAAGCCTCCAGACTGTTGGTGAGAGTTTATTTCAGACTTGGATGAAAATCCCGAATTGACCCCAAGCTGGCTCCAGCATATGCACAGATCCATTCTCAGAAATAATTCCTCTAGATAAGAGGTTATTTTAGCTTTTACATTATGTAGGTCTCTGTGTTCCAACTGACTTGGGAGAAGGGTGAAGCTTTGCCACTGCATAGATAAGCTTTTTGACTTTTTTTTCTTTTTCCCTGTCCAATTCTTGCAAAAAGAAGAGGATTAGCAGAAGAGGTTAAGGTTGCTGACAAACACTGATTGTTTGGAAGGGTGGTTTCAGCTGTCTCCCCCTAAAACCTCCATGCATTTTATCCACAGAAGTATTTCGTCACAGGTGTCAAGCTTCCCCTGCCTTGCCAAGTAAACAGTCAGAATGATTTGTAGAAACTAGCTGTAACTCCTCTCTCAGCAATGCGATATGTGAGGAAAGGTTCTTGAAAAATAGGAGATTAAACTAATGGATCACTTGAATTGAAAACTGCAGGGTCAGATCCATCCCTGGTATAGCTCTACTCGCAGCAGATGAACTTGGCCTGCTGTTGTTTGGCATACTTATTATCGACCTGGGAGTGTTGGCTAAGGGTTAAAGGTGCAGCGCAAATACCTGCTGACACTCTGAGTTCAGTCAAAGAAAGGAGAGGACTGTACTCACCAGTTATTTTCGTATGAACTTCCTAAGTTAGCAAATTTGAAGAAGATCAGAATTCATCCTACTATGGATACAGAAACACAGTAGGTAACAGTATAACTGGATGTACCTATAATTCAACATAGAGAAGGACGTGGTACGAAAATGAATGTTCCAAGTATTTGACACACAAAACTGTAGGTTTGTATCTGGAGGAGATTTACAGAGGAAGAGTCCTGGGTCTAGGCAGCTGTTAACAGAGCAGTGTGAAGCTGGCAATGAAGTACCCAGTCCTACTCTTTGGCCTGTCCAGAACATGTTAGCTTTCCCAGCTCCTCCTCTGCTTCTGTCCTAAAAAATGTACTTTATTTTCATAACAGGAAAATAAAAATCATCAACTACGTTTTTAAAAGGAGCTGTCCAGCTTTTTAAGTTAAAAGAAAAAAAAAGCCCTAATCTCCTGAGAGCTGTTCCTTTGTAACTTCTAGAGATTTTCATTGTGTGTGCCTACAAGCAAACCCATGGTATGTCCCTCCCTGCACCTTCCTGATGCCCTCTCTCTCGGATGCATTCTGCACATTTCAAAGCAAACTACCCATTTCCTCTATGACCACACAAGCCACCTTTCTCTGTCCTTATCCTCCCTGGCTAACGTGCAGCTCGTTCGTCTACTGAATGCAGACAGCCTGGATGCTTTGGGTCCATGCCCTGCCCTGCTGGAAGGATTGAGGACAATCACACCCTGAATTCCTGTACACTCTTCAAAGCTACCGCTGAGGGTGCAAGAATAACTAAATATAACAGAGAGCACTTGTTTAAAGAAAGGAGGAGTATTTGAACTAATGGGGCTTATCCCCATTTCCAGCTATCACCATTTCTAGAGCTGCTTGATCCACAGCAGGACCCTGGTGTGTTTTACCAGCTAGAGAGCAAACTAGAAGCAACATGAAATATCAGTGAGGAAATGACATGGAAATGCTGTAGTTCTCTATAATCAATGCTCTATTTGAATACAATGTTCATCTTTGTTACACCATTTCCTATTTATAAATAAGTTGCTTGTCACTCAAATGAATCCAACAAACCTTCCATTTAATTTGGTTTTGGTTTAGTTGAATAGCAAACATCTGTCTGAGGTCTGCTTATCTCTGACAGTGGCTGGTAAATGCAAGAAAAAAGTGAATTTCAAAATGTTTATCAAATCTCAGTGCTTCATGTAGCTTGACTTGTCTCTGAATGCAATGTCACTTATTTGTATAAATAGTAAAGTAAGACACAGTATTTCTCTTCTGCTTTTCCCCTCTCTCATTAGGACACCAAATACAGCATCCTATGGCCTCCCCACTAAGTTGGGAACATTTTGAAACTGAACATTTTTCCCCCTTTAGGAAAGAGGATGTCTGAGAACACACTGGCCAATGTCAAATGAGAGCAGTGAGGTAATGCTGCCTGTCCAATTTCCTTGTCTTGCCTTCTTTTTGGTCCAATTTGCTGCTAGTGCTTGCTCGATGAACTAATAAATTGAAAGCTGAGTTCTACCACTCCACAACCAGCAAACCTCATTAGTTTGGGTTTTAAAAACATCAAAAGGACCTTTGTACTGTGATATTTCAAAAGTCAAATATCCTCAATGTAATGGCAGACAACCGTGGCCACAGAACTAATCCACATAGGGTAAAACAAATCTCACTATTCTTCGGGTTGGGCTACAGATTATTTATAAGCTTTTCTGCTGGCTGAGGACCTAATGGAGCAAATCTCCCTGGCATGAAATAGAAGAGGCAACTGCTGGCTCAGTAGCATTCTCCTCACCTTCACCTGAAATCCCCAAGAAACACTTTGGCATCTCTTGAAAAACAAATTGCAGCATGAGAACTGAGTAAAAGTAAGGAAAAGACCTTTATCACTTTCTGTGTTCCAGTGTCAGCGTAGACCCATAGAATCATAGGATATCTCAAGTTAGAAGCGACTCATATGGATCATCAAGTCGCACTCCCTGCTCCTCTCAGGACTACCTAAAACTAGACCATACAACTAAGAGCATTATCCAGACATTCCTTGAACTCTGACAGGCTTGGTGCCATGACCACTTCCCTGGGGACCCTGTTCCAGTGACCAACCACCCTTCTAGTGAAGATCCTTTTCCTAATGTCCGATCTGAACTTCCCTGATGCAGCTTCATTCCATTCCCTCATTTCCTATAGCTGGTCACCAGAGAGAAGAGATCAGCACCTTCCCCCTCCACTGCTCTCCTTGAGAAAGCTGTAGACTGTGATGGGGTCATCCCTCAGCTTTCACTTCTCCAAGCTGAGCAGTCCACATGACCTCAGCCAGTCCTCCGAAGTCTTGCCCTTGAGGTCTTTACCATCTTGTTCACCCTTGTCTGGACACACTGTAATAGTTGATGTCCTTCTTATACTGAGGTGCCTAAAACTGCACACAACACTTGAGGTGGGGCCACATCAGTGCAGTGCTGAGTGGCCTCCCTCGCCCAGTTAGCTCTGCTGTGCTTGGTGCACCCCAAGATACAGCTGGCCTTTTTGGCTGCCAGGGCACAGATGACGTACCTTCCAGCCCTTTCATCAGCTGTGTTGCCTTCCTCTGGATGCATTCAAGTACTTTCATGTCTTTCTAAAATCATGGGGCCCAGAACTGCACACAGCACTCAAGACGAGGCCACACCAACACTAAATACAGCAGGATAATCACCCCTTTTGACCAGCTGCTTATGTTGTGTTTGCTGCACCCCAGGAGCAAACTCCCTGTTTGCCCTCTTGGCTGCCAGGGCACACTGCTGACTCATGCTGAAACTGCTGTCGACCAGCACCCCCAGGTCCCTTTCTGCAGGGCTGATCTCCAGATGCTCCTCTCCCGATTTATACTTGTGGTCAGCATTACTCCATCCAGGTGCAGAACCCAGAACTTGGACCTGTTAGATTTCATGTTATTGATGATTTCTCAATGCTTCAATCTATCTAGATCCCTCTGCAAGGCCTCTCGTCCCTCTAGAGAGAGTCAACTGCACCTCCCAGTTTGGTATCATCTGCAAACTTGCTAATGGGGCATTCTGCTCCTGCATCCAGATCATTGATAAAAATATTGAACAGAACTGGCCCTACAATTGGGCCCTGAGGAACACTGCTGGTGACTGGTCACCAGCCAGATGTAGCCCCATTCACTACAACCCTCGGAGCCCTGCTGTCCAGCCAGTTCTTCACCCAGTGCACCATATACCTGTTCATCTCACAGTTGGACAATTTGTCCAGAAGTATGCTGTGAGGGACAGCATCAAAAGCCTTACTAAAATCGAAAAAAACCTACAGTCACCACCTTCCCTTCATCCATGAGGCAGATGACCTTTTTATAGGAGGATAACAAAATAATTAAACAAGACTTCCCCTTTGTGAACCCATGTTGACTGTGCCTGATGATTGCGCTGTTCTTTAAATGCCTTTCAATGGTACTTACTATGTTCTTCTCCATAACTTTTCCAGGAACTGAGGTTAGACTAACAGATCTTTAGTCACCCAACGTATTATGGACTTGTCTAGCTGTATGCTGATCATTTTTTCCAGAAGAATACTGTGAGAGACAGTATCAAAAGCTTTTCTAAAATCCCCCCAAAATATACCTGCTGGCTTCCCTTGGTCAACTAGATGGGTGACCTTGTCATAAAAGGAAACTAAGTTAGTTAAGCTGGATTTACCCCTCATGAACCCATGCTGGTTATGGCCGATGACTGCATTGTTTCTAAAGTATTTTTCAACAACTTCCAGGATAATCTTCATAATTTTACCAGGCACTGAAATGAGATTGACAGGCCTGTAATTACCAGGGTCTGCCTTCTTGTCATTGAAAATTGTGAGAACATTTGCCAGCTTCCAGTCAACTAAGACCTCTCCAGAATCCCAAGACTGTTGAAAAATAATGGAGAGGGGTCTTGCAATGACAACAGCCAGCTCTTTCAGTATCCTGGAATGAATTCCATTGTGCCCGATAGACTTATGTACATCCATCTGGAGCATCAAGTCTCAAACAAGTTCCGGGCCGGCTGGGAGTTTATCATTTCCCCAGTCATGGTCCTCCAACATAGGGTTCCGGGTGTGCCAGGGCCTATCATTGGTGTTGAAGACAGAGGCAAAGAAGTCATTAAACATCTCTGCTCTGTCTACATCCCTATTTGTGAAGTGACTGACATCATCAGGTAATGGACCAATGTTATTACTGATCCTCCTTTTGCTGTTAACATATTTTTAAAAGCCTTTTTTGTTGTCCTTCACACTGCTGGCCAGCAGTGATGATCCAAGCTGAAATTCTGTCTTACAGAAACCAACTTAAATGGTGTAGTGTCTTGACAAGACAAGACCTGCATCTATGAAGAGTAGAGAATCCCAAGACTGTCACAGGAGCAGTGGTGGAAAAGAGAGAGGAACAGCCCAGAGTGCGGATCTACCGCAGTCTCTTGAGGGATGGTGCCCAGATTCATTGAATCATAGAATGGGTTGGGTTGGAAGGGAACTTGAATATCATCTAGTTCCAATCCCCCTGCCATGGCCAGGGACACCTCCCGCTACACCAGGTTGCTCAAAGCCCCATCCAACCTTGTCTTGAACACCTCCAGGGATGGGGCCTCCACAACTTCCCTGGGCAATCTGTTCCAGTCTCTCACCACCCTCACAATAAAGAATGTCTTCTTAATATCTAATCTAAATCTGCCTTCTTTCAGTTTAAAATCATTACTGCTTATCCTATCACAACACTCTCTGATAAAAAGTCCCTCCCCATCTTACCTGTAGGTCCCCTTTAGGTCCTGAAAGGCCCCTATAAGGTCTCCCAGAGACTTCTCCATTCTGAACAGCACAAACTCTCTCAGCCTGTCTTCATAGGAGAGGTGCTCCAGCCCTCTGGTGATTTTTGTGGCCCTCCTCTGGACACGCTCCAACAGGTCCATGTCCTTCTTACATTGGGGGCTCCAGAGCTGGATGCAGTACTCCAGGTGGGGTCTCACCAGAGCAGAGTAGAGGGGGGAGAATCACCTCCCTCGACCTACTGGCCATAATTCTTTTGATACATCCCAGGAAGCATTTGATCTCTCCAACCAACATCGTAAGTCCTTCTCCTCAGCGTTGCTCTCAATCCATTCTCCACCCAGCCTGTATTTCTGCTTGGGATTGCTCTGACCCACATGCAAGACCTTGCACTTGGCCTTGTTGAACTTCACGAGGCTGGCATGGGCCCACCTCTCCAGCCTGTCCAGGTCCCTCTGGATGACCTCCCTTCCCTCTAGTGTGTCAGCTGCTCCACATAGCTTCGTGTCGTCAGCAAACTTGCTGAGAGTGCCCTCAATCCCACTGTCCATGTTACCAACAAACATGTTTAACAGCTCTGGTCCCAGTACTGACCCCTGAGGAATGCCTGTTATCACTGGTCTCCACTTGGACATTCAGCCATTGACCACAACTCTTTGAATGTGACCATCCAGCCAATTCCTTATCCACCAAGTGGATCTGTCAAATCCATGTCTCTTTAATTTAGGGACAAGGATGCTGTGTGGGACAGTGTCAAATTCTTTGCACAAGTCCAGGTAAATGATGTCAGTTGCTCTTCCTTCATCCACCAACACTGTAAAGATGTGAGTAGAAGGCCCCCAAAATTCATCCTAATCATCTCCACAACTACAAATTAGACATTTAAAACTCTCTGAAGTCTCTAGAACACCCAGATATTTCTACAGAAGAAAATTTGATTCCCATGATTTTATGATTTTTGAGCAGCAATATTTCATGAATAACATAGAAATGCTGCATTTACTTATATTCAGGATCAGCCTAGCCTGATCAATAATGATTGCTCCTTAAATGGAGCTTAAGAGGTTTTCTCTAAAATTAACTACCTTCAGTGCCCCACACCAAGTATTACAGTGTTGCAATTTCTGATACAATTCCCATGGCTTAAATCTGATGAGAAAAAAGAAGGAAAAAAGCACAAGTGTGAGTTATGTAACAGTTTCTTTTCCAGAAGTTGAAATATTCATTTTGCTCATAACTAAATGACAAACAGAAATGCATGAAATAGTGAAAAATTATGAGGAAAAAATAAAATGATGAGGAAATAAATTTATTTTTAACTTCAAGCTTCTCTTTATTTTGGTAGCCTATTTTGCAAATATGTGTAAGGCATTCATCACTGAAATGAAAACTTTACATGAATGAATACCATTACAGAGATAAAAAACAATTTAATACATTAACACTGCAATAATGAAGGGGAAGGTTTCACACAAGATTCCAGATTTACCTAAAGTAACTCCATTACTTTACCTATAATTACTATTAAATTGACTTTTAGCCACAGCATAATTGATATCCACAAAAAAGGGGCATTTTTCCATTAACCCACTTTAGAAATAATTTGTACTTATCTCTCAGATACATTTGTGTTTATATTGCATAATTGCCAAAATGTTCTTAATTTCATACTCAACTTCACACAGCAACTTAAATAAGAAAATTTATATGTAAGAAATAATCTGATCTGGTTTAAGTTGGGCTGGTCAAAAATAGGAGACATTTTTTTTTTAAAAAATTATGTTACTTAAGTATCAACTACCCTCCCTGAAACTGGCCTCTGATGCCACTCACAAACAAATCAACAGGATTCTTATGAAATCTAGGATTTGCACAACTGCTATTCCTGCTGACATAGGTGGTACACCGAACCAGATTACAGAGAGCACCAGAGCGCTGCCAAGTCGTGGCATTCTACCTCTATCAGCTCTGATGGTACTGACTCCAATCGCCACCAGTTTTGTCCATCTGCAGCAACCCCATAACTGATATTCTGCTTTCTTGGAGTCCACTATGTACCTTGCAGACTTAACTGCCCCTCTTGACCTTTGCCTGGCCCCAACCTGAGCCACTGCCAGTCTCTAGCTTCAGAAATACTTTCAGAAGTCCCTGCATGAATACGGACAGGATTTGTAAAAGTACTGTAGTCTTTGCACAGTTTCAGTTTCTCTCAGTCTGCCACAGCTCTAGGGTTTTCTGCCAGGTCATGTTTTGCTTGCTCTGCTGTGGCTAGCAGTTTAAAAGCATGAGGCTGGCAAATTTCCTATCATGTACATAGGCTAATTTGGCAGAAGTATGATTGTGTGTCTGCTCCTGATTGAGATACACTTGCATTGCCAGGTATTACTGTGTGAATATAACATTAATTCTTGTGAAATCATGGCTTAGATCTCAAAATCTTGTGTTAGCGAGTGTTGTGAATACCTGGGAGAACATGGCATACTCATTCTCCCCCTGGAATTTTTTTTTGGCCAGACCAGAAAGACTTTGAATAAAATCCTTTTAGCAAAAACAAGGGTGGACCAATAATGACACAGAAGAATGTGGCTGAGTAACAGCAAAAATTGTGTCTTGATTCTTGTAAAAACAGAGACTTAAAATCTCAATTAGGAAAAACGTTCTTTTAAAAAGAGATCTAAAGGAAATTCTCAATATCTTCTCCTGAAATAATATGATATTCAAGGAAATATAGTTCCCATTGTTTGCTTCATTTTTCAGAAGTTATGGCCTTAACATAATAACATAAGTGTGAGATACAGGAAAGTGCAGAGTGATATCTGACATGACAGTACCTAGCTGCAGGGAAAGCTCTTCTGACTTTTGATACAGTGAAAGTAGGTGAAGGAGAATGGAATAAGTGGAGGAATACGTCTTGAGTTCTGTGTCATACAGGGTTTTTTGCTATAAGTGAGCAGAGAGAAAATAAAAGGAAATTAAGTCACACAGTCTCCAGGATGATTGTGATTATCTTGCCTTTCTAATGGGGATTTCTTCAAGGAGATGAAACTTCAAATTTAGGCAGACTTCTGAATAAATATTAGTCATCAGGACACACAAATATAGCAGGAAGGAAAAGCAAAGCTCTGCAGTCTCTAGTCTGGAAGCACTTGAAATGATGACAGCCCTGTCAGAGGCATCATATGCACTTATTTTCTAGGATAAGGCAGCAGATGATTAAGAAGATGCTTGAAAGAAAGACAACCTCATGTAGTTCTCTCTGTGCTACATTAGCAAATAATCACTTAATTCCTCAATTTATTGCCAAGAGCCTACAGCCATTCTCTGTCCTGAATTATACATGGATTTTTCATTTTTTCATACCTCTGCATCAAGTCCCTGTTACAAGTACCCATTGCCTCTGTTGTTGCCTACTGTGTCAAAAACACCACCGAGCTGCTTTGTCTCCAATCCCTCATGCATGTGTGATGAGTGCGGACCTTAGTTTAATGTGAGAAATGGCCCTGACACACAACTCAAAGATCAGCAAGTGACTACAGAATGCAGTCAACAACTTTGCTTTTCTGCCAGTCCCCGAGACATGTTACAGACACCATCAACTCACCTACAATACTGCCCATTTTAATAAAAAAATCACATTTTTAACTCTTACCTAATGCCACCAGCAGAAGAAACATTTCTATTCTTGACGATGTACTCTGTTCAGTCTAAATGGGGAGCCACTGACGTGAGCACCACTTCCCATCCTCTTCCTAAGGGCCTTCTTTTTCAGATGAGCCTCCACTGGTAAGCAAAGTAACAGCCATCACTTAAGAATCAAAAGGAGACAAAATCTTTTCCAGTTTTCTTAACTTTCCCACAGACTTTTTCATTTCACAAATCTTAACCCTTTTCCAAAGATGTTAAAAACGGGGGATCAAAGGTTACCCTGCTGGCCAAGTTTTTTACCATCAAAATACATATTCTCATGCAGAACTCATGCTGGAAAAGATACTGACCTTAAAATAAAATCAAATGAACGTATTGAATGTACGACAAATGGTACAACAGATTTTCCCACTCTTCTTCCTCAAATGATAAGCAGGAAGTCTCACCTGGATTTCACAGACAATTTTGGATCAGACATGTAGCTATAACATGGAATTCCTCAGCATGTGACCCTTCAAGCTCTACAATACACAAAGCTGTACTTCTAAAATAGATATATGCATAGCTGCACAATTCTTTCATTTGCACGTGTACCAAGACCTAATGATTCCATTTATTGGTATATTGCCTGAAGCATGTATTTTTTGATACTGAGCATATGCTCACTTGCAGGTAACCCGCTAAATGCACCTTTTCCCTTCCTCAGCCCGGCGTTCCTAATGTTAATAAAGTTTTTTCATTGCAAGTCTTACTTTGTTACCTGTGACAATTGACTAGATTTAGATCACTGTTTATTCATGCACAATTCTTTGTGCCACAGAAAGAACCTGTCTTCTTCAAATACTCACAAAACCAGGCCACCATTTGCTTCTCCTATTACATAGGTAAATCCAAAATACCAATGTGGGAGGTAAAGTCATCTTACTACAACATCAGACAGTATTTAAATATTAAAGAAAGGTAATCAGAGAGTGAACACATGTATGTCCCTTAGGCATGGAGCTATCATTTTCCAAAATAGTGCAACCTGTCAGGCAGCGCTAGTGGTACCTAACCTACTGCCTTATAATTTGTTCTACATACCTCCAGAATCCAAGAGTTCAATTCAAAACTCTGCTTGATGAGTAAGAAAGATAGTCAGTCTTCATCACAAAGCTCTTGCTCACAGAAGCAGCTGCCTACCAGTATCCCTGGGACTGCTCACTTAAGAAGGGGTGCATAGGGTCTGTCTGTCCAAATTTGTGTGTCTAAAATACAAAAGTCTGCATGTTAACTGGTTGCCAAGACTTCTTCTGTTGCCAGCAAAAAGTAAATGGCACTTTTAAGGCATATTTCATCCTACAGCAGTGTCCACAGTAAGTCAGATTACTCTTGAAGAAGCTGTTTTTCCATATCAACTGTAAAGTGAGTTGAACTAAGAACATGAGAATGGCTTTCCTTCATATATCAAGGTCTATCTATAACAGCGTAACTCTCACAGAAACCAATAATGGATTTAACATTTTGGCCAGGACATTCACCCTCTGATGGACAACTGAGAGTTTTCCATGGATAAAGCAAAAATATATATTAAAAAGGTCCCACTGCTGTCAACCTGTTACCCACTGATGATTAATTGGTTTGAAACTAATCTCTTTTTTTTTTTAAAATTTCGAAAAAATAAGGGGGCAAAAGATTCTCAGTATTAGTTATGAGAACACAATTAGGCCCTAATACAATCCATTTTTAGTTTATTCATATTGACTTTTTATCACCTTAGTATAAATTATACTATATTAGTCTTAGAAAAGTTCTCTTTATAAGATAAGGTTCCCAAGTTGTTTCCACTAAATGCTCCCCCAGACAAGAAATCAGACTGCAAGCTTGTACTGAGCAATTTGATATGAAATTCAGTGAAACTAGTGTATTTAAAAAATCTGCAACAAAAAATCTGCACTTTTTCTTAAATGTGATATTAAATGCAAACCTAATCTCACTAAATTTGGGCTTGTAATGCAAAGAAAGAGTGTGAAGTGCTGCTATTCTTTTTAAAATAATAAAAAAACCAAACCAACCCTCTGTATCTTTGCCCATCTTTGCTTCTTCCAGTCTAGTTCAATAGCTGCTTTCTTTCTGAAATACCTAAACAGATTGACTGACTGACTTTTTAGATTCTCTTAGAAGCGACTACTCTTTGTTTAAAACACCAAGATACCTTGCTGGACATTGCAGAGTATAAACAACTCTGGTCTCACAGGCATCCAAAGGGCTTTGTGGGACAAGAAACAAGGTCCATCAGTGCCCTTTTGAAGGACAGTAGCCAGAAGAAAGATGACATCTCAGGCGCTCACAGAGCTGTCATCAGTATCCCCTAATCACTCCACATTCTCTTAGCTGTCAAACCATCCTTATGTGGCCAAGGACTGCTGTAATTTCTCTATTTTGACCCCTTCAAAGGTAATTAATCACCATGCAAAAAGACTGACGGGCCGACCCAGGCAACCCTGAGATTTGGCTTTGCAAGTTCATCTGCTTCCCACATGTGAGCTAAGGAATAAACAGGACTAACTTCCCAGCATTTGAAAAATGTTAAGAGAGACAAGTGACTGCACAAGGGAGAGGGAGTAGAGCTCTAAAAAATTAAAGATTTTTCAGTGACGCATTATGCTGTTTGACTCCAGCCCACCTTACTTCTAGCACTGCAGAGACTGTCTGTAGGTCAGGAAGGTGGGATACCCTCCACCATTTGCAAGATGCAAATAATTAATAGAAATAGCTGACATCTACATTTACTAAAATTCCTTTCTCACATGCATTGCAACTACAATTCAACTCTTTTAACTGAAGAACTCAAAACTTAAGAGGTCACAGTAATAGAGAGCTTAGAAAGGGGTAAAAATTGCTCTAAGGATAATATAATTTGTGAACTTTTGGCACATGGTTTAGCATAAGATCTCTACCTGAAGAAATAGTATTGGGTTATAACATCTTTGAAACTTCAAGACTGTATTTGAAGGCAAATTTAAAGTGAGAACAATTAGCAGTCATCATGTTTTAATTGTAGGAAAAAAAGCCTTCAGCAAAGTTAAACTTAAAACTAAAACTTCTGGTATTTAAACTTTGAAACTACTTAGAGATATTTTGTTTCTGACTGTAACTGAAGACCTAGACTCTCCATTCACATAACCATGTCTGAGATGAATATTTCAGACAACACGATAGATCTTTCTATTAAAAAAAAAAAAAAGGATCTAGAGAAAACAGCAAGGGTTATATATGCGAATTTGAATATGAACCTCATACCAGAGAAGTGTAAAAGAATACAAGTATGTCAGGCTGAGGGTCGCACAGCCGAAGTCATCTGCCACCCTCACGCTGTTGATCCCACAGCCAGGCTTTTGGCACCTTCGCAACAGCTCATGAAGTGAGTCTATGCAAGAAGGCTGTCATGGTCCCCTCACCTCTGCAGGGGGTATTCAGGCCATGCCAGGCCCTTCAAGCACCCAAGTTTTCACTTGTGCTTCAAACAGGAAGAGGTAACTCTGTTAATAACTCTTCCTTTTCCATTCTGCCAAGCTACAATTAAAAAGTCCTTTGGGAACTACACCACTCAAAAGAATCCTTATCCTTCCTGGTTTTACCAGTATCCTCTTTTAGGATCCTACTTACTTGTTATGAACATTGCTTGACTGACAGCTTTGGATTAAATCCTTGGGGAGAGAGTAGGAAAATAATCATCCTTTCATTGACAACTGTAGCTTCCCAGCTCCCCCTCTGACTGGTGAAGAAGCAGACTTGGGAATTCATAAAAGAAAACAGCAGAAACAGATGAGAGATTGCAGGAGAAGAGAAGGCATGTTCTTAGGACAGTTGTTTTGTATATTTTCAAGGACATGTATCACTATCACAGCTATCAAACACTATGACCTAAATAAATTTTGTTGGATTTTATGCCATTCAGGTTTTTTACTCTTCTCTCAGCACCATTCTATCTTTTTTTTTTTTTTTTTTTTTTTTTTTTTTNGCTCCACCAATAGGCAGTAATTTACTTATAGGTCAAAGTCTTATGTTCCAAATAAACTGATTTATTCTTTCCTATGCCAATCATACAGATACATCACAGGTGTTGACCCCTATTGTATCAACAAAACAAACCACTTTTGTTTAGTACTTACCTCTACAGAATTTCTTATCACTGCAGAAAGTAGTCTATGCAAAGCCTGAAATATCTAACACTAATAGGCTTTCACCCCATAAGTTTTGATTCTGTTTTTATTTAATATGCCCTGCTTTGGTGCTGGTAAGGTTCAGTTTGACATATAGCCAAGTGGAAGACCTAAAGACAAAAAATGCACCAATCATGTCAGTGTTCTTCAATGTTCACCATCACATAACAAAAAACAGAGGATATCCTTGATCCCTACAAATGGCTGATGATTTCTCAAAAGGTTTTAACTCCCACTGATTTTGAAAAGATAAATACTTAGTCTTAAGAAAATCAACACCTTGAAATGCTCACAAGCGTCATGAATGTTTGTGACATTCATAACAGTAGCAATAATAATAATGACAATATACTCATCTCCCTTTCCACTTTTTTTATGAGTTAGTACCAGAGGTAAAAATACAGAACATAGTATCTTCAGGGAATATTACTGCAGATTTGCTAAATTTAATAATATCTTGAACTCAGAATCTTAGGTACGTTGACCACAACTTCTGGGAGAGAACCACACTTCTTCATAACAAACCAAGCATGGAACAGTACTATGTCACTATTAAATGTTTCTACTGAACCAAAGCTTTAAAATGTCTGAGGGGTCTCCTTGCTCTAGGCACTCTACAAAACAAAACCTTTCGGATATAGAGCAGACTTTGCTCAAATATATTCAGCATAACATGACTATGACTGGGACAACTGACAGCATTTTTTTGTTTGCTTCCTCTTTCTATTTTTCCTTATTCCATGTTCTCTTTTAGGGAACAAAAAGGGGAAACACCTCAATGGCTCTTGCAATTTTATTTCTCCTCTGTTTAATGTGATCTTCTCAAAAAGTAATACCTGCTGTATGCCACCTGTTGCACAAATGATAGGCCGTTTTAAAGAGCTTGCACTTGAAAAAAGGAAAATATCTCCCCAGAATTTCTGTTTTTCTTTCCCTCATATTGCTATCAAACTATTTTTACCTCACTTTTAGTTGTCCACAAACATGATTGCTTTCAATATTTTGAGTGCTCTCACAGCTTTTAGAAAGCAGCACAACCCCAGCCTTAGTGCCTGAAGAGATATGAAGGAAGAGAAGGGCGAGTTGTGCTCTGCAGCACACCCCAGGTCTGGGCAGCTCAGTGACCTCATTCATAGCTATGGACATGGCAAAGGTGCACCAAAGCTATTTCTGGTTTCCACTCTAAAGATTTCTCTGCACAAGTAAAAGGGAGAGACGTCATAGCCCAGATCTTGTTCCAGTTTCAACAGCAGATACCATAGCATTATGTGTTACTATAACCACCCTCTATTCATGTTCATTCTTTGCCCAACAGATGTGAAGACAACTATGAACACAGGTGACTTTCTGACAGGGGCTCAAGTGCAGCAGTGTGCTTCTCAAAGTGTTTCAAGAGATTTTTTTTATCTTCAATTTTCCCATCCAGAGAGATCAAAAGGGCTGTGAAAGAGAATAAAATCCTTCTCAGCTATGACAGAATTAGGTATCTGTTCTTGACAGACAGATAATAAAAGTACTTTTAATATTTTAATAGTGTGATTTTGACAGCTGTCTTGTCAATCACATGGTTTGGAGAATCAGTTCTTACTCCTGTATTTCAGTTTGGGATGAGGCAGGCATTGTGATGCTGTATTGTATAAAGCTTTCAGCATTCAAAGATCTTTAAATTGCAGGTGATACACAAAGAAAAAACAACACTGAAAAAAAGTATTTAATAGTACTTGTACAGTGACCTCTATTGTGGTCACCATTAATTGTACTACCTCTTAAGTTATCCATACGCAAAACCAGTTGGTGAAGCGCATCAGTGACCTCCTGAATATGCCATAAACATTGTTTAGGAAAATCAAACCAATATCAGCAAGTTGTGTGTCCAGTACAGAAAGTCAAATTCTCTCAATTCAGCCTCTGACAGCCTTGTTCTGTAAACATATTAAAAAAGTTCTTTAAATTTTTTTACATTTTAAATTAAAAATACAGAACAGAACATTTGAATTGTTTTATCAGCTGATAAGAAATTTCATCAACAATCTGATTATTATATATTCTCAAATTGCCATGAATGTAATTTGTGCCCCCAAGAGCAATGCTGTCTGCAAATCAAATCATTTGACGGACTCTTCATAATTTCTCCAGGCAAAGACTTTTAAAGTCTACATTTGCACCTGCAAAATTCAGCAAGTCCATTTCCCCTTGGCTCATCACAAATTTCATTGGACAGATATCTTCTTCACTCAGAGAATTCTATTTCCTTCCTTTACAGTACAAGTTGCTACCATCTTTTTAAGTTCATCATCTTGAGTTTTTACTGTAAGGGCAAGAATGTTAGTGCCTTCAAGAAAGTAAGACAATTAAGCTGAAGGAAAAGTAATTACATTTGATCACCTTTTTGTGATTGTTTGGGTTTTTTTTTTTTTCCTAACATTATTCTAAGCAGTACTTGAAAAATGTCTGAAAGCTTTTAAAATTCTCATACATGGTAGAGCTTCCTTGCTAGGAGTATTACCTGTCATTTTTTGTTCCTTGTTAATTACTTTCAAACCAAGATCTCAAGATCCAAAATACTTATATTCTCAGCATTTTACATTGTACCATTAGAGTTTCATTAAATAAACTCAGGAGAGTGCAGCCTTTCAGCCTGATATGACTATAGAGAGAATTAAAAAAAACCTCTAAGACCTAAAAAAAGTCTTTCTAGCATTCAGGTAGAAAAGGCATAGGTCGTCAGATAAGGGAATTAGTTTGTTCTTTTTATTTTACAGGTAAAATAACTCTGTATCAGCAGGCAAAAAGATGACCTTATACAAGCCTGTCCTTCTTCCTCCTCATCGTTTCAAGAAACAAATCACACAGACACTATTACAGGCAGTGTAACTATCCAGAATATACTTGCATTTTAACAGATCACCCTCCTGCCCAGTGCTGTTGTTTCCACTGAATCTATACCTTATGTAGACAGACAGATTGAGAATGAGACAAATAAATAAAAAAATAAATGTAAGCATAACAGACAAATAAATAATACCATAAATGTAAACATAACAGATATGTCTCACTAGCTCTTATGTCATTTGTGTGGGGAATCAGTTTTCCTGTCTTGTCGCACAGTAGTTAGATCACTTTCAGTACCTCCGGGAAAAAAAAAGGCAAACCAAATATACATGTTCAAGGCCTGTAAAATTGTGAAGAACATTGATCTGAGTCTGCAATTCTAATTCACAGCATGACAAGTATCACAGGATGCTGTCACTGGGATATGAAGGGGCCAGGAGGGTTGTTTTGACTTTGAGGCCTTAAAATCTTCCTAATCATTCTCAGTTATGAAAAACCTCACTAAATTTGGTGATTATATGACTATCTTTGATACTTCTTCTTCCCTAACTGCGACATCATATATGTGTATAGATTATGGGTATAGAGATCCTACTTAAGGTCAGAATGTATGATTTATGAATCTGTGATTTAATTGTAGGCAGGCTGATAAGATATTGCAGTAGGAGACAGTCAGCTATCCTAGAGCATAAACAGTATTCATTCGGGGGGGGGNCAAAAGCAACAGCACAATATCCCTATAACTAGACTGTGCAACTTGGGAATTTCTACAGAGGAAATCATTGACCCAACACATAAAAACCTTCAAATTTCAGTCTCAGTCCCTCTAATAGTCACACATTCACCAGCTAATTTTACTGTTTTTTGATCCACCTACTCTATCCAGGTTTCCATTTCATTATTATGAAGGTGTTTATCTTCTGTTACTCCTGGCTGAGGTGCTCACCAGCCCAGGTTTATTTTTTCCTTTTTCTGTGAGTTTCTACAGTTAATAGGAAATGATCCTCACTGAAGGGCACATATAACTCAGTTAATTGCTTCACACTACAGTACATTGCCATTTAGAACCAGTCTGTTTCTTTTCATTGTAACAGCATGGAAGTAAATAAGCAATTTTCATACATATTACAAAAAATAAGTATGTCAGAGCTTAATTCATATTCTTGTGATTAATAGTCCAGAGTGCCTGGATAAAATGCACCTTCCCTTATAAACACCATTGCATTAGTCCACTCATTTAGGTGTGAAATATATCTGGAATGTGGCTTACTTGACATCTGGGGAAAAAATAACTAAATAGAATAAGATAAGGGAAGAAATGTTGAAATAGTCTGCTTGGGTCAAAATAACAGGTAAGAGGGACCCAAAACAACGTCTGTGTTCATTATTTCAGGTCTTAAAAAGCTTCAGTCTTAAAAGAGCTATAAGCACATGACATTACTCCAAAAAAATATATTTTCTATGCCTTGTTTATTAATGGACAGAAAAGCCAGGCTGAAAAAATGAAATTGATTTTATTCACTTAGAATTTCATACTCTATTGCACAACCACCACCTAGCAGATACTTCATTAAGAAAGATAATTACTTTAATGAAGATTAAGTATAATTTAAAATTCACATTCATCTTTATCTACCTAATGCAGGTCTGAATTAAACCTGAAGTGGGGGTTCTTCAATGAGATCTTGCCTTCCAATCACAGTCCCACTCTGGTTGCCTTTGGTTTCTTGTTTTCTTCCTCCTCTTTTATAGCTCACCCATCAGTGTCTTTCACATTGGCCTCAAACTAAGAATTTCCACTGTTCAGCTTTTCTGATGCTCACTGACACATGCAGAATATTTGGTAATCAAAATCAGAAGAGCAGAAGTGCTGTACAAGTTTTTCTGCATGCAGCTGTTTAGAAAAAAAAACCCTCCAGATGACTGCAAATAGATCTGCTAATAAGAACATACGTGATCTTCCCTATTGCCATTTTTTCCCCATAGTTTTGCACATGCAGTAACTGCTGAACGAAAAGTAGATTAAGAAGAAATGAGATTTAAGTACTAATCAGAAATACAGAGTAAAAACAATTATAGAGATATTTTAATCACAGTCAAATAAGCATTGGGCACAGATACTAATGTGAAATATAAAAGAAATGTAAATATATTAAGGCATGAAAATGTGTGTTGAGATATACAGACACCTTTGGAGTAGTATTCATAAAATTAAAATGATGATTTCATTGAAAGCAATAGAAAGAAAAAAACTCTGTTGTATTTCCTCATTATTTTTACTTCTTGACTTTCCTGTCTATACACTAGTAGTAGAGTTCTTGAAGGAACTTAAACTTTTTTCTTTTTCTTCGTTAAAACCAGTCTGACTTCTCAGCTCACACCAAGAACTCCTTTCCTCCAGTGAACTGACGCAATAATACCTCCCCCAAATGATCACAGGACCCAGGTGAGTGAAGCTACACACTTTCAAAAGGAATTAGCCCAACCTTCCCTTACACCCAGGGAAGATAAGGACTTGTCCTGGTTTGAGGTACCTTAAACCAGGACATGACTTCTGTGCTTGCATTCCTGTGTGAAATGCAAAACTTTATTCTGATACTATGGGTCTGACATTTGTGCAACAACATTATTCTGGAATATAGTAATAAGTAAGGAGGGCTTCATTACCAAAGGTGTTTAACTAAGACCAAATAATAACAGAAAACTTGAGAGAAATGCATCACATTGGAAGTCCCAAGTTATATTGATAATCTGTGGCAAATCCCCACAATTAATTTTTTAATTTTTTTTTAACCTTCCAGACTGCTGTCTGAGCCACCAGACCATCTTTCTATTTAATTTCCATATTTTTTTCACCAGTACATGTATCTCAATCTGAATTTAAGCTTAACAACTGCCTAATTAGTCAGTATGGGAGACTGCTACATACCCATCGCTGAGCACCTAATTTCTGCTTTTAGCCTAGTGTATTTTACAGATGGCAGGTCACTGTTCCCAACAGCATTGGGTCAGGTTTTCCTTTCACTGGTCCACAAAAAACTAATGGTGGAAAATCTGGAGGGTACTTACTAAACTGTGTGCTTACTGACAATTTTTGGAATCATTACAGTTAAGATATCTGATTAAGAAAAGAGCTGATGAAACTTGAGGGCTTGCTTTTGAGACTGGCACTTTGCCCAGTAGAAACTAGGCAGGGGCAGTGAATTACATTTTTATTTGAATCAATAATGAAGAATTGTATTGTATTGTATTGCTTATCCTCCAGAACAGAAATATCCTTTATACCAATGATCTTCATTATTTCTTCCCCTCTTCTTATGCCTTTCAGCTATCCATCATTTCTTTTTTCATTTCTGTCACATGGCGCCTTCTAAGTTTTTTTAGTAATCAATAACTTACATCCAAATTAAAAGCTTCAGAAATAAAGTATAATGGTATTATGGAACACTTCCTGAAATTAAGCTCTCCCTTTAAAGGAGATTTGCACTTCTTTTCTTTATATGACCTTCCTTAAGGGTTATGCTGATGGAACTGCAGCTAGTGAACGTGAGATTCACAGAATTTGGGAAATTCGGCTTCTAACCCAAACAAGGCTGTTGTCAAACTGTGATTACTCAACAAAACATGCTTCAGAGAGGAACAGGGAGAGAGGGATGTGGGATCATCCTTCCTTTAGCAGCACCCACCATGGTTATGCTTTTTCTACTGCATGACAAGTCAGATGCTCTACTGCTCTGCAGAAGGTCTTGTGCATACAAACAGGCAATTTCACAAGGTAATTTCTCTGAAGATCAGTTTCTCCAAATGCAAAATGGAGATAATAATACATAACGACCCTAGAAAAAAACACAACAAAATGTTGAAATGACAGATGCAGCAATAGTGCAATGCAATTATCATTATTAATTAGGCTGTTACAAACCATGAACGCACCTTCTTTTCACCTGAACCTTTATTTCCCCAATTATATTCTGTTCTTTTGTAATGCATTTGCTGCCACTAAATGTAAGATTTAGCATTTAATATTAATAGTGATTAATAGTTTGCATTTATGTGGGTTGAATAAGTTATTTCTACTCTTACATTTCTTGGGAATATATCTTTCTGCACTTTCCAGACATTCAGCTTCTGTAAGATGAGCCAACACCATGAATAACTTATTTCCAAACTCTTCGCACTATAAGAATGCTAATTCCTTCCTCTGCAGAAGAGATTCTTTTAATAGGCAGAACAACTTCAACATAAACCGTTTAATTGCCTCCAAAATGCTGATTATCTTCCCATATCAGCTCATGCAGAATGCATGATAGTAAGAAAACCATCAACAGAAGACAATATTGAGCATTAAAAAAAAAAGAACCATAAGCTGTCACTAAAATTTACTTATCATGTTCCCATGTGAAGTCAATTTGTATATTCAAGAACTAGCAAAGAAATCATGCTTGGGCCCATCATCATATGAAAATATCTTCATTAGTTTTGTTGTGTTTTTTTTTAATCCTGCTGCTTCAAAATCTATAAAACAACTGCCAAAAAAAAAANAAAAAAAAAAAAAGTAGTAATTATTTGTTATTTCAGAAAGACACAAAACACAGTTCCTGAACCTAAACCAATCTCTTCTGAGAACTTGGTCTTGGGAAGATGTCAGCTGAAAGCGTGTTAAAGCAGCTTGTCAATCCTTCCTCTCACAACTACCTCGCGGAAGAACTCAGGGCCTATGACCACTGACAACAAACTACAGCTTCCAAAAGGTTAGCTGCAGGCAGATACTCAGCTTTGAAATCTCTGCCAGTTGCCTTACTGTGTCATCAGCAATGGGAAAAAGCAAACAAAAAACCTAACCCATACTGCAGCTCTTTAGAGGCGAAACCCGGAAGGTCAATATTTAGACTGCCTCTTAACATCTTCTCTGTGTTTTAATACATCATCTCATGCATGCTTGCAGCTACCTTAGATCCTGCCTGTTTACCTTCTGCAGGTATTGTGTGTTGCACTTTAACAAAATGGTAGGTGGGGAAGCATAGAAAAAGGAGTAAAGACAGAAATGGAATGCCAATGTTGGGGAATTAGCACACATTTGTGGTTAAATATAAAAGCTTTAATGCACAATGCGTTGGATGGAGTCCTACCGCCACAAGCAGTTCTACAGGGAGTCTGCAAAGTTGCCACAAGACAACACTGCGGCATGTCTTGTCTCATCACCGAGGGAAACTCCACTCCCTTACGGAGAGTCCTTCCGTCTCTGGCATTCCTGCATTCAGCCAGTTCAGCCCCTTCTGCAGTTGAGCATTCTTTCCTTCTGTGCCCGGTCACTCTTTGGCCACAAATTACCAAGGCTGAGCAGCGACACTCTGAATTTCCCCTTAAGCAGGTATTATATATTCCAGGAAACAAATCATGACAGCTTGAATTTCATTGCAAATATTTCATTGCATATTTGGGAAGTGCAGGAGAAGACAAGGCGGTAGAAGAATAGGAGGCAGAACATAAATATTGTGTGTGCTTTCCTTCAAGTGGTACAAGCAGCAGTTTTAGGTTTGGAAGGAATGATTGAGTACGTATGTTCACAGGGTCACAATGGTTCCTGCTACTCCTTAGAAAACTTCAGTATACAGTTACTGAGCTCATTATGTCGCTTTCTCCTTCCATTTTTGTTGCATCAAGACACAGCATGTACTTTTTTATCTTCATTTAAAAACGCATCTAAGTGTCTGCAGGGGCACTACCAGCTCTCTCTAACCTGATCACATCGTTCAACAGATATGCTAAATTTTGCATGGTTATATTAGAGACTGGTATTTTTCCAGTTATTATCTAAACACTCATTATTTTGCACAAAATTCATGCCAACATTCATTAGGTGGGAATAATTAGTGATATATTCCCTTTCCCGCACATTGCTTGGGGAAGCTGGGTTAAGCAGGCCACACTAAGTCCAATACTATGTTGACCACAAATACAACTAAAAATAAAAAAAGGTAAACAAAGGATCCTTCTGTCCCACAGTTAAAGGGAAAATGCATAAATAAATAAGAAACTGTAAATCTTTTCAATTATACAACTGTAGGATTACAGCTATAAGCATACACAAAAATAGTTTTTAGTTAGGATATATAACATAACTGCTCCTTTTAAGGAACAGATTGGCATACTTAGAAAGCAAGACAAAGTCAGTATGAGCATAAGTACAGTGTGCAAGAACACAAAGGAGATCCAACAAAGATCCCAAAAGCAGTACCTTGCAATAAAAAAAGAAAGATTTTGTTGTTTTTGTTTTGTTTTTATCTGCACCTCTAATCACTGGTTATGTTGCTGATATGTAAACAAGATGGAAACACAGAGAAATAAAGTGAAACTAACCATTAGTTCCAGTTGCATGAGGTTTACTGCATCTCAGCTACCTGCGGAAACCTGCAGTACACACTAATGTGTCCACAGGCACAGGCCCAAGGCTGCTGTTTACCTACATATTCAATAATTTAGCAAGCTAACTAGCACAATACATTTATTCTTAAATGGCAGCAACAGCACATTTAGTCTTCTAAAACAACAGATCTGGTTTTTTTTAATTCTGATATTTGTAAACAGAATATTGTTTCTAATATAAAAGCAAGCCTGAGTTTTGCTTTGGTAGATACCTTGTGAAAGCTCACAGAACCATTTTTGGGACAGATTTGAAAATGAAATATAGGCTGTGTCAGGAACAAAAGTGCCTTCTTTAATGGCATAATAAAACAGTATTTCAACAGGCAACACTGAACAGGCAATAAACAAGTTCAGGACCAAGTTATAAGCAGAGCTTTCTGGTGAAGTGTCACACAGGGCACTCTACCTATGACATGATAAGAAAATAGGACGCTCCTCATGTTACCTAAATATCCTAGGTGATAAGCTCACTCCTCCACACACAAAAATAAAAAGATTAACTAGTCAAAAAGTAAAATGAAACAAATAAAATTTTTCGTACAGAGTATGGTTGTTATTTTTGATATAAAAATGTTAATTAAATTGAAAGTATTAATTTACATTTTTTTAAAATGAGACTTTTTCATTTGGTTAATGCAAAAATAGTTCTTTTTGACTAAGTTTTGTTTCCTTTGACTTTATATTAACTACACATATCAAAATAATGTGTCGCCAAAATGACACATTTTTGGAATTACTGATCCAAAATAATGTGACGTTTTCAAGACCAAACATGTGGAACTTGTGCAGCACAATAAATTAAAAAAACGTTGATTCTACATAGAAATCAAAATGCATTTTGAAATGTGTGGGTTTTTCATGTCAGGAAATTCTATAGGACATAAGAATTACTGTGCTGCACAAATGATGCACACCTACCCAGTTTGGTGCCCTGCCTTGCAGCAGCCATATTACTTTCTTCAAAGAAAGCTTTAACATGTATAGGCAAATATTTAAGGAACTCGGTCTCATATTTTCTCCTCCTGCTGTTCATCCTGTTTATTATCTATTTCTGTTTCAGCATTTCCCAAAGAAATAAAATAAACAACAGTACAAATAGAATCCTTGAGTAGTTCCTTTCACTGTATCTTTTTCTAGAAGTTTTTATTTTTTGACATTTTAAATATTTATCTTCCATCTATAGACTGGGGGAAGCAAAACAAAAAAAAAAAAAAAAGATGTAGTNAAAAAAAAAAAAAAAAAAAAAGATGTAGTTATTTGGGCACGTTACTTTCCTTTACCAGCCAATAAAGTGGATGTGAATCAAAGATACTTCTGGTATAGGTCTGGTAAGTATTACGAAGCTGGGGATGTTATTCCTGCATTCCAGAGAGGTCAGGCAAAAAGCAATCTGACTTGACCTGCTTCTGAGCAACAAGAACAAATACCATTAAGCTGCTGTTTAGTACTGATCCAATTTTATTTTCAAAGGGTTAGAAACAAGAGACAAGGCAGGGCTTTAAACGTGCTGTGGAATAGAATGATATTAAACTGACAGAGGGGGAAAACAGTCTGACGTCTTATTTTAACGTAAGTACAGACTTACTCATAGTTGGGAGTGAATTAAATCCTTTGGGAAATATACAAATACGCTGAATGAAGCAATTAGAGTCAGAAATACAGTACAGGACAAATTGCTGCAAGACTTCAGCTTCCAGTTAGGTCAGGAACTGACTGGATGAATTTTTAACGAAGTCTTGAAAAAAATTAGTCTTTTAGTCCTCTGCAACATCTGAGCTTTAACTATAGGTGCAGAAGGTTGAAAATGTAGCTGTATAACTTTTGGATACAGATTGGGATTTTTCAAGGAAGTTTAAGTTATGTTCCCACATCTAAATCTTCCATGATCTTTTGAAAACCCAACTGAAAAACAAATGCAAAGCTACGGGTAAACTATATCTCTACTATGCCTTGCTTTTGGAGAAAAATAGATATGGAAAAATGGCAATATCTGATATCCCGATGAATTTTTAATGGACTAAGAGAAGAAATTCAGAATACATGTCAGTCATCTCTCATCTTAAGGGTACAGCGTTTCCACTGCTTCATAATTTATAGTAAACACATTTCTTTCTTGCTAACAAGTTAAAGTCATCTGAAGAGATACAGTTAGAAAAACTGATTTAATAAATAATGGCTTTTTTAAAAATAGCTCTAAAATGTTGATCTTATAGAGGGGAGAGTCACAAAGTATAACTGACCTGAAGACAAGGCTCTTGTACCAGGAGACTGACATCCAGATACCCAAAACACTGATATTCTTTTCTGATAAGAAAATAGCCCCAATATATTACTTAGTGAACTCAGCAACTAATGGAGGACTTAGCAGGGAAAATCCTAAAGAATTCTTCAGAAAAATTAAGATTTAAAAAGTCTGCATGTGAAGTTTTAAGGATCTGAGTTCAGATTCAGTTTGGGCCTCGCCTTCCAGCCTTAAGGTCAATCACCCTTTGCTTATCTACGCCAGTAGGAGATACTCACCACAGGTCTTATTAAAAATGAGTTTTTCCTGGTGTGTTTATGCAGAACAGAAAGGTATAGTGAAAGGCCATAAAAACATCAAGCTGCAAGTCTTGCGGCTCCCCATTAATCTGAAGTCTATTCTGGATGTGCCCCTCTGTTGCTCTCAACCCCTTAGTAAGTTACACATATTTCTTTAACTTTTTGTGTTTATTAAAGTATACATCCCCTCCAAATTATCTTCAGACCATTTTCCAAGAAAAAAATTGTATACAGACATATATATTGTTTTTATATAATTATATAAAACAGATGCAATTTTACTGTGACCACACAATCCCCATAGAGCTAGAGCAAAGATGGCCCACACCACTCCTCATCAGCTTAAGTTTAAATATTTTATGCAATGGATGCTTAACATAAAAAGATAGGTACATGTTTCAGTTTAGTCAATTTTAAAATTTTAAGGAAAAGTGTATCATTGTATGTTCTGTTTGCTCTGTAACTGAATATGCAAATTGGGGACATCCTTTACTGAATAAAAAGCACACGGATTGTTGAAACCTAATTTTATACCAACAATTTGTTGTGTTAAAGGGCAAAGTAATTTGGCAGAAAATAAACCCCCTTGTGTTTCAGCCTGTATATCAGAGGGGCTGGGGGCGGCTAGCCTTAGATTCTGAGTGATGCCCAGTTCATTGTTAGAGATCCGGTTGTGTTCAATATGTATATTGAATTATCACAATTACAGATGCACTAATAACACCATACACAATTCGATCTAGTGATGTTCCATGAACTAGCACGGCCACACTTAAGGAGTTTGGTCATGTTCACTATGAGCTCTCACAGCTAGGTTAATGAAAAGTGTAGTTTATTGAAGCAACAGCTGCACAAGTTCTTTTGGGTTGCCAGTGGTAGTTACTGTCTGCAAAGCACGTGCAAATACTGAGGGTGTTAGTAATACAGCCTGGCTACAAATGAACTAAGTTATGAAACAACTCTATAGAGATTTCTAAGTTTCCCGGGGAAGCACTTGGTATAGCCAAGTGTTTGAATCTTGCCCACAAGCATCCTATTGGGGGCGGGGGGGAGAGGCTCAGCCCATCGACTGATCCCAGGAGTCAGGGGTGCTCAGCGATGGTATTTCCCTGACCATGCTGGTATCTTCCCTGACATCCCTCCTCCCTTGAGCTATTTTTATACTATCTTTTACCTTTCAGGTGGAGCTGGAGGGACTTTAGTCATACATACTTTTGTTATGATTGGTGTAAAATTTTCTTGCTTGGCTTTTAAAGGTATAGACTATGAAAAATTCAGAGCACAAGTTCCGTAAGGAGTGGTCGCACCTTGGAGGTGGGTAGCTTTTGGGATGGAGGTGTGTTTTGGTATTATGATGACATTATAATGAGCAAAGTTCACCAAAAGGATAGCATTTTGTCAAAAAACGACAGATCGTTGGCTCAGGGTAACAATTAGGCAGCTTATCAGTTCCATAAGACCTTCAAGGATTCCATATGACCTTGAAGTTCCCATTTTATCACAGAGGTTGGCTGCAGTGTCTCCACCCTGCTTCATCCTCTGCACCATTTTTCTTAGAGTTAGTGCACCAGACTCCCCCAATGTCACTAGCATCGAAGGCTGCTGAGGGAACGTTTGTGGAATCTATCCTTTGCACACCAGCTGCACTCTGCCCCTGAAAGTTTTGTCGATGTTGTACTTTTCTTCAAAATGTGAATATCACTTAATTTCTAAGTCACCTCCAGCAATTATCCCACACAATTTTAATATTTACTGGATTTTTTTAAGACAATCCAGTTGCTTGCTTTCAATAGGACTTTACAGTAAGAAGGCAAAATTCTGCCCAACCTTGAAGCAATAGAGTCAGGAAACAGGCTCGCTACACTGATTTCACATTTCCTACATAATTAAATGTAATCATAGAATCATTTGGGTTGGAAAAGAACTTTAAGATCGTCAAGTCCAACAGTTAACCTAGCACTAACACAATTTTATATCAGGTTAACTATTTAAAAGTATCATTAATTGAGGACTACCATCTTCCTAGTTATACCTTCCAATATGACGTTTATTACAGATCTGACTTGCTGATTTGCACTAAGGGGGAAAGCATTCCTTTTTAGGTGATGCTGAAAATCGAGTGAACACACCAAAGATGGCTAGAAATAAGAAGCTGATTCATCTATCAGAAAGAGGACACTGCTTCAATAATAGAATGAATAAATGATATCCACAAACTTTATAAAAGCATTTATTAGAGGCAAGGCTTGACACAGCCTTGTAAATAACAATCTTTATTACCTTGTATTTCTCAGCATGTTGCCATATTAGAAGGTGACATAACAAGAGCCAAAGACCAAGATGATTCCATCTTTTACAAGGACTACCAATCAATGTCTTACAGGGAGTGATAAATATATTTATAAACATTCTGGAGCTATATAATTTACAACATATTTAGAGCACAGAGCAGTTAGGAGGTAACAGCCACCTCTGCAAACGTATCATATTCTATTTTGAAACAACATGTATATGGCTGTATATGGCTGAGATACTTTCAAGAAAACATTAATAATGAAAATGCTAACCTTCAAAAAAATCAATGTACTTGCTGCAGTGTCTGATTTTCTCAAACTTTGTCAAAAAATTATGAGCTACCATATTACTATACATGTTGTCTATTTGCACCCTTATTAATAAATCCTTAAGGTCTAGCTCTGAGGAACTGAGTAAGTTTCTAATGACAATTACTGCAGTAATGTTTTAACAGATAGCAAAGAAGACAGCCAGTCCAACAATATGCAGTATTATTGTAGTCTTGTCCACAGCAGTAAAGAATATGATAATGGATTCAACAAAGCCAAAATTTCATCAGCAGTCCTACTGTTACTAATTTCCAGCACTGCCTTAGAGAAACAACCTAATTTTCTGTAAAACAACTGTCCCTTATGAGTGAACCTATATTGATACCGTAAGGCACCAGAATGTTTATGCTATAAACTGTTCCAAAGTCTTTGGATGACAACATATCTATGGGCTTGCCCATAATACCTTATATATGTGTCAGCTTTATTTATCTGGCAGGTAACTGCAAGAATGTCAGCGCCAAAGCCGGTATCTGGCCTTGCAGATCTTTGCGAAAGGTCATTCATATATAAATTCATATATAAATCCAGCATTGAACCGTCACTAGACCAAACATTTTTGTCTCAATTTGGATTCCCCTTCATTTACTACAGCACAGCACAATTGGCATTGAAGGCGTTAAAAGTCAACTGTTACCTCTGCATAACTGAGAGTATCAGTCCCTGAACAAGCTGGTCTAAATAGAGCACATGAATATACTATCAATTATACCACTAAAAGGCATAAGGTTTATACACTGGCCTTGAAATTTCAAGCTATCTTGGGGTACTCTGCAAAACACACAATACCAAAAATAGTATGTGAACGTAATAAAATACTTCCTCACATCTTCTCCCTGTAATTTCTGGTTCTTCAAAAAAAAACATTTTGGCTTTTCTTTCTGTCATTCTTTCTTGTTTTAAACTGTACGTTTGTTTATTCTCCGTCTAATGCATCTAAATATTTTGGATCTCATCGTGTACAACAAAAATCTGTCTGTGACAGCACAAACAGAGTTATACACACATGCATACCTAGGCATGGCCACATATGCACCATGTTAACACTTTGCAGTTTAAATGCTGTACTGGAGTTTCAGGTAGAAACTGCCATGCGTTCCAGCTGCCCCAATGTATTAAAAAATCAGCTAGTCAAATGTCTTAACCTAGAAGTGCCTTGTTGGCATTGGTAAGTAGGAAGAACTATTGATAGTTTCTTCATGCTTCCTGGGTCCTAAAAAGAGCATTAATTTTCTCATATTGATAATAATTTATCAGCACTGTCATGGCTGTGGAAGGGCCCTGCCCAACTGTAATGTGGATTTCTCCAGCACTCACAGCATCCCTGCAATTCAGCTAGATCATTTTGCTGGAGAAATTTCTCTTAAACCCACCATGGCAAAGGCAGATGACTAATGAAAACCAACCAGATATTTTTAAGTGTGATTTCATCCAACATGGGAAGGATAATGCTGGGGAGTAAATGAAGAAATATGAAGAAATCACACAGGCGAACACAAGTGATTTGTTAGCTGGTAGCTTGCTGTATCATGAAAATCAAACATCAAAGTGAACATCTCTTGCTCCCTGGAAATCTGTCTGAGGAGGAGTCAAGCATTTCCTTTCCTCTCTACTTTAAAGCTCTTATTTTTAGAGAAGTTATTACAAGTGGGGATGAAAGAATTATCCTTTTGGGTAAGCTGGGTCAAATGCAGTAGGTGGTTATGTGTTGTAAGGAAATAATTTACTATTACTATATAATTACTATTACTATAATTTACTATAATAAGGAAATATTTTATTCTCCTCCAAAATAGTTCTGGGTCTATCCAAGCTAACGTAGTGGACCGTCATGCAAAATTATGCAAAAGAATCAACAGAGAAACAATACTAGGTATGGTTATAATTACCTTTGACTACAGAAGTTTTGAGAAGTTAGAGCTAACAAAACTTACAGATTCTTTTTTCTGTCACTGACTAGAAAAACAGCTAGAGGTGGAAAATGTGCAAATAAGAAAAGGAAACAAGCAAGAAAACTGTAATCATTCTATTGCATTTCAAACCAGAAAAGGAGAATGGGAGAAAAAATTATTGAAATATAGTATCTGCTTGAATTAAAATGTCCGTTCCAAAAGAAAAACTGCGTTAATTCTAAATTCAGAAAAAATTACCAAAGCGAAAAAAAAACCAAACAAGAAAAAAAATTTGGAAGGACAAAGATAGAGAACCCACTGCTGAAGACAGGGCTTGAGCCTAAGCTTTCAGATTCAGTGTTCACAAAGGAAGTTACTCTTTTCCCAGCTGTTCCTTCTGACCTGGACTAAAATGCTATGGATGATTGAAAGAATATATAACTTAAGAAATACCTGAATGATATCTGAGCACCTACTTGAACAAAGCACCTTGATAGGTGTACTATATATCTCCGTTTAGGGGCACTGATAGTCTCTCCTAAACAGGTAACTTTAAGTAAAGTTCTGCTGGTGGTAGATTCAAAACAAGGAAAAGGACGTCTCCCTGCAGATGGCATACAATGGATTCCCTCACTGCAAGATGCTTTGAAGACTAAAGCTTATACTAGTTGAAAATAACTGGACAGATTAATGGAAAGAAGTCCCCAGCACGCTCCTAAGTATAAAACGCCATTTCTGGCTCAGCAATGCCTAGACCTGAATACTCTTAGTAGCTGGAGGAAAGCATCTGTATGTTCTTACTCTGCTCTTTTACACTTTTAAAAGTTTGATGGAATGAGCAAGAGCATATTCCCAATGTAATGCAAACAGCTTGTTCTCATACATTGAATTAAAAAAATGTTCACAGTGGCCAGTGTCTCATAGGGGCAAAAGAGTGTGAGATCGAAGTCTGGTCACAGTTGTGCTAAATGACTTACATTTGCTTTTAGTTTCAATTACTTACTTTCCTGCTATACTTACCCAAAATATTAAAATGACCTCCCTACCACCCCATTCACTTAGAAGTGGAAAAGAGAAACAGAAAATTACATGGAATTGACCATTACAAAAATTACTTGCAAGGCATTTTCATTTGATAGCTGTATTTTCCATCATATTATCATTTTTTTTTGTTGACAAGTTTCCTAGATTTTAATCTTGAATTGCAATGTTACTCTATCAGAAAAGTCTTATATTTTCCCAGCAGGTACAGTGGCAGAATGCAGAATCATTTAGGGGGGCAACAGTTGTATTGAAAAATGTACCTTTGCTAGAAAAGGCATTTAGTTTGGTAGTGTGCTTGGCCATAAATCATCGTGCATGTGCTTAGGGCTCCCAGACAACAGATTGAAATCTCCCTTGCTTCTTTTATTACAACAGTAACATTTGCATTGCTGTTGAGTTGAATCAGCATTTCTAGAACAATCCCATATTTTCAGTTAAGGGACTTATAACTCTGGTATTAATATTCAAGCTGGACTGAAGTCCAACATACAAATGTACTGGTTGAGAACATTATTTTCAACACTTTTGCGTGTAATTAGTTATGCTAGCTAGTCATGAAAAATCCAGTCTAGCTGATATTCAAGAATAGTTTGTTTTATTCATATGCTAGATATATTTCCAGCCAGGACCAACTTCCCAGAAGTATATTTCAAACCTTAAAGCAGAGGAACAGTACAACACAGTGAGTCTTTTCTACATTTTTTTTTCTGAAAAAAAGAAGAAACCAAATTGTGCTCGTTGTCACTGTTCTTGGTGTAAGCTGCAGGGTCATTAATGGCTTGTAGATACAGTCTTTTATAATCATTGATACATAAACATTTTATTTCAACAGATGCAGAAAAATAGAGAGCTTAAACTGTTGAGAAAAGTGGAAGACAGAAAAGAGATAGAGACATACTCTCTAGTCCTTACTAGTGCTTTACACTAACTTGCAACAACTCTATAATCAGCACCATTTTTTCTAAACTGCATTCATTTGGAATCAATTCTAATTCAGATTTGCACTTTAAGGGGCTTTATTTCTCCTTTATTAACATAACAAACAGGCTTGTTTTGACAGCCATGATTAACTTTTTATTGAAAAGGAACAAGGTAAAAAGAACATGCGTTGAGTGTATGCGTGTGCGTATACAGATTATTAAACACATGTAAACAAACATTATTCTTATACAGGTACAACCATTGGGCCACCCATATGAAAAATATTATCTCTCAAAGCTGATGAATATTACAGTTTTGAGAAACACTCAGCTTATGATCAAACATCATATAGTCCATCAGATATTAGAAACATGTTTTGACCCGCTGTGTACTTTCCTACTTTAAAAGTCTAGAAAAACATATTTTCATTTGCATTATCAGACTCAAACATTAAATCCCCAAGCTAATAATATCATTTCCTCACAGCAAAACACCAGTCCTATTAACTACATGAACTATAATCTGTTCCTACTATTTATTTTTATTATTTTTATTTATGAACATCTTGGGCTGTTACAGGCTTTAGTACAGACCTTTAAAGAACTTCTCTAACGCCTGTATTGTTTTCCTCTCTCTAAAAAATGTGCTGTCATCCCATGTCAACTCTGTCCCAGATGTCAGCCAAATAAACCAATTTGAGGCCTACATTGACTGAAATCAGTGGCAAAGTCCTGGATCTCACCCAAGGTTGCAAAGTTTTCAAGAGAAATATGAGAGACAGAAGAATTCATCTTCAGGTCTTAAAAATTTTAGATATTAAGAAGGTTTAAGTAAAACAACACAGTTTCAGCAAATGTGCAGGCATAATTCTAGAGCAGAAATGAAAATTCACATTTAAGGTGTATTTCAACTTAAAAATGTTACACGTAAATATGTTACAAAGATTTTCATCTCAGAAAAAGCAGAATGAAACAATTTCAGCTGAATGAAAATACTACATGAAGAGTAGTATGGAAACAATCTCTGTCTGAGCTTTATGATTTCATTAGTGGGTAACTCCCTTTTGCACTCTAAATGGAGTCTGGCAGTAACATAAAACACTTACGGGCTCACCTATAGAAAGCCAGCAAATTAAATAACAACATCTTCCAAAATATGCAGAGTACAAAGGGCCAATAATTTTTTTCTGCTACTTCTCAGCCTGAGGAATACAGCACCACTATGTCAAACAATGAAAAGCAAAAAAATAGAGGTCACTCTGCATTGTTATTCAGACGTATGCACAATAAATAGCATCTGAAAAAGAAACTGAGCACAGAAGATCAGTCTGGAAAATTGAGATAGAGAAGCATTCAAAGAATTTTCTTTATGTAAGAAAACTGAGTGAAAGAACTGATATTTAGATGACAGTTCTTGAAAATCTAAACTTCAGCTAAGACAGGCATTATGAGAATTAGTAGAAAGTAGAGACTGTGTTGGCATTTAACATATTTTCAGGGAAACAATGGCCTAAAAAATTCAATTTAAGAACAACAGATAATGCAGTCTTCCTGGGAGAAATCATAAAGATTACCCAAAATAAGCAAAAATTTTTCTGCTTCATACAGTGCACATGAAAAACAATATTCTACATAGTTTATTTACAAAAGGAACATCAATGTGTTTCGCAAAAGAAGGGGACCCCTATCATTAACTAATATCTGGATCGTCAGGTTATAACTGACTCCTGATTACGATCACACCATCAAATATCCTTGCCTGAAGACCTTTGTGTTCACATCCAAGGACTTCCTTGGATGTTTCACATCCAAGGACATCCTCAATATTGCTTTGCCGACCAGCATCATATACAAGCTTTTCTCCCAGTATGGGATTTGAAGAACGGAGAGCGGTAAGGGGACAGGAAAAGCAAGAAGTCTGGTTAAAACAGCTTTGTAAGGGGAAACAAAAGAGAGTTTAAATATTAAATCTTAACACATCTCTACAAACAGAAATACCACTGAGTTTTAGCTCTGTTGACTGGTCCCATTAGCTTTGCCAGTTAGACCCACTTCTGCACAATGTATACCATAGCCTTACCTTAGAGTGCTGCACGGGTAAGAAAAGAATGAGGAGACCAATGTTAACAGAGAAAATACAGGACAAACAAAAGGGAAAGCATCCAAAAAAAAAAAACCCCAGAAAATAAAATATCCATGGGCAATTCTCCATCAAAACTTGGCATTAATATTTTTAGTAGATTTTGTGTATTACTTCTGACAACTAGGTTCAAACAGGAATTTTGTTCTTGCAATTCACACCAGATTTACAGAACCCAGAGTCTCAGTATTATAAACCCACATAATTTATTTTATAATCTTACTATATCACAAATATTCTCTACCTATAAGACTCATTTGTACCATCTTAGTTTTTTCCTAAACGTCCATGCTCTGTTATTGCTTCAGGATGCTAAGAAAGCATTTCCTTCTAAGCCTGAACTTCTACCATGGAAGCTGGTGTAAATTTTACCATTTGCTTCAATGAGTACAAAATTCAAACTAATTTAAAGAATGACTCAGGGGGCTGCCATACCTTGTGCTTTCCAGTAGACATTCAATGTACCTCTGGGAGCAAGTCCCAAAGGTAGCGATCCTTAAAAGCTACTTAAGCATATAACTTCCCCTGAAATCAGTCTTAGGACCTACTCATCAGTGGATTTAAACTCTTAAACTGCTAGTAGCTCTTACTTAATTTGTAAAGGGATAGTGCTATGTCATGGAAAAAATTTTAAATAATTAGAGACAATAGGAAGATGAACCATGTATGAATATTTAATCCTATACATTGATATTTTAAAAAATGAAGCACTTTCTTTGAAAATAATTTTAGGGATGTCACCTGTTTGAAACCAATGGAATTGAATAACATGAATAAAGTGAGACTGAAGCTTACACAATTCCTGAATTAGTCTTGCAGGGGTAACTGTTGTCTTTGAAAAAATAAGCTTTATTTAATTACGAAAGTATCAAAGTCCCGCTAAATTATACTGGCTGGTAATTTGAAGAGGAAAAAGTAAATAATTTGTTACTAGTTATTTTCAGTTATCTTCATCAGCATATTAAAGACAGGCTTGTTTTCACATAATTTCATAATAACAAGTTGTCTGCTTCCTAACACAAGCACGAACAAGAAAAACTGAGGATATTATCAGTATATCACAGCCACACAAGAGTAGATCACACTAAAAATGAAATAGGATGCAACAACTGCAAAGTCTGAAGGAGGCCAGTCGGAAAAAAAAAAAGACAAGGCTTGGAATAGCTTCCAGAGTGAAAAGTATGGATCAGCTATCTCCAATTAGCCAAGTTTGATACTCACCTGGACAAACCCAGAGCTTTACCAGGCCTATCACTTGCTGGCTTTTGAGGGTTGCTCTTTCTGAGCTTCTTTTGAGGGAGAGAAAATTGATGAAGTATACGAAAATAAACTAGATTTCAGAAAGCAGACTTCTGGTTTGTTAATTACAGCAACACTGTAGACTGCATAGCCATCTATTTAAAGGCATTTCTGTTCTAAACTCTGCTAGAAGTCCTTGAAAAGTCTTAAAAATCAATGGGAACAAGATCCCCAGCCACCTTTATGGAATCTGTTCCTCTTTTTATTCACAAGCATTTCCAGACTACTTTTCTTATTCCTGTATTTCTCTTTATTTTCCGACTTACTTCCACTGCCTCTGTTATGATTAAGATCCTGATGTCTTAGTCCTGAGTCTTCATGAATAAATGGTAAACAGATTCTTAAAAGATCACTGGTATTAATGAACATGTATTAACTATCTCAAAAGCCATGGAGTCACATGGCAAATACCTGCATATGCTTTCCCTAGTGGGCTCCAGTCCTAGGTTTGATCCAGGATATACTTGCAAATGTATGTGCTGATATCTTAAACCAGAAGGCAGTTGCTTACAAAATGATGAGACAGCTATCAGAACAGTTAACTCTGGCCAATAAGGTTTTTTTTTCTGACAGATTAATAAATGATTCTTAGATCACAATAGCACTAAATAATTAAAAAGCACAGAATAAAGAAAGAGCCTATCACGGCTACTGTGGTGTTCTTGCTTGTCCACATTATCATTTTGTTTTTGTGTAACACTTGTCTACCTATGTTTCATGGTGTAGCTCATTGTATTTTTGAAAGGTGCTTTCTCTGGGAGCTAATTGAGCTTCATCTACGTGAGTGAGCTGGTGTCTGACACTGACAGCCTGCAGAAGGCCATTTCTTCAATTGCTTGGAAAGACTAAGGAGTCAGACATGACAAACTGCAGCACGGAAAACCTGGCAGCAAGCCTATTAGTGCTGCAATGCCAAAGATGCACAAATAAATTACTTATGCAACATACACTCACTTCATTTCTGCCATGAGACCTGCTGTCCTGAAACAAAAATTGAAGCTTTAATTTTTCCCCCATCACAGCCTGTCAGAGTTTTTGAAAGTTAAATATATCATTCATTCTAGCTGAGACATAATTACTAGCATTCTTATTCTGCTTTGTGAAGTAAGCTTCCTTTTCATTCCTTATGTAATTTCCTCAGAACAAGACCTCAGCCTCTCATAAGACACACCTAATCTCAGCAACTGTTAGACTTCATGTGCAAGATTGGGAAGGGAGGAAAAAAACTGTTCTATTTCCTTTTATAGGCAATCTATCTTGTTTGATTTCTGCCCCTGGATACGCTGATCTTGGGTGACAGATATAAGACTGGCCTCTCATCTAAAAATGCTACAAAATGGCTCAGGCAGGTAGTAATGAAATATAAAACCTTTTATGTTGAGGCTACAGACAAATCCAGCGAGGCTGATACTGGCCATGAATGGATATATGGGGAGGTCTATGCAAAAAAATCCCCACATCATTTGGTTGGACAATTTTTTTCTCAGCGGCAATTGACACCCTACTGGTATATTCAAACTACGCGCATTCAAGAGTACAGATAAACCTAAACTACATTTCATTGACAGTACAGTGGTTTCACTACAGAAAAGCTAAGGCATTTCCAAGACACTCTGAGTGTCATTCATGCTCTAAGGTCAGCCCTCATCTATGCCTATAATGTTAGTCTATAAAGTCCACATGCATTAAGGATCGACTTTGGCTTTCTGAGGATAAGGACACTCTAAGAGTATTAAGTACTGACTGTACTGATCTGGAAGACGTCGCTATTATCTACAGTGTTTAAATACAGGGTCAGTTTCTGCTGAATTAATTCATATTCCTTATAGCTTTGTTCAGGTGGGACCAAAGAGAGCTTTAAGAGCCTTCAAAGTTTTATGCAAAACATCAGCTAATCTAACAACATAAGAAGAAGTGTAGTTACATATGAAATATTTACAGATTTAATTTGCAAGCTTTAAGACTTTAATCTCTAAACTTGTCAGTCCAGCATTTCACAGAGGTATCCCAAGATCATTTACAAAGATGAAGTAAAGAAGCCCACAGAACAATGACATAATCCACCTGAAATATGTACACCTGGAGGTGGAAAGGACAGAGAACTTTAGCCTGATGCATGAATGTAACTTTACTCACTCATTGTTTTTTCTAAAGAGAGAAAGAATGACTAGAACTTAAGAATTCCTCTTCCATGGAGAATTTTGGGGCAGAAATACTTGAAAGCCTTACAGACACGTTCAAATGAGTTGTGTAGCATCACACTGTCTACTCTACCTTCTTTGTGGATCCATCTCCAGATTTATGACTGACCTTCCTAACCTCATAAATGTAAACAACTCATCTCTCAGCTTCCCATCCCAAATCTGATCATTATCTGGATTCAGTAACCAGCCAGGAATTTCTGCTGTTCTACAACCAGATTAGAATGCTATGAACTTTTTAATGTCAGACTAAACCAGCAACTTTATTTTATTGTGGTGGGCTGAATAGCATTAGAGAGAAGTAGAAGGCTTGCTTTGGTATGAAATCAAACAGTGTGCCAGCTCTGGAATACAAATTAGAACACATACTGACTGAAATTCGCTCAGAGTAAAATCTCATTGGCATCAATAAACCTATGCCCAAGTAAAACCGCAAGATCAGGGCCTAGATGTTCTTATTTTTCCAATTTACCTATGAGAAAAAGAAGAGAAACTGCAGTAGGTCTGAAGTGACCACCGGTGCACCGGACCATATGGCTCTAGTATGGAGAAGTGTTCAAGCTCATCTACAGCTAATGAAAATGCAAGAATTCACACAGCATAATTAGCTGTCATATTATTTGCTCACCTGCAAGGAAGTAAGTCTGACAAGAGAAAAAGCAGCTGTCTCACTGACAGCTGGAGTCACACCACAGCAAGAGATACAGTTTGTCTCTGGGGGCTTTATTTCACACTCTAGTCACAGAAAATGAAGGCTCAAATTCATGTACAGAGGATATAAGCGGTCCTGCCAGTCTCTCTTAGTAGTACATTCAGCTGTCACACTTCCATTTGTGCATGAGGTTTTCAGGGTTAAGGATGCAGTGGGAGTGTCGTGGTTTAACCCCAGCCGGCAACTAAGCACCATGCAGCCATTCACTCACTCGCCGGAGGGATGGGGGAGAGAATTGGAAGAGTAAAAGTGAGAAAACTTGCGGGTTGAGAAAAAGGTAGTTTAACAGGCAAAGCAAAATCTGCACGTGCAAGCAAAGCAAAAGAAGGATTTCATTCACTGCTTCCCATGGGCAGGCAGGTGTTCAGCCATCTCCCAGAAAGCAGGGATCCATCACAGCTAATGGTTACTTGGGGAGACAAATGCCATCATTCCAAACATCCGCCTTCCTTCTTCCCCCAGCTTTATATGTTGAGTATGACATCATATGGTATGGAATATCCCTTTGGCCAGTAGGGGTCAGCTGTCCCAGCTGTGTCGCCTCCCAACTTCTTGTGCACCCCCAGCCTACTCACTGGTGGGGCCATGCGAGGAGCAGAAAAGGCCTTGATGATGTGTAAGCACTGCTTACAGAGCTGCTTGCATCAGCAGCCTCATCTAGTGGAAGGTCTTCATGCCCATGGCTAGATAATCTTTAAGGTCCCTTCCAACCCAAACCATTCTATGATTCTGTGACTCTATAATTCTATATTCAGCCTATGGAATTGTTCCAATAAAACTAATAGTCCTCTTGGAATAGATTACAGTTCATTTAAAAACTGAGAGTCAAGTGAGACATGGACATTAAAACTAGTTGGAAAAAAGAAGGAAACTGTTAAGCATTTATAGCATCCATAAAACCAACCCTTGTATTCTAGCTAGGTACTTTACAGTTTTCCAATTTGTTTTTTAATTGAATTTTTTAACCTACATTTATAAAATATAACACTATCTTACAAAACAATATTACTTTAGGTTCCTGCAACTGATTTGTACTTGTGTTTATTATTTGCATAATAAGTATGCATCAGTAGGCTTTTGGTCAGCATAAAACATAGATTGCCGTATATCAAGCCATTTATCCAATAGAACAGTTTCATTTTATGTTTAATCAGATGCAGTCAACAATGACCACAGTCAAAGGGAAGACAAATGTTCGCAGCTATCCAGATAACAACATCTGAAATATTGCACATTGTTCAAAATCTGTTTGTGGAGAAAAGTGAACAATCATAAAACTCCAGGTAGGAATGTGGGTAACTCTTTTTGAAGCAACTGTTTCATCCATCTGTGTTTATTGTTGTCCTGGCTTTTTGCTACCAATCACACAATTTATGTAACCAGGGCAGTCTCGCTCAAAGCCACTTACCGAGCAGAATATAGAAGATACTGCTTCACAAAAATCAGTCAATGTTACACATATACTTTATTGCTCTCACAAATTAACTTGCAAATATAAACAGGGATATTTCTGCCTTGTCATTTTCCCTGCTCCAGCCTCATAAAGAGATAACCCAACGTGTTTGATCTGATACCTGATTAATTAAGGACATTTCCAATTTCGTGGTGAGATATTTTTTTACATCAAAGAATGTGGTGATTCTTCAATGCTAGAATGGGTCTCTGGAACCATATAGGATAGGGACAAATGCAATCAACTGTGTCACCTTTCCAAATCGGCCTTCTAGAGCAGAATAAATTGACCAACCTGAAATACAAGCTTCTTGAACCTATTAGGTCCTCGTATCTATCTTCTACAGACAGCATTTTAACCACATATTGTGGCTTTCCCACTAAATTAAGAAAAAATTGCCAGTGTAAAACATGAACGAAACATTCATACCCTAGTAATTTTCTGGATGCTTATTTAAACTAAAGAGAAAAAAAAAAATCCTCCATAATAAGTGGCATTTGCCTAGACAGATGTGTCATTCTGCCCTTTAAAACCCCACTAAGCAACCATCTGGCCCTAAAATCCATACTGTTTTGATTTTAAACTTGCTTTAATTTTCTAAATACATCTGCCTCGCTTTTTCTGAAGTTATCTATGGTGACAGATCAAGTCACACCTTTTTTTCTGTCTTCTGTCCAGAAAAGGCTTAACAGTGTAAATCTGATGATGACAAAGGTTTCAAAGGAGGGTACAAATCCCATTAAATATCAAAAAATAACATATTTTCTCATGATTGCAGGGAGCTTAAAAGTCAAATCCCATCAGGTGAAGATGAGATTTTCCCACTAATAACCATTCCCTCACCCTCCTCCCTCAAAATCACATGAACAACTTCAAAAGAAAAGCTAGCTGAGTAGAAGTTAATGCTACTGCATTTTTCTTAATTGTGTGAAGAGAAGGAAAGGTGAATATTTCAGTGGGGATCTCTTTAAAAAGTAATCTAATTATTCATTAGGAATTCAATTTTTTTCTGGCCTGATATCCAGTGCTATAATAAAATGAAGATATTACCATATCCAATCAGGACAATAATTTAACTAAGGTAACATGACATCTCAGACAATTTATCACCAAAATCTCAACCATTTAATAGGAAAGCCAAAAATGTTAGCGTTATGCTGTTATTCAAAGTAAATTAAAACACTCAGTTATTTTCTTTAGACTTCCTTCTTCTCCCATTTCTGTAATGAAAAAATGTAGAAAAAAAACCATTTATCAATCAGGTGGCATAACAGATTACACCAGCTTGTCAAAAATGTACCAGATTGCTGAATATCTTGTCATGATGAAACACATGTCAGCAAAATCCAGCCAAATTTGGCAACAATATCAAGACTGTGATTCCACATATCAAGGCATTAAACATATGTGCAAATAATAAGGATTATTTCTTGAAATTTAATGGTTCTATTGCCATAAGCTTCTTTCCAGATATTTCATACTTTAAGTAGCTACACTTTTTAGACCAATAAATAATTTTGTTTCTCTTGCAAAGATTCTCATGCTTCTTTTCTAGGTATGCTAAAATAAGAGCAAAAATGTCAGTTTTAAGAGGCGATTTTTTTTCAAAGAACATCCTAAACTTAAAGCTGTATTGTGAGTACTTTGCAGATTTTTGATGACAATGTAAGTTCATAATCTAAAATTAAAAAAATAACTAAACTGCAAGAAAGTAAATAAACATGTACAATAATTTTCTAGGCACATTTTGCAAGGCAGTAAATAAATCAACGTTAGTGAAATAGTAATTAAAGTGTTACTTGTATTGATAGAAAACGGCTTCCTGCAAAAAGAAAAGAAAAAAAGAAAATAAACCCTACTATTCATTCATTTTTAATACCTGGTGGGCAGGTTTTCAGGGTATCCAGGCACTTCAAAAGATGTAAAATGGTGCATGGCAGGATTTTAATTGTATTGGAGAGAAGACATCCAGATGTTTTTGAAAACTTGTGCCTAAATACCACTACAAATTGACTCTGCATGACTATTATGACAGGAACAGTATATGAACCCAAACTGAAAGACAGCTGTAAGTTTGACTGAAATTAGTGAGAATTTTCTATGTTAGGAAACTTTTCAATAATCATCACTCAGACTACCATTAGCATTGTCTCCTTTGTGTTTTAATACCAAAAGCTAATTTCCAGCAGAGTTCCACAGTCAGCCCCTGCTTTGTTCTAACTTCTGGGGTCACTACTCCTCCACAAACCTGGAGGCACTGGACCTCCTTGACAAGCAACCACCAGGAAAGGGAAGAGGACAAAGCAGCTGCAGAGAGGACAAGCACAACTCTGACACCACCGCTGTGGAAGAGGAAGCACTGCAGGTGATTTGGTGCCATTTCTCTGGAAAGGGTATAACATTTAACTCAGCCTCCTGAGGCCCCCCTGACCATGCATTTACAACAGGGGACAATCGCTAAGGGAGAACACTGACATCAGCATAAAGGCTGTAGTGCAGGGACGGTCACCATAAGCATCTCCACTGGCTCTGTTCAGGAGCTGTTGGATAGGCAGATGCAGAGGGAAGAGCAATTCAGAGGGCTGAGAAAGCTCTGAAAAAGTTCATGTAAATTGTAAGTGTTAGAGGTATGGAACACATTGGGGAAAATAAAGCTCCCCTAACACCGAAGAATTTATCTGCAGTCAATGGGAAAAGAGGTGCGGCATAAAACTACGGCTGCTTTGACCCAGCACACAGGCCAGAGGCAGCAGACAGGGCTGAGATACAGAGCAGCACAGTACACAGGCAGGAACCAAGAGATTCAGACCCACCATATTCACCGCAGAAGGCATGATCAAGGCTGCAGCCAGTAGCAGGGCACAGGAGAGACAGGGAGGAAAGGGAGAAGCGGTTCAAGGCTGGTGTCTTGCAGCACTCCACTGGAGAAGGGTCAGAGAGAAAACAGCATTAATTTTATTAATCATGAAAAACAAGTGGTGAGAGAAGAAGAATGTAAAACCTGGGGACAGCAGTAAGGGAGACCTCAGCTCCTTGCTGTAGGCATTCAGAAAGCAGAGAGTGATCGATCACATCAGGACTAACACTGAGATCAAATGAGATGAATTGCAAGTTTCAAGCAGGCAAACAAAGCTCTGGAGATACTTGTTTCTTGCTCTGGGGGAAAGGGTCAATTCAAGCACTAAATTCATGTAAGAACAACAGCAGTGGAGTGGCATGATAGGCAGTGCTTTACGCAGTTTCACTTACATTGTTTCCATTGGCACTTCTCATAAACTGGTGTAAATTCCGATTAACGGGTCAGATCAACTGTTCATCTCTGAATGAAGCAACAGTATCCCCTCTGTGTCCATAAAGTCAAAGCCATTTCCAGAGTCTGTGTTCCCATAGCAGTGTTAACACCACTGAAAATTACCTTGCACAGTCAATACAATAAGCGATACCACACGGCTCAGCAGGTAATATTTATGATTATTGTTTCTTTTAGATCCAGCACCATGGGTGAAGAGAAGGCAAAAAAATAGTAATGGCAAGAAAGCAATCTTTGGAAGTAAAAATACTAGTAAAGAACAGATAGCCATTAAGGCCTTTTGTTCTGAAGTGATGGAAAAAGGTAGCTATGGGTAATCGTACTCCTGCAAGTGGACCATACCTTCCCTCATTTATAGCCCAGTCTGTGCTACATATATGAATTACTTGTATTATATAAATTAGGAGAACTATGGAACCAGGAATATAGGAAGCATTGAAGTGGCTAGAAGTATTAGCAAATTGTTTTACTACTCTCAGCTAGAGAGGATCCCTGTTAGCCTGAATTATCCCATCTTTTTGGTTCTGTTCTTGTTTTCTTGAAGGACAGTCCACCAGGTCCTTTTACTTTATCTCCAGGAGATGAGAAAGTGCAGGGCAAGCCTAAATAAACTTGGGACTAACCTCTTCCATTTTACATAGGAATGGCTCTCCTACCAGCTAGACTTCAGTTCCTAATGTGAACTTTTTTCTCTATTTGGGCTTGAAAAACACCTGAAAAGCAAAGCATACCTCTCCCAGCCCAACTCTTCATTTACCACTTCTGAAAGGTGAGCCTGCTATAAGCTCAGGTGATACTTCTAGTTCAAGAAGGGGTCTGACCACTGTAATGATTATAAATGTAATGTGTAAAAAAAGAAATATTAAAAATCCACACTTTACGAGGCAGAACATCCCTAACTTTAAAAGTGAGAAAGAGAAGAATACAAAACAATGTGAGAGTCACTTCATTACAAGCCTACACAGTTTTCTCACCATTTTCATTATTATTTCTGATAAATTCATAATAATAAATGGTGGAGCACAATAAAATTTGTGTCTACAAAATTTCCAGTATTCCACTATTCCACAATTAACTGAGTAGAGTTTACAAAGATCATGATGCACCCCACTTGGAAAAAAAAGAGTCACACCATGGTAAATTATGGGTCAAAAAATTGTTAGAATTTGTTGTCGTGGAAACAGCTGTGATACCACCACTGTCTCCTATAGGTTGGTTTTATTCTGTTGCCCGTCTTATTTTTTTGTTGTTGGAATCCTAGCCTATAACATGCTTTTTTAGCTCACCACAGTAACAGCCCAGCCAGATGCCAAAGGGTAAAAAGGAATCAGCAGGAATGAGGACCAACTTCCTCATGCTATAATACATAATGATTTTTTATGCAGATTTCATTGCTGATTTCAGTCTGTAGTTTCAGTTAAGAGTTTGGCATCACTTGATAGCACAGTAAGGACCTTTGTATTTAAATATTTATTCTTCTAAATTCATTTCTGATCATAAGATGCAATCATTACGTGTGATGAGATTATGTGATGGAGCAGAACTCCATAGTCTGCGCCATCACTGGAGTACTGGCAATGACAGCGCCCAACAATACACACAATGAGATGCTGTGGCACTTTGTGTGAAACAAAACACAATCAGCAAAGTTTTGTTTTTTTTTTTAAAAAAAGAAATCTTTTTCCATTCCCTTTTTTCAGTGGAGATAGCCATCACAGTTAGAAACATTAATTATGTTTATAACGGAAACTACAAAATGACTAAGAAACCAGCAGCTATACTACCAAAACAGGTAATTGACTTCATACCTTTTATTTGAGCCTAAAAACACCTCACAAACTGCTACTTTTTAGTTCAAATCTCATTATATTTTTATTGCTTTTTACAATATAAAGGTTCTGTTGATTGAGTAGTTACCATTCCTGCTGAAATCGACTGCGTTAACAGGCTTCTGAGTCACATATAAGAAGGGGCAGCACTTTTAATTGTTTCACAACACCATTAACCATTCTCAATAATGGTGTTCTGCCTAAATTTCAGCAGGGGTAACAAGGACCCATTTTCCCAATTTAATTCAATTTTTCCTGTTAATAATGAATTCTCCCTCCCAACCTGCCATGCAGCATTGGTTTGAGTCACACAGCAGGTTCTGCACTTCACCCACCCTGGATGACTTCTTTCCCTCTTGCTCCCTGCATTACAGGGTCAGCTAGTGTTTGCCCACATGTACACTTGACCCAGAAGCGTCACTGAGCAGCATCGCAGCACGGCAGCTCCCCCTGCCTGGTGAGGAAATATGTTCTGAAAAGTTCCCAGATTTTAGAGTGACCAACAGATTTTGTGCTACTGGAGTACAGGATTGTGTCAGGTCCTCCAGCCTCTTTTCCCCCATTTGACCCACCATGCACACAACCTGATGTCCACACCAGCATGCGGGAAATAGCTGTTGTTCTATTGCCATGACAAAGGTGGCTTCCATACCTATATCTTCCTTGGTTTTAGAGATTCCCGGTGGGTTTCACGGACATTGGTCCAGCAAAAGACTAAACATGCAGCTGTACCAGCTAAACCTCCAGCTTCTGGTACAGTAACATTCCTTTCCATAAATTATCCCATTCATCCTAGTAACCAGTCAACACAGACTGAGATGCAGTGCTTGAACTTTACAGTGTCCCAATCAAAGGAAAATAGAATTTATAACTCTCATAAAATATATACAGTAAATACGTGGTTATCTTTGAATAGAGATATAACCTTATAATGTTAATGTGTGCCTAAGAGTCATGCAGAAATCAGTCAAGCTTCAAAAATTCCATTTAAAAACTCACCTAAACCTTTTGCCTGCCAGAATTGTTTGTTTCACCAAGTTGTAGTGGAAATTTCATAAAACACAGTTTAAAAATTAAAAATAAAATTAAAATTTTTAAGTGATATTGAGATGAGTTGACCCAGATAAATCATTCAAAACAATCTGTCTACCCTTCATTTCTATCCATGTGCAGAAGAAAACCCAGGTGCTTCCTTTTTAAGATTAATTCACAAGCACAGTGATATGAGTAGAAAAATACCACCATATATAGCAAGACTCACCACTGTGCCTTTGAAATCCACCGCAGCAGATACATGAATATTGCAAAGTTTAAGGTGTTCTGCCAACACTCAGTTCTGTCCACACGTGCAGTCAGAATCAGACAGGAGTTGACTCTTTTAACCTTTAAAAATCTCTGCTAACAGTGAAGAAAAAGACAAGTGAAATCTTATTCTTTTACATTACCATGTTCTCAGGAGCCAGCAAATACTCAAATGGACTTGTGAAGGAACTCAGTGTTACTTTTCAAATGGCTTTAAGCTCATTGGAATTTTGGTAGTGCAAGGTACATCTACAGCTTTATAAAAGTGGTGAGAGGATCAGCTTCAACTCCTGAAAATACTTTATATACTTTAAAAGACTTCTACAAAGCTGCACGGCCATTTTATAGAGAAATTTACATAAGCTGAGAATCTGTTCCCATTTTCCACGGGAACTACAATGCTAGTTTTACATCAGAAAAGTTCAACTGATATCAGACTGCTGACAAATAAGTGAAAACAAGCACAAATGTTCATATCAGATATACTGAGTCTTGAATCTTGAAAAAACAGCAGTCTTGCAGTACATATGCAAACCCAGTTATCACTGAACCAAATCCCACATATTCAATACTAACTACTGCTTCTTTGCTAGAGCAAACATTTTCAAATGTTTGCAGGCAATTTAAAAACCTTTGGTAATACGTGGGCATTGAACACATGAGGAAGACAAAGAAATTGCTATTTTCAGGCTCCGGTGACAATGAAGTAAAAATTTTTCCAGGCCCTCTTGTCCCGTGCTCCTGTCTAAGTACTGGAGAATAACTGTCTCTATTAAGAAAGCCTGATAGAAACTCATTATGCAGAAATTCAACATAAGCTTATCAGACTTTGATTTCCTTTCTTTACTCTTCCAGAAAGATAGAATCTAATTCTTTTGGTTTCAAATCAGGATAGCTGGATGTGGACTGTTCCTGTTGATTATATGAAGCTTGGAATAGTCTTTCCACCCAAATGCTAAGTGTTGCCATTCTTACGGCATAGGGTAACAAGAAAGATTAGTCTAATTATCTTGAGAAATTTGGGGACAGACAAAAGGACAATTGTCAGGTAGTTTTGGTGTTGGGTATAACACAATTTCGGTTTTGTAGGCACCTAGGTACTTCTGCAATGTGATTAATAATGGCATAAAATATGTATAATTTGTGTCTGTGTTGCCCCTTAACACCACGTTCTCACCCCCAAAACAACGTAAAATTCCCCTGAGGGATTTCTTCTGGAAACCAAGGTTATTTTGCATTTATTTTCAAAGGCATTTTGTCTCACGTTTGAGAATATTTTGTGACATTTCTTTCTGACCCTGACAAATGTTTCTTTCATTGTTGAAAATAATTCAGGTTAACAAAGAAGCCGATGTATGGAGCTTTTGCAAATGCGTGTATCTATGTAAAGTTGCGTTTAATCACTTATTGATTCATCCTGGTTCCTCTACACTGCCTGCCAAAGCAGTTTTAATACTGAAAAGGAAAGAAAAATACCAAAGCTATGGTCCTAATGGCAAAGTCATTTGCAGTGATCAACTACCATTCATATGGTTTTGATGAAAAATTACTTATAAATGGTGATTCCATCAAGAAGATAAAGTACTCTTAGTTACATTTTGACATGCGGAAAAAATTGCAATGTGATTGTAGTTTCCATAATGCTTACCCAAGTTTCTGAAGCAGACTTTTAGATTCCTCTTCTGCACATTTTCCTCCAGATACTAGGTACGTTTTGCGCATTTAGAAATACATTATCTGTGTCTCTTTTGCTATCAAACAAAACATTTCTATCAAGCCAAACACTGAAAACACCCATAAAGTGGCTCATTCTTGTTTATCAGCTGAAAAAAAATCAATCACCAAAGTCATGGACAGCCACATGTATTTCAACGTTGAGGAAAGAGGTAAATTGGGCTGACATACACATTGGAAACTAAGTTCTTAGCATTCAGCTATCAAAGTTACGCTAATTTGCCTGAGAAGTGAGCCTGCTCTGTGATTTCCTGAAACACTAAGGAATTAAAAGAATTAATCCTCCTTGATGCTGTGTATTTTGCAGCCAGGAAGAGCTGTCTGAATGCAGCACACTACAGGATTAAACCCTCAGCTTTTTAGTCAGCCTGTAGAAAAACGTGGGCGTGAAGGAAAGGAAAACAATCAGAGTTGTTTATCTTGAACTGAATGTGCTTCAAACATAAAAAATTACTATCACTTGCAGTATATTTGAAATCTCTAACAATACCCAACTTTTTCCCAATTAATAAACTCCCTGAAAAAAAATCTGATAACTTGCTAAACCTTGTTAGTTATCACCTTATTGTATAATAAGTATACATGTTCCTGTAAGCCAAGATGAAGGTAAATGATATGGACAGAGAAAAGGGAGAGAGGTACCAAGGAGAAGAATGATGTGACCGCTCTGTGCAGCACACTAGAGCACAGTGGATTTTTTGAAAACTTTTATTACTGTAGACAAAGTCAATTCAAACAGTTTGAATATTTTGCACATAAGAAAAGGTCAGTCTGCACCCAAACAAACAAAAATTATTAAGAAATGACCTTCACTCAGCAACAATTCCAAAGGAAGTAGACATGGCAACAGAAACTTGATGTTTCATGGATTTTCATAATGTTATTAAGGAATTGTCTAAGAAGGGCACCAGGATGAAACTGTAACTCATTGAAACTTTATTTCTCACTTTATTTCTATCCACGGTGGCTTAGCAGAACAGCATGATTTCTCTCCAAGAATACACCACATGGTTAAGGAAATTTGCTACCAAGTCCATTTCACGACAGGCTCTGAGTGAAATTTAAGACATTAAATCTCTTCACAGTTTATTCCTTAATTAGTAGGATGATTAGTATTTCCATTGTCTACAGTATTTAAATACCACGAAGAGATTTGAAGCTGTACAGGGCAACCACCTTGGTGTAACCACAGCACAAACAAGCCACCTCTGTCAGCTAGCTAAAAAGCCCTGAGAACAGCGTCTAGAACGAGCACACTAAAATGGATATTGTTTGTTCTTACACATACACGACTACCTTTTTGCTAACTTTTGAAACACACTGAAAGTACTTTTCAGTCACGGGCATTGATCGGTGTTACAGCTTCGGCTAGGCTCTGAACAAGACATTTTTTGTGCATGTGTGAGTGGCATCACTGGCCAGATCAAGCTTGCATTAAAAAGAATGAGAAAGAGTGAGAGAAAGAGAATGAGAGACAAAGAAGAAGAAAAGAGCAAAATATTTGCTGACTGCATTAACTATCAGGTGGTGAGATTTCATTCACTAAATATAAACAAATAAACCAAAGAAAACTTTGGCGGTGTAGTAGCTGGACCTCAGAACACAGGAAAGCTTCTGCTGCCTTTCTCTAAAAGCAACAGATAGTTCATAAATGTGCCAGTGTTGGCAGTAACTTAGCGGACACCATCTGGCATAGGTGTCACAGCCCAGCCTTGCAGAGACTGGATTGTAAATCTTAAAGCTGTGATGTACCTTAGGGAGCCACTACTGTTCTGTCATGAAAGAAATAAAACAGAAACCATGGTTAGATGAAACTGCTTCAGATGCTGTTTTGTTTTCTCCAAGACTGGGAAAAGAAACATTTTCCCTTTCTCTGAGGGACTTTTGCTTATAAACAATGGTATTTTTAACAGCACTGTAATACAGCTGTGGGAGTTGTATGCTCACTTTTTTTATAACTGGCAGCAGAGGTGAAGAGCTGTAAGTTATTTTCAGTGTGAACTCGACTCAGTAAGTCCATGCACAGATGTGCTCAAATGCATTGACGTACATGAAGGCACAAGATCACACCCTGCAGAAGGCGGCATTGGATGTAACTTCCATGCACCTGAAGCAATTAAATCTGGTGCACTTAGGAAAGGGAGCACTAGTCCACAGATTTAGCTTTCTACTCCTTGTCAGGGCACATAATTATTTATCATGAAGTTACTCATACCTGGTGCAAGTTTTTGCCATTTCAATTATGGTAACTGCTTAGAAAGACTATTATGCCAAAGGCTCATGACACATAGCCTTGCACTGCTACAGAGCTGCTCTTCTGACCCATGGTCTAGCACCAGAAATTATAAAGAAATAGTGAGAAATTAACCTTTGGTTCTTTGCAGGACTCCTTCCAATCCCATCTTCCCCCAGTCTTTAAAAGACAACTGTCTTTCCAATAGATATGTTTTGAACAGTGGGGCATCTGGAGCCAAAGCTACATAAAAGCATATTCTAATATGGTGACCAGAAGTCCACTTCAGAGAAAATGGATTTTAGAGACATTTCATCTTTACAGTCTTCAACTGAAGTTGACAGACTTTTAACACTTTGGAAAAAAGGCCCAAACTGCAACATAACTGCTCAAGGAAATTATGACCAACAGTAGGCCTCAGTGTATCTGCTGAAACTGTTGCTATTTATGCACAGAATAGAGTTTCAGACACATGACAAGTTCTCATTACATATTGATTAATAGTCAAGATGAGGAAAGATGAAAGTATTTCAGATTATTTGAAGAATATGTTCATGGCTTGAACACCTGCATAAAAAATCAGGAAAACACATCTGTGCTTCTGAAGAGATGGGCTTTCAGATGCTTTGAGTAGAAATGGAGCCCACAATAGAAGAAAGGACATTGTGCAAAAGTCAGTTTTCCAGCTTCCTAAAGACTTCCTTGGACAGATTATCATCTTGTTCTAAACTTCTTTTCTGCATCCGTGAAAGTCATAGATCTTCCTTGCTGTCACTACTTGTCTGCTGTCTTCCTTAAAACTGTAAGCTTTTCAGGGCACAACCTACCCTTTTCTGTGTATTTATACCCCAAGAAGACTCCAGTCATTGCATCCTGCCTCCTCTGTCACATTGCTTTTGAAACAAGTGTAGTCTTTTGAGAAATAACATATCATGTCTTTCTGCAGGTCTTCATGGCAGCAGAGAAAGGTACCGATGGACACTTCAAGGATGTAACAAAGCAATTCCTGAGCAGCAGTTGCTCCAGAAAACAATAAACACAAGTGAGATGTAAGAATGCCAGCGTGGTAGAGGAGAGCATTGCAGGTTATTACAAGAGTCTGTGAAACCCGCAACAGTACACTACAAGCTAAAGTCCATTGTGAACTAAAAATCCACCCAAATTATACAGACCAAAAGCAGAATTTAAATGAAAACAGATAGTTCACCCTCATTGTATTAACAAGCAGCAACAACGATGTTCTGCTTAGAGCACTGTATCTCCATGCTTTACCTTTATCTGCACTCTAGGCTACCCACTTCTCTGTGGTTTGTTACCTGAATACTGTAGGAAAGTGTTTCATAATCAGAGGTCTTCTGTGCTCTTGTGGAGTGACTAAACTACATTGTATGAATAAATATAGTAGCAATCTATTGTCTACTTATGGATACATAACATTTGTTTACAGAACACAGACTTTAATTCAGGCGGATGTACAAGCACCATACATCGGCAGATCGTATTTGTTTCTTCCTCTTTTTCCCCCAAGCTCCACATTACAAAATTGATACCATTTCTGTGAAAGACAAAAATCCTACCATTTACATTATAAGAGATGGGGGATGAGGGCTGTCTTGTTTTATTGGAGCAATACTAGAGAAGCTAGAAGGAATATCAGATGAGAAAGGTCAGTGCTGGCAAGTTTGATACTGACCATAGTCCACAACAAATGTTACTAGCCAGATTCAATCTCTGAGCAACATGCTACAGTACTTTCATGGTGCCTTAAGCACTCTGGATCCTTTAATTTTTATTTAAATATTCTGGCTTCATACTAATAGTCCAACTCTGGCAATTTCTGGGTTTCCTTAGTGGCGTTATTTATGCAGAAATTACAAGGCTCCTCCTGGAGCTGTCACTTAGAATCAAAGAGTCATAAAATCATAGAATAGTTTGGGTTGGAAGGGACCTTTAAAGGTCATCTAGTCCAACCCCCCTGCAATGAATGTTTCCAAGGATGGAGCATCTGCCACCTCTCTAGGCAACCTCACTACCCTCATCATAAAAAATTTCTTCCTTATATCTAATCTGAATCTATTCTCTTTTAGTTTAAAACCATTGCCCCTTGTCCTATTGTAAAAGGCCCTGCTAAGAAGTTTGTTCCCATCTTTCCTGTAGGCCCACTTTAAGTATTGAAAGGCCACAAAAGAGCAATTACAGAAATCATACAATAAGGGTAGGCGATGAAACAGAGGACAGCAAGTAAATGCAAACACATTTCAGCTGCAAAAGGAGGACATCTGTTCATCACCTGACTCAATGTCACACATAGGGAAGTAGCGACCCCTTCAGTAGTGGCAATTCATTCAGGGATCTGGGAGCTTGCTCTACCATGAAAGCTCATTTTGGGCTTTGCTCCTACAGGAGGTGGCTGTGTTTCAAGCTTTGCTACGCAGGAAAGTTCACCTTTAGACAGGGAAGGGTGGATATACTATCTAACCTCTGCTGTTTCAGTGCTAAACATCGGTAGCCACAATATTAGAATGAAAAGCAGCTCTTCCACAGCACAGACAAGTTACATCACACAACAGTCACAGGGCCAAGCGGCACAAGCCCGAGGTTGCTTTTTATCAAAGCTACAGTTTGGGGAGGAAACTAAGTGAGTAGCAAAGGACTGTGTTAACACAAATAGCTGCAAATGACCAAACTCTACAAAGACAACAGGACCACCAGCAAATTGACTTCTTTCAGACCTAAAAATGGTCTGAAACCGAAGGTGATGGTATGTCTTTTTTAAGGGAAAGAACCATATGCCTCCCATGAGAGAAGTTACAAACTCCAGGGAAAAATTTAGTCCTCTTCCCCAGTAACAATAAGAACTTTTGAACAGTGGAAATCGATTTTCCTTCACTGCACAAAAAAAACATTGAAAGGAAGACAGCAGACATACATATGAAATCCTACACAAAAACCCCTTTAGTGAAAGTCTTTATAGATACCAGGTCTGCAAGTACAAAGAGCCTAATTTCTTTAAGGTGATAAGAACACGAACCTGTAATTAGAAGCCATTTTCTTTCCATTCACCAAACCTCACAAGTTAGGCTATGAACCATAAAGGACTTGTTCATACAAACCAAAAAAGTTGTTCAAGCTGTTTGCCAGCAGCTGCTTACCACCAATCTGAACAATGCTTGATAGGACCCCCTGTATGGTGTTAGAAGATGCAGGGAGAATCTTATTTGGGAAGAGGGAAAAGAGAAGCAGCTCTTTGGGGTATTTTAGAAAACAAACAATTCTATGAGTATGAAGTATGACGACAAAGCCCTTATTCCTCTACCATGATGACTGAAGTTGCACATGTAACAGAATGACTCAGGGAAGAAGACCACAAGATACAAGTTATGGAAGATCATGTTCAGCCTACAGTTATGAACACCCCACTTGCCGTATAAGACAAAGGACAAATTATGGTAGGATAAACTCATCTACCAACAACTTTTCAAAGCCTGTCTCAGTGATAGCAGAAAACCCAGTAAGATTTGAAATTGTAATGCTGGTGATGGCTTGTCTGGGCTATTGACTGCTTTTAAAGTCTGAATGTGCAACTGAATATGCAACTAATGTATAATTAATTGTGGAATATTTGGGGTCTTTTTAGTTAAGAGAAAATGAAGCACTACGCACCACCTAGGGGCACGTACATCAGACTTGGAGCAAAAGACCCAGAAATTCAAATTCTTGCATGAGCCTTAGTAAATCATTTAACTTGCCTGCTTCTTTCTCTTCAGCTATTCTAGATACAGTTATTTACTCCTCTCCGTCAATGTCATTCTTATCAGTAACTTTAAATATTATTGTTGTATTTATGTATTGTACACCTAATCACATCTGAGATCACTAATAAACTCGTATTAGAAAAATAACAGTTCTTTAGTTAAGCATCTAAGGTTGAAACTTCACATAGCACATAGCAATGTGTGTGGACTATAAAAACACTGCAACGAGTTCATATTTCTTTTGATGTAAGAGGTCAAAATAAGCAAATCCTTCCTTACATAGCCTGAGATAGATTTGCATGTTAGAGACAGTATATCTTAGCATTTAGTAGTAAATTAAATTGTAGCTGTGAAACTGTTTCTACTAGTTTGTAGTAAATTAGAGCAGCCCACAAGATGGGAAAAGAATATTCCAGGCTTCCTTTTATATTGACCACAACAGACACAAAAGACAATGCAAGAATAAAAGTATTCTACATTGTGATGACAAAATCTAACTAGATGAATAATCCAGACTAAAAAAAAAATTACTAAATATTACAAGTAAGATGTATACCTGAAGTTTTAAAAAGGTGGAAGGTCTGCTGACATTTTTAAGAAGTATTGTGTAATCCCAAAATGAAAGATGTGCTACAATGAACAAGTATAGAAGGAAAGAACCAAGGCTGTAGAATCAGCCGTCTACATTTCTGAACTTCTGAATGCACAGCCAGGCAACCTTAGCATTTCCTTAATATACTTTTTCATCAGAGATACACAGTGTGTGAACCAAAATAGGGTCACAACAGCAGTTTCTGTTGCCAAGCATTAGCATACAGTACGCTTTCCGGTTCATTTTTCTCTCTTAATAGCCCTATCTAACCCTGATTGGTATCATTTCCATTGCAACCTCTTTTTGCGGTATGATTGCTTCACTGGGAACTTGCCATGTTATTTTGATGGGGAAAAGAAATGCTTTATTACATAAGAAAGATGGGTCACTTGAAAAGATAGTATAGGCTTATATACTTCAGGCTGGAGAATACAAAAGTCCCTGTAATACCCAAAATGCCCGTATGTTTTTTCCATAAAGATACAGTATGGATTAGACATCACAACCTGTTTATATGGTGCAAACCAGAAACTATTTTTATGATTCCCAGGAGGTACTGGACAGACCTGGTTTCCCTTGTCTGGGGTTGGAGGGGTTGTTTCCTTGTTTCCCTGATGAGCTGACTCCAAGTTCCACAGAGCCATCACATAAAAATTTGCTAGAGTATTACTCAAATTGCACACAGGTGTTTGCTAAACTTTTTTCTATTTGGAAGTTGTAAACATCATCCCTTGTGACTATCAAAATATAAAAACACATCTACTATAAATTTACAAAGTCTGTTTTAACCAATATGACTCCAGAGCACATGGAGTCTTCACTAACCAGGTATACACAACTGTTTCACCGAGTGGATTACAGCAATACTGAACTATGCTGTGGAATTCAGGAAAAAAATGGTTCATAAATAATTGTAAATATCAATTTTCTTTAGGTAAAATATAAGGATTCACCAAAAGCACACCTGTAATTTCATATCTAATCTTGAATCTACCATACATGATAACTGAGGAATGAGAAACAGCCATAATATTGTTAAGAATAATTTCATAATATCTAAGTTTCTTTTCTGTGTATCAAGCTGTTAAGATGCCCTTAGATCGTATCTTCATACTTTTCTTGTTCACAGACGTTATGACTAGACATTTGCTTTAAAAAGCTACGGCAGAGTTCTCCGTGCAGTTGCATCAGTTGAGAACCTATGGACTTCAGTAAAACTCCAAACACAGCAAAAGCTACTTTTAGGTATATTTGTTCTATAATTTCCCTTTTGCAGCTCAGCCAGATTGTTTTATTATCAACCCTGTCAACATATACTAAACTCCCAGAGTTAACTGTTGATTTAATAGATAGAGAATGGTTAGTTTAATCGGAGTATGGGTGACAATACACCACAGAAAGTGTAGTGTAGTCAAAGGGACCAGTTTTTAGGAAAACACTGGAACATAATATAACCAAGTTATAACTCCCATCAGACACTGCAGAACCTTAGACAGATGCAGCTTCTTAATAAGCTGGTTGGAAATTAAAATCAACTCAAATGTAATAATGTTTTGTCCTGATTGTTCAAAAAATGTCAAGCCTTGACAACATCAAGCTTTTCTTCCAAAACCACATTTTATACTGAAAAAAGCAAGAAATCTATGGGAAATTGCAGGCCAGTATTAACAGCAAATTAGACTAGGAATAATGATTTGGTTTTCCTTTTAAAACTTTATTCTTGTACAGAAATAAGATATGATGAAATTACTTGTGATACTACACGAGTATCTAATTTGTTTTCAGTCATCTGCAGTGTTGTCTTCCACCTCCCACCACACAGTATCTTCACCCCATTTCCTCATATCCCCTGAAACCACAACCATCGTCCTCTGCAGGTCTGAACTACCAGCACTGCTAAAGAAATTAATACCGTTTCTGAAATTATTATTTAAAAGTCCTCTAGTATGGCACTTAGCCATGTCACGTTGCTTGATTAGGTCATTATCAAAATTTCCATCAAATCCTTTTGCACCAAGAGCAATCTAAATGACAAAAAATAAAATAAAATGAAATAAAATAAAATCAAATAAGCAGACAGGGAGGAGGATAAGCTATAGACAATACAGCAAAGTGATTAACAGGGTTAGAGATTCATAATACTTTGTGGTTTTACTGTGTAGAAGAAAAACATAATTACACTAGCAGGAAACTAAAAAAAATCTAGAATCTTTCAGGAGCACAATATTCAAACACAAAAAAACAGGTAATACTGCTTAGCTTAAAGCACTTCTCAGTACAGGGTAAGAAGAAAGATCCAGAGGCTTCAAGAGATGCCATGTACCCTTCATCAGAACAAGCTGACAGCTCTACACAGTAACTGAGGCTGCCATGCGACAGCAGGCAGTCACGAAAGCATAGTAACCCCCTGAAACCAGGGCTGTGTAGGACTGTACCATCAGCACTGTTAAGAAGCAATTACAATTTCAAAAGAATAACATCCCTATTGTCACCCTTATTTCAGCATCCTTCCCTGTCTCCTCAAGTGCCATGCATTAAGAACTGCTATCATGCTTGCTAGCTTCATGGTTGTACCAAGCTGCTTAGAGGCATAAGACCCTATGCTACCTCTGACCAGGGTTGCTACGAATAGGCACAACTTGACCAAAAATATGTAGTTCTTAATGTTAAAAAAGGGGAAAAAAAAGTAATAAAAATAATCTAGAATAGTACTATAGAACAGGTAGGGTTCATCCTGTAGATGATTTTATCCTTCTTTAAGCCTCAGGTGTCATCCATTGTTGGAGACCGGACAGCAAGCTCATGGGAGAATGAAGAGATCCAGTTTGTCAGGAGTGATGTTCCCTTTCAGTTCTACCCCTGGGTATTGGTGACATTATCAAATTACTTGGGCTATGTGCCTGTATCTCATGTCAATAAAACATCCCAACTGAATTATAGCTTTACAACATGCAGGTGGGTGAACAGAATTCTGAATGTAACAGATACATACTTATTACTTAATTGTTAAGTCTTTCAGCAACAGATGCTTAAATAACATTCAAGTAACTGGCTAACAATCAAAATTCAATTTTTATTTGAAGGGTTTTAAACCTTTTCCTTGATTCTTCCCTCTTGTTGCTTCAATGATTATAGTTTATTTTCATATTGACTTTATTCCTCTTTAAGCCTGCACCCTCTTCTATTAAGCGACATATTGAAACTGTAACAACAACAACAAATTTTGTTTCTTCAGTAAATCCATTGTTCACTACCTTGTTTCCAACAAAACAGAAAATCTATAGCTCTAGTTCCACACTTTGCCATAAGATCCATACACTGCCACCAAAGCAGACCAGGGAAGCTGTGCGAACTTGATTAGGTACCTGTATGTTTAGAGGCTCCTCCCTTGTGTCAAGACGTCAGAGCTGTCTTTAAATTACCTCAGCTACAAGGAGCACCCAAGCAGCAGTAGCCGGGACTTTAAGATGGGTGAATTTTTCCTCCTCCGCAGCTAGGCTACCATTTGCTATCTGAGGTAGGTAGTATGGTAGCCCCCACACTATTGCTCAGTGTGGGTCACACAAGGCTCAGAGGCAGTTATAAAGAAGGCCAAAAGGCTTTATTACTCAAAGAAGCTATGTGGTATTCTAGTGCAAACAAGGAAAATTTACTTTTTAAAAAGCAGTGCTCTGAGCATCTTAATCAGACAGGACAGAAACAAAGTATTGGTTTATAAACAACTCCACCACCATCCCAGGCAGATTCTTGCTCCAAGCATTGCTCCCAGACAGCCCCGTGGCACGCAACACACTGCAGCAGGTGCTGTGCCTTCCCTGATTAGTCCCAAGGACATTCTCCTTGCCTTACCCCTCAAGCCCTGTCTGACTGCTGTCTCCTCCCTGCAGGTGCTCTGCAGAAGCATCAGGCTTCTACCTCCTCCCTGGAAATTCGCCTGCTCTGCTTCTTAATGAAACAATCTCGAAGCCGATCACAGCAGCTTTTTTCCTGAGTTTGCTCAACACAAACAGTTTCACTTCCTCTGAAGGGGCTTAACTGAGACACTCTTTTTGTAAAGGCACATAGCATGTTGCAGACAATAAGCAAATAAAAGAGAAACGGAGCTATCCCAGAGACACCCAAGTACCACAGAGACAGCAGCCTCATCTGCCTGAGGTGGGTAGTGCCCAACAGCTCCCAGTAGAGTAATCTGGCAGATGTAAGTGCTCTATACTCTCAGCAAGTTTGCAGATCACACCAAGCTGAGTGGTGTGGTTAACCCGCCTGAGGGATGGGATGCCACCCAGAGGTACCTGGACAAGCTCAAGAAGTGGGCGCATGTGAACCTCATGAGGTTCAAGAAGCCCAAGTGCAGGCTTCTGTACCTGGGTCAGGGCAACACCCTGTATCTGTAGAGGCTGGGGGATGAAGGGATTGAGAGCAGCCCTGCTGAGGATTTGGGGCTACTGGTGGATGTAAAGCTGGACATGAGCCCACAATGTACGCTCACAGCCCAGAAAGCCAACCACATCCTGGGCTGCATCAAAAGAAGCGTGGCCAGCAGGTTAAGGGAGGTGATTCTGCCCCTCTATTCCACTCTCGTGAGACACCACCTGGAGTACCACGTCCAGCTCTGGAGCACCACATCCAGCTCTGGAGCCCCCAGCACAGGAAAGACGTGGGCCTGTTAGAGGGGGTCCAGAGGAGGACCACAAAAATGATCAGAGGGCTGGAGCACCTCTCCTATGAGGACAGGTTGAGAGTGTTGGGATTGTTCATTGTGGAGAAGATGAAAGCAGAAGTAGTTTATCCAGCGGTGGTGTCATTCGGAGGGTAAGAGCAGCATCTGCAGAGAAGAGCTACTGCAGTGACTCCACATTATTCATAAGGAAAACAGCAGCAGGAGGAGACTCTGCAAGATACTGAAAGCCACCGAGGTCTCTCTGCACCTCCCAGGCAATGCTGTAGAAACCCTCAAGGAGGCAGAACTGGAATCTCCTGGCGACACGGCATCAAAAGGCTCCAGGGAGATCTTATTGAGACTTTTCAGTACTTAAGGGGGACCTATAAGAAAGATGGGGACAGACTTTTTAACAGGGCCTGTAGCAACAGGGGTAATGGTTTCAAACTAAATGAGGGTAGATTCAGACTAGATATAAGGAAGACATTTTTTATGATGAGGATGGTGAGGCATTGCAGCTGGTTGCCTGCCCAGAGAGGTGGTGGATGCCCCATCCCTGGAAACAATCAAGGTCAGGCTGAATGGGACTCCGAGCAACCTGATCTAGTTGGAGATGTCCCTGCTTATTGCAGGGTGGATTGGACTAGGTGACCTTTAAGGGTCCCATCCAACCCAAACCATTCCATGATTATATAATCGTATGAAATTAGACTCCAAATCACCCACTAGAGGGGACAAACTTTTTCAATGACTGTGTCATGGTTTAGACTGAATTGGCCACTGGGGACGTGTGGGACCCCAGATGGGATCGACAGATGCTCCCCTCTATCCCTTTTCAAAGAGAGAGGCAGAGGAGGGAAAAAGAGACTTAGGAGTTTAGAAGAAACTAAACTACTTTAATGAAATATTAATAATAAAATAAGAGGAAATAATGGAAAATATACAAAACCGTATCAAGCTCCCAGGATGACAATCACAACACCAGCTGGCACTGGGGCAGTCCCAGGCCAGACTCAGTGACGGGTGGGAACTGGATTCCAGATCTACTTTCAGGATCAGGACCAAAGGCAGATGAGCAGTGTCCTCCTCACGCGTCGGCCATTGAAGAAAAAGAGAGACACCTGACCCTTTAATCCCTCAGCTTTTATACTGAGCATGAGGCA